>JAJTUV010000631.1:1200000-1800000 GCA_021653895.1 Mastomys natalensis | reverse complement strand
GAGCAAAAAACGTTAGATATATCTGAGTTGTTTTCTACTCCTTATTTCAAAAAAAAAAAAAAAAGAATCAGTGATTTTACAACATTCTGGAAAAACAGATTTGGGAATTCAACTGTGTAAAAGCAATATGGTCCATTACAGTGATAAACTCAGTACATCTGTGTCGCTAGAACATTGGTGCTTGTGAATTAGGTTGTTAAATGCAAGAATGAGAGACCAATTTAATATGTTTTGTTGTCATTTTCTATCATCCCTTATCACCATAAACTACACCTCTCTCCTTGAAACTAGCACATTAAAAATACTGGAGGTTGAGTTTCAAAGACCCTCAAACAGGTCGCTCATTGTTAGTGACTCTAATGCCATCGGGCTTAATTGACTTGCTCACAGAAGTGAATAATGTAATTTGTTGTTTATAAACAGACTGTAAAGGGAAACAATGAGTTTTCTCCTATCAGCCAGAATTCTTTACATAGCACAGTGGCCCCAGGAATAGGAGGGCCAGAAAGAAGAACAAGGAACAAGTTGAATATATTAGTGCCATGCCCAATCTAGATATTTGAATATGTTAATAAATAAGAAAAAAGTAATATTTGTTTCATTTATTCTTTGAGAACTTCATACTATATATTTTATCATATTTTTTTATCATTCTACAACTTCTTCCAGATATATCACACACAACTTCATATTCCCTCTGCTTTTCTCTCTTTCTATTTCCCTCCCCCTTCCCTCCCTCTCTCTGTAACACGCTATGAACTATAGACTCCAATTTTTTTTTTTTTTTTTTTTTTTGGTCATACTCCTAAGCATGGCGCTTGCCTAGAGTGTGGCTGATATTCCCAATTTTGCTCCATTAAAAAAAAATGATTTTCTTCTTTTCAGCAGCTATTATTTACAAAGATCTTCTCAGCTAGGGATGGAACTTGGTGCCTGCTCCCTTCTCTGTGATGTGTTTTGACTGTGTGAATTTGTCAGAGTCTTCGTGAGTTCACATATGCATTTTTCCCTGTCGTATCTGGAAAATGCTGTTTTCTTAAAATCATCCACTACCCCTGGCTCTTAAAAATCTTTCCAATCCCTCTTCCCCATAGGACCCTGAGCCTTTAAGGAAAGGGATGACAGAGGCCTCCCATTCATGGCTGACAACTCTAAAGTCTCTCACTCTCTGCATGTTGAAAGACCGTTTGTAAGACTGTTCTAGGACACATCAATATTTCTTAATAAATTGGAGCCCAGCAAAACCACTTCCAATTATAGGATCACATAAGGTGTTATTGAAAACAGAAATAAAGGAAAACTCTTTTGTTAGTTTTGAGGATCAAAGAGGCCTACAAATGCTAGTGCTGAATAGAAAGGGGCCCGTAGGAGTGGCAGGAAAGCTAAAAATAATTCCATGCTTCCGCACAAGAGTTAACATAAGAGGCAACCCACTGGTTTTTAAATCTCAGGATAATTTTTGAAGGTAATAAAATTCTTCCCAGTGCCAGGTAGATTACATTGTTACATAGAATCACAGCTTTATCGTTTCCACAAAAAAGAGCCAATCTTCTCCACTGTGTCAGGGAATAGAGGAGACTTGAGAGAACAACCATGCCCTTAAAACTTTAGATAGGATAACTCAGAAACCTCTGTTTTAATAATGTAGAGCTCAAATAAGAAATCCCCAAGTAGTGTGGACTTAGGATTCAATAGGAAAGTCACTTCTTTGTAAGTATCTGATATTTCGCATTCAATTTGAATATAACAGAAACGTATCAGCTAGCTAGCTCAGATGTTTACTGACAGCAATAACCTCAGGGAGAATGGAATTCCCAGTGACAGTTGACTGGGCTAAAAAGACAGATTTATCCCCATATTCTGTTCAGGCATGCGTAACTCAAAAAGATATCTGTAATTTTTATTTATGTTCAAACAACATCTGTGTTGTTGCTAATCATGATTGACAGCCTTTAACCAAGGCATGCCAAGCACTCACAGATCTGCCATAGCCACTTCAAAATCTCCCCATGTAGCTTTAGGCTTAGAACATGACAGTGTCCTCTTGGCCGTTCTGGTAACAACAGAATTCTCTGCCACGAAAGCAAATTTTCAAAGACAATGAACAGAGAACAGCAAGGATGAGATGAGAGTGCATTTCTTTAGCTTCCCCTGAACCATAATGAGCTAAAAAATGACCCCACAAGCCACAGGCATGCAACATGCTCATAACGATCGTCTGTTCCTGTGACCCTTCTGATTAAGACAGAAAACCTTCCCATGCTGAACCAGCTTGGTAATGGTTAAAAGCAATTTAAAAGTTATAAAGCACAAAGCAGACTCTGCATAGAGTAAGAACAGATACAAACTATTTTCTTGACTCCAAAAAAAAAAAAAAAAACAAAAAACCCATATGAAGATATTCTGTAATGGAAAGTATGATTGTTTGAATGAAACAAAGTAGTTTCTCATGAAAATATTCAACTGATTCAATGGTGATTTTAAACAAATATACTTTCAGTGCTACATTAATGAGAGAACGGGCAGATATTCTAGACCATTTAAAATTACTTTCCCTAACATTTAAACTGGCTTTGGATTTTAGAGATTAATATCACAATTCACCTCAGCTTAGGAAAGGAGTATAGAAACAAATATTGCTGATGAGACTTATCCTAGGGTGGTTAGGATTGATTAAAGATAAATAATTGGGCTCGAGGAACCACAGATCATGTAGAAAAGAGCAGTTTAGAATACAGATTTGGAAATTCAATTTTAGATTGACTTGCCAAAACCTTCATCCTCTTTCCCCTCTCACCTATGAATATGTAGTTAGATGCATAAGACTGATGGCTGTATCCCTTAAAATGTTAGCAACTGTCCATGCACTTCAAAATTCAATCCAACATCTGAAACCCTAAGACTGGATTTAGCCTAGTGCATCATTGCATACAGTCTGATTGTAATGCACCCTATACTGCGTGATGGATTCTCACCACCAGGTTAAAACTTGGAAAGGTAATAATAGCCTTGAGGCATGTTAGTTGTTGTTTAAGATTTATTTATTTTTACTTTATGTCTGTGGGTATTATACCTTTGTGTATACTCATGCTTACAGAGGCCAGAAGAGGATGTCAAATCATCTGGAACTGGAGTTACAGAAGGTTGTGAGATGCCATGTGCATATTAGGTCTCGGTTATCTAGAAGAGCAGAAAGTGCTCTTAACAGCTAAAGCATTTCTCCAGCCCTGTAAGACACTTTATTTTAAAACTCTTGAATGTCATACATATATATATGTATGACACATATATATATATTATGACACGTATGTACACACATATGTACATACATACATATACATTTTGTGTATTATATATATAATTTTATATATATATATATATATTATATATATATATATATATATATATTGTGTGTGTGTGTATAATTGGCAATACAAATTCACATTATATACCTTGTCATATATATTACTGTCTGACATTTGCAAACTACATGCTTCTCTGTTTTTCAGTGCTACGGACCAAATACAGTGCCTTACACTTGGCTAAGCAAGCACTCTACCACTAAGATAAATCCTCAGCTTTATAAACTATATGCTTTATGGTGATTTGTGTGTTTCTTGCATGTGTCCTCAGGTGTGTAAAAATTTAACATTAGACTAAGCATGACTCCTATTACTTCTCTATGGACACATGAAATAGATTCTTTGATTTGTGGCTATGGACCAAATTTATAGATTCTCCTAATGATTATAACCCAATATACCTTAGCCATTATATTTGAGAAACTGAAGTGCTACTGAGACAATATGATTTTTCCTTATAATTAAATTATCTGTAAAGCATGAAGAATTGTTGATGTTATTTATTGTAACTTAGATCCTCTCAAGTGTCCCTGTAGTATTGCCTTTTGTTTAAAGCACAGGGTGATATTGCTCTATCAGCCACAATTGTCTGTAAGCCGTACAACTCTATTCTATTATTTTACTGTTCAAAGGGTTAAGGCCATTTAGTCTTTATCCTCTGCCTTACAACACCACCCAAGGAGTGTTATGCTCCAGAAATGCATTGCCTGGAGTGTACTGCTGCTTAATAAATCACTCCATCTTGTTTATCTTTCTCTTGACATATATCTAGCAGCAGGAACCACTATCCAGTGCCAATGTTAAGTTCTATTGACATTTACTCTTAATGAACTACACCATTGCCAAAAAGTTTTGCATTGGTAACAAATTGTCTTTATTTAATGCTGCCTTGTACAGAGAGAAAAAATGAGTTTGGAATCAATGAAATCTCTTTGCTACTTTTCTAGAAAATGATTCATGTTACTGCATAAAAAAACATACAATTCATATTTCAATGACTTTCATATATTAATTAAGCATCTTAATGATGTGTAACAAGCAATATGCTTGCTAAGTAGATACTGAAGAGCTAAAATTGTTCAGAAAAAAATGGTTCAGGTTGAGTGCTCTTGAAATCTTATCTTATATGGTTTCTATTTCCATTGAATCCTTTTTAGAAATCTAATGTTGAGCAACTTCTCAATGGTAGGCAGGGAGACTGCCCAGAGCACGGAGCATGGAGACATAAAGCACACGTGGTCAGGCGTAGATACAAAAGACCATACACAGAGACCAGAGCCTTCAGGGACAGATGGGGTGAGGGTGGTCCATGTGCAGAGATTGTGGGTCTTGGACTTTGAGTTTCACACTGAAAGAAATGACAACTCACAGAAGTGATTTTAGAAAAAATCATACAATTTCTAGAGAAAGCATTAATAAACAAACTTTTCTGGATTTCCTGCTTTCAAATGCTCCAGCATTTAGGGAAAGTTAACACTTTTTCAAAAATGTAAACTTAAATCTAATTGAGCTATGCCTATATTTTATTGAACTATAGATATCAATGGAGATTCGTATTGGTCATAAACTATATTTATACATTGCTCTTTTAAGATCCCTTAGCTCAAGATTCACTGTAAAAGTCATTACCTATGTCTGACAACACATGAACAACCAATCAATATTTTGATTTTATTTTTTTTCTTTTTTTTTTAAGTACACTAATTATAAAGAACATAGAGATACTACTACTAATTTATGTCCTCCAGGTTTCAGAAATTTTTCTACAAATGTCATGATTACATTTTTAAATGTCTAAATGATATTCTGATATTTATAAATACCAAATTTCTGCTATCCATTCACAGCTCCTCATACTGTTTTTAGTCATGGATATACTTCCTAGTTAGCAGGGAAGGAAGGATTCCTTTCTCTCCACATCCTTGATAGTACTTGCTCCTTTTTATAATAATATTTTTTATAGCTAGAATGAGTTCAATTTCATTATAGTTTTGATCTGCATTTCATTGGTGGCTAATAATACTGGACATTTCTTGTGTGTTTTGACACTTTATATTTATTTTATGAGAAGCATCTATACAAACCGTTGTGCACTTAACTGGATTGTTTAAGTTTGTGTTGTCCATTTTCTTACTTTAACTTTGGCCATATGAACACCCAATAAATATTTTTCTCTCAGTCTGTAGGTTCTCTCAGCTTTATATTGAGTATTTCAGTTACTTATAAACACATGGTTTATTTATGGGTTCTTTATTCTGTTTTTCTGATTATTCATCTGTTTTCCAGCTATACCATGCTGTTTTCCTGAACACGGTTCTGTAACATGCCTTGATATTAACACTTACTTTAATAGTAATATTAGAATTTATCTTGTTTGAGAGAAAGACCTTGAGGGAGCAAACATTTATTTTACTGTAGTTTCAGAACTGCAGGTCTATTATGGTGGGAAAGACTTGGAATACTAACTAGTTCCCTCCCTAGTGTTCGGGAAACAGAAAGAACAAGAGGATGTGGTGGAGAGCTTCCTCAGGACTTACCTTCAGCAATATAACTCCTCCAACCAGGCCCTACCCTCCAACTCCCACCATCAACAATACTGTCTGGGAATTGAAACATTAATCATGAGACCCTTAAGCTTAATTATATCTATAAATATTTTCAGGAGAAGAGAGGAAGAGAGAGAGAGAGAGAGAGAGAGAGAGAGAAGGAGAGAGAAATGATATTTACCATTGTCTTCAGTCCAATCAAGTTAGCAACAAAAAGGCCATCTTTTATCTGTCAAACTCATTCTCCTTGGTCTCAGGTCTCCTAGAAGAGCAGTAAACACTCTTAGACACTGAGTCAGCTCTCCAGCTGCATGTTTGTATTTTCTTTTCTCAGACTCTTTTTCCTTCCTTTTACTTTGTGTGAGTCCTCCTGGAACATTGTCTTTGCTCAGATTTTTTTCCTCACCAGTATTTAGGGGGAAAGCTGATTTGCAGTAACAGATGCAATTATTTTACAGCAACCCCAGTGTTAACTTGCAGTAGGAAATACTTGCCTTCTTTGTTTATGTCCCCAGTGAAGTTGAGAGTCAGTAGCATTAGGGAACTGATTAGGATAAAATACAATTTGTGTTATTTTAGAGCCGAAAGCACTAATAATTAGTAAAGTGAGGGGTGTGTGTGTGTGTATGTGTGTGTGTGTGTGAGGGAGAGAAGAGAGAGAGAGAGAGAGAGAGAGAGAGAGAGAGAGAGAGAGAGAGAGAGAGAGAGAGAGAAGAGAGAGAGAGAAAGGGAAAGGGAATGTCAGAGGGTTAGAGGTATGGAAATAATAAGGTATAATAAGGTATTGTCATCAGGTGCAGAGAAGGAAAGGTCAGTTTATCTATAAGCAAAAACAAAATTAGCCAATTAAAGTATGAAGTATAACTAATATTATAAGGTCCCAGACTTTTCAAGTGGTACAACAATTATGTCACATGGATGACACCTTAATTTGAATCCCAGTACTAAAAAAGTCAAAGTGAACTGGAATAGTAGTTCACTGGATAAAAGAAAAGCACTTTCCCACACAAACATAAGAACCTAAGTTCAAATCCACAGAAGCCATATTTAAAAAGCCAGATGCATAGCATTGAGATATGTAATCACAGCATTTCTGTGGGAAGATGGGAAATGGCGGTAGAAGACACCCCAAAAGCTTACAGGCGATCAAACCTGGCCCATACAGTAGGAATGCAGCTAAGAGACCAAAGATTGTCCTCTAACTTCAGTCTACACACCATGGCGTATAGATGCCTTGCATTCACACAGACGCTCATGTACAACACTGAAACACACACACACACAACACACAAACACACAAACACACACATCAAACAAAAATATTATTATTATTATGATTATTATAATTGAGTAAGTTTGAGCCAATGTACTTATTGTATTAGAATTGGGGAAAGCTACTTTCTCCTCATGAACTCTATCAGTTCAGGCAGAAGGTGATATGCACATCAGAATATGTGAGGTGAACAATGGAGGACTACTCTGAAAAATAGAAGTGGCGGACCCTGTCAGGCTATTTGAATTTTCACAATAATTATTTATGTTGTCTCTATTACCTGTCGGGGTCTTCCACGTAAGCTCACTGCTCTGTACCAGAGAGATGTATGAATCACACCTGACTAAACATTGCTATGGGCCCAGGTGTTCCAAAGGTAGATTTGGTGGCAAGAACCACAGCATACACTCCCCCAATGGCCACACCCCGTCTTTTCAGCAGTATACATGTGATGGTGCTGTTGATGATCAATTGCAAAGATAAGCATGGATTCTGGGGCATCAAAATTTGTATTATTTATCTCTCTGGCTACTGTGAACATGACCAACCAGAATTTGGATACTACACTCCCACCCAGAAGGGCCCAGCTGGGTACAAGGTGATGGTTAGGGAAGGGGGCTTTCACCCTCTTCGTTCCTTGAGCTGTAGTACCTGCCAGGAGTTGCACATAATAGGTTAAGACTGGCAGCAGGCAACAGTCTTCTCAGATGGGGGTGTACAGGACCTGCAGAGAGTAAAAGGCAGCTTGAGCCAAACACAGTTAGAAATAGGAAACTGTTCTCCAGCTCTTAGGCATCTCTGTGCATGCAGGAGAAAACCAGAGTCCCTCTACAAAGTTGTATTTGGCACAGGAGGCAGGGAGCTGCTGAGCCAGTACAGTAGATGTCTTTAGAGTCCTGGGGATAGAAATCTAACACATAGAACTGTCCAAGTTCAGATAATACGTGCCTTCCACTTAGGGCTCCTGGCTATAACACCGAGAAGGTTAAAATTTCTTACTTAGGCTATATTCCTGTAACGGTTGTGAAAGGCATCATGTAAAAGTATCTGCATTAATAGAGTATGCTGGGACCAACCCTGTAGTTTATAATTATACCTGCAGATACGACATTCCTCTGTAGGTCTGGAGTAGCAGGTGCTGGCTGTTGTTTCTCCTGAGATTTGACTCTTCCAGATCAATGGGATTGTTACGCCATGTTACTGCTGTTGAGTTCCAGGGCTTCATATGTGTCACCTGTATGGCTGTTGCTTTGGTCCTCTAGGAGAGAGCAGGTGAGTATTGGATGCTCTACCTGGGCATTATTTGTAGTGACAGCATGTAAGGAAGATCATTTTTTTCTAAAAATGGTTGCCAGAGCTAATGAAGGAGAAAAAGCAGAGAGGGCATAAAAGTATAGGAATTCTAATTCCATTACTATTTCTCCCTGGAAACAAGTAATCGCTAAATTAAAGCCAGTCGATTAAGATATATGTATATATGTACAGAGAGAGAGAGAGATGTGTGTGTGTGTGTGTGTGTGTGTGTGTGTGTGTGTGTGTGTGTATACATATATATATATATGTATATATATATATATATATATGCTTATTTCTATTAGGCATGAATAGTAAGAATTTCAATGCTAAAGCAAACTGCTAAGAAGGTCTTTCTTTTAAGGTAGGCTCAGATGTAGTGCCTTCATTCCCAAATAAAGAGTATTAAACCTCTCCACAGAGAACTCTTGGAGTAAAGAACTTCAAGAGTTTTCTTGTTCCTTTTTGCTTATTTGAAATTTATATATACTCTGCTTTATCCTCAAAGATCTCCCTATCAGCCAACATTCTTAATGGCATCAGAATCTTTTGCTTCTCTTGCAGAAAATAAAGTCAGTAACCTCCTACCCCCAATTTTCTTTCTCAAGGCCAGGTCTTTCCATTTAAAATTTTCTTGATTTTAAAATCTCTAGTCATTTGGTCACAGAAGGCCATCTGATGGATAAGATTAAACAGCCAGAGTTTTGGCTGAAGAAGGAACGTGTAAACTCAGCAATATCTCCAGAAGCCTTCCTTTGAAAAGATGAACACTGCATCCACTAGAGTACACTTCATCTCAAAGCCAGGAAAAATTAAGGTCAATGTGTCTGTTGCCCAGAAAATAGCACAAGTGGCCCTCCTGCCATTGATGTAAATAATTGTATAGATTCTTGATATTCCTGAAACACTATTTTTTCAAGAGGTCTTTAATCCTTTGAATTCTGAAAAGGGTTTAAGCTAAAAAGTGAAAATTAAAGCGCTCACCCTGATGTTCATTGATTTTTAATTTTTTTTTCTTGTGAGTTAGTATTGACCCAAATGACATTATACAAATGCTGACTTAAATTGGTTAAGCAAGTTAGAAATTACATCTGATGACCTGAATAATTCATTAAGAGGGATAAACTTAAAAGCCTGATTCTGTAGCACAAACACTTTCTTTTATACTAGTGTAAGCTATTGAAGCTGGCTATATGCCACATCCAGGGTGGACACTTTTAAGTTGAAATAAATAACTTTCATGCAGCTAAATTATACACAACACATATCTAACTGATGAACCAAAAGAGAGTAATTTGCCTAAGGAAAAATCACTCCATGCACTAAAAGGCAATTTAACATGCATTTACACCAAGAGAAGCTTAGTAAATGAAGAGAAATTACAGAGGTCAACCTTGTAAGCTGGCCATGTTCACTTGGTTTATTTCAAAACTTGACTGCAATGCAATTTAAACCCCGCATCTCTACTATTTGAGATGATCATTGAATTGAGGTAGCATGTCATCCAAGAAAATTATAAATAATTACACCAGTTTTTACCCAAATTGTGCATGATATAGATAATTCCATATAACATGCAAATATGAAGATTTGTTAAGATGAATACCATATTGCATGTGATTTATATGTGGTTTTTATCTTTGGATGGTGTATATACTTATAATACTAGTTTACCAAGTTGGAAATTACTGTGGCAGAAAAACAGCAAATGTGATTTTTAAAACCAAAAATATGTAAGTTCTATTCTTAGTTTTGTTCATTTTAAGTAGTATCTTAATAGTTACACACCATTATCATTTTCATTTAAAACAGCAATTTTTAATATTTTCTACTGTTTCATGACAGTTCAATATGTATCATCTTCTTAAAAAGTAACCAAAATGTTTATTATATGTGCATTTTCTGAGAGAAATTAATTTTACAAACCCACTGGCAGCATAATTATATATACCTCAGACAAGGAAATCCAAAGGATTCCAAATCCTACTGGAAAAAAAGCTACCGTCACCATTCTTGGAAATATAAATTTAAATTTTAAATGTGAACTTCTTATACTGTGAAATGAAATGAAACCAATCTCACAGGGGGCGATGGAGGATGTAAACATCGAAATCTTTTTCCTTTGTTTTGCTTGTATGTTTCTTTTTATTTAATTTTATTATTATTATTTTTTTTTACTTATTCACTTTATATCCCACTCTCGGCCCTAGTCCCGGTCACTCCCTCCCGAAATTCTTCCCCTATCTACCATCCCCTTCTTCTCTGAGCAGGTCCCCCCACCCCCACCTCCCATATTCCCTCACTTTGGCACTTCAAGTCTGTGAAGCTAGGTGCTTCCTCTCCCACTGATGAGGCAGCCCGGCTAGAAGACCATGTCCCAACTACAGGCAACAACTTTTGGGATAGCGTCTCCCACTTCCAGTTTGGTTGAGACCCACGTGAAGACCATGGTGCACATCTGCTACATATGAGCAGGGAGGCCTAGGTTTAGCCCATGTATTTTCTTTGGTTGGTTGTTCAGTCTTGGAGAACACCAAAGAGTCTAGGTTAGTTCACCCTGTTGGTCTTCCTGTGGAGTTCCTATCCTTGAGAGGCCTACAATCCTTCCTCCTATTCTTCCTAAGAGTTGCCCAGCTCCATCCACCGTTGTTTGGCTGTAGGTGTCTATAGCTGAGTCAGCTGCTGGGTGGAGCCTCTCAAAGGACAATTTACTCCTGTCTGCAAGCCTAACAAAGTATCATTAATAGTGTTGGGGATTGGTGCTTGCCAATGGGATGGGTCTCAAGTTGGGCCAGTTATTGGTTGACTCTTTCCTCAGTCTCTGATCCATCCCCTGTGCCTGCATTTTTTGCAAACAGGATAAATTTTGGATTGAAAGGTTTGTGAGTGTGTTGGTGTCTCTATTGCTACACTAGGGTTCCTGCCTAACAGAGGTGGCCTCTTTAGGTTCCAAATCCCAAATGAGGAAGCTTAAATCTCACTTAAAAGGGGTAATAAAATAGTCATTAGAGACATATGGAGAGCGGGAACTGGAAGGTTCCTGATCAGATGTGGAGATTAACAGAAGGGATGTCTAGATAGCCGTGAGGATGAATGGAAATCTATGGAGAGGAAGGGGGCATCTCTAGGAAGAGACGGAGATCTGGGATAAGAAAGAGGCCCAAGAATCAATGGGGATGACCTTATCTGTGACTCACTACACTGGGGATATGGAACATGCTTATGTATTTCAATACACTTCCTGACAGAGCAAATTCCTTGCTTCCTCTGGATGAGAAAGCATCCATGGGCTTCATTTAGCACTTTCTTCATGTAACATACCCTTAAGTGCTATACTCTCTATCTCAAATTCTATTCCATCTTTCCTCTTTTTAAACAAATGGTTGACTGAATTGGTGTGTGTGTGTGTGTGTGTGTGTGTGATGATGGAGAGAGAGAGAGAGAGAGAGAGAGAGAGAGAGAGAGAGAGAGAGAGAGAATGGTGTGTGTGGTGTGGTGTATGTGCCTGTGTGTTTTTATTGTTATGTGCAAGGAAGACAGAGGAGGATATTGGATATCTTGCTCTCTTGTTTTCCACCTTATTCCTTGGAAACAGAGTCACTCACTGAACCTGGAGCTTGTTTTTTATCCAGGCTAGCAGCAGCAAGTCCCAGACATCCTCTTGTCTCCATTCTTCTCCTCCTCCAGCACTGGGCACATAGGCACATGGGTGGTCATGCCAGGCTTTTTACATAGTTGCTGGGATCCAGATCTTCACGCTTGCACAGCAAGCTCGCTTACTCAGCGAGCTTCCCTCTGGCCCTAGTTTGAAGACTTTTACATCTGCAGTTTGTTTGGAACTTTTTGCTGGGAAGTACCATCTGTCACATTTCCTTTGAATTAGAAAAATTGTAAAACTTTACCTTGAAACTAATTTCAGAGTTGAATATTTTTAAATCATAAAAACTATTCACTACTCATCATTTCATGCATCATTTATTCTCCAACATTAAATATACTGTTTATGCTAATTTGAGGTAGGGTTGATCAGCAAATTGACTGGCAAAGTTTAACTAAGTTAGACTTTATAGTGATTGGTAAAAGTGTGAGATACTATCAAATATGATTTCTCTCTTTTTCATCTCAGCAACTATGAAAACATTCCACCTGAAAAGACAATGATCAACTTCGTAGTAATGGTCCTGTAATTTATCTTGAATTTAACTGTAAGCTCACCAGATAAAATCAGGAAGGTTTCCATGATATTCTGAAAGTGAAGCTGTTCAAGAGTCTGAAGACTCCAATGGATACGTATCAAAGAAGTTTCATTATAAAATTAGATCAATTAGATTTGTGTTTCCAAACGCTGTGCTATGGAAGCAGATCAATTTAAGTAGCTCTGACCTGAAGAGCAATAGCTGACACCACCGCTGGCTCAGGGATGGTATTGAGACCAAGAGGAGAATGGTTACACAGATACACGCCCATGTGATTCTGAGTGGATGCCAGTCAAACTATTCATTGATACATATATGACAGTGTTTATGGCATACATGATGCTTTTTAAATTAATGAGATACCTGAGTTTTTGACTTTTTGCTATGCCGTAGAATTGTTATAATTTATATGTCAAATTTTCTAGTATTATATGTTTATGAAACTATAAAAAAAACCTCAGTGATTGTACTTTGAGGCAAGATCATGGTTATATTTTACTAAAAATTCTAGATAAATATTTTCTGAATTAATGGTATGTATACTTGTTTGACATGCCTCTTTCAACAAGCATTTTAGTATACTTCATATTTGTATATTTTAATAATTACTATATAAATAATAATAACTTAATAACATAATAATTATTTGCTTTATTACACTTTTTAGAAGAAACTTAAACATTAAGAAAATTTAGATATGAAGTGTGACAACTCTGTATTACTTAAAAATGTCTGATCATGCAGAATAAAGTTCGAAATTTGTTATGGATAGTTTACATGAGCAGAGGTTTCTAACCTGTGGGTTGTGCCTCCTTTGGCAAACTTCTATCCAAAAGTAAATTTATGTTACAATTCATAGCAGTAGTAAAATTGCAGTCATGAAATAACAAAAATGATTTTTTAAATTTATTTAGTTATTTAAATCACATCAAATGTACTTATTTACACCGAGGTTATAAACACAAAAAGGCAGGATGTGGGGAAGGGAATGGCACCGAGCATAGGTGTTCAGGGGGAGTACAGATACCTTTCAGCTGGGTGTAGGTTCAGGGGACAGGTCACTATGACTCTGCCTATGATTCACTTGTCCTTATCTAAGTTGGTATTGTCCACCGAGGCTGCCTGTTATGATTGCAGGTCACTAAATGTACAGAACTGTATGAAAGAGTCACAGAAGTAGGAAGGCTGAGAACCACTGCCTTAGATACATAGAACATAGACAGAAAAAACAGAGTGAAGTTTAGTTTAATCATTAAAATCACCGGTATGCATGCATCAATAATGCAAGATGATAACATGTGTGTCCATTGTGAAGTCATCCATTGTCTATTTCTGTCACGAATGCTGGAGAAGAAAGTGTTGCCAAAGAGGAAAGCTTTATTTTGGCTCCTAGTTTCTTAGGTTTTGTTCCTATATCTCTTGGCTCCATGTCTATAGATTTGAGGCAAAGAATGTCATGGTCACAGGAACATCTGGCAGAAGATATTCACTTCATGGAGGCCAGAAAAACAAGTGAAGAGGTAAGGGATGATGGAGCCTCCACAGCTCTTTATAAAGAAGAAAATGATAAAGAACAGAGACACATATCAGGATTTTCCCATGGTCATGGTCACTTATCCAGTTTCTATTTCACTTATAAGGATAAAAGATCAATTATCATCAAGCATCTCAAGCAATTGCTTCCTCAAGATCTAAAGAGTCTTAAGTTCTCTAAAGAATTGCATTTAATCACATGTAAAAAGTTCAAGATTAACTTGCCTGTCATTGTTTTTGACCAACTATTTTTTTAAAAAAATCATTCCAGAATTGTTATTCTCCTAGCAAATTAAAAATATTTTCTACCATGAACAAATTGATATAAGAAAGAAAAGAAAAAATTCCTCAGGGCTGGCCAAGAACGTACTTATGGGACTACACAGTTAAAATGAATACTTTTCCTCAGATAATATTCTCAATGAAAGCTGCTTATCATATGTCTCTCCAGAGGAGCACCTGGTATTCTCTGACACTACCAGTGTCTCACATGTCATATATGTATAGAAGAAATCTGTAAGTCTGTAGAACTTAGAAGAAACAGAAATTCTTAGTACCACAGTGAATCAATGACTCTGAAAATGGAAAACAAACAAACAAAAAAGAGTCAATCATTTTTGAATGTTTGAATGTTGATTGATACATTGAAAATTTGGTTCACTGAGCTCTAATTTATTACATTTTAGGTTGCATAAAGGAGTCAGCATAATTTAAAAAAAAAAACTGATAGTATACTTGTCACTGCTAAAACAGAGAAAATAAAATAGATTTACCTGTAATCTAAGCACCTGAGAGGATTAAGAAGGGTCATGGGTTCAAGGCCAGCCTTGACTAATGTGAAACGAGAGAAATGAGAAGGGGGAAGGAGACAGAGACAGAATGAAAGAGAGAGAGATGAGTGTGGTGGTTTGTATATGCTTGGCCCAGAAAGTGCTCTATTAGGTGTGGCCCTGTTGGAGTAGGTGTGTCACTGTGAGTGTGGGCTACAAGACCTTCACTCTAGCTGCCTGGAAGTCAGTCTTCCACTAGCAGCCTTCACATGAAGATGAAAAACTCTCAGTTCCTCCTGCACCATGCCTGCCTGGATGCTGCCATGCTCTCCTGCCTTGATGATACTGGATTGAATCTCTGAACCTGTAAGCCAGCCCCAATTAAATGTTGTTCCTATAAGACTTGCTTTGGTCATGTGTCTGTTCACAACAGTAAAACCCTAAGATATGGCAGGGGGTGGAGGAGAGACAACGAGACATAGACAACAAGATTACCCACATAATGTTTCAAAAGCTATGATGTCACATTGGAGAGATACCACTATCTAAACTCTCAGAAGAATTCTGAGGCAAGAGACTCTAAGTGCCTTTATTTTGTATTATCACTAGAATCTGTATTTTATTTTTCTTTTTAAACATTACCTTCTATTTTCTTGGCAGGTCACATCCTCCCAGATATGCAGCTAATTATATTGGTTATAATTACATTCATATCATAGCATATAAGTATCTTGTTTTCAGTAAGTTAGTTTGAAATTAAGGAAGATTCTTTTACCAAGTCTCAGAGATGAGTTTTTATTCAGGTCAATTTTATCAGCTTGAATCCATTATAAAGTCTTACCCTAATGGCCACTACCTAAAGCTATTCATTCTTGTGATTAGAAAGAATAGATGAAGAAAATAAAATGCATTAATAAATCCATTGTCCTGGGGAAAGAAATGGTATATGTGTTTAGAGGAGGAGATACAGAGTTGCCCCTGAGATTCTCTGACATTTTCCTCTTCCTGCCTGGGATACTCCCTTGTCTATCACAAACCCCACAGATATTCCTCTAGTCATAATCTTTCCCGTCACATAGGAATCCTCACTGTGCTCTCCTGATACTAATATATGCTGTTGTGAAGAGGAACTGAGAAACACATTTTCAACGCACATAAGCCTTTTTATCATGATCTACTCATGCCTCCTGCATATTAATTGACAAATAAGCACAGGACTATCACCCTGAGTCTTGACTTGTCTATTGAAAATCAACTTCAAGTCCTGACTCTGTGTCACTATGGATTTTAAATTTAAGATGTCTGTAGAAGTTCTGAGCAGAATCTAGAATCTAGACCCAAAATACATTTAAAAGGAAGCAGATATTCTTTCAGCCAGCTTTATGATGTTGTGGAATTCCAAAATGCACTCAGATTTGCATAGTTGCATTCAAGAACATAATACACACCAAGACTTGTGTGTTCCAACTGCAATCAGCAGTACTTGTGGAAATCATTGCTTACCATGAGTTATTCTGCATACTTCATTCACACTAAAATATATATGGCTCTCTACAACCACATAGTGAATGACATGTCTATCTTTGATCCCAATAAATGTCCTGTAGGACTATTGTACAAAGTTCTTATTTCTTTAGACATTTTATAACCTATTATTTGAAATAAAACTATATAAAGGAAACCAGAATAGAGTTATTTTTCTATTCTGTTTGTTAAAAATATCCTCCAAAGAGCTCTGAGAAACAGACAACTATGGCAAAAGAGAACTTCCAAGACTTAGAAGGTTTACGTAATTTTTGAAAAGCTGTATTTGAAGTCAGATGATTCCATTCTCGATCTGATTATAAATCTAATGCATGCTCAATAAATGACTCCTAATTTCAAACTAATCTTCAGGAGTGGGTAACAATTTTCAAAAATTTAACAGTACCATAAGGTTTAAAAACATCCTTTAGACTTGTTCCTGGCCCTTTCATGAACACGTGTTAAGGTTTTCTGACCTTGGAGAACTAATGGTGTCTTTCTGCATAAGGCCTGGTTCAGGGAGTACGCTTTAAAAAACTCAAATTAATAACTCAGCTTTGAGTTTCCTTCAGCTTTGATTTCCAATGACAATCTCTGCTTACTCTTTGAACTTCATCCTTCAGGAATTGGCAGAATGGGTGCAATTTTCTTCCCAACATCTGATTGATTGAATCTCTGAAAAATGGGGTTACTAATGGTTCCAGAATTTATATAGTAGTTTTATATTGTGGCTTAGTCCCCACTATAATTATTTTAAAACATTAAAAATCGGTACATCACCACAGATTGGCAGGTTCTGACTCTATAGCAGTCTGCCTTCAAGCTGTTTGACAAAGAGCTAATCATGCCAACAGTATTTCCTCTTTCTGCACCTTTCCTACTCCCATTTGATTGCCACATATGTGGTGAAGTCAGTGGATATCAAGACAAATAGCATAAAAGGAGAGGACTTATATAAGAGCTACTGACATGTACACTTTATATATATTTAAGGAATAGTACATATTTCTAAAATTCTGCTTTCGTGTTCTTTTTTCTTCTTTCCATGAGCAAATAGACAAGTCATATACACTGATGTATTAAGAATAGAAATTAGACACATACATCATTTACCAAGTAATAGAGTAAATAGAATAAGACATACATAGGTTCAGATAGCATATCTGTGAGAGCAAAACAGGATGATGTATAAATTAACATTAAAGATTACATTATATTCCTTAACGAAACAACCTGAAATGTTCTAAATATTGTGAGGGATTTGCTTGTTTGCCATCTTTTCCTATTCAAGATAATTACTAAAACGTCTAATATTCCAGTTATACAATAATCTATAGGAAAATTTTGTCTACTGGGTATGCACTTAAATCTTTTCCCCAAATCCAAGACCTAAATTTTTACACGCTAGTCATTTGTAGTATGAATGAATGTACTTAGAAAAGAAAGTTTGGAACTATTCAAATTTTGTAAATAAGACATGAAATAGAATTGAACTACATATGAAAACAAAAAACCAAATATTGTAAAGTTTTGGCAAAATACTAAGTAATAGCAGGCATATATGTGATGAGAACTGTTTCACCACTCATGAGAGTCAGGAATATATGTTACCTATGGCTTTGCAGACTTAATTGGTTTGTCAATTTACTGAAAACACTCTTACTTATGTCTTTGTCATTTCCAGAGGTGCTACATACTAGGAAAGATAACAGAAAGATTTCAATAAATAATTATGTTACATATAAAAATTGTAAAAACTTATAGAAGGGTTTGCCACACACTGACACACTCTGGCATTAAAAGTTTCCATTATCAGTTACTATCATGAAGTCCAGGTCTCTGTGTTCGTGCAATTCCCATGAAGAACATTCATGCCACCAAGCCTTCCCAGCCGTGTCTCAATTTCAGAACTATAGAGACCTAGTGTCTTAGTCAATGGTCTATTTCTGTAAAGAGACACGATGACCACAAGAGTTATTATAAAAGAAAGCATTTATTTGGGACATGCCTACAGTTTCAGAGGTTTGGTTCATATCATAATGGCAGGGAGCATGGCAGCATCTTCAAACATGGTCTGGCGATGTTGCTGAGAATTCTATATCTGGATTCACAGTCAACAGGAAGAGGGAGCACTGGACCTGGTTTGGGCCCTTGAAATACCAAAGTCTACCCCCAGTGAAACACTTCCTCCAACAAGGCCACACCTCCCAACCACTCATGGTAGTCCCACTGTCTGTAGACCAAGAGTTCAAGTGTCGGAGCACATTGGGCTATTCTTATCCAAACCACCACATCTAGTTATTCTGAAAAGGTGGGAAAGAACTTCAAATTTCAGATTAATTGAAGTGTTCTGCAGTGAGCAGAGTAACAATTGAAGGCTGATTAGCTAGATTCATAAAAAGTACTTCGATAGTTTGTGTTAGGAAGACTTATCTGCCTCAGTGAAGTTTATGTGTAATCCACTGCTCTCAATAAGTTGAATTCAATTCTCTCATGTTGCAATCAGTTTATGTAATTGAAAGCAATTACTGCAGAAGGGGAGAGAGGCTTCATTAAGTGAAACCCAGAGAAAAGTCTGTATACAGTATGGCTGTCATCACTGTGGAACATAAAAAATCATGGATCTACAGCTAGCTATTGATAAACTCTGCATGCAAAGCCTGTTCCTCTAGTGGTTCTTAGTGATGTATTTATATGTCAATGGACCATTGATTTGAGAGATTTTTTTTTTGACGTTTAAATGAAGTGCATAACCTCACTTAACTTACCACTTGCTTTTTCATTCTCTAGACCAAAGACAGTATGAATTTTATAGGTATAGAGTAATAAAAACATTGAGAAAGTAAATGGTCCCAAATGTTACTTTTTAATGTAATAAAATCTAATTTATTTCTAATAGCATTTGCAGAAATTGACACTTTAAAGTTACATTAAAATCCTCAGATAAGGTTGATGTGATGTAGCCAGCAGCTGTTAAATCTGATTAAATTAATTATTAACTTAACAATTTTCAAATCTAGTCATCAGATATATTCCATAATACTAGATCCGATAAAATAAAATTAAATGATTTCATTAACTCTGAACATTATAAGATTATAAATTATACCTTTCAATAGGACATCCTAATGTTGAAATAACATTCTTTTTATTTTTTATTGATTTTTTTTGTGAATTTCACATCACACCCCAATCTCACTCATCTCTACACACCACCTTTGTAATCTACCCTCAAAAGAAAGCAGAAATTTCAAAAAAAAAAAAAAATCTACAGTGTATCATGGTGTGTCCACAGTATAACCATTTGCCCACATTGCTTTACTTACAAATTTTCTTTTTCTTTTTTTTTTTTTTTTATTGGAAAATTTTTTTACATTTCAGATGTTCTCTCCTTACCCATTTCCCCCCCTCCTTCCAGGAACTCACTATCCCTTCCCCCTCCTCCTGTCTCCACATTGGTGTACCCCCACCCACCCTCCCCTGTACCTCACCTCCCCACCATCGAGTATCCCCCCCCCCCGCCCATGACGTCCAGCCTTAATGGGACCAAGGATCTCTTCTCCCACTTATATATAGCTCCCTTGCATATATAGCTGGAGCCATGGGACCCTCCCTAAGCGCTCCCAGGCTTGTGGTTTAGACCCTGGGAGCTCTGGTTGGTTGGGATTGTTGCTTTCCTCATGTGTCTCGAATCCTCTCAACTCCTTCAGCTTCACTCTATCTTCTCCATTGGGAACCCCGTGATCAGTTTAATGGTTAGCTGTGGGCTTCTGCCTCTGAGTATGTCGGACTCTTGCAGACTTCTAAGGAGACAGCTATATCAGGCTCCTGTCAGCATGTACATCCTGACATCCACATCAACCTCTACCTTTGGTGACTACACATAGGATGGATATCCAGGTGGAATGGTCTGTCTCTCCTTCAGTTTCTGTCCTGCACTGTGTCTCCATATTTGCACCCTTGAGTATTTTGTTACTCCTTCTAAGAAGGACTGAAGCCCCCCTACTTGGTCATCATTCTTCATGAGCTTTATGTGGTCTGTGAGTTGAATCTTGGGTATTTCAGGCTTCTGGGCTAAAATCCAATAATCAGTGAGTGAATACCATGTATGTTCTTTTGTGATTGGGTTACTTCACTCAGGATGATATTTTCTAGTTCCATTCATTTATATATGAATTTATCAAATTCATTGTTTTTAATAGCTGAGTAATATTCCATTGTATAAATGTACTACATTTTTTGTATCCATTCCTCTGTTGACGGGCATCTGGGTTCTTCCAGTTTCTGGCTATTATAAATAATGCTGCTATGAACATAGTGGAGCATATGTCCTTGTTATGTGTTAGAGCATCTTCTGGATATATACCAGGAGTGGTATAGCTGGGTCCTCAGGTAGTGATATGTCCAATTTTCTGAGGAACTGCCGACTGATTTCCATAGTGGTTGCACCATCTTGCAATCCCACCAACAATGGAGGAGTGTTCCTCTTTCTCCACATCCTCGCCAGCATCTGCTATCACCTGAGTTTTTTATTTTAGCCATTCTGACTGATGTGAAGTGGAATCGCAGGGTTGTTTTGATTTGCATTTCCCTGATGACCAAGGATGCTGAACATTTCTTTAGGTGCTTCTCGGCCATTCACATTTCCTCACTTGAGAATTCTTTGTTTAGCTCCTTACTCCATTTTTTAATAGGGTTATTTGGTTGCCTAGAGTCTAATTTCTTGAGTTCTTTATATATTGGATATTAGTCCTCTATCAGATGTGGGATTGGTAAAGATCTTTTCCCAATCTGTTGATTGCCATTTTGTCCTATTGACAGTGTCCTTTGCCTTACAGAAACTTTGCAATTTTATGAGGTCCCATTTGTCAATTCTTGATCTTAGAGCATAGGCCATTGGTGTTCTGTTCAGGAACTTTCCCCCTGTGCCTAGGTATTCGAGGGTCTTCCCACTTTCTCTTCTATTAGTTTCAGTGTGTCTGGTTTTATGTGAAGGTCCTTTATCCACCTGGACTTGAGCTTTGTACAAGGAGATAGGAATGGATCGATTTGCATTTTTCTTTATGCTGTCCTCCAGTTGAACCAGCACCATTTGTTGAAAATGCTGTCCTTGTTCCACTGGATGGTTTTAGCTCCTTTGTCAAAGATTAAATCACCATAGTTGTGTGGGTTCATTTCTGGGTCTTCAACTCTATTCCACTGATCTTCCTGCCTGTCTCTGTTCCAATACCAGGCCATTTTTTATCACTATTGCTCTGTAGTAAAGCTGAGGTCAGGGATGGCGATTCCTCCAGAAGTTCTTTTATTGTTGAGAATGGTTTTCGCTATCCTGGGTTTTTTGTTGTTCCAAATAAATTTCAGAATTTCTCTTTCTAGTTCTGTAAAGAATTGAGTTGGTATTTTAATGGGGATTGCATTAAATCTGTAGATTGCTTTTGGCAAGATGGCCATTTTTACTATATTAATCCTGCCAATCCATGAGCATGGGAGATCTTTCCATTTCCTGAGATCTTCAATTTCTTTCTTCAGAGACTTGAAGTTCTTGTCATACAGATCTTTCACTTGCTTGGTTAGATTCACCCCGAGGTTTTATATTATGTGTGACTATTGTGAAGGGTGTCATTTCCCTAATTTCTTTTTCAGCCTGTTTATCTTTCATGTAGAGGAAGGCTACTGATTTGTTCGAGTTGATTTTATAACCTGCCACCTTGCTGAAGTTGTTTATCAGGTTTAGGAGTTCTCTGGTGGAGTTTTTGGGGGTCACTTAAGTATACTATCATATCATCTGCAAATAGTGATATTTTGACTTCTTCCTTTCCTATTTGTATTCCTTTGATTTCTTTTTGTTGTCTGATTGCTCTGGCTAGGACTTCCAGTACTATATTGAATAGGTAGGGAGAGAGTGGGCAGCCTTGTCTAGTCCCTGATTTTAGTGGGAATGCTTCAAGTTTCTCTCCATTAAGTATGATGTTAGCTACTGGTTTGCTGTATATTGCTTTTACTATGTTTAGGTATGGTCCTTGAATTCCTGTTTTTTCCAAGACTTTTACCATGAAGGGATGATCATGTGGTTTTTTTTCTTTGATTTGTTTATGTAGTGGATTACATTGAGGGATTTCTGAATATTGAACCACCCCTGCATTCCTGGATAAAGCCCACTTGATCTGATGAATGATTGTTTTGATGTGTTCTTGGATTCGGTTTGCTAGAATTTTATTGAGTATTTTTGCATCGTATTCATAAGAGAGATTGGTCTGAAGTTCTCTTTCTTTGTTGTGTCTTTGTGAGGTTTTAGGTATGAGTGTGATTGTAGCTTCATAGAACGAATTGGGTAGTGTTCCTTTTGTTTCTATTTTGTGGAATAGTTTGAAGAGAATTGGTATTAGGTCTTCCTTGAAGGTCTGATAGAAACTCTTCACTAAAACCACCTGGTCCTGGGCTTTTTTTTTTTTTTTTTTTTTTTTTTTATTTTATTTTATTTATTTTTTTTTTTGGTGGGGAGACTTTTAATGACTGCTGCTATTTTTTTTTAGGGGTTATGGGACTGTTTAGATGGTTTATTTGCTCCTCATTTAACTTTGGTACTGGTATCTGTCTAGAAAATTGTCCATTTCATCAGATTTTCCAGTTTTGTTGAGTATAGGCCTTTGTAGTTGGATCTGATGATTTTTTGAATTTCCTCAGTTTCTGTTGTTATGTCTCCCTTTTCAGATCTGATTTTATTAATTTGTGTACTGTCTCTGTGCCCTCTGGTTAATCTGGCTAAGGGTTTATCTATCTTGTTGATTTTCTAAAAGAACCAAACTCCTGGTTTTGTTGATATTTTGTATAGTTCTTTCTGTTTCTACTCGGTTGATTTCAGCCCTGAGTTTGATTATTTCCTGACGCCTACTCCTCTTGGGTTGTATTTGCTTCTTTTTGTTCTAGAGCTTTCAGGTGTGCTGTCAAGTTGTTAATGTGTGCCCTCTCCAATTTCTTTTTGTAGGCATTTAGAGCTATGAGTTTTCCTCTTAGCCTGCTTTCATGGAGTCCCACAAGTTCTGGTATGATGTTTCCTCATTTTCATTAAATTTCTAGAAAGTCTTTAATTTCTTTCTTTATTTTTTCCTTGACAAAGTCATCATTGGTAGAGCATTGTTCAGTTTCCACATGGATGTGGGTTTTCCTTGTTTCTGTCATTATTAAAGACCAGCCTTAGTCCGTGGTGATCTGATAGGATGCAGGGGTTATTTCAATCTTTTTGTATCTGTTGAGGACTGTTTTGTGACCAATTATATGGTCTATTTTGGAGTAGGTACCATGAGGTGCTGAGAAAAAGGTATATTTTTTACTTTAGGATGAAATGTTCTATAGATATCTGTTAATCCATTTGGTCCATAACTTCTGCTAATTTCAATGTGTCTTTGTTTAGTTTTGTTTCCACGATCTGTCCATTGGAGAGGCAGGGTGTTAAAAATCCCCCACTATTATTGTGTCAGGTGCAATGTGTGCTTTGAGCTTTAGTAAAGTTTCTTTTATGTATGTAGGTGCCCTTGCATTTGGAGCGTAGATGTTCAGAATTGAGAGTTCATCTTGGTAGATTTTTCCTTTAATGAGTATGAAGTGTCCTTCCTTATCTTTTTGATTACTTTTGGTTGAAAGTCGATTTTATTTGATATTAAAATGGCTACTCCAGCTTGTTTCTTGGGACCATTTGCTTGGAAAATTGTTTTCAGCCTTTTACTCTGAGGTAATGTCTGTCTTTATCACTGAGGTGCGTTTCTTGTATGCAACAAAATTCTGGGTCCTGTTTATGTATCCATCTGATAGTCTACGTCTTTTTATTGGAGAATTGAGTCCATTGATGTTAAGGGATATTAAGGAAAAATGATTGTTGCTTCCTGTTTATTTTTGTTATTAGAGGTGGAATTATGTTTGTGTAGCTACCTTTGTTTGGGGAGTTGTTGGAAGATTACTTCCATGCTTCTTCTTGGTTGTAGTTTCCCTTCCTTGTGTTGGCGTTTTCCATCAATTATCCTTTGAAGTGCTGGGTTTGTGGGAAGATATTGTGCAAATTTGGTTTGTCATGGAATATCTTGGTTTCTCCATCTATAGTGATTGAGAGTTTTGCTGGGTATAGCAGTCTGGGCTGGCGTTGTGTTTCCCTTAGGGTCTGTATATAGAAGAGCCAGGATCTTCTGTCTTTTATAGTCTCTGGTGAAAAGTCTGGTGTCATTCTTATTGGTCTGCCTTTATGTTACTTGACCTTTTTCCCTTACTGCTTTTAGTATTTTTCTTTGTTTTGTGCTTTGGTGTTTTTGATTATTATGTGAGGGAGGTATTTCCTTCTGGTCTAGTCTGTTTGGTGTTCTGTAGGCTTCTTGTATGTTTATGAGTGTCTCGTTCTTTAGGTTGGGGAAATTTTCCTCTATAATTTTGTTGAAGATATTTACTGGCCCTTTAGATTGGAATCTTCACTCTCATCTATACCTATTATCCTTAGGTTTGGTCTCCTGATTGCATCTTGGATTTCCTGGATGTTTTGTGTTAGGAGCTTTTTGCATTTTGCATTTTCTTTGACTGTTGTGTCAAGGTTTTCCATGGTATCTTCTGTGCATGAGATTCTCTCTTCTATCTCTTGTATTCTGTTGGTGATGCTTGCATCTATGACTCCTGATCTCTTTCCTACGTTTTCTATCTCCAGAGTAGTCTCCTTTGAGATTTCTTTATTGTTTCTATTTCCAGTTTTAGATCCTGGATGGTTTTGTTCAATTCTTTCACCTGTTTTGATTGTGTTTCTTGAAATTCTTTAAAGGATTTTTGTGTTCCTCTTTAAGGGCTTTACTGTTTACCTGTGTTCTCTTTAAATTCTTTTAAAGGATTTTTTGTTTCCTCTTTGAGGGCTTTACCTGTTTACCTGTGTTCTCCTGTATTTCTTTAAGGGTTTTTATTCCTTCTTAAAACCTCCATTCATCATGAAAAGTGTTTTAATTCTGAGTCGGTTTTCCCGTGTGATGGAGTATCAGGGCTTGCTATGGTGGGAGAAAACTGGGTTTGTGATTCAGGTAACTTTGGTTTTTACTTGTGTTCTTGCGCTTCCCTTTTCGCCATTGGTTGGCTTAGTGTTACTGTGCTCCTGTGTCGACTGGAGTTGTCTTTCCAGTTTCTTGTTGTGTAGTTCTCCTTGCCCAGTGTCTCTGTGTTCCTGAAAATCCTGTCCTCTGCTCGGTGCAAAAGGTCTTTTGGGTTCGGATGATGTTTCCACAGGCACAGCCCGCTAATGTCCCTACCCTTGCCTTGGGTGCAGTGTTGTCCCTCTGGATGTTCAGGATTGGTGTTCCAAGGAGAAACCAGCTGAGGTCCCCCGGGCCCAAAGCCGTCCTGGCGAAGGGGAAGTTATGTCGGAAGGGGGGGCTTTGGGTCCCTGTATTTCCTTAAGCCCCGGCCCCCTTGAAAAATCGGGGCTTTGGGTTTTTTGGGCAAGGTTCTTCCCTTGCTCTGCTTTCTTGGGTCCTCTAGGATGTCTCAGGACCCTTTGTGTTTCCACGGGAAAACAGACCACGCAGGTCCCCCCCGGGCCCAAAAGGGAATTACAATTTTCTTTATACATTGGTCTGGTAGGGACTCTGGCACTGGAAGCACTGGGACCCCTTCAGGTATGCCCTTCCCTGTGTCAGGGAGACTGCAGTTTTGGGGCCCTGAAAGGCCCCCTTCAATTTTCAGCGGTTCTAGTGAGGGTAGTTTGAAAAATTTCTTTTTAATTTGCTGATCATAATTTACTTTAAATATTTTTTGAGATATACGAATTTACTTTTCATTTTATTAAAGTTTTCAAATTAATTGACAAATTTATAGTCTTTAAATGGGGGGGAACTTAAATAAAAGAGCAGATTGTTGAATCCTGGAGAGATTCAGTGCTATTTGAGGTAGCTTGAATCACAGCTGATGTGATGGTAAGAAATGATCTTATAGCAAAAATTGTATTTCAGGACTTGCCCAAATTTTAAATTACTTTTTAAATAGTTTATCAAGTCCAGAAAAATTTTTTTAGCAATTTAAAAGGTTGACCCCTAAAGTGTTGGTGAGGATGAAATTTCCCTGTAAAGGTTGCTAATTTTTTGGGCCGTTAAATTTTTAAAATGGACACAATTTGAGTATTCTTTAAAATTTGGATTAGTAAATACTGTTTGGGGTTCCACTCCCGACAAATGAAGTATGAGAGTTGTCTTTTTTTTCTAAAATAGTTTTCAATTTTGAGGAGATCATAACATTTTTTCTTCGTGCTAAAAATTGCGAGGTTCTTCGCTTTCTTGCCATAAATGAAGTTAACTAAAAAACCACTGTCTTTCAGTAGAACAATATGAATTTCATACTTTCCCCCTAATATAAAAAACCATTCTTTTTTCTGAGGAGGGACACGGGCAAAAGTTGGGATCCTGCCCTAGTCTAAAAGGTGCGTTTTGTATGGCGAAATATTCCTCAAAAACCAAAAAAAAAAAACACTCCCCTTTATCACTTTTTATCAATTAAAGGGATGGGGTTTGGGAGAAAAAAGAAAGGGAGAAAAAAAAGCCCAAAGACAGAGTCACAGATACGGGGGAGACGGGAGACAGACCCCCCAAAGAAAGAGAAGTCACTTCCTAATCTCTGAAGGGCATGTCTAAAAAAATTCCCCGGGAAAACGGTTTCCCAAGTGGGGGAGGGTTTTTACCTTTAAAAAAAATCCAAGGAAAAGGAAAAAAAAAATTTAAATTTTTCCCAAATTTCCATAAACTGTAAAAGGAAAGAAAGGGGAACTTTTTTGGGTTAACAATTATTTTTTTTAAATTTTGAAAAATTTATTTTTCAAAATTAAAAAAATTCCCTATTTTTTTTTTAAAATTTTCACCCCCCCCCCCCCCCCCCCCCCCCCCCCCTTTTTATTTTTCAATTTTTTTTTTTCACTTTTTTTTTTTTTTTTTTATCCCTATCAAAAGTTGTTTTGAGATTGTGAATTTGGTAATTATTTTGCTCTTCTAAATTTTTTAGAAAAAAAAAGGAAAATGTTTTTTTGAATGAAATTAAAAACTTGGAATAAAATTTTGTGTTTAAAGTCAGGTGGAATTATCAATTTCAAAAATTTTGTCTGAGGTTTAAAAAATGCCTTTTTTTAGTTTTTTTAAAAACTTTTAAAAGTAACATATTAAATACAGGAACTTGATTGTTATTTTTTTTGCAATGAGTCAGTCACTTTTTAATCACGTCAGTGTCTGTAAGGGCTGTGGCCCTCACAGGTCATTTTGCTTTCCAAAATTCCCTTTTGGAAATCGGGGGGTGATGCTACATGGTGGTAGACCCACTGAGTTACAGGTTTTAAAGGGTCTGCCCCATACCTCATTAGTAAACTGGACCTATAAAAAAAACATTGTCTTAATTTGAAGTTAAAAAAGAATAATATAGGGTAAAAAAAAGTTTGTTCCCCTTCCTTTCCTCCCTTAATTTAATTTTTACTTGTGAAAAAATTTTATAAAGAAAAGAAAATGACTGAAAAGTGAAAATTATGTCAGTGCTGAGGGTTTTCTTTTAAAAAAGGGCCCCATGGAAAAAAATTAAAAACCCCCAAGGGTTAAAAATTTCCCCCAGTTTTTTTTTTTTTTTTTTTTTGAGAATTTCCTTTTTTCCCTTCCGGAATATTTTAACCATCTCAATCAAAACCGCCGTTGCCCCCAAAATGGGGGAAAGGGTCCCCCCCGGATTCCCCTTTTTTTATCCCTTTTTTTGCTATTTTCAAATTTCAGATTTTTGAATTTCTTTTTAAAAAATTAAAATTTTCCATTAAAATTACCCCCCAACTTTTCAATTTTTTTAAAATTTAAAATATAAAATTAAATTTCATCCTTTACCATTTTTTAAAAAGGGAATTTTTTCTTTGGGGGTTTTTTTAAAACTATTAATTTTTCTTCAAAAGGGGCCCAAAAAAATTCAAAAATTTAAAAAAAAATGGTTAATATTTTTTAAAAACCACAAAATTTTAAAACCCGGATTTTAAAAAAAAAAAGTTTTTACGTTTTTATTGAATTTATAAAAATTTAAATTTTTAATTTTCTAGTAGATTTTGTCCCCAAATTTCAAATTTTTTTTTACCCTTTTTTTTTTTAATTTTTATTGTTTTAAAAATTTTAATAAAGAGCTTTCTTCTTTTTTTTTAAATTTTATTTTACCCCCCCTTTTTAAAAAAAATTTTAAATTTTGCATTTTGGTTTTAAAATTTTTTCTAAAATTTTTCTTTTAAATTTTTTTTTAGGAAACGATATTTTTTTTTAAAAAAAAGGAAATTTTTAAAGGGGGGAAAATTTTTCCCTATTTTTTTAGGTTTCTTTTGCCAATTTGAAAAAATCCTTTCTCCCCAGCGGGAAATACTTGTGCCATTTAAACCTTTATTAATTTTTTTGCAAAAGGCTTAAAATTTTCCCAAACTTTCCCCAAAAACGGGGAAAACCCCCCCCCCCCACCCTTTTTTTAAAACATGAAAATTATTTTTTTTTTAAAAAACAAAAAAAAATCCCCCCCTTTGAATTTTTAAAAAAAAAATAAAATTTGTCTAATGCATTTTAATATAAAGTATCATGAGACATATGGAGAGTGTATCATAAACTTACCATTCTATTCTCAAAACTTTGGAATTGTTTATGGGGAAGATTAGATATCCTATTGAATTATTCCTATGTGTCTGTTTAGCCTGCACGCATTAAATTCAAGGGCACATTAAATTATCAAGTGTTGAATGAGTATTAAAATGCCTCATATTTTATAATTCCAATTACTTGATTAACTTGTATGGAAAGTCATTTTTGGAAATGGTTTTAAACCAGTATTTTACAATCGTAGATCCCACCCACTGTGATATTTAACATTTATTCAAAGAAAGGCAATTCTGCTGCCTGGAAGTGTAAGAGTTGCTTTGCATACAACATTTCAAGAATTTATTTGTTTTTTATCCTTTTTTATTTTTAAAATTTTTTTATTGGATTTTAAATTATTTACAATACAGAGACCATCCCTTTCCCCATTCCCCTCTAGAACCTCCTTCTGACCCCCTTCTCCTTTATGTTTTATTACATTTTAATACTGCATGATATTAAGGTCAGTTCTATTTTGGGGTCTAGCAATACATAGTGCATAGTCAAGAATCAAGCAGAATTAATACAAATAGTCTATTAAAATATTATGGCATTAAACCCAATTACTGTGAACACTCCCTTGATAACTGTTTCTAAGGGCTTATCAGGATGACCAAAGTATATGAACATATACTTCCCTGTCCTAGCCCAAGGTCATGAAGCCTACTTCCTTGTTCTAGCCTAAAATTTAGAAACCTGTCTAAAATTACTTCTTTGGTCTAGCCTAAGATTTAGACCTAATACCAATTCTCTATAAACTATTCCACAAAATAGAAACAGAGGGAACACTACCTATTTTGTTTCAGAAGCCACAATTACACTCATACCTAAACCACACAAAGACCCAACAATGAAAGAAAACTTCAGACCAATCTCCCTTATGAATATCGATGCAAAAACTCAATAAAATTCTCGCAAACCAAAACCAAGAACACATCAAAACAATCATCCACTTGATCAGGTAGGTTTATCCCAGGAATGCAAGGATGGTTCAATATATGGAAATCCATCAACATAATCCGCTTATAAACAAACTCAAAAAGAAAGGCACATGATCATCTCAATAGCTAATTAGAAAGCATTTGACAAAATTCAACACCCCTTCATGGTAAAACACTTGTAATCCAAGGCCCATAACTAAACATAGTAAAAGCAATATACAGCAAACCAGTAGCCAACTTCAAACTAAATGGAGAGAAACTTGAAGCAATTCCACTAAAATCAGAGACTAGACAAGGCTCCAACTCTCTCCTATCTATTAAATGTAGTCTCAAAGTCCTAGCCAGAGCAATTAGACAACAGAAGGAGATCAAAGGGATAAAAATTGAAAAAGAAGAAGTCAAAATATCACTATTTGCAGATGATATGATAATATACTTAAGTGACCCCAAACTTCCACCAGAGAACTCCTAACCCTGATAAACTTCAGCAAAGTGGCTGGAAATAAAATTAAGTCAAACAAATCAGTAGCCTTCCACTACTTAAAGGATAAGCAGGCTGAGAAAGAAATTAGGGAAATGACACCCTTCCAATAGTCATTCACAAATAATATAAAATACCTCAATGTGAATCTAACCAAGCGAGCACAGATCTGTATGACCAGAATTTCAAGTCTTTGAAGAAAGAAATTGAAGAAGATCTCAGAAGATGGAAAGATCTCCCATGCTCATGGATTGGCAGGATTAATATAGTAAAAATGACCATGTTGCCTAAAGCAATCTACAGATTCAATGCAATCCCATCAAAATTCCAAATCAATTCTTCATAGAGATAGAAAGAGCAATTTGCAAATACATTTGGAATAACAAATAAACCCAGGATAGCGAGAACTATTGTCAACAATCAAAGAACTTCTGTGGGAATCACCATCCCTGACCTAAAGCTGTACTACAAGCATAGTGATAAAAATTGCATGGTATTGGTACAGAGATAGGCAGGAAGATCGATGGATAGAATTAAAGACAGAAATGAACCCGTATACCTATCTTCACTTGAACTTTGACAAGGAGCTAAAACTATCGGTGAAAAAAGGACAGCATTTTCAGCAGGTGGTGCTGGATGAACTGGAGGTCAGCATGTAGGAAAATGCAAATCTATCTATTCTTAACTCCTTGTAGACAACTCGAAGTCCAAGGTGGATCAAGGACCTCCATATAAAATGAAACATATTGAAAATAGAAGAGAAAGTGGGGGAAAGCCTTGAACACATGGGCACTGGGGAAAAGTTCCTGAACACACCAAAGCAGTAATGATGACAAATGGAACCTCATAAAATTGTAAAGCTTCTGCAAGGCACTGTCAATAGGACAAAACAGCACCAACAGATTGGGAAAAGATCTTTACCAATCCTACATCTGATAGAGGGCTAATATCCAATATACACAAAGAACTCAAGAAATTAGACTCTAAACAATCAAATAACCCTATTAATAAATGGGGTACAGAGCTCAACAAAGAATTTTCAACTGAGGAATATCAAATGGCCATGAAGCATGTAAAGAAATTTTCAACATCTTTAGTCATCAGGGAAATGCAAATCAAAACAACCCTGAGATTCCACCTCACACCAGTCAGAAGGGCTAAGATCAAAAACTCAGGTGATAGTAGATGCTGGCGAGGATGTGGAGAAAGAGGAACACTTCTCCATTGTTGGTGGGATTGTAAGCTTGTACAACCACTCTGAAAATTCAGTCTGGTGTTCCTCAGAAAATTGGACATAGTATTACCTGAGGACCCACTTATACCACTCCTGGGCATATACCCAAAAGATGCTCCAACATGCAACAAGGACACAAGCTCCACTATGTTCATAGCAGTCTTATTTCTAACAGCCAGAAGCTGAAAAGAACCCAAACGTCCTTCAACAGAGGAATAGATACAGAAAATGTGGTACATTTACACAATGGAGTACTACTCGGCTATTAAGAACAATGAATTCATGAAATTTTTAGGCAAATGGATGGAACTAGAAGATATCATCCTGAGTGAGGCAACCCAACCACAAAAGAACACACATGGTATGCACTCACTGATAATTGGATATTAGCCCCAAATCTCACAATACCTAAGACATAACTCACAGACCACATGAAGCCCAAGAAAAAGAAAGACCAAAGTGTGGGTGCTTTGGTCCTTCTTAGAAGGAGTGACAAAATATTCAGAGGAATTTAGAATTTAAAATTTCTTACTCATAGCCTTCCCTCAGCATGGAGATCTTAGAGCATAAGACTATGACTGACTGCTACAGTTATTGCCCAGCCTTAGTCTTACATCTGGCTGCACTTACACTTGTCTAAAATTAGGCCAAAGAAACTTCAAAGCTCTCATTGTGACATACAAATTTTACCTTACCTTTTAATTGGACGTTCATTGCCTTCAGTTTCACTTTTAACCATTTTGTTAGCTGCAAGCACAGATTTCAAAATGACTGTTCTTATACCACCCGTTAGCATCTGTCCAGACCTTGCACATAATCCTGTACCAGTGCTACAGTTATCTGAACAGCTGTATGACAACACACACTGACTGCTAGTGTTCTCTTTTCTACCAACTTGGAGCACACAGCCATGGGAGCAATCCAGTAACAGAAGCCCATGTCCCTGAGTGTGCTAATGTGGTGCCTGCAGATAGGCAATAGTATATTCTGTCTAGAAACTGAGGCATCTTTACTGAAAAGGGATTTCTAATAATGTAGGGTGTTTCAGGAAGTAACAAGGGTCTGTTCCATTCCCATTAGCTGCTCTGCAAAAGGCACAAAGGGACAGCACCCAGACAGATACTGACTACATTCTGAACCCCATGTTTAAAGTCATTTGATGTTCTTTCCCCGGTCTGATGATGTCGCCAGAGTCATGTACTATCAGATTCATTTGGAACAGTTTGTTTCCAGTTTCCTTTTTTAATAAATTAATATTTTAGACAATGTAAAATATTTACATGTTTCAAATCCAAATTTGCAACCAAATAACAAATTACTAGGGGTCTAATTACATCATACCTTCTGCTCACACCTAATATCTTATACATGCTCTGCTTTCATTTTTCTATTGCTTTTCTTTGAACGTGTGAGAACATGGCCCTTGTTCTCTTATCCACTGTTCACTGTGACCTGTTCATGCCTCATTTCTCAGGAAACTCTGCTGTTTACTTTAATTTCTTAAATGGATAGATTATTAACTGAGAGGATGGGAAGTGACGGGTCTGGAAAAACCCATGTCTAGGAGAGAGAAAGAATGCATGCATAAGGAAAGACACTCTGATTCTGAGTTTAAAATCTTATTTGGGGTTTGTGAAGATGGGTTAAAGTGGCAGGTTCTCTTCTGTGCTATTTCTCAGTTACAGTGGGCTGCTCACACAATCACATATAGAATAGGAAACATGTTGAGTTTCTCTAAATTTGAAGCTCACCACGAGGAGAGAAAGGAAGTCGAAGGAAGATGCAATAGATTGCATTCAAATCTGGATGTAAGCTGACAGGGAGAGAGAGAAATTGAGAGAGATAGAGAAGAGGCACCAAGGTCAGGGAGGAGAGACCTTGGGAAGCCTTTATTCAGGAAGGAGTCTCAAATTATTCTAGATGGCACAGTACTGAGGAGGGCTTGAAACTGAGCTATTAGAGGTTGACCCCAGTGTTGGTGAGGATGTAATTCCTGTAACAGGTGCTAATACATTGGCGTTAAATTAAAAATAGGACACAATTTGAGTATTCATAAAATAGCATTAGTAAATACTGATTGGCTTCCACTGCCTGACAAATGAAGTATGAGAGTTGTCTTATTTTTCTAAAAATAGATTCACATTCTGAGGAGAATCATCACATTATTCTTCGTGCTAATAATAGCAGAGGCTTCTTCGCATCATGCCATAAATGAAGTCTAACTAGAACCACTGTCTTTCAGTAGCACAATATGAATTTCATACTTTCTCCCTAATATATAAAACCATTTCTTGTTCTGAGGATGGACACAGCAGATGATGGGATCCTGTCCTAGTCTGAAATGCGCTTAGTATGGCGAAACTATTCCTCAGAAACCAAAAGCAAAACACTACCCTTATCACATTATCACATTCAAGATGTGGTAGGAGAGAAAGAGAGGGAGAAAGACAAAGACAGAGTCACAGATACAGGGAGACAGACACAAAGAAAGAGAAGTCACTCTCCTAATCTCTCAATGCATGTCTAAACAAACCTCCAGGAAGGTACAGTGCTGAGGATACATCAAGCATCCAGAGAGGATGGGTACTTTCATTCCATCACCTGTAAAGGAAAGCAATTGGACACTGTAATGGTTTCCAACATATTTGTTTAATTTTGTAAAATATTTTTCTTTAAATACAAAACATTCCTACTTTTATGCATTCTTCAAATGGTCAGTCTACTATCACATGCTCAGCCACAAGGAATAGAGAGAGAGTATACTGTCTTTTTAGTTAACTAATTAATTAGCTACATAGCACTAGATTATTGAACATAAATTCTGTGAGTTTTAAGCCTATCAAAAGTTGATTTGATGATTGTGACATTTGCATAATTAAGTGCTCTTCTGAATTTTAGAGAAACGGGAAAATGTTATATTTGAATGTAATAAAACTTAGAATAACAATTTTGTGCTTGAGTCAGGTGGAATTATCAATTTCACAATTTTGTCTGAGGATAAAGCACTATTTTAGTTCTTTAACAACCTTTACAAGTAACATAATAAATACAGAACTTGATTGATATTTTTGATGTAATGAGTCAGTCACATCAGAATCACGATCAGTGTCTGTAAGACTGCTGGCATCACAGGCTCACTCTGCATTTCCAAATTCCTTGTGACTCGGAGTGATGCTACATGGTGGTAGACCCACTGAGTTACAGGTAAGGATCTGCCTCATACCTCATCTAGTAATCTGGACCTATAAAAAGACATTGTCTTCAATTTGAAGATAAAGTAGAATAATTTAGGGTAAAAAAAAGTTCGCTTTCCTTTCCTCATTAATTTAGATTTTACTTGTGAAATATTTATATAAAGAAAAGCACATGGGAACAAAAAAGAAATAGCACATGGCTGAAAATGGATTCACTTAGTAAATTCTCAGTACTGAGATGCTTAGAGAAAGGTAAATAAACACCAAGGATTAAATCCCCTCCCACAGCTTTTATCTCAGACTCTATTTGCTATTTTCAAAGTTCCAGCAAATATCTGTCAAGTTATCTGTTTCTAAACAATTAGCATTACAATGTAAATCACACTATCCACCATAAGCTTTGTCTAATGCATTTATAGTATAAAGTATCATGAGACATATGGAGAGATGTATCATACCTACCATTCTATTCTCCAAGAACATTTGGAATGTTTCTATTTGGGGAAGTTGTAGATAATACTATTGAATATATTACTTCTATGTGTCTGTTAGCTTTGAATTCAGCAATTGAAATTCAGAGGGCACTATCAAATTATCAAAGTGGTTGAATGAATGTATTTAAAATCCCACCATATATATATGAATTCCTCTAGCTTTGTATCTTCCCAGTAGTGGAAACAGTCATTTTTGGAAATGGTTTTGAAGCAGTATTTTACTTGATTTTATGTATCCCCCACAGGTATTGATATTTTAACATTTCATACACATAGCATCATTCTGCTGTCTGTGAAGACTTTTCATAATTTTTCATATTTAATCCTTTTCTTATTTCATTGTTATTGATTTTATAAAAGTTATTAATAAAGGAGACATTCTTGGATGGTAATATCTTTTATTATTATTATTATTCACTCTGCCATACCAATTCAAATATAAAGTATTATTTTTGTTCATTCTTTCTGTGCCTTAAGAAATCGATTCTATTCAAAGTATAGTCTATTAAATTATTTTATGGATACTGTAGTACTATTTGTGACAAGCTACTTGGTATCAATTTTTGTATATGTTAGGAGATATGTTTCATATTTTTTGTAGGTATATCTGTTTGGCCCAATTCTGTTTTAATGTAATGCCCAGTTTCTACCCAGCACTGTGATACTGTGATGCCGCTCTGTAAATCCAATATATATATATGGATTGGCAGAGATGACTCTGCCAATCTGCCACACTGTCTCCACAAGGCTGGGCTGAGCCCAGACCATCCTGCCATCCATGTGGTACCCGGTAGAAATGAGACTCTAATGGTTAAAGACTATCCAATAGCTTATATATTTGATGATGCTAAAATGTCAAGATGCCCACACAATTGGAAGTGTTAACCAATTAACTAACATAGATATAAGTTGTTACCCAGGACTGCTCTAAATACATGCATGGTTCTCCATCTCTCCTACCTCTCTGCCCCTCAGCTCCTCCTCTTCCTTCTCCTTTTCCTCTCTTTCTCCTCCTCTTCCTCTCCTTACTCCTCCCAACTTAGCTCCTGCCAACTTGTGGGGAAAATATGCCACAACAAGACTATATCTAGGTTTGCTTTGTACGTTTCATATTGAGTGTTATATTTTATTTGTGCCTTTATGATATTGACCTTTATCATCACTTAATCTCCACATTTTAGTGGTAATGTAATGAGTTAGAGTGAATGAGTTTTCAGAGCCAAATGCATCTTGTGTTCACATAATGAGACCAATGAGGTTGGGTTTTGGTTATGCAGTTTTCAACATAATATTTGCCTTTTTGTCAATGATAATTATGTGATAATTTATTTTCTTGGAATAACTTCAGTGTGTTTGCCATCATAGTTATGCTTTCCTTATAAACAAAAGGAACACTGTCTTTTTTTTTTTGTCCTTCTCAGTAAGAGTGTGTACAATATAGTACCTACTCCTCAAATATTTGATACATTTTTCCACAAGACCATGGATGCTGAATTTTCTGAGTCAATTTTAATTTTAGATTTGAAATACTTAAAAGTTGCAAGGCCATTCAAAGTTTCGATGTCTTTTTCGGCAGACTTCATCTAGATTTTATTTCTCATGAGATTTTTACTTCCAAATTCATCAGCATAAACTTACTTCAGATTCTCTTGCATCTTTCTAATATCTGTAACAGTGAGCCTTTGAAGCACCTTCACACATTATGCCCATCAATCTTAAGAGCTACTTTTAGCCTTCTACCACAACAAGAGGAATTATTTCCCCTTGGATCAGCCATCTGTGTTGCATTTCTTAAATTTTATTAATATTTAATCTTATTAATTTTTACTCATATTTTTAGTTTACTTGCAGATTTCAATTTTTAAACTTGGGAAATAGCTCCTTGTTTTTTTAGTCTCTTTTTGTTTCATTGCACTTTTATCTAGAAACAAAATTATCAAAATTTTGGTTCAGGAGTAGGGGGAGACACCTAACATCAGAGTGCTCTAGGAGGAATTTAGAGAAATGAAGACTAAGACAACATGAATTCTACAACATTAGCTTGTCTCAAAAGTTCCTGTGGGACTTCCATGAGTATCCTTATTATAATCCATCTAAATATTTCACTTCTTTTATAAAATTGCCTTAATTTCAAGTTTAATAGATTTATATTTAGTAATTTCTATCTGTATGGCTCTCTCTGTTTTTATAAGCACTACCTTTTAGCATTCTCTGGATCCCAAAGCCACTTAAACATTGAAGGCTTTGGTGGAGGCATTCCAAGATTCTCAGTCACTTTTTAAAGTATATTTGTAATTTATTCCCTGAAATTTCAAATGTGTATTGTGTAATGTGTTTTGATTATTATTTACATGTACCATTACTTGTTCTTACCCACCTTCACTCTCACCTCACATCTTCAAAAATGATTTATATATTCAAAAAATTTTTGGTGTTTCCTTGAGTTTAATTAGGGTTGCTTGCATGAATTCTCATGGGTAGTTATTTATTGAAGCATGGTCAACTTACTAGAGGCTGAAATAATCACTGAACATAATTATTCATCCTTATCCAGAAATCATTATGTTACAAAGGTTTGTGCAGGTCTCGTGCAGATAACCACAGATGCTGTGATTTTACAAGTGCAAACGCATGTTATGTTCAAAAGAAAGCTTTTTACATCACTCCTCTGCATGCTCTAGATCTTATTTTTTTTCTACTCCCTCTTCTCTATGATCTCTGAGTCTTAGTAGGGATTGTCTATTGATGGCTGACTGCCCAAAAGTCGCTTCTGCACTTTGACCAGTTATGAGTCTCAATGTTAACTATCACTCATTGCAAAATGAATCTTCTCTAACAAAAACTAAGAGAAATCCTTATTTGTGTGTATAATCAAATTCTTAGAAGGCAATTTGACACTATGTTCATTTAATAATACAGCAGCTATGGATTTCTTACTATATCCTTTGATTTCTCCAGCCACAGGCTTTAAACCAGATATTTGGTACCAATCCTGAATTCTCTCTTGAGAATTAAGTCGTAAATGGACTCAGAAAGCAGTTGGTTACCCACAACAATTATACCATTATTGAACTATGGGCATAACATATCTTGCCCAACAGGCTAATACTATAGCATGCAGGGTCTGAATCTGGGAGAAACCATCAATGCATTTTCTTTTCCTTCAATCTTTATAATACTCTTTGGTACTATGAAAACTAGCCAGTAGGGAGGAAACTTTCAGTTGTGTCTTGATTTCTCTGTGTCTCATAATCAACGTGTATATTGTCTTCAACAATGAGATCTTCCCATATCATCCTGATAGATAACCAAGAGCAATAGCAATAACTTATATTGCTTTGGAAATGTGTAAGACGTTCTGAACAACAGTTCATAGAGCACTATCCCACTCTTACCATTGAAATTTTTGCTTAATAATTTGTGGCTATGGGAGAAACATTTATCTATTCATGCAGTATACTTCTGTTGTAGTCTTGGTTTGTTTGGTTTGGTTTTTTGGTTTGTGTTTTGGATGCTTTGTTTGTTTGATTTTGTTTTGTTTTTGACCAGGAGCCACATAGTAAAGGCTAAGTCTAACAGGTGATTTTTTTTGAGATGGTTTCGCCACAGAATTTCACTGAGGGACAACATCTCAGGATTGATTCTTACTATTGATGTGCCTTTCCTGTCATTATTAAATTAATATAACAATCCCTGGGCATTAGTCACCTTATTGGGCAGATTTTCTGCAGATCAATGAAGATGTACTGTCTTAGAGTGATACTATATAAACAAATAGATGAGTCCTTAATTCCTAATGGTGATTCTACGAGAATTCCTAAATTTATACCAATAATTACTGAGCTCTTTAAAAGAAGGGCTGCAGTTAAGGTCCTCTGTGATATGAAAACTACAGTTAGAAGTCTGCCAATCATTATGTGTCACCAGTTAATTGCTCTGAGACAGAAAGCAGGCATTGATACAGATTTACAACTTAGGAATACATTCCTTTAAGTGTTAAAACCATTAACTAAAGGTCAATGGTAACTTAGACATAAGAATGTTGGTTTTAGACTCTCAATGAATTTCTGAAGCTTGTGACAGATAATGTCTTGTTCGATGACTACTCCTAATGTAAACATCTCTGTTGTAATTTCTTGTAAAATTTGTGATTTGAATTTATGTTTCAATTTGTTGTGAACTTTTAGAACACTGGGTGATCTATTTTCCTGAAAAGGTACAAAAAAACTAAGAACGACATTAAGTATGCAGAAAGAGAATAGTGTAGAAAAATTACAGAGATGAAGAGCTGAACAGATGAGGATAGATAAAGAAGAGAGAAGAGCAGAGAGAGCAGGCAGCCTTCTCCTTACCATGGGACAGGTTTTTTTCATAACAGCAAGGCAGGCTTCTTATTGATAATGACAAAGCTTTTGCCTTACAGATTTCAGTTTCTTTAATTTATCAGTAGACAGATAGAAGCCTTTTCTTTCTCTTCACAGTAAAGGTTGGAACTTATTTTTCCACCAGAATGAGTGACTTCCTTCTGCCCTGACATTTGAGCTTTTGCCCCATCGACTACACAGACACACACAGACACACACACACACACACATACACACACACTTTAACTTGGTGAGACATGTGACTGGGCTCAAAAGGAATTTATGAATATGCATAAGTGTATTTGTTTGAATGTATGTAGGAATGTATGTGTGTTTTTGCTTATTTGCTCGTGTAAAATATTCTTCTCCTGTGACTCTCTTCTCCTGGTTCAATAAAAGTTAATTGCTCCAAACCACCCTCCCTCCTGGCCAGCCAGAGGAAAAGCAAGAGTTTGGGCAAAAGAGAAAGAAACCCTAGTAATTTACCCTTTCACTTAACCCAGGATGTTTAGCAATAAGGTGTTAATTCACCAGAGATCTGCAGCATCTGGCCTCAGAGTAACTTAGGTCTAAGACAGATAATTATCAAACACAGAGTATTATAAAGTAAGAGTTAAGTTTTCTAGTGCATATCAAGCACAGAAAATTATAAAGTAAATGAGGGTTAAGTTTCCTAGGGCTTATCAAGCAGAGATTTATCTTTGTTTTTGTTTGTCAGTTTGTTTGTTTGTTTGTTTGTTTTTTGAGTCAGGGTTTCTCTGAATAGCCCTGGCTGTCCTGGAACTCACTCTGTAGACCAGGCTGGCCTCGAACTCAGAAATACGCCTGCCTCTGTCTCCCAAGTGCTGGGGTTAAAGGCGTGCGCCACCACTGCATAGCGCAGAGATTTATAAAGTAAGCACAAGTTTAGTTTTCTAGCGCTAATCAAGCACAGAGATTTATAAAGTAAATAATAGGTGCTGAATGAAGCATAGAACATCAATAGAGGGTTAAGACTTAAGCACAGAGCAATAGGAAAGAGTTAAGTCCTCACTCTTAATGAAGCACAGAAGAGTGGTAAAGAATTAAGTTTTTAGCACAGAAGAATAAGAGAGTTAAGTCTTCAGCATTTAGTGAAGCAGAGAACAAGAAGAAAGTTAAGTTTTTAGCACACAATGGTAAGATAAAGTAGTAAAATAAACAGCAGAGATTTATAGAGAAAAGAACCCAGCAGTGTTGAGTCACAGAATAAAGAAGAAAGGGTTTAGATTTTTAGTAGTCATCTACTTCAGTGTCCAGCATAGAGAGTTAAAAGGTCAGAGATCATCAATACTTTTGTCTGTGTCAGTCTGACATCTGTGCCCACTTTAGCTCCTTCCCCTATGGCTAGGAAGAGCCACCCAGCATTTTAAACTACAGTTTTAATTGATTTACAAATTTTTATATGACTTTTCACATAACCTTAATTTTGGTTAACTCTTTCCCTCTACCTCACCCCTTTCTCTGTCACTATTTTGGTTTATAGTTTTCCAGTGTCCATATTCCTTCCCTCTAATTTCATATTCCAAGTTCTTTCTACCACCCTCCCCACTTCAAGAATTCTAATGTCATGTTTTATAATAGTTAATGCTTTAGTAAAAAATGAATCACAAACACTAAGTTCCTTTTCAATATTATCATCTTATTCAGAAGTTTATTGTCTTAATTTTTCTACTATTCTTTAGCTCTACAAATTCTTTCTATGTTAATTATTTTGTTTTCTATCAATGGAAGATGTAATAGATAGTGTTATTTGCTTTTGTCAGAGCATTTTATCACTGCAACAGGAAGAGAAACTAATACAGCATTTGGTACCAAGAAGTGAGGCCATTGCTGTGATAAATCTAACAACTATGTAGTTCTTAGGCCTTTTGAACGGTTTCACAGCAGGAATATAGAAATGTTTAAAATTTTGAGTTAGGAAGTCCCCAGAACGATGGAAATAGAGCTTAACAGGCAAGTCTAGTGGAAACTTACAAGACAATAATGCTGAGAGAAACAGAAACATGAGGCTTGATAAGGCAACAGTGGTTTCATTAGGAAGTGGGATACAGCCTTTCATGTGATATTTAACCAGGAATTTTGCTTTATTCTATGATCTGAAAATATAAGGCAAATATAAATTAAAGATAATGGACTAATGTGTTTGGTAGAGGTAGGGAATATGGAAAATTTTACAGTATTATACAAGGAGAGTGCAACAGCAAAGCAGCCATAATTGTTAAAGACATATCAATATTACAGGGAAACAGCTCTCAGGGACAACAGGATAGTTGCCTTCAAAGCAAGACATCACTCATCAGAGAATACAGCTGAGTTCCTACTCCTCAAAAGCAATTGCCTAGGATAGTGTTTCCCCAGGGTCAACATACAGGAAATGATGCAAGTCTGGTCCAAGGGGGACAGGCTCCAACAATACACCATCAGAGCTCCTGGTAGATGCCATATGCATCGTGCTTTCAGTTTTATAGACTTGAAAAATGCAAGATTGAAGGGTGTCATTGAGTCTTGTAAACAATTTCAGAGAGCAGCTGATACCAAGAAATCAGTATGTGACAGGGTCAGAATCTCTGCCAGAATCTCACAAGTGACACTGTGCAGTTTGATTGAAACAAACTTCAAGATATTGGAGATGCTAGATTGTCCATCAGGGATGGCTGTGGGCGTGTAATGGAGCCAGTCCATTAAAATGTTTGGTATGTTGCAGATGGCCACACTCGAGCCTAAAGCCATTGGAACACTTCCAATTTAACTTAGGTCTCAGACGCCAGACATGGAGTGGCAGAATTTGATGTTTTCACTGGTGGATTTTGGTCTTGATTTTGTCTGATCATTCATTGATAGTCTCTGATTCTTCTGTTTTGGAATAGGAATGTTTACTCTAGACATTGTGTGTAGAGCATATGTAACTTTTAATTCTGTAGATATTCACAGTTAAAAGATTTGGAACATTTAACCTATCAAAATAATTAAAGACTGTGGTAAGTTAAAGTTCAGCAGAATAATTTACATTATATCATGGTCGTAAGCCAACCAAAATAAGAGGTGGAAGGTTATGACATGAAAGTGATGTTTTGGTGTGTCAGTTTGACAATGGATAGAGTTGGATGGTTACTATTAATTGGCAACTTTACAGAATCTATCATCACCTGCAAGATAGTAGGGGCTTTTCTACACTGCATTAAAAGTGTTGAGAAGACTCTCTTACTGTGGTTTGTCTCATTCCCTAGCTGAGAGCAGCAGCATGTATTCATCACTCTCCACTTCTTGATTGTGGACACATTGATACCATCTCCTTCAGTTTCCTACTGCCTTGACTTTCATCATGATGAACTGTACCACTGAAACACAACCAAAGTGTTTGTCAGAGTATCTTATCACAACAGTATGCAAAGAGATTGAGACTTGCAGGTTATTATGACACATTTAGTCCAACATTACCCAAACAGGAAGACAATATTTCCATTACTTTATTATCTCATTTCTAAGTAAATATGTCAAAAGTATTTGGATTACATAAGAATATCTGAACTACTAAAATTGCAAATTATATACCACAAAAGAAGAAACTCAGCAATTGGCTTTCCATGGTTGAAAGGCTAAGGTCTTCATGGAGACAAACCTACAATTAGCCTTTTCAGTCATGCATATATTTCTCTACATCTTTGTGTATCATTCAGACTTGGGCACATTTTACTATTAGATTTCAAATTATCTGTTTTGCTCAAAAATCTTCATGTGAATTTAAAACTGAAGATTCATTAGCTTTCATTACTTAAAAGCCAAGTGAAAATGCCCGTTGCTTTTAAGAAATATCTAAAATGCATCACAACTGTCATTGAGAAAATGTTTTACATATATGAAAAATTAGCCTGAATTGAAAGTTCTGAAAATAGCTGAAGGATGTGTTTACTCTATATTTAATATGCAGAAATATTACATATAAGGACTAATGGTGAGAATTAAACTGCCAGGTATAAGTAATTAAATCTTGTTAATATACTCACATATTATAGAATTAACAGGAAAGAATATTGTTTATCTAATTTACTTGCACTGCAAATATAAGCCTAATTTCTTTTTCATAGTCTATTACCATTTAATAATCAATATGCATTAAGTTGAGAGGGATAATACAACAAAATACCCAGACTCCAAGATGTGAAGCGTTGAAGACAAAGATCGAGATGTAAACACATTTCATTTTTCCAGCAGTCTCCCTACTCCACTCTAACTTCTTTCTGCCTGTGTCTGCTGCATAAACACATCCTTAGTGTTTTGTCTCTCTCCCCAAAATGGCAGCCATATTAGCATGATCTTTTATGACCTTGTTTTACTTTGAGTCTTTGAAGATTGCTTATTTAAATTTTCATATTAAAAATAAATGTTTTAACGCGTGAATTCTGTAAAGATAGAGTTCAACTGATAACATAGCATAAGCTCATGTACCAAGTACCTAAGCACATAATATAGGACAGGGACTCTTCCTATTCCGGAGACTATTATAAAGAAAGAGAAAAAAACTATATAAATCAGATGTGGACAATCCATGAAATCATATACATAAAAGTAACATTATATAGACTAAGCAAGTTGTATTTATATATTTATTATTATATATAACATAATATATATTAATAGTATATAATATGGATATACAAAATTAAAGAAATAAAAATTTGAGAGCAAGGGGAAAATGGAGAGGTAGAGGGAGAAATGAGAAAGAGAAATTTATTTTACTATATTTTGTAGCAGCCTGTGGCCACGGATCAACTGGGTTCACCTGAAAGGGGGAGCTGGAAATGAAGAAAGGATGGAGGGCAAGAAAAGATGAAGCCAAGACAAAGTTCTCTGATCAAGGCTTGAAATTTAATGTTCAGCTTTCAGTTTAAAGGGAAAGCCCCACCAAAACCCTTTCTTGTTTCAGCCAGAGATGGGTAGGGGAACCCATCCTTGGACACTGCCAGAGATGGGTGGAGGAACCCATCCTTTATCATAGCTGGAGTTATCTCAAGGCAAGCTCAGCAGGCAGTTATTCTTCTAAGTTCCTGTAGCAGGCTGTAAAATGCACCCAAGGTGGATAACTCCACCTAGGTGTCTATTACATGCTAAGGTGGGTAATTCCACCTAAGTCCTATTATTTTTGGTCTTTTGTGGTAAACAAGGTCTTTCAAGCCTGCTAAAGCCTGGAGGAAGGGCACAATATTTAAATTTAAAGAAATTTGTTTAAATTTTTAAAAAACTTTAAAACTAAATCAAAAATGTTGATATGTTATTGCACCAAAAACATGTTAAATACCATTTTCTAAGAGGCAAGGGATTTGACAGTATGTAACTGTAGGAAATTATACTAGTCAAACACTGCTAAAACATATTTCTAAAGAGGCATTTTTTTTAAAAATAAAATCCTTAAAAGTTTGTGATTAGAAAAACACTTATAAATCAAAAACAAAAGAATTCTACCCATAAATATTTTAAATTCAAATCTTTGGATAAGAAGTAAATGTAGCTCTTATTTATTTTTTTCTTTCTTTGCTACTTTGTGGGTTCTTCATGGGTTCTTCTTCTAACTATCTCATAACCATACGTTCTGTGACTCAACTCAGGTTCTCCTGCCTCAACTGTGTTCTTTTCTCACTCTGCTTACTGACCTTACTCTTTTGTTCCCTGGACCCTACATTCTCTACCCATGAATTCTACTCTCAGCTCTCAGGCTCTGTTGGCTTTTTATATCCTCTACTGTTCCCAAAATTTCAAGAAGAGACTAACACAGAAGGGCATAGTGTCCTTTAATGGTCAGGCACCCCAAATATTTTATGCTATAGATAATTTTGAAAGTATGTTTTACAGACTGATTCAAAATAAGGTCAGATAAATGAATAAGATATTTCCATGTAATGTCTGATAAGCTTTGACAAAGATTACAGATTCTTCTCAGAATGATGAGAAGCTATTGGTAGGTTTGATCTGGGCACATCATGTAGGAGGTTTGATCTGAGCACATCATGACCTGACTTTCATGGCCTAGAGTCCCATGGTGGAGCACTGACAGGGGTCAGAATCTAGACAGGTTAAATATAGGTTTTATAGGCTGTTTGGTGGCAAAATCAAAAGCTGCTGGTTTATATTTGAATATGGGTATTGTAAATGGTGAGATAAAATAGCTTGCAAATATTAATTTGAAGGCAAAAGTGTCTGGATTTGCTACATATTGAGAGATGAAACTTTTAAGGTTTCATTCTAAGAAATGACATAACAGTAATGTTCCAGCTCCTGGTATAATGTAAACTAGGTAGTTAGGGAGGTAATTTGGATTTTAAAACAAATCTTTTAAATGTGTTGAATTTAAGATCTCCATTAGATTCTGGGTGGAAGGAAGACATAGGCTTTTGTCAATAGTTCTCCATAGAGAAAGGACCAGACTATAAGTTTGAATATGATCCATGTGACATTTCGTTTTCCATGAAGACATCAAGAAATGTCTATTCACCACAAGTGACCAAAGAAGGGATTTCATCTAAGTCTGCCTTAGTAAACCAATGAGTTTCTTGCATGTACTTACAGGAGCATGAGTTTCAGATTATTTGTGGAAGCATAGAATGGGTGCCTCAATAATTATTGACAAGTCCCACCCCAAAGTGTGTAGTATGGTCCAAAAGCTGCACCACTAAAGATGCTATGCTTCTAGTCAATGTTCTCTAAAAACACTCAAAGATCTTCTGCAGCTTATGAGAAGAATTATTAGTGGGTAGAATCTCAGGGGTAATCTAGTTATCCCCGCACTTCTACCTAAAGAATATTAACAATCCTATTTTCATTGTCAAAGATTTCTTACCAATAAATTATTTTGACTTCACTGTTGATTTAGTTAGGTCTCTGATACTGTGATGAAATACTATGGCCAATACATCCACGGCGAAGTCCATCACTAAATGAATCCATAACAGGAACTCAAACATGGCGGGAACCTGGAGGCAGGAACTGATACAGAGGTAATGGAGGCCTGCTGTTTATTGGCTTGCAATCCATTGCTTTCTCAGCCTACCTTCTTTCTAGAACCAAGGACCACGAGCCTAGGTATGGTATCATCCACAGTGGGCTTCACACTCAGCCATAAACCATTAAAAATATTGTCCTATCTTATGGACTATAATCCTATCTTACAGAGGCATTTTCTCAATTGACATTCTCACTTTTCTGATGATTCTAGCTTTTGTCAAGCTTACATAAAACAAGCTAAGACACAACTCATGACCATTGGCCATGGGTGCCACAGCAGTTTACTTTATGCAAGCCCACGTTCATTCTATGGCCAGAAATAATATTACTTCATCAAACGTACATGGCATTCAAAGTCTTGCTAGGGTTACACAGTATAAAAATGTAGACAGAATGTAAGCTTTCTGAAGACTTCACACAAGGACATACCTATGTATACATAATGAGAAGAATGATTTTCAACAATGTTGTTGTGAGTGTCCAGTTAACAGAGGGACAGGAAGAATCAAATGCAATAATATTGAAGTCAATGGTAATATGTGATACCAAGATTTTCAGCAGCCTATACTCCCAAAGAATTTAACAAAAGATCCAATGTTTCATTTAAAATATGAAAATATATATTAAATATAGGTATAGCAGTATTAATATCATGTAACTGGTGAATAACTTGGCTCTTTGGAACAAAATATATATTCATGACTATACTAAGGAATTAATTTTCGAATTCCATAATGAAGAATTATCACTTCATCATATTTTGTAGAATATTTATCACGCTTCTTTTTAACAAAGTCTCACATAATTCCAAAGAAGATCATCCAAAACAAAGTATTAAAATCTCCATGATTGTTAAGGGAAATGTTTCTTGTTGCCTGTTTTGGCACTGAACATGTATGACTTCAGTTTCTCAATAAAAGCGTATTGATGTTGTTGTCATCTCTCTTCTTTCCACAGGTGGGGAAGTCCCTTACACGACTCTGGCAACCAGAATGATGATGGGAGCTTGGTGGTTATTTGCTCTGATTGTCATCTCATCTTATACAGCAAACCTTGCCGCTTTCCTCACTATTACCCGCATTGAGAGCTCCATCCAGTAAGTAGGCATAGATTCCAGTGGTCATCAAACCTGAAAAACGCTGGGCATGCCACAAGGAAAGCCCTCTGCACATAAATGTGCACTACCTGATAATAAATTGTCACTCTCCTTTTGACGAAAAGCCTAATTCTATGATTCTTCAGAATATCAGTCCTAAATCATTTATTTTATAAAATGTTGATTATAACTTAAATATCGGTTTCTGTATTTTTCTGGAAGGATAATACATCATCAAAAATTTAACCTTCACATAGAATAGCTTTGTCAGGGTAGGAGAAATTATTCAAAACCAGCCTTAATTCTAGTTGCATAGATCTAATATCTTCTATTGGACTCTAACATCATTACACATACATGGTATACAGACATACATGGATGCATATGCATAAAGTAAAACTAAATAAATCTTTAAAACGTATACTATATCAGAGAAAAATTATGAAAAAAGAAAGTATAAATAATTTTATGAAATAAAATGTCATTTTTATGAGTTTGTGCAATCACAGTAAATGGTCAAATTGTTAAATTTACTCAGTGGGTGAGGGGGTAAGGAGAGAAGGAGACACTGGAAGATAAGATGACAGAGGAGGAGGAGAGAATAACAAGTAACAGACAAAAAAAATTCCATCCTATTGACCACATTCTGCTTGTCTGCATTAATATCCACTTGGCCAGCATCACTGCTTCTTCTCCAGCATCAGTAACAATGATGGGAAATGTGTCTTAACCCTAACATGCTCACCTACAGAAGTCTATGCTTCAGATCCTAAGGGCTTTCCCCATGATGCCTGTAAACCTGCGGCATGTGTTTGCCTTCATTGTTTCACACTATAGGAGCTGCACCATCATCACTGTTTCTGCCCTAAGAGAGCATAGTGTTCTATGTGTATTAGGAAAGCCCAAAGAAAACACAGTCTTATTTAACCCCAAACAAAAAGATCTTAATTAAACATCAACCTTCATGGCTCAAAAGTGGTCAATTCAAAAATGAGAGCAACTAGAAATGTAAAAGGATTTCCTAGAGTCAACTTTCCCTTAAAGAAAAACACAAAACTTCTTGCCTCTAAGAAATGTGTAAATGAACTCTGTTAGTGATCAGACAGCCATTATAACATAATGCCAAATCAAGAGTTAATTATTTTAAAAGAAGTACATTGTTTTCTTCAATCTACAATATAAAATCAAAGCCCCTAAAAGTCAACTAGCAATACTCAAAGACATTCAATTCTTTTATTCCATTTATGAAAATGATACTTCTAATTTCTCTCATCAAACCATGCTCCTCAAATTGTTTTATAATTGTTGCCTTAGTACAGAGCCTTCATAGTCTCCGAATTTATACCACTTATAGCCAGCTCTATGGGTAATACAAATTATAAATGATGCTGAGTAAAATGTGGGAGATTGAATAATAATAATGAAAACTATTGTAATAGTCTAGAAAGAAAATTGGTGAAATTAGTAACATCATAAAAATAATAACCATCACTTAATGATTAGTTATCAGATCCCAGGATCTGTGCCATTATATACACATTCAGTCATTTAATGCTCATCACCGTCTTCTAAAATCTATACTTCATGAAGCATTTTACGAATGGAAAAACTAAAGAGGAAAAGCTAAGGAAGTTTCACCGTCACAAAGTAAGTGTCGGGGTAAAACACAGACCTTCAGGGTACCTGACCCCTTAGCCTCTCTTTCACGGCATTACAACAGTTCTCGTTTTGCACACTCAAACCTTCATGTGCCATCTGTGTTTAGAGAAGGAAATGTCAGCATTAAGGATAAAGTCTTACCAGTTACTAAGAATTCAGGGCAAAGGATTTACTTTATAAAATGTTGTACAAATCCTCAATTGGTCTGAAGCAGTAGCAAGAACTTTTCTATGTAGCCAGGTTTATTCACATATATGTCAACATGAGTTAATTGCATCTATGATTGCTCTTTGCCACTCTGAGCAAGACATTTTGGCATGTCTGATCAAAGAAAAATTGAACCTGTTAAAACACAAATTGTGAAAGCCTGATATGCATATGCATCATGTATTAATTCCTATAATTAGATTAGCTAACATGTCTATTACTGCCCATGTTTATTAACTATCCCAAAAGGGTTCATTTTATAAGATACTTTGTGCCTTTGGACAAGCATCTCCTTCCTATAGCATTTCAAAGACCTTTCACAACTGATCCTGTCTTTACTTCCATGGATTTGACTTTGTACTACAATGATTGTGTTTCTGTGACTGGCTCATTTCCCTTAGCTTAGTGACATCTTGGCTGATCAATGTGGTAGCAAATAGGAAGTGGAAAAATTGTTTGTTTTTTTATTCAGAGAAAATTGGAGTCTTAACCTAATTAAAATACTTTTTATATCATGTCTCCCTTCCCTTCTTCCCTCCTAACCCTCTCAGGTACTCCCTTGCTTGTGTGTGTGTGTGTGTGTGTGTGTGTGTGTGTGTGTGTGTGTGTGTGTTCATAAATATGTAAATATAACCCACTCCATCTGTATAAAGTTACTTGGCTGTATGGTTTGCATGAACAATGCAGCATGGGCATTTGATATTGAAAAACCAACTGGCATGCTTATTCCTAGAGAAGACTTTCTTCTGCTCAGAATTTTCAGGCCTCCACACACCTTGTCCATGTTAGCATGTCTACTGCTGTCATCCTTGTTCAGGCTTGTTTATGTAGCCATGTTGCTGATATTTCATAAGTACAAATTTTTAAAAATACTCTCCTATATAATGTTCAACTGAACTGGCACATTTAGATATGCTTAAACTTTTGTATATTTAGTCTTTACATATTTTAAATAAATGAACATAAATGAATGATCTTATACTATATATAATAATAATAGTAGTAGTAAAAGTATTATGTATAACTCTTATTGAGGACTTATTATAATCCAGTTATTAAGTGTTTTGCAGTTAGTATCTCATTTATCCCTCAAAGTACCTGTCACAAGGTATTATCATTATTTCCACTTTGTAATTGAAGAAACTGAATTTTAGAAGATAAATGCTCAGGATCACCCAGTTAGCACTGAAGTTGATTGTCTAACCTTTGGCAACCTATTACTACAAATCCACAGTCTTGACACTGCAGTTAGCTCCTTATCTAGTTCTAGTTCTAGTTCCTAGTTTGCGTGACCTATTGTTTTGCTGAGGGTGCTAAAGTCATGGTGAATGTGTGAATCTTTGGTTTATTTGCTCTGAAGTTCCAGCACCAGTTTCTTTTAGACTACTATAATGGTGGAAGTAGACACCACTTCCAAATCTATATTCCCAGAAGGTTCCTTCAAAAGTAAAATTTAGTAGGGAAAATGTAATTTTGCATGATGTTTCCCTCAAGTGCAGTACTACACTCCAAAGTAACTGAGCATTCATTTCTTTTAAATTATTCCTTTCTGCTGCCAACAGCCATATGAAAACTCTTCAGTGGGTGTAATAAATTTCTACTTCTTCCTAATGTTATCACCAGAGTAATTTGGGAACGAATCAAAATCAAGTAAGTTAGAACAGTCTGATTCTCTCCCCAAAGTTATAGAGAGCTTCAGACTCCATGTCTTACCTTTGTTGGTAAACACAGATGCGTATAACACTGTTTCGGTGCAGAGTTCCATCTGTAAGGAATCCGTTTCCTGAGATGTTCTGACTCTCATTTCCTCCTAGAAAATATACTTTCTACAGCCTTGCCTGGTGCCATCTTAAGCACGGGAATCCCTAAAATTAGCTTCTCACTGAATTAAACAGTGAATGTTAACACTTCCCATTCAGCCCAACTTTGCTATGCCAGTGGCCAACATAGACTATGTATATCTTCATTCTCTTAAACCAGAGGCTCTTCTCCAGACAGAAATGGGAAGAGGGAAATAGAGTAAAGCCAGTGAGAGAAAAAAATACAGGTGCTTTTGGACAAATACTAGCTATAATCAAAAATGTGGGAAATGGATTTTCTTGTAAAAGATAACCCGTAAGTTTAGCTGTCCTATCCCTTCAATGACAGGACATGGTAGATAGATGAATGAGATGATTAGTTCAGATTCCAAGGGGAAAATGTTAATGACCTTTTTCTTTTTAATTGTGGTTGTTGTTTGTTCATTTACTTAAAAATATGCAATGTGGGGTTGAAACTGTAGATGGCTTACTGGTTAAGAGTACTTCTTTGTCTTACAATTGAACCAGGTTCAATTCCCAGCACCACATGCTGGTTCACAAACATCTACAGCTCCAGTTCCAGGGAATCTGATACTTTTTCTGATATCCATGACTACCAGACACACATATGCTACACACATATACAAAGACAAGTCAGTCACATGCTTAAAAATTTTGAGAGTAGAATTCTTGATTTTCTGATATCCATGACTACCAGACACACATATGCTACACACATATACAAAGACAAGTCAGTCACATGCTTAAAAATTTTGAGAGTAGAATTCTTGATTTTCTATTAGTAATCAAGCAGAAATGGGGATGGTGAAACTTAAGAACGGAGACTGTAGCTCAGTAGAAGACAACCAGGTTAATCTGACCCAGTTCTTGGGTTCAGTTCCCGGTAACACATACAGAGACACACTTGACCAGATTGTACCACCATCATATTTTCCTTTACTTTATTGTAGTTTCCAAATCTATTTATCATTTAACATCAAAATTAGCAGAGCTACAGGAAGTCATAATTATTCAGCTCTACTCTTTGTAACTGTAGTATATGATTAATCTTTGTGACTACACTTGATTAATCTTATTCTGTATAATTGCAGACGATCTTGGTCTCTATTCAAAGAGATCTTATAATTTTATATTCAGTTGACTTTCAGCAATCCTTGATTTTTAACCAAACAAAATATTGTTATTGATTCCTTTGAATCAAATTAATTGAGATAATAGTTCTTTCCAGGACATACAAAAATAACCTATATTATAAGAAGAGATTTGATCATGTCAATAATAAAATTTTTACACCCTCATTATGTGAATTTGTAAAGGGAAAATTTTACTTTGTAAGGTCTGCATGCCATTTATCACATGTGTGGAATTGTCCCGTTACTTCTACAATCAAAATACATCTCTACTAGGTCGAAAGGTTTTCCTCATCTTACTCCTTTATTTGCCTAGTCACATCCTCCTTCCTCCTATCCACATCCAAGGAAACCCATGATGTATTTGCTGATATGTATTGTTTCTGTCACAAGTGCCACTGCCAATTCTGTGGCTCACTTTTCAAGGTAATGTCACTAGGCCTTGTCACTTGATTCTCCAATCACCTCCAAAAGCCAAAAGGTGTGTGAGGGGGTGCCATTTTAGTCAAGTCTCACTGCAATTTAAGCATAAATATAAATTAAAGGAATCACTTGATGGTTTCACTTTAGTGCTTGACTAACCAGTATCAAAGGAAGCTGCTGACAGTGACAGGCAGTAGCTCTGAGTCAGGTTGTTAGACAAGTATTTTCTTATAACTCATCTTGATTTTCACTTGTCATAATCAATATCTCAGAGAACATTTCTCCTATGTAGATTTCCCCAAAGTTACAAATAGATTTAGTGTCTTTCTGTTCCAAGCCACTTACACCTGTCTACCACTATCACACTATGAACTCTATCTGGCCTTGTATTGGCATATTGCTCTATTGTTTTATCTTTTTAATTAAAATGCATTTCCTCAAGGGCTTCTTTTAATCACTGTTGTATCAATCTGGGAAGGACCTTATGTAGTACCTCATTAAATACTGAACACATAGTAATTACAAATAATATTCAGTCAATAAATAACCAGAAAAGGATTTCTTGAATTTAGCTTGAGACTGCAGAAGTCTACAAGGTGCATATCAACAACATAAAACACAAACGAAACATTAAAGTCATTCCTTCATGCTGTTATTTCACATAAGAACAAAACCCTCAAATGATATACTCTCTTGCTTTACACAGTATCTCACCTACTCTCTCTTCAATTGTTCCGAAGAAGCCTAATTCAGAGCTCTCAGTAGGGAATTGCACACTTTATAAGGAACACCCACTGTCAGGATGGTTGAGGGAAGCTGGGCTTGATTCATTCTGCTTCTGTGTTTCATCTCAGTGCAGAATTGTTGAGGCTTAGCTCCAGAACTTGTGGGCACTGCAGACACAGGAAGGCATTCATCTCCCAACTCTGTATTGTTCAGAGTTGAGATGGCTTAGTTATCTTGGCATGTAAGTACTACAGTGATGGATGTTTTATAAGCATGGAGCTATCTGGATGCCATAGACAGAATTTTATCTTCTAAAAAAGGAAGCAAAACCCGAGGACGTATGCGTTGGTCTTTCAAATGCATCCTTCACTGGGTACTTAATTAAATGCTGTCTCCCACTTTATTTGTCACTCCCAGGAGACTCAATGAGCCCTTGTAGCCCCTAATATGATAAATCTCTCTCTCCCTCCCTCCTTCCCTCCCTCCCTCCTTCCCTCCTTCCCTCCCTCCCTCTCTCTCACTTACTTGTCTCCCTCTCCATATTCTGCCCCTTCTCTCAGCTTTTTCTCTCTCCACTAGAAAATCATTAAATATTCAAGATATGAATTTCTATCTTTTCTAATTTTCTTTCTAGTTTTCTTTCCTATGTGAAGTCTGATAAAATATCTCCTCCCACAAGTTTACACACATATTCAAAACCCTGTGCTTGGAAGTTTACCAAAACACTACTCTATAAATAGATGGCATTGGAGTACAGGATTTAGTTTTGGGACAAATAATACCAGAAGAACAATGAGAGAAATCATCAAGGTTAGTAGGAATGTAACTCAATGGTGGAGCACTTGCCTAGCATACAGTAGGTACTATACCAAGTTACGGGTTCAATAACTCGAGGAAAAAAGTCACAACCTAGAGTAGCTGATAGAATACTATACTCTGAGACATGGCATTATGGAAATCAAGTCTAAACCATTAGAGTGGGCCATTTTGAGAAAGGATCTGTATCTGTTCCTATGCTGGAGAGAACAACAGCCTCTATCCTCCACACTCTTGCACACTTTTTTTTTCTTTTATACTTCCTGTATGTACTATCCAGTTTCAGTTTAGAGAATCAGTTTGGTCTATTCTCTTCCTGTTTTTTGTATGTTTGTTTTGTTTTTTGTTTTTGTTTTTGGCTTTGCCAAAGAAAACAAGTTTGTTTGAAGTTGTGGATTATCCTACATCAGACACAAGTTATGGGAGGATTTTTTTTTAAGATATCAGTCTTATTTGGTTTTCTATCTCTTTTTAACTTAAATAGCTTTATTGATTCCCTATCTCTGTATTGCTTTCCCAGACTATTTACTTTCTCTCTTCTTATATTTACTCTTTCTCTAAAACTAATTACTAGACTATTTCTACTTATGTACTGTCTACTCCTACATTTACTACATGGTATCTTAGTACACATCATACTATGTATGCTTCTTTATTTCTGAAAATTATGAAAGTTGAAAAATATTTTTTAAAATTGACTATCTTCATGGTAGGCATATCAGCCTATTATAGTTGATTCGGCCCTTAATATTCTATTTTGATAAGAGAGCTAGAGTCAATGCCTGGTTCCCTAGGGACATGGACTGACGGTTCATCTATTAACTTAGATGACCAATGAAATAGTGAATAAAATATCTTGATCCTACCATATCCCATTTCTATCTGAATGTTATAAGTGCTTCCACTGGAATAAAACAAGTGTTTTTCGTTTTTTTTTTTAGTTGCAAACACCTTACCACAGACATACAAATCTTAATTTTGAAACACAAGAACCATAAAAATATAGGAAGCATAATTCTTTGGAGAATCACTACTTCTACTATGAGGAAGGTCACTGAGGATTAGTCATATGACATCCCAAAGAAATAAGCAAATGATCACAAGAATATCAACAAAATTACTAAACACATGGATAAATCCAGAATACATGCAATTGAACAGTAATAGCTGAAAGATGTAAAGAAGTCAAAATAGGCTATGAAATAAGAAATTAATAAAATGTATAAATGCTGAAAACTTCAAATTGAAATCTTGGAAATAATGTCTCAATACGTCTGTAAAGAACTCTATAGAAAGACTCACTAGTTGACTAGGTCAAATGAAAACTGGAATATGAGGTCTTGAAGATAAGGTAAACATTATTCAAGTGAAGACACAGATTAACAAATGGGAAACAGTTGGGATGTAGTGTGCATGAGGGCATGGGTACTGTGGGTTGGGTTGTGGGTCTTGGGACTGGGGCCACAGCTCAGAGAGGCAGAGGTTCAGGAATTTGACTGCCAGGCAGACGTTGGACTGTGAGAAGCAGCGGGACTCCACTCTGGAGGAGGAGGGAACACAGTCTGGGAGCCCGCAGGGAGCTAGGGCTCTTGGGCTGGGGGTCCCTGGGCCAAGGTGGCAGGGAACTAAGTGGTTCTGAGGCCCTTGGGCTCTCTGAGAGGCCGAGGAAGGATTGAGATGGGGGGGATGACCCACAGCCAAAGGGAGGAGGGGGAGAAACTGTAGCGTCATCCCACAGCGAGGGGGCTCTTGGTCACGGCGACTTGCTTGGCTGGGTCTCCATGGCTGGAATTAGAAAGTAGAGAGGTCTTCAGTGGGAGATTAGACAACAGCTCTGTAGATGAAGACCTTCTCCATAGTTCCCCATGGCAGGTCCCAAAGAAGAGAGATAGTCCATGGTCTTAAGATATGGTCTTAACCGGGCAGTGGTGGTGCAGGCCTTTAATCCCAGCACTTGAGAGGCAGAGGCAAGCGAATTTCTGAGTTCAAGGCCAGCCTGGTCTACAGAGTGAGTTCCAGGATAGCCCAGGCTATACAGAGAAACCCTGTCTCGAAAAACCAAAAAAAAAAAAAAAAAAAAAGATATGGTCTTAAAATATTTATTGTCATGGCAGAAAAAAGATGAAGCTATACCCCCAACCCCAACCCCTGTATTCTCAGGGCAAGCCTGAGGTTAAATACCTTTTTCAAGGAGGAGGGTCTGGGAAGCAGTGCTTAATTGGCTATGCCCTCTGGCCTTTAGATATCTCATTAATATGGAGATCTTGAGGCTTTGTGTCCTGTAGTAACATCCTTTACCTGTGGAGGGGCTAATAGGAGCATTGTCCTACGTGCCCAATGGCCACAAACCTGGTGGGGGGGGCTGTAGCCATGATAAAGGAGCCAGTGGCCCAGAGCATGGCCAAACTCCTACCGACCCTGAGGGTCTCCAGGGTTCAAAGCCTGTTTAACCAGGTACCCAGCTGCCTCTCACAGCCTCACAGGAAACTATCTTTGTTATCTGGACATCTGAGAACTCATAAAACCTAGAATCCAAACTAAACAATTTGATCAATGAACAAACCAATGGAATGAATATATACTTCTCACAAGAAATAGAAATGGCCAATAAACATGTCAAATTAAATATTCTTAGTCTTTGGGGAAATGCAAATTAAAAGTACTTTGAGATCCTATCTCATCATTCAATGGTCTGTCATAAGAAAAATGAGTAGCAGAAAATTCTGCTGAGAAAATGGAGTTGCTGCTGTTGTCAATATAAAGTAGTCTTTCTACTATGCACAGCACTATAGGATTTTCTGAAAAACTAAAATTACATGGGGACATTGTGGTGGTGGACACCTCTAATCCCACACATAGGAGTCAAAGAAGGGGAATTTTGTGAGTTTGATGCCAGCATGCTCTACAGAGCAAGTTCCAGAAGAGCCAAACAGAGAAACTCTAAAAAATAAAAATAGATGATAGATGATTGATAGATAGGAAGGAAGGAAGGAAGGAAGGAAGGAAGGAAGGAAGGAAGGAAGGAAGGAAGGAAGGAAAGAAGGAAGGAAGGAAGGAAGAGAAAAAACACTAAAAATAAAAGTGCCATGCTATAAGTTATAACAAAAGGATTCTAGGATAACATATCACATAGGTCCTTGAATATCCACTTTTTGCAATTCAATTAACAATAGACAAGTTATAGAATCAGCCAAATAGTTATGAGTTGTAATGTGGGTAGGGGTGGTCAAAGTATGTGATTCCTGAAATGTAGCACTATGTACAACGAATATATGCCAATGCAAAAATTAAAAGGGCAAAAAAAAAAAAAAGGAAAGAAAAGGAAATGTCAAAGACATTCATCAGTCACACCTCAATCTTTTTCTGCTTCTGTTTTGTAACTCCCATTTTCTACCTTTGCCAGAATCCTTGGTGTGTTTGCCTCCTTCCTGCACTGCAAAGCTATTAGACTCCATTAGTTTTGATGTTTTTAGTTTCTCTTTGTCTTGCAATCTATGCATACTCAATTCATTTTGATGGCTTTATCCTCCTCTCCTACACATATACAATACTCCTAGTAGACTCCTCATTCTCAAGCGCTGATGCTAAGGATGAAGTTGGAGAAGAGCCAGGTGTGGGAGAAAGGTGGGGGACAGAGAAGAAGATGAGGAGCAAGGTCAGCAGCAGCTGCCTTGGGCTCTTTTCCAAGATGTCTGAGGTTTCCATGAGAAAATGCTGCCAATACTTTAAATTTCCTGTTGAATTTAGTTTGGAGGCACAGTTGCAGTTTGGGCATTTGAACCTGGAGCATCCAGTACAGTTTCTTAGTAGCCAGATGGATCTGTTATACCAACATTAGTTCAAGTTGATTGAAAACAAAGTATCATTTAACTGGAATACAGTTTTTCTGAATCATTGTTGAAAATACAGATGAGTGTTTTGGAAAAATCCCCAGGCTCACTACATTGAGAAGGACTACATCTTTTGGCAGTAGGGAAATTTAAATTATCACTAGAGCCTTAGTCTACAGTTCTGTTGTGAAGAGGCACCATTTCTGCTTTTCCTCAGATTCACAAACACCCTAACTTGTCATATTACTGTGAGAGAATGTTTCATTTGATCTTTTTGTTGGCTACTAAATTAGTTTACAGCTATTTCTTTAACTTCTTTCTCTTCAGTCTCCACGGACACCCTGACTCTTAGAGATTTTGATGATATAATTAATATTTTGAATGCCTTATAAAGATCTATGAAAAAATTTATAAGTTACTATTGATTGTTCCTTTGAATCACACTATTTTATTGGAAACCATTGTTTTATGTAGGACTAGAATGTATCATTGTACCATAGCTTGTTAATAGGCCAAGTACAAGGTGATGATCAATGGTTCAATGTCAGCCTTGAAGGGTATATTGAATAAAGTAGTTTTTCACTAGTCAGCATTGGTCTGGATACTAATTAACATTTCAGTGTTGATTTGAAATATGGAATAGGGAGTGAGCTTATTAAATATGCAGATTACTCTTCATTGAGTAGGGGTGATTATTGACTTGAACCACACTTTAAGAATTTATGAGGACCTTGACAAATGAAGCAAGGTGATTTTAAGTAAGATGAAGTTTAATGAGGACAAATAAGTGATAATTTACTTTGTGTGTAGGGGGGGTGGGTGTCTGTGTGTGTATGTGTGTATATATATAATAGCTCAGATTTAGGAGATGCAGGCAGTTTTAGAATAAACAATCTAATAATAACAAATTTGAAATATGGCATTGGTGTTTTTCAAGAAAATGAGAAGTTACCTGTAGCATAAAATTGTCCAATTTCTTTAAAGATTGCAGTGGCCTCTTTAATACTTGAGAAAACAATGATTAGCTAATAGCTCCAAAAAGTGATCAATAGATTCTGAGGATAAGAGCTAAAGGAAGATATTCTTTAATTCAACAAGAAAAAAGTTTAAAGGATGGAAAAGGAACAAAATATTTATTACCTAAAGAAATATCATGATGTAGGTAAGTGGCTAAGGGCAGACTTACAGGATTCTTTGAAACAGTTTGAGGCTATTCATGAGCCAGAATTTCCTGGTGTTCTGTTACATAAATCAAGTTAGTTTCTCTGATAGGTGTATGTACCATAGGCTCTGATAATTCAGTCACTCAAAGCCAGTGTAGCTCCTCATTGAGCTCTGATATGACTCCGAGGAATACTTTCTTAGCATGGGTTGGAAATGATCCTCTTCTGGGAATGCCTGTGAATTAATGAATTATGCATGAATTTTTAAAGATATACAAACTTTAAACTTTATTGATCTCCTTTTTTAAGCTGATGGGTTATGTAAACATACCATTTTTAGCATAAAGACAACAATCAGCTGCCTGTCAGTAGTGACAGTAACGAAAAGCTAGCCATACAGATTTAGGAAAATTTTGTGTTCTTTGTTTATTATTATTATTATTACTATTATTATCTTATGTTATTTATTTACTTTCCAAAAGTGCTCCCTTCCTAGTCTTCCCTCCTGTAGTTCTTGACAACCCTCCCCATGCCTCTGAGAATGTGCCCTCAACTCACTCACTCACCCCTCCTCCTCCCACCAGCATCCATCTTTCCTAGGGCATCAAGCTTCCACAGGATTAAGGGCATCCTCTCCCACTGAGTCCAGACAAAGCAGTCCTCAACTACACATATACCAGGGGCCACAGATCAGCCCATGCATGCTCCTCAGTTTTTGGACTAAACTCTGGGAGCTCTGAGGGGATCCAAGTCAGTTGACACTGTTACTCTTCCTATAGGGTTGCAATCCCCCTCAGTTCCTTCAGTCTTCTCCCTAACTGCTCTATATGGGTTTTCAACCTCAATCCAATTGCCAACTGTAAGTATCTGCATTTGTCTCAGTCAGTTGCTGGTAGAGCCTCCCAGAGGACAGCCATGCTAGGCTCCTGCCTACAAACACAACATGGCCTCAGCAATAGTGTCAGGGTTTGGTTTGTGCAAATGAAATGGATTCCAAGTTTGGCTGGTAAATGGGTGACCTTTTCTTCAGTCTCCACTTTTGTCCCTGTGTTTCCTTTAGACTGGAACAATTCTGGTTAAAAATTTTGAAGATGAGTGGGAGGTCCTGTGCTTCAACTGAGGGCAATGTCTATCTACTGGAGGTGGTCTCTTCAGGTTCCATTTCCCTCCTCTTGGGCATTTTGACCAATGTCATCCACACTGAGTCCTGGTAGCCTCTCACATCTCAGGTCTCTAGGACTTTACAGAGGTTCCCCATGCCCCCAATCCCACAACTGCATATTTAGATTCATTCTCCTGGCCCTCTGGGCTTCTCTCCTGTCTCCCCCATCACCTGATCCCGCCCCCCTTTCCTCCTTCCCCTCCCTTCTGCCACCCACTTTCCTGCCTCCATCAGCCTCCCTTGATCATCTCATTTTCCCCTTCTAAGTGGGCCTGAGTTATCCACATTTAGGCTGTCCTACTTGTTAAGCTTCGTATGGTCTGTGAGTTGTTTCATGAGTATTCTGAACTTTTTGGATAATATCCATTTATCAGTGAGTGTATACCATGAATGTCTTTAGTTATCTCACTCCGGACGATTATTTTCTAGTTCTATCCATTTGCCTTGAAAATTCATGATGTCCTTGTTTTTAATAGCTGAATAGTTTTCCACTGTGTAAATGAACCACATTTTCTGTATCCATCCTTCACCTGAGGACATCTGAATTATTTCCAGCTACTGGCTATTACAAATAAGGCTGCTATGAACATATTGGAGCATGTATCCTTGTGGTATAGTAGAGTGTGTTTTGGGTATAGTCCCAGGAATTGTATAGCTGGGTCTTCAGGTAGAACTATTGACAGTTTTCTAAGGAACCTCCACACTTATTTCCAGAGTAGTTGTACCAGTTTACAATCCCACCAGCAATGGAAGAGTGTTCCTCTTTCTACACATTCTCACAGTCATGCACTGTCACCTGAGTTTTTGATCTTAGCCATTATGATTCTTGTAAGGTAAAATCTCAGAGTCATTTTGTTTCTCAATTCTCTAATGACTAGGAATGTTGAACATTTCTTTAAGTGCTTCTCAGGCACTTGAGATTCCTCTGTGGAGAATTCTCTGTTTAGCTCTGTACCCCATTTGTAATTTGGGTTTTTTGGAGTCTAATTTCTTGAGTTCTTTGTATCTTTTGAATATTAGCCCTATATTGGATGTAGGGTTATACAAATTAGAAAGGAAGGGGTCAAGGTATCATTATTAGTGAATGACATGATAGTATACATAAGCAACCCCCCAAAATTCTACCAGAGACCTTCTACAGCTAGTAAACAACTTTAGTAAAGTGGCTGGGTATAAAAATTAACTCAAAAAAGAAAACCCAGTAGCCTTCCTTATACAAATAATAAATCAGTTGAGAAAGAAATTAGGGAAATGACACCCTTCACAATAGACACAAATAATATAAAATATCTTAGTATAACTCTAACCAAACAAGTGAAATATCTGTATGACAAGAACTTCAAGTCTCCAAAGAAAGAAATTGAAGACCTCAGAAGATGGAAAGATCTCCTATGCTCATGAATTAGTAGGATTAGCATAGTAAAAATGACTATCCTACCAAAACCAATCTAGAGATTCAACGCAATTTCCATCAAAATCTCAACATAATTCTTCAAAGACACTGAAAGATCAATTCTTAATTTCATATGGAAAAACAAAAACCCCAGGGTTGTGAAAACAATTCTCAACAATAAAAGAATTTCTGGGAGAAATCACCATTCCTGACCTCAGTCTGAACCACAGAACAATAGTGATAAAAATCACCTGGTATTGGTAGACAAGACAAGTCAATCAATGGAGTAGAATTGAAGCGCTAGAAACAAACCTACACTCCTATGGACACTTGATCTTTGACAAAGAATCCAAAACCATATACGTGGGGAAAAGAAAGCATCTTCAAAAAATGGTGCTTGTCTAACTGGTGGCTTGCAATGTAAAAGAATGCAAATTGATCCATATCTATCACTTGTACAAAGCTCAAGTCCAATTGGATCAAGGACCTCCACATAAAACCAGATACACTGAAGAGAAAGTGGAAAATACCCTCAAATGCATTGGCGCAGGGGAAACGTTCTTGAACAGAACACCAATAGCTCAGGCTCTAAGATCAATAATTGACAAATAGGGCCTCACAAAACCAAAAGCTTCTACAAGGCAAAGAACACTGTTAATAGGAGAAAACAGCAAACTACAGGTTATGAAAAGATCTTTATTTTCATTCTTAATGTGTTGAGATAAATATCTTTTATTTTTTCATGATATATTATACAGAAAATGAGAGAACCAAGGGGTGATTAACTTTACAGAATCCCAGTCCATATCTTAAGAGAATTTATTTCTGAATGATCTGGAATTCACTGTGTAGACTGAGCTGGCCTTGTACTCACAGAAATGTCCCTGTCTTAAAATTGATGGCATATGTCATCACACCCAGTCCATTTTAGAGTTTCCCATTTTTGTTTTGTTTTGGTTTGGTTTTTGTTTTAAAACAGTTTCTTTCTCTGTAGATCAGGCTGGCTTGCAGTCAAGGTTACTTCTGTTTCAGCTTCCTAAATGTTTGGGTTTCAGATGTGTGCCAAATACATGTCACAAAAATTTGTGTTATGTATCCTTAACATTACTAAGAAATACTGAACATTTCTGTTATCCCCTGTCTTCTTAACATTACCTATGTTATCCATATGTATGAGTCAGCCTTTCAATTTGTATGGGAAATGTAGATCTTCCCATGGGCAGTCATATTCTCTCCTAAGTTGTCTAAGCCATCCATCTTTCTCACATCTGTTTCTCACAAACTTCCAACTTAGCCGTGGCTATTCTAGCTAAACAATTTAAAGGGAAGGGGTACTCCTAACAACTTTGCTGAGAAGAGTGGCTTGAGGCCCCTAAATCTTTTAGGAATAGCTTCAGTGGCATTTATTAACTATTTCCTGAGACCATAGTCCCAAAAACCATAAGGCATTCTAGATGAGTGAAATATTCTCCTTGTGCATGTTGATGCCTACTTTTTCTAAACCAAGAATATTTGGAATTCTGACTCATATTTAAGCAGTTCTTAAAAATAAATATCAAGAGCTAGCTTGGGCAGCAAATATAATAAAATTGGATCAATCAGGAAAACATTAGCATGGCCCCTGGGCAAGAATGACATGCACATTTTGAGAAGCATTCCATATTTTAAGCCTGTTCTTTTCTAATGAGAGACAGAAGAAAACTGATCTGAAGGAAAGGAGAGGTGGGAATGAATGGAAAGGGACAAAGTGATGGGATACTATAATCAGGATATATTGTATGAGAAAAGAAGCTATTAAGAAAACATAACTAGAAACAATAAATAAGTAAATAAAAATCCAGCTGTTAGTGTCAAAAATATCCTATAATTCAAGCAGTTAGGAGATGAAGGCAGAAGGAGGATTAGGACTTCAAGGTTGGCCTCTACTATATAGCTTGGGCTATATAAAAGATCAAAGTCATCCTAGAAAACTTCAGAGCCCATAAAATAGAGGATACTTTTGCCTAGTGTCCTCTGTAGTAACATTTAGGGTAAGATGAGAGTTTCAGGACACAGGGATAAAGCTAAAACAGAGGCAGGGAAGGAAAGACTGGAAGTCGTTACCACTTAGACTTAGGCCCCCTTCCAGCCTTACTCATTGGTCAACAAGTCTGCTTTTTATTAAAATACCATGATGCTTTTACTACTATAGCTCTGTAGTACAATTTAAGGTCAGAGATGGTGATACATTCAGTAGTTATTTTATAATTCAGGATTGACTTAGCTATTCTGCTTTCTGTCTTTTTGTTTTTATTTATATGTATGTATGTGTCTGTGTGTGTGTCTGTGCGTGTGTCTGTGTGTGTGTGTGTGTTTCCATATGGAGCTTACCATTGTGAACATTTTCATTTCAATTTTTGTGAAGAACTGTATTGGAGTTTTAAAAGGAATTGCAATTAATCTATAAATTATTTTTGATAGGGTTGCCGTATTTCTTATATTAGTCCAACCAATCCATGAACATAGGAGTTATTTCCATCTTCTAACATCTTCTCCAATTTCTTTAATGTATTAAAGTTTTTATTTATAAGTCATTCACTTGCTTGATTAGAGCTATCCCAAATAATTTTTGAGGCTATTGTAAAAGGTTTTGTTTCCCTAATTTCTGTGTTAGTGTGTTTGCCATTTGTATACAGGAAGACTACTGACTTTTTATGTGTGTGGTAATTTTGTATCCTGCTACTTTGTGGAAAGTGTTAATCAGCTGCGAAAGTTCCTTGGTGGGAGTTTTTATGATCTTTTATATGTAAATCTTATCATCTGCATAACAGATACTTTGACATTTTCCCTTCCAATTTGTATCTGCTTGATCCCCTTTAGTTGTTTTATTGCTCTAGATAATCTTTTATTGAATAGATATAGTCTAGAGTGGGCATTCTTATCTGTTTCCTAATTATAGTGAAAACGATTTGAGTTTCTTTTAGTTTTGTGTTGACTGTGGCCTTCCTCTGTATTGCCTTTATTATAAGTTGAGGTATATTCTTGTATTGCTAGTCTCCCTAGGACTTTCATAATGAAGAGTCTTGGATTTTATCAAAACTATCATGTAGTTTTTGTCTTTCAGTCTGTTTATGTGATGGGTTATGTTTATTGATTTACATAGGCTGTAAATCATTGCATATGTGGGATGAAGCCTACAAGATTATGGTACATAATCTTTTTTTTTTAGGAAATTTTATTTACATTTCAGATGTTCTCCCCTTACCCCATTTTCCCCCCTCCCTCCCAGGAACTCCCTATCCCATCCCCACTCCTCTTGCTTCTATGGGGGTGTCCCCAACCTACCCCCCCCACACACCTCACCTCCCCACCCTCGAATTCCCCCCACGACGTCCAGCCTTCATGGGACCAAGGATCTCTTCTCCAACCTATAACACACTTGCATATATAGCTGGAGAGATGGGTCCCATCTCCCAGGCTGGTGGTTTAGACCCTGGGGGCTATGGTTGGTTGGTATTGTTGTTCTCCTCATGGGGTCACAAATCCTTTGAACTCCTTCAGTCTTCACTCTAACTCCTCTATTGGGAACCCCATGATCTGTTTAATGGTTAGCTGTGAGTATCTGCCTCTGAATATGTCAGACTCTTGCAGACCTCTAAGGAGACAGCTATATCAGGCTCCTGTCAGCATGTACCTCCTGACATCCACATCAACCTCTACCTTTGGTGACTGCACATGGGATGGATACCCAGGTGGAATGGTCTGCAGATGGCCCCTCCTTCAGTTTCTGTCCTGCACTTTGTATCCATATTTGCTCCCTTGAGTATTTTGTTACTCCTTCTGAGAAGGACTGAAGCCCCCCACAACTTGGTCTTCATTCTTCATAAGCTTTATGGGGTCTGTGAGTTGAAACTTGGGTATTTCAAGCTTCTGGGCTAAAATCCAATAATCAGTGAGTGAATACCATGTATGTTCTTTTGTGATTGGGTTACTTCACTCAGGATGATATTTTCTAGTTCCATCCATTTACATAAGAATTTACCGAATTTATTGTTTTTAATAACTGAGTAATATTCCATTGTGTAGATGTACCACATTTTTTGTATCCATTTCTTTGTTGAAGGACATCTGGGTTCTTTCCAGCTTCTGGCTATTTTAAATAAAGCTGCTATGAACATAGTGGAGCATATGTCCTTGTTATGTGTTAGAGCATCTTCTGGGTATATGCCCAGGAGTGGTATAGCTGGGTCCTCAGGTAATACTATGTCCAATTTTCTGAGGAACTACCGTACTGTTTTCCACAGTGCTTGCACCATCTTGCAATCCCACCAACAATGGAGGAGTGTTCCTCTTTCTCCACATCCTTGCCAGCATCTACTATCACCTGAGTTTTTGATCTTAGCCATTCTGACTGGTGTGAGGTGGAATTTCAGGGTTGTTTTGATTTGCATTTCCCTGATGACTGAGGACTCTGAACATTTCTTTAGGTGCTTCTCGGCCATTCACATTTTCTCAGTTGAATTTCTTTGTTTAGCATGGTACCCCATTTTTAATAGGGTTATTTGGTTGTCTAGAGTCTAATTTCTTGAGTTTTTTATATATATTGGATATTAGTCCTCTATCAGATGTGGGATTGGTATAGATCTTTTCCCAATCTGTTGGTTGCCCTTTTGTCCTATTGACAGTGTCCTTTGCCTTACAGAAACTTTGCAGTTTTATGAAGTCCCATTTGTCAATTCTTGGTCTTAGAGCATAAGCCATTGGTGTTCTGTTCAGGAACTTTTCCCCTGTGCCCAAGTATTCAAGGTTCTTCCTCACCTTCTCTTCTATTAGTTTCAGAGTGTCTGGTTTTATGTGAAGGTCCTTTATCCACTTGGACTTGAGCTTTGTACAAGGAGATAAGAATGGATCGATTTGCATTCTTCTGCATGTTGTCCTCCAGTTGAACCAGCAACATTTGTTGAAAACTTTGGTACCTGGTATCTGTCTAGAAAATTGTCCATTTCATCCAGATTTTCCAGTTTTGTTGAGTATAGGCCTTTGTAGTAGGATCTGATGATTTTTTGAATTTCCTCAGTTTCTGTTGTTATGTCTCCTTTTTCAGTTCTGATTTTATTAATTTGGATACTGTCTCTGTGCCCTCTGGTTAGTCTAGCTAAGGGTTTATCTATCTTGTTGATTTTCTCAAAGAACCAGCTCCTGGTTTTGTTGATATTTTGTATAGTTCTTTCTGTTTCTACTTGGTTGATTTCAGCTCTGAGTTTGATTATTTCTTGATGCCTACTCCTCTTGGGTGTATTTGCTTCTTTTTGTTCTAGAGCTTTCAGGTGTGCTGTCAAGTTGTTAATGTGTGCCCTCTCCAATTTCTTTTTGTAGGCACTTAGAGCTATGAGTTTTCCTCTTAGCACTGCTTTCATGGAGTCCCACAAGTTCTGGTATGATGTGTCCTCATTTTCATTAAATTCTAAGAAGTCTTTAATTTCTTTCTTTATTTCTTCCTTGACTAAGTCATCATTGAGTAGAGCATTGTTCAGTTTCCACATGCATGTGGGTTTTCCGTTGGTTTTGTCATTATTAAAGACCAGCCTTAGTCCATGGTGATCTGATTGGATGCAAGGGATTATTTCAATCTTTTTGTATCTGTTGAGGACTGTTTTGTGACCAATTATATGGCCTATTTTGGAGATGGTACCATGAGGTGCTGAGAAAAAGGTACATTCTTTTGTTTTAGGATGAAATGTTCTGTAGATATTTTAAAATTCATTTGGTTCATAACTTCTGTTAATTTCAATGTGTCTTTGTTTAGTTTCTGTTACCATGATCTCTCCATTGCAGAGAGCGGGGTGTTAAAATCCCCCACTATTATTGTGTGAGGTGCAATGTGTGCTTTGAGCTTTAGTAAAGTTTCTTTTATGTATGTGGGTGCCCTTGCTTTTGGAGCATAGATGTTCATCTTGGTAGAGTTTTCCTTTGATGAGTATGAAATGTCCTTCCTTATCTTTTTGACTACTTTTGGTTGAAAGTCTATTTTATTTGATATTAGAATGGCTACTCCAGCATGTTTCTTGGGACCATTTGCTTGGAAAACTGTTTTCCATTCTTTTACTCTGAGGTAGTGTCTGTCTTTTTTACTGAGGTGCATTTCCTGTATGCAGCAAAATTTTGGGTCCTGTTTATGTACTCAGTCTGATAGTCTAGTCTTTTTATTGGAGAATTGAGTCCATTGATGTTAAGAGATATTAAGGAAAAGTGATTGTTGCTTCCCATTGTTTTTGTTATTAGAGGTGGAATTATATTTGTGTAGCTATCTTCTTTTGCGGTTTCTTCCATGCTTTTTCTAGGTTGTAGTTTCCTTCCTTGTGTTGGCATCTTCCATCAATTATCCTTTGAAGTGCTGGGTTTGTTGGAAGATATTGTGCAAATTTGGTTTTGTCATGGAATATCTTGGTTTCTCCATCTATAGTGATTGAGAGTTTTGCTGGGTATAGCAGTCTGGGCTGGCAGTTGTGTTCCCTTAGGGTCTGTATAATAGAAGACCAGGATCTTCTGGCTTTTATAGTCTCTGGTGAGAAGTCTGCTGTAATTCTTATAGGTCTGCCTTTATATGTTACTTGACCTTTTCCCTTACTGCTTTTAGTATTTTTTTTTTGTTTTGTGCATTTGATGTTTTGATTATTATGTGACGGGAGGTATTTCTTTTCTGGTCTAGTCTGTTTGGTGTTCTGTAGGCTTCTTGTATGTTTATGGACATCTCATTCTTTAGGTTGGGGAAATTTTCCTCTATAATTTTGTTGAAGATATTTACTGGCCCTTTAAATTGGGAATCTTCACTCTCATCTATACCTATTATCCTTAGGTTTGGTCTTCTCATTGTGTCTTGGATTTCTGGATGTTCTGGGTTAGGAGCTTTTTGCATTTTGCATTTTCTTTGACAGTTGTGTCAATGTTTTCCATGGTATCTTCTGCACATGAGATTCTCTCTTCTCTCTCTTGTATTCTGTTGGTGATGCTTGCGTTTATGACTCCTGATCTCTTTCCTACATTTTCTATCTCCAGGGTAGTCTCCCTTTGAGATTTCTTTATTGTTTCTATTTCCATTTTTAGATTCTGGATGGTTTTGTTCAATTCCTTTACCTGTTTGGTTTTGTTTTCTTGCAGTTCTTTAAGAGATTTTTGTGTTTCCTCTTTAAGGGCTTCTACCTGTTTACCTATGTTCTCTTGCAATTCTTTAAAGGATTTTTGTGTTTCCTCTTTAACGGTTTCTACCTGTTTACCTGTGTTTTCCTGCATTTCTTTAAGGGAGTTGCTTATGTCCTTCTTAAAATCCTCTATCATCATCATGAGAAGTGATTTTAATTCTGAATCCTGTTTTTCCTGTGTGATGGGCTTGCTATGGTGGGAGAACTGGGTTTTGATGATGCCAAGTAACTTTGGTTTCTGTTGATTGTGTTCTTGCGCTTGCCTTTCACCATCTGGTTGACTCTAGTGTTACCTGTGCTCACTGTGTCTGACTGGAGTCTGTCTTTCCAGTTATCTTGCTTGTGTCAGAACTCTTCAGATTCCAGATGTCTCTGTGTTCCTGTGATCCTAATCTCCTGGGTGGAAGAATTCCTGGGGCTCAGGCCACCTCAGGGATCCTGAAATCCTGCTGCCCTGAGTGCAGCAGCTCCCCTAGGATGGCTCAGGTTAAGGTGTCTCCACCGGAACAGACCAGCTAGGTGTTCACTGCTTTCAGTGCAGTGGCTCCTCTAGAATGGCTCAGGGTAAAGTGTCTCCACAGGAGCAGACCAGCTTGGTGTCTTCCCTAGCCAGAAGGACCAGGCCTCTGCTCTGAGTGCAGTGGCTCCTCTAGGATGGCTCAGTATCAGGTGTCTTCACAGGAGCAGGCTGGCTCAGTGTCTGCCCCAGCCACAAGGACCAGGCTTGGGGCAGAAGGGAAGTGGTATTCCTTTGCTCTGAGTGCAGTGGCTCCTCCTCTGCTCTGAGTGCAGTGGCTTCTCAAGGATGGCTCAGGATCAGGTGTTTCCACAGGAGCAGACCAGCTAAGTTTCTGCCCCAGCCAAAGGACCAGACTCAGGGTGGAAGGGAAGTGGTATTCTGGAGGGCAGGGTTTGGGTGCCTACTGGTTCCTTAACCCACCTTGGCTCCCAGTTGTAACTCTGGGGGGTGGGGTAGTGGGCAAGGTGTCTTATCCTCTGCTCTGAGTGCAGTGGCTCCTCAAGGATGACTCAGGTTCAGGTTTTTCCACAGGAGCAAATCAGATAAGTGTCTGCCCCAGCCGAAAGGACCAGGCTCAGGGCGTAAGGCGGTACATAATCTTTTTGATGTGTTCTTGATTTGGTTTACTTGCATTTTATTGAGAATATTTGCATATGTGCACACAAAGGATATTGGCACCCATCCATGTTGAGTTATGGCTGACAGTTCTTATGAAAGTTCAGTTCATATAATCCACAATATTTGATTTCATGTGTGCAATTAAGCTATCATGTCTGGCAAATACAGTTTTGGTATAAACACACACACACACACAAAGGATATGACTTGTCATTTTCTTTCTTTGATGGAACTTTGAGTGATTTAGGTGTAAAGATAATAGTGGCCTCATAAAAAGAATTAGTTATCGTTTTTTCCAGTTCTATTTTGTGAGATAATTAGAGATATATTGGTGCTAATTCTTCTTTGAAGATCTGATAGAATTCTCCACTAAATCCATCTGGACCTGGTTTTGTTGTTGGAAGGCTTTTAATTACTGCTTCTACTTTACTGAGCATTATGGTTCTGCTTAAATTCCTTTTCTGATCTTGACTGAACTTTGGTAGGTCATATTATATATCAAAAAATTTATCAATTTATTTTAGGTTTTACAGTTTCGTTGAGTACAGGTTTGTGGTTTTTGTTTATTTGCTTTTGAGTTTGTTGTTGTTTATTTCTGTTTGGTTTTGTCTTAAGTATGTCCTTATGATTCTGTGGATTTCTTTGAGTCTCTCGTGGTATCATCTTTTTATCTCTAATTTTAATACTTTCTTTATCTTTTAAGTTGGTGAAGGATTTATCACTGTTATCGATTTTTCTTAGAAGACTACCTCTTCATTTCTTTGACTCTATGTATTATATTTTTTATTGGTTTCTGCTTTATTTGTTCCAGCCTCAAGTTTGATTTTTTTTCTTGCCATCTACTCTTTTGGAAGTGTTATTTTCTCTTTTTTTCTTTCCTTTCTTTCTTTAATTTTTAGACACGCTTTTATGAATTTACCTCTTACAATATGTGGCCCGTGGGTTTGGGTGTGTTGTGTTTTCATTTTCATTCAATATTAAAGACTTTTGAGATTTTCCTTTTCATGTCTTACACTCTTGTTGGTAAGGCTTACCTCTGAGGTTTTTGTTTGACTCCTTTAATTTTTTTTTATTTACAGTTTTATCTCAATTCGTGTTTTCTTTGATGATTTTATTTCTACTTTCACGTCTTAAACAGTTTTTATAATTTCTTTCTAGTTTGTTTCTGTTTTCACAGACTTCACTAAAGGATTTACTCATATTGTCTTTAAGGTCTTTGCACATATCCGTAATTGATATCTTGGAGTCATTGCCTTGTAATCTAGTAGAGTTACTGATTTCTGGTAGATGTATACTGCCTTGACTATTTGTGTGGTATTTTTGCACTCGTGTCTAGGAATTTGGGGTTAGGATGATTTTCAGTGTTGCTATCTGATCCTGTCTTTGTTGTGTGAGTATTCCATTCCTTGATTCTGTTGCTCTCTCTGGATCTTATGAATGGAAGGCAGCTGTCGTTTGAGTGCTTCCACAGCCTGGATGGGTGGCAGAAAAGAATAGAAGTGAGCTAGGAGAATAGGCTGAGATGAGGTTTGGGAAAGAGTTAAGGGGATCCAGTCCATGCCAAGACATGGGGTCCCCAAGGATTTGGAGGTGTGGTAGGAATTCGGGATCCTGCAAAGTAGGTTTTAAGGACGCAAAGAACAATCTATCACAACAGGGATGAACATGATAGAGATAACCTGGCTAGTTTGGACCAAGAGTGAAAATCTCCAGTGGGTAGAGTTGAGGTGTGTGTATGTTGGGGTAGGGGGTACTTCTGTAGGCAGGCTGATACCAGGTTGAAGCTTAGAATGGAGAGATTCTGAAGGAGGAGTGAAAGGATCATTTTAATCGGCTACCTAAGTCACTGTCAGATGTCGCCTTGAGGTCCCAGGTAGAAAGAGTTTCTAGGTATCTGTGGCTGAAACAAAGGAATGGGGATAGACTAGATGCAAAGTGTAAAAGGGTTCACAGGAAGGAGGAAAGCTGAATCTACAGCAAAGTTCTTTGGAGTCTCCAGACAATGGAGTTAGGGTGGGAGGAGAAGCACCTGCAAGCAGCCTGCTACAGGGCTGAGGATGAAACTGCAGTGATTGCAATGAAGTAGAAACCAGACTCTGAAACCATATTTCCCTTCTGATATGAAAAATACTTTGCACTCTTCCATTTATTTTCCATATCCTTCTACAAGCATGTTTCTGAGGAGCTGGGGGAAGTTTTCTGAGAAGGAACTATTAAAATGACCAATGTGATTATCTAGAGAATAAAGCCATTAGCCACACTACCAACAGGGAGGGAAATAGCCTTTAGAGGATACCCATTCCATGCTTCTGAAAGAAGATCATATGTATTCTCCTTCCTCCAAATGATCAAATATTCACCAGAAAACAAAAACAAACAAACAAAAATGCTGAAGTCGAACAGGCTGTAACAATAATCAATGTTAAGTGGTAGATTTTCTTCCATATTCTTGTTATTTTAATCTCTTCTTTACTATTAAAATTATCTATCCTTTCTATATGATCCAACCATTTCCTTTAACAGAGTCAGTAGATAGGTTTCTGGTGTCATCTTGCTTGTGATATTTCATCCAGAAATCACTCAGCAGACAAGCCCTACTCCTCTACATGACTGCTCTTATGAGCAGATATCTTCTCTCTTCCAGGTCCCAAGACTGCCAGAGTCATGGAATATGCCCTCAGCTTCTACAAAGGCTTTCCTTGCTGCTGTTTGTTTGGATTTCCTTTTTTATTTTCCTGGCATCTGAATTTATTTCACATACAAGGCAAAATGTTTTGGCAAGTAACTCACTAGAGGCATTCTGACACTTCACAGCTAATTTTGTTACAGGAGAAATGCCCAAACGTTCTTTCAGAAAGAAATGCTCTCCTATTGTGTACACTAAATCTATTGAGAGGCAAATCATATATAGTGAACGTCTGATTCTTTCCAATAAAGCTTTAATAAGAATACTGGCTTTCCAAAATAAAAGTAATGCTTTGGAAGAGTAGATTCAAGGTAAGAAAGGAGGAGTATGGCTCATTGTTGTCTGGTTTTCCAGACAAACAGCTCAATACAGAATTTAAAATGTAAATTTCAAAAACTTATAAGAACCAGAAATGTATATCCTTATAAGATAGTTAAGGTGGTGATATTTCATCAAATGTTGCTTGAATGTGGATCTAATCCAGTGTTCAAGGAACAGTGAAGAGATAACACTGTATGACCTCAAAGGGAAAGATTCCACCAGTAGGACAAAGCAGCTTGGTGGATAAATACTTCCAAAGATGTGGAGATGAGATAAATGAAGGCATGACGGAGTGCAGTGTTAGCTTATGGGTTGGGAATGTAGATGAGGCAGCATGCTGCTTCTGACAGAATTAAAATCTAATTCTCCAAAGCACTTGACAGCAAAAACGTTCCTATGATTTTTCTAAGACTGTAAGATCATGTAGAAAATACTCATTGATACCACAGTAGAAGTGCCCTACACTGTACACTAAGTGTATATATTGTTCATATGGTTAACGTTCTACCTGTGGGTTAAACTGCAGATGGGCAAAAGACTTAGAAATAATTGTCTAGGTAAAAATGACAACATAACTGGAATCAAAAAGACAAAGGCAGTGACTGATTGCAATATTTAGATGCTCCGAGGTACCTAATTCTACCCAACCTAATAACGGAGCAGAAAAAGGAGTAACAGAGACAGAATGGCAACAAAGAAGCAAGAGCTATTATTGAAGAGCATATAATTGGTAGGAAAATGAAGGGATGGCAATTACAGAGTGCACCATAGTAATGGTAATAATAAAGTTGATAACTACACCTCATAATCAAGCACTTAGGAGCTAATCAATATAGACTGTGTCTTAGATACAGTACCTAACTCAAACCTTGAATCACCTTCATACAGAAGCATCATCTGTCCATATTTAGTAGGGAAAGAAATTACAATTAAATTGTAAATTTTATTTCCCAAACCTTACCACCATAGTCCTTTTGTGTAGTATTTTAACTTGCTCCTTGAGTCTGAATAATGCATTCCTACCAGGTTTTTTCATGGTAAAATTTGTGTCACTTTATATGCTGGAACAACTTCTGAGCTCTGTGCTTTAGATCTCTTGACTGCTGCAGCCAACAGACAGCAGTGGACACTGGGCAAGCTTTTTATGTGTCACTGGTGATCCTTCCTAAATGCTATGAAATCCAGAAGAAGAAACTGGAAGCAAATGGGCAGGGAGAGCTGTTCTGGATTGGAGGATGATGGTCATAGACCATATTTGTCTTTTCCCACTGTTATAAGTTTGCCTGAAGTGTCCAGTGCTAATCCTATTATGCATGCTACATTTCTCTCCTGCTCTGAATAAATATCCCTTCTGATGTAGTCCATTGACTTACATTGGATTGACTTAGTCCATTCCATACAAAATGAGATTAGACTTACAATCTCCCAGAGTCAGGCTAGCAGCTCCTACCTGTCATTGGCTGGTGAATATACCACACAAACAACCTCTTTTGTTGTTATTGTTGTTGTTGTTCAGAAAGGAGATGACCTGAAGGTCTATGGAAGTTACTGGAAATGTATACATATGTAACATCTATGCTCTAAAGGAAATTAAGTGAAAATGGACATAAAAGCTCACTACAAAGTAACTGGGAATTAAATTTTAAATAGTTACCAGTTATAGAAATATAATCATTCTGTAATGTATTTATTATAACATGATTTCATTGATGTCAAGTCATGACTTTCCTAGAGTTTGCTGTGGAGACAAGGAAGAACATTCACTCTCCCAAGTTTCCTTGTTAACTACAATCTAGTGCACAAAGAACCTTCTCTGCACTAATCTATTGCTAGAAAGGTAAAAATTAAGGGGTGCTTTGTCCATTTAGCAGAATAGTAGTAGTCCTATAAACTCCACAGGCATGGGTTTGGAGGCAAGATTTATAGTACAAGGTATGATTTTCCACTTGTGAAACAGACCTTAAGTTTGTAAATACAGATAGATGGTTGCCATCATAACATTCTTGCCACTATTATATCAATGAGTCTACCTCACCATGCCAGTCATTACTACAGGTCACAGGGTTCACAGCTGGGTAATAAAGTTAATGACTCCTCTTACTTCTAGTACACTGCAGAGATTCTTCCAGTACTATGAAAGCTAGACAGTAGGGAAGAAGCATCCTAGTTTGTACTAGCTTGAGTTCTATTAATTGTGTAGGAAGGCTACTGATTAAGGTATGTTTATTCCATAACCTGTCACTTTATTGAACATGTTTACAATTTCTAGAACTTTTTGATAGAGTTTTCTGTGTCTTCCATAAATAAAATCATATTGTCAGAAAATTGGCATAGTTTAGCATCTTTCTTCCCTACAATATAGCCTTTATTTTCTTTCTTATTTAATTGCCTGAGCTAGAATATCAAGTACTACATTGAATAATATTGGTGGAAGTAGTAGGGGAGTAGTAATGCACAGCTTTAATCCAGGTTTGGGAGGCAGAGATAGATAAATCTCTGAGGCCAAGCCTAGCTTGGTCTATAGAATAAGTTCCAGGACAGATAAGGCTACAAAGAGAGTCTCTGTCTTAAAGAAAAAAAAAACACAAAGAAAAAAAAAGAGGAAAAGGAAGAAGAAAAGGAAGAAGGAGGAAGAATAAAAGGAGGAGGAGAAGGAGAAGAAGAAGAAGAGGAAGAGGAGGAAAAAGAAGAAGAGGGGGAGAAGGAGGAGGAAGAGGAGGAAAAGGAAGGGGAGGAGGAGAAATTGTAGAAGTGGACACTGACTTTGTTCCTGATCTTAAGGAATGCTTTGAGATTTTATCCATTTAATGTGATGGTGACCATCTGTTTTTCTTAGATAACATGTGTTGTGTTCAGATATATTCCCTCCACACTTAATGTCACTAGGATTATCATGAAGTTGAATTTTGTCAAAGGGGTTTTCTATATCAGTTGAAATGATTATATCATTTCTGTCCTCGAGTTAATTTATGTGCTTGGATTCATTTGTTGATTTATGTATATTGAACCATTCTTGAGTCCTGGAATGGAGCTAACTTAATCATGGTCAATAAGCCTCTCTCTCTCTCTCTCTCTCTCTCTCTCTCTCTCTCTCTCTCTGTCTGTCTCTGTCTGTCTGTCTGTCGTCTCTCTCTCTCTCTCTCTCTCTCTCTCTCTCTCTCTCTCTGTGTGTGTGTGTGTGTGTGTGTGTGTGTGTGTATGTATGTGTTAAAAGCTTTTGCCAGTTCTTTATGGACAATTTTCAAATCTATATTCACCAAGGAGGTTGACTGATAAATCCCTTCCTGGTTCTCTTCTTGGATCTTTGTCTGCTGTTGATATCAAGGTGATAGTGCCTTTCTATAAGAGTTTGCAACCGTTCCTTCCACTTCTAATTTATGAAAGGATTTGAAGATTATTGATGTTGGCTTTTTCTTTGACCATCTGGTAGAATTCTGCACCTAATCCAAGTCTGGGCTTCTTTTACCTGGGAGATTGTTAATTATCATTTATATCTCATTGATTGTTATAGAACTAATTTACTTACTTAACATTGGATTAATTTCATTAGGTTTTATACATCAAGAAATCCATTTACTTCATTTAGATTTTTTTAATTTAGTAGACTAACTTTTTGAAATGCCTTCTCATGATTCTCAAAATATCTTTAGTTGTTATGTTGCCCTTTTCATCTCTAATTTTATTAATTTGGGTCTTCTCTTTCTTTTAGTTAAACTGACTAATAGTTTGTCATTCTTTTCTCCATTGAAAAGAACCAAATTTGCACTTAGTCCACTGGCTAGTTGCCTGCATCTGTATCTGTATTGGTCAGGCTCTAGCACAGCCTCTCAGGGAAGAGCTATACCAAGTTCCTGTCAGCAAGTGCTTCTTGGCATCAGCAATAGTGTCTGGGTTTGGTGTCTGCAGAGGGGATGGATCCCTAGGTGGGGCAATCTCTGGATAGCCTTTTCTTCAGCCTCTGCTCCACTCTTTGTCCTGCATTTCTTTTTGACAGAAGCAATTCAGGATTAATACTTTTGAGGTGAGTGGGTGGCCCCATTTCTCAACCAGGGGCCATACCTATTCACTGGATATGGTCTCTATAGATTCTCTTTCCCCTTTGTTGGGTATTTTGGCTAATGTCATCTCTGTTGGGTCCTGGTTATCTCTTGGGTCCCTGATGTCTGAAACTTTCTATGGCTATCCCCAGTTCCTCTTCCACTACTGCTATACAACTTTTTTCAATTTCCTGACCCTCTGTACTTCTTTCCAGTCACCTCCTCCAATGAAGGAGTTATGGGAAGGACTGAAGGAGCTGAAAGGGTTAGCAACTCCACAGGAAGAACAACAATATAACTGACCAGACTCCCCAAATCTCCCAGAGACTAAACCACCAACCAAAGAGTACACATGGAGGAACCCATGGCTCTAGCTACATATGTAGAGGATTACCTTATCTGGCTTTAATAAGAGGGGATCCCTTTGGTCCTGTGGAGGCTCAGTGACCCAGTGTAGGGGAATGCTAGGGTGCTGAGGCAGGAGGAGGTGGGGGGGAGCATCCTCACAGAAGCAGGGGTATAGGGGAGGAGATAGGAGGTTAACTGGAAAGGGGGAAAACATTTGAAATGTAAATAAATAAACTAACCAATAAAAGAAAAGAAAAAGGAACCAACTTTGTTTCACTGATTCTTTTTTTATTTTTTTAAATTTCCTTTATTTTAGCCCCAATCTTTCCTAATTTTCTCCACCTAACACTTCCTGTGTGTCTCTATATCCATTCTCCTGACCCTCTTACTATAGTTTTTTTTCTTAATAATGCTAATTTTTTTCCTGTCAGCTGGTTGTTTGCTCCACCTCTTGATGTATAGTTGACTTCATGTAACCCTGTTAACAATATTCAAGCAGAAAGCTCTTGCCTTAAAGGTGTGTTCTAATGCAGAGCCACACTACAGCTAAATACAGATTTTTCCAGTAAATAGCACAATCTAGGGGTTCAGAGTATGATCAAATATCCTGCAACATGTCCAGTTTTATCATCGTGTTGTGATCAGAATACATATGAGAGGTTTCAGTTTTCCTGTTTATTGACATTTGTTAGTATGTGATCTACTTTAAAGAAGGTCCCATGTGGTACTGAAGAGAATGTGCATTCTTTGGTATTTTGGTGAAGTGGTCTGTAGATGTCTTTTAGGTCCATTTAATCTATGGTGTTATTTAATTTCAGTACTTCTTCATTCATCTTTTGTACAACTGATCTGTCAAATGTTGAGAGTGAAATATAGAAGTCATTTGCCATTACTTTGTTTGGGTTAATCTATGATTTTTAATCTTGTGGTGTTTGCTTTAAGAAGTTGGATGGGCCTCGATTTGGTACATATATATTTAGAAGTATAATTTTTCTGATTGGTCAATCCTTTTCAATGAATATGAAGCAATGCTCTTTATCTCTCCCAATAAGAATTAGTTTGAAATCTATTTTGTCAGATGTCAACAGAGCAACAATTGATTGTTTCCTGGTTTCCTTAGCTTAGAGTCCTTTTTCTTCTTTTCACCATAAGGTTCATTTCTTGGAGGAAAAATGAAAGAAGCGTTCTGTCATCTAATCCAAACTGTTTTACCTTTTGATGGGTAAATTGTGATCAAAAGTACTCAGAGTTATTTTTGAAAACTAAAGATTTTCTCCTGTAGTTTTGTTGATTTTGACATGTACTGGAGAAGAACTGCTGGGTGGAAATTTAAACAATGGGAGTCCAGTGGCCTAACGGTTTAATTCCTTCTCTTTGACTAATCCACTGCTGGTCCCCAGACTATGCTTCTATTCATTTGACAGAGTCCCATAATTCTTATGTGGGTTTCCAGGTCCACTTGTGATTGGAGTTATCCTGACTTTGTTCTGTAGGTTGTAGATAACCACTCCACAAACTATCCACTTTCTCCAGTGCTGTGTTCTTACAGTGTTGGTAGCTGTGTGATACCCAAAGTTCTAGTCAGAGTTTATGTCAAGCTTCAAAAACACAGCTTCATCTTTCCTATTATGGCACTGACAATGTCTATGTCAACAGATACTGGGAACTCCTTCTATGAAATCCTTTCCTTTGTAGATTTTCTTCTACAAAAGGAGGTTTTTATCCCTATTTGCCTGGGGAGACATGCCACTATGATGATGGAAGCTGTTTTCTTGCAATCTTCTCAATGTAGAGAACATTGCTAGATCCAATCGTAGAGGGATTCATTCTATTAGACATGAGAACTGTAAGAAGAAATGACCAAATCCGATTGTCCAATTAAAGCAAGCTGTACATTGAGGTGCACATGGAACTGTCTCACCGTAAGATGGAATGCGAGAGGCCAGCCCCTGCTGGAGAGTTAAGGTGGTCACATGGTTGAGAGAGCTGGCTGTTTTACTATGTTAGGAAGATACCATGAAAGGGAAGAAACAAGGGTAAAGACAGTTTGAGTATTAAATAAGTCAACACAGGACCTGGAAAAGTAGCAAATGGAGTGATGAAATATTCCTCTCCCATTTAGTTCCCAAACTATAATCAGCCACTGAATTTGCTTAGCTTCTATTCACTATCTGGCCTGGAAATCCCAAATAGAATTTTCTTTTACAAAAAAAACCAAACAAATAACACACCCAAATTTTCAAAAATCAAGCATGTAACCTTAGAAAAAGTAATTCTATTTCTGGATCAAATACTTTTTAGAAATTTTAGAGTTTTATCATAAAAACTAAAATTTCACTCATTATGAAATGGGTCCTGTCTGAATTTAACAAAAGCAGTCTTTTCTCTGTCTTTGTCTCTCTATTCGCTTCCTCTATCTACCCTCTTTCTCTTCTTCTCTCCTGGTTTTCTCCCTCTCCTTTCCTGAACACACTCACACAAACAGGCACACATACAAACACACACACACATAGACACGCACGCACACAAACACACACACACATACCATAGGTAAAATAGAACCAGGAAAACAGAAACATCAGCATCTGGAAGTGGAAACACTGCCCTTCAGGGATTCCTGCTCTGTATTTGAATCCTTGCTTTGTATCTCACTGACTGTGTTAAATGGTTCATTTATTCTCTGAACCCATGTCATCTGGAACTTGGTAAAATAGTTCTGGATGTAAGGCATTCTAGTGGGGATAATGTATATCACTTGCTTGTCATTATATAGTATCCACACAGTAAGGACTATAATAAATAGTAGGTTTTAAATGTTTAGTCGACTTGAAACCATGCTGTTTGTATAAAACATAATTATGCTATAAAAGCATTAAACCCTTGTCACTGAGGAAGATGGATGAACAACTAAATTTGTCAATGCTAATTTGCCACTACTTTGATGAGATAGCTCAATTTCCCCACCATGATACTGCCAGACACAAAGAAAGCATTAGTACTCAAACTTCACCTTCACTTTGCTAATGATGTTGTCTATTGGTAATTTGCCATGTGTAACTTAAAGGCACTCTTTCTTAACCATTACATTTCAATATTAAGAAACTATAAATTAAAAAAGTTCGATGGTATGTGGCTTTGGAAAAATGACCCTTTTGTTCCTTCAGTTTTATTTCTATTTGACAATAACACTCTCTTGTATGTCTCTCTTTTCTCCCTTAAAGGTCTCTTCAGGATCTGTCCAAGCAAACAGATATCCCTTATGGCACAGTCTTGGACTCTGCAGTATATCAGCATGTCCGCATGAAGGGGCTGAATCCTTTTGAGAGGGACAGCATGTATTCCCAGATGTGGAGGATGATCAACCGAAGCAATGGGTCAGAAAACAATGTTCTGGAGTCACAAGCAGGCATTCAAAAGGTACTGTGCTCCTCATCTATAGTCTTCATCAGCTTGTCTTCAATATGGTCATGGCTAGGTTGAGATTCCTTTCTTCCTTTTTTATTGTAGCTCATTCAAATTTTTAGTTAAATTATATTGCTATTCTTTTAAGAAAAGTCTCTGAGCAACTCAGTAATCTCATAAAGGAAACTTCAGGTCCCCTGTGTTGTCTCACCAATAGCTTTTCCTTGGAAATCCAAAACTAAAATCTGGTGCTGTTATTTTGTTCAAAAAAGGTTAAGAATTTATAAACATGAAAACTAAATAAGTTTTCCCAAATCCCATTCCAAATATCATTCATGTTATCCAATTCACTTAAATAACTCAGGGTGTTTTCTATGCAGCATTTGTTTTTATACTAAACTTTATCTTACTTGTGATTATCTAATCCTATTAGGAAAAAAATTTAATCTTGTCAACAAATAAGGTTTCTGTGAATGACTGTCTCTGTTTTCCAAAGTGGAAATCTTTATCTGATTATTTTTCTATGACCATCATTTAGAAGTAAATGTGTTTATAGGGCTTAGAAATATGTTTGCACATTTGAAGAGGAAAAATTAAAGGCTATACTTCATTCTAGATGTAGTTTATTTACAAATATATATAAGCAATTCTCATTCACAGCAGTCCCTATGATAAAACTGGGTAGTTTTTTTGCTTAAAATTATGACCAGTAGCTAACTGTGGTTGGTATTCAGTAAGTGACCATGGAATGAGCAAAGTAACAAACAATGATTGAATATCAGCAACAGCAGCAGTAATATTCACTTTCTCTATGAGCTTCCATATCAGAAGATTTCTGAGCCCATGTCTGAACTTCCTGCTGGAGGGAGGGTTTGCTGTTCTGGCTTCTCTGCTGCTGGTTTTTAATACGGCTCTCAGTCTCTGTAATCTACCTAAATAATTGTTGCCATTGTCATGTTGGCATCCTGTGTCTTGAGATTACACGCTGATCATGTAATCTTCTCTATATATAAATATTTATGATAAAGCAAACACTTTTAGCATGTTAGCAGAGGCCACTGAGGAAGAAAGTGCATGACCTTGCTCTGTCTCAAGCAAACTAGGATAACTTTGCCCTCACTATGCAAGTCCAATTTCTAAAGGCTAAGTGTTGATGAGAAATAGGATATTTTTGTCTTCCTCAAAAGGATCATCGACTCCTGGAAGATTAACATGACATTGTCAAAATAAGGGGATTAGAGTGTGTACCAGTATGTGGTTAAGCATGTATATTGGGACAAGGGAAAAAGGATTGATGTTTGGGGTTTATTATGTAGGTACTCATGGAGTGGAAGGGTAATTTGAGCATTTGAATAAGTCTACTAAATGGTTTGAAAAATAATTTTCCTTCATCTACCATCTGTCATCAAAAATGAACCTTACAGGTTGGGAGGAGTTCTTTCATGAAAGAGTATGCTCTGTGTAGCAGAGGTCTTCATTAACCCTCTAGTATTCTCCACTGCGTAAAAACAGAAATTCTGTGTTTGAATATGAGTATAAATATAAATTCTTAGTTTTAATTTTATTATGTTTAGGAGGAAAGCTACCTGAAGATAGTTCATTTTCTTTCATCAGACATAAAATACCAATAAAGTACTTTAAAACAAGCATGTATTCATTCATGCATTAATATATCCATTTTCAAATATTTGCTAAGTACTAGATCTGTACCAAACCCCTAGGTAGAAAGTAAAGATTAGTTTAGCATCAAAGAAAAGGTCACTTGGCTCCGTAGCTGGAGTCTGGTGAGGAAGACATGAGAGATATAAATCATGATTTAGATAGCAATAGGTATCATGAGATATTTAATAAGGTATTACTGTGAAGGTTGAAGAGGCAAGCTACAGGTCTTTTTTCCTGAATATCTCACTTTACTCATTGACAAAAATAATCCAGGTGGAAGAAAGAAACATGAGCTGACAAGTCCTGCTATCCTGGATTTAAGTTTAGCTTGATTTTTAAAATAAATTCTACAAATATAAGCACATTTTAGAATCTTTCTGGGCTTGAGAGTTTTGCCACTGATGATAAGAAGTCCTACCTCATACAGGTTTTGTCAAATTAAATAAAGCATTCGTGTTCTCTCTTCTGTAATCCAGCATTTCAGAGGCTGAACAAAGAGGATTGTAAGTTCTAGTCCAACCTAGGGCACATAACAAGATCCTAGCTCAAAAACCTAAAATTGAATAAGTAATAGTGAGAAATAATATGACATATGTAAAGCTTTAATAAATAATATGAGCAGAACTGTAAACCTATCTTTGAAGATAGTTTGGGAGATTGATAAAAGAATAGATATGTGAAGGATTTGTAGCTACAAAACTGTATTGTTTGCTACTTCCTCCTTTAATTTAAAATTGTGGTATGATTTAAAAAAAAAAAAAAAAGAAGAAAACAGAGGAAAAATAGAAAGCAATGTCTATTTCCTAAGATTCAGCTGATAGGGAAAGTTAATCAGGTGAAGAGAGTAAATCAAGCCTTCTCATGTGTCTCTGCCCTTTCTGGAGAGGTAGTGAACAGACCTGGTGAAGATGAGATGTGTTTGTTGTTTTTTTTCTTTCACAAAAGCAAAGACAGTTGAAATGACTAATCACAGGATAGGTAGTAATAATGACATGTATTTGGGTTCAGTTTGTAGGATTGAAGTTTATTAAAAAGTGAACCAACCACCAACAATACCTCCTCACCTGCTGAAGCTCTCACCATAGGTGCCTGAAATCCAGACTGGAAAGATACAAATCTTGATGTTGATTCTTTGTCCAGAAGCTGTCCTGGCATAGCTCTCATAGCTGTTTGCTGTTCTCTGTCGATGGTTTCTAATTTGTGCAGGCAGAAAAAAAAAAGCCCTCAGAGATAAGCTAGGTCAATGGTCCACAAAAGAGTAAAGTTCTTCTGTCGTATCTTTGACAGAAATCCATACCCGCAGGAACTGTCTCGAAGAGAAGCCTGCATCACTGTAAAAACAATCCTCACAATCCATAACCTTGAATAGATCTCATTAATGTCTTGGGCTATGCTTGTTCTTAATTGAGCTAGCAGTTTCCTCTCCTGGAAGGCATATCATGATCCCCTCGGTTATCTTTACTAGAGACAGCTGTATAAATGAACAGAAAGTTGAGAGTTCAGATTCTTGCAAGACATTTACCTGCACTGAGGCATCCTAATTAAACTCAAAGTAATGTGCTTCTGTGCTCTGCCTGGGGATTTTTGCAAAAGTATTAAAGATATATAATTTGGGAAATGTAATTGAGTTTTTCGCAGGAAGTTAACAGTCATTTTTGAGTTTCTTCTATGTATCAATCACTGTAGTCAAGAGAAATGAGAACACTGCTTTCCTGGAGTTAACACTGTAGCAAGGAGAACAGTCTGTGGCAGTGATCACACAGTAAATGAGAAGAACTTGCACAAGAGGGAGGAAGAGAGAGATGGAATCCATGCACTCATTGTGCTTATGCACTATCCCTCTCATTTGGTGGATTTTTTTCTAATCTCTACTTTTTTAAAAGAAAAAATCTTATTTTAATTAATAAACCTCATGGTTTCTTGAATAAAATTCATCCCTGATTCTCTAAATCCTAAAAAAGAGAAGGAGAAATCTAGATTATGAACTTAAGTGCTCACTAGCATTTTAACTTGAGTTTCAGTATGTCAGGCTCTGGAGAACACACTGCAGATACATTTTTATATTGATGTTTAGGGAAAATTCATGTAAAGGGGTCCTAACCAGAATAATGAGTGCTATATGTTTAAGACTACTGGCAACGTATGTGGTTTTAAGATGCTTTTTGTCACACTGAAAAATGTATCTTGAAGACAGGACATAAGCCTCATCTACTCAAGTTTTTCTCATTAGCCACATACAGTTCTAAGTCAATCACTCCCCTTTTGCATCAAGGATAATTTCCTACATGAGCTCCACAAGCCTGTGGTTATTCCCAATTTAACAGCCACTCTTGAATTCAAGAAGAAAACTTCCTTGGGAACTCTTGCCCTCATAGTTCTCATGTGTCCACGGTGTGCAGAGCTTCCTGGATAGTAAGTACAGTATACTCTTGATGCTCAGTTCTTACTGTAAAACTTTCACAAATTGGAAAGTGCCATGCATTTTAAAAAATATCACTGGAAAAATTAAACTCACAATGCTATGAGAATTTTAAAATCTGTTAACCTTGTTCATCCCATTTTACCCCTAGAGGCAACCTCCACTTTGACAAGGGACATGTAGTTTTCACTTTCTTGTCTCATTTAATAGAATGTGTTTTTAATATCAAGAATTTTAGTTTGAGTCATAATTTTCCTTATATTTAAGTTATCTGTGTGTTGGTAGAGAGTTATGTCACCTGCCACCAATCTTGACTGAATGTCAGAGACACTTTTAGAATTGGTTTTCTCCTCCATTTTGTGAGTCTGGGGAATGAGCTCAGTCATCAAACTGCAACTAGCACTTTTAACTACAGAGCATCTTGCTGGTCCCTGACTCACATTTTGATCATTATAAAATGTCAAAGAAACTTATACTTTCATTTTTAAAAATTTCTATATCAAAGACATCTTTCCGGTTGGAATATTTGACCTGTACACCATTGTAACACCTTCCAAACAGCCCATGAACTTGTTAAATGTTTACTTTATCTTGAAAACTGCAAAATGAGCATACATTTTTGTGTATTTGTAAGTTTATCTATATCTTATAGATATGATCCTAAAAGTGCTACTGTGAGTTGAAGATAACTCAAATTTGCATATTTATAGCAATGGAATATGGTCTCTAAAGACATACCAATCCCTATTGTGACTAATCACAAGTACACCTATTTCTCTCATTTCCTGCCAGAAATGTATAATTAAGTGATATTACAACCATTTTGTTTTTCATATGGTCAAAATGATGAATGAATAGTATTTCACCTCAATTTTCTGTTTTTTGAATGTTTAGTAAAATTGGACATTCTTTTATTGTATTTCTACATCTCACCCACAGTTTGCCCTCTGTCTTTGCCTCTCTATCTCTCCCCACCACCTTCCCTATGCCTCCATTCACACCCCTTCTTTTTATCTTCATAAAAGGACAGGTCTCATATGGATATCAGTTAAATATGTCATATCAAGTTGCAGTAAAAGAAGTACCTCTTATGGAATTAAGGCTGGATGAGGCAACCTGGTATGAGGAAAGGGGTCCCAAAAGCTGACAAAAAAGTTTTAGATACAGCCTCTGTCCCCTGATAGGACTCCCACAAGAAGACCAAGCTACACAACTATAACATATATGCAGAGGGCCAAAGTCAGTCCCACACAGGCTCCCTGGTTGTTGGTTTAGTCTCTGTGAGCCCCCTAGGAGCCCAAATTAGTTGATTCTGTGAGTTTTATTGTAGTGCCCTTAACTCCTGTGGCTCCTACAATGCTTTTTTACTCTTTTACTATATTAATCCTACAGATCCATGAGCATAGGAAATCTTCCTGCATTCTGGTATCTTCTACATTTTCTTTGTTCAAAGACTTGAAGTTTTTATCACACAGTTCTTTCACTTGCTTGGTTAGAGTTACACCAAGATATTATTTGTGAATAGTGTGAAGGATTTTGTTCCACTGGTTTCCATCCTAACCCACTTATCATTTGTCTTTAGGAGGGCTACTAGTTTGTTTGAGTTAATCTTGTAGTTAGCCACTTTGCTGAAGGTGCTTATCAGTGTAAGAGATCTTTGGTAGGAAAAATGATGGGTGATATTGAATCATCTGCAAGTAGCGATACTTTTAACTTTTCCTTTCCAATTTGTATGTCCTTGATCTCCTTCAGTTGTCTTTTGCTCTAGGTAAAACTTCAATGAATTTATTGAATAGATATGGTAAGTGGTTAGCCTTGTATTGTTCTTGATTTTAATGGAATTGCTTTGAGTTTCTGTCCATTTAAGTTGATTTGGCTATTGACTGGCTTATATTGACTTTATTAGTTTAGGTATATGCTTGCATCCCTGATAGCTCAAGACTTTTAACATGAAGGGGTGTTTCGATTTTTGCCATGGTCTTTTTCAACATCTAATGAGATGATCATGTAATTATTCTTTCAGCTTGTTTATATGGTGGACTACATTGACAGATTTTCATACGTTGAACCATGCCTGCATTTCAGGGATGAAGCTCTGTTGATCATAGTAGATGTGAAATAGTTTGAGACTATATTGGTATTAGTTCTTTTAAAAGTCTGCTATAATTCTGTATGATAATATTGGCCATGGTGATCTGGTTTTTTTTGTTGCTGTTTGTTTGTTTGTTTGTTTGGGGGCTTTTAATGGCTACTTCTATTTCCTTAGGGGATATAGATCTATTTAAGTTGTTTATTTGATGTGATTTAATATTAATAAGTGGCATCTATCAATAACTCTGTCCACTTCTTTTAGATTTTCCAATTTTGTGGAGTACAGGGTTTTGACCTAAATGATTCTTTGAATTTCCACAGTGTCTGTTGTTATGTTCCTCTTTTCATCCAGATTTTGTGAATTTGGATATTCTCTCTCTGCCTTTTAATTAATTTAGATAAGGTCTCTGATTTTCTCAAAATTAAAAAAAAAAAAAAAGAAAACCTCTGTTTCATTGATTCTTTGTATTGTTCTCTTTATTTCTGTTTTATTGATTTCAAGTCTGAGTTTGATTACTTTCTCCCAATTGGGTATTGAAGTCTCCCTATCTATTCCTCTTGGCTGTGTTTCCTTCTTTGTATGCTAGAGCTTTCTGGTGTGCTTTTAAATTGCTAGTATGAGATCTCTCCAGGTTTCTTTATGAAGTCCACTTAGTGTTATGAACTTTCCTCTTAGCACTGCTTTCATTGTGTCCCATAAGTTTGGGAATGTCGCATTCATTTTTATTGAATTCTAGAAAGTCTTTAATTTCTTTATTTCTTCCATGAGTTAGTGTTATTCAGTAGAGTTTTTCAGTTTCCATGAGTGTATAGGCTTCCTTTGTTTCATTATTGAAATACATCTTTAATCCATGATGGTCTGATAAAATATAGAGAATTATTTCAATTTTCTATGTCTATTAAGACTTGCTTTGTGATTGAACATGTGATCAATTTTCGAGAAAGTTCTGTGAGGTGCTGAGAAGAAGGTATATTCTTTTTGTGTTTGTGTGAAATGTTCTGTAGCTATCTGTTAAGTCCATTTGAGTCATAAAATATTTTAGATCCATTATTTTTCCTTTTTTTTTTTCTGTCTTGATGATGTCATTGGTGAGAGTGGGTGTTGAAGTCTCACCATGCTGTATGTTTTACTTTAGTAATGTTCTTTTTACAGATGTGGGTGCCCTTGCATTTGGGGCATACATGTTCAGAATTGAGATGCCATATTTGGATTTTTCTTTTATGAGTAGGAAGTGTCCTTCCCCATCTCTTGTGATCAATTTTGGGAGGAAGTTTATTTTATTAGATATCATATATCTATACTAGCTCACTCTTTGAAACTCTTGCTTAGAAATCATTTTCCAGTCTTTTACTATGAGGTAAGTCTATCTTTGATGTTGAGTATGATTCTTGTACATAGCAAAAGGATGGATCTTGTTTTCACATCCATTCTTTTAGCCTTTATCTTTTTATTTGGGAATTGACTTCATTCTTGTTAGAGATACTAATGACTAATGATTGTTAATTCCATTTTTTGTGTTGTTGTGGATGGTGGTTTTGCATGTGTGTGTGTGCGCTTGTCACGCGTATGTGTGTGTGCAAGCACACGCGTGTATGTGATGTGTTTCCCTTCTTTTGGTTTTGCTAGCCTAAAATTACTTATGCCTATGTTTTCTTGGTATAGTTAACCACCACCTTGGGTTGGAATTTTTCTTTTCTTTTTTTGGTTTCAAGACAGGGTTTCTCTGTGAAGCCTGGTGTCCTGAACTCACTCTGTAGACTAGGCTGGCTCGAATTCAAATCTGCTGTCTCTGCCTCCAGTGCTGGATTAAGGCATGCCCACCTAGTATCTTCTGTTGGCTGAATTTATGAATTGATACTGATTAAGTTTTGACTTTGCAATGCAATATCTTGTTTTTTCCATCTATGGTGATTGAAAGTTTTGCTGGGTATAGTAGTCTGTGCTAGCATCTGTGGTCTCTTAGAGTCTGTAAGACATCTTTCCAGGCCCTCTGGCTTTTAAATTCTCCCTTGAGAACTTTGTGTACTTTACATCTTACTTGGCATTTTCCTTATGGCTTTCAATGTCCTTTCTTCTGTACATTTAATATATTGATTATTATATCTCAGTAGGGACTTTCTTTTTGATCCAATATATTTGGTATTCTGTAAACTTCTTACACATTTATAGGCATCTCTTTCTTTAGATTAGGAAATTTTTCTTCTATGATTTTTGTCGAAAATATTTTCTGGGTCTTCGGCTGGGAATCTTCTCCTTCTTTGATTCCTATTTTTCTTAGGTGTGGTGCTTTCATAGTGTCCCAGATTTCCTGATATTTTTGTGTTTAGAATTTTCAAGATTTAAAATTTCCTTTGACCACTGTATCAATTCCTTCCATCATATCTCCTGTGCCTAATAGTTTCTCCTCTGTCTCTTGTATACTGTTGGTGATGCTTGCTTCTGTAGTTTCTGCTCCCTTACCTAGATTTTCCATTTCCAGGATTCCCTCATTTGTGATTTCTTTATTACTTCTATTTCTATGTCCAGGTCTTAGACAGTTTTATTCATTTCCTTCACCTGTTTGTTTGTGTTTTACTGGATAGTTTTAAGGGATTTGATAATTTTCTCTTTCCAAGTCACTATCATTTCAAAAGATTGGATTTGAAGTCATTATCTTGTGCATCAGCTGTGTTGGAATATTCAGAGATTGCTATCATATAATAGATGGGATCTAGTCATGTCATATCACCCTGGGTATTATTGATTATGTTCTTATGCTGGCCTCTGCTCACTTAGGCTTAGAGTATTATAGGCTTAGGTGCAGATTTCTGAATTTATCTTTATGGGATATATTTTTTCCCTTGATTTCTGTTTTCTTTTTGGTCTTCTGTCCTGAGTGCCTTATGATTCTGGTGATCAGCAAGTCTTCAGTTCCATTAGTGTGTCTCTGCTGGGATTTTTAGCAGTGTATGTGACCTCTTAGGTACTCTGAGTTTCTGGTACTCTGGAACTGGTGTGACTTCTGAGTTCTGGAAATAGTATAGCCTTTGGTGTTCCAGGTACATGAGCTTCCGAGTATCTGTGTGCCCTTCAGTTATACAGGAGTCTGCTGCTGGAATTTTGGGTCAGGATATGGAGACCAAGGGAAGGGATGCTTCTGAGGACTGAGGCTCCTAGTACTGGTATAGCCTCCAGTCAAACAGCAGTCTGCCAGAGTTGTAGACTGGGATATGGAGCCAAGAAGGTTGCTTTTTGGTTGAGAATAAATATTTAAAGCTATATTTTACATATATACGAGTGGGCAAATCTTTACTTTGTTCATTTCTATTAGATATTTTCAAAATTTAATATCTCATTTGTGTTTCTGTGGATTGAACCCAGAGTGTCCCATATGGGTGGCGTGGCACTCTCCCACTGACCTTTGTTTCCAGCCCTCTGGAGACAAATAAAAAAGCATTTTTAAATGATAGGTTCTGGCTTAAATCTACTCTGTAACCTAGGCGAACCTTGAACTTGAAATCTTGATTCAGCTTCCTGGCTAACCAAGGTTGTACCTTATGACACTTAGCCCAGCTTTTTTCCAGTATGAATAATGCAGAAATCTTTTGTCTCTGATGATCTTCCCTTCCCTGTCCCTGATTTCATCTTCCTGGCCATTTTCGTGTCTGTACTTCTGCTGCCAGGGAAGCAGGAGCAATGGCAGAAAATGATGTTTGGTCACGTTCAGCTGTAAATCCACATGCCCCAGTGTGCACTCAGCACACACTTCTTTTGGCAGCCGGTATTTTCACAGAACAGCATTTACTTTGCAAAGAATAGACAAAAATAAATGGTTCTGTAAATATGTCTTTAATCCATTCACTGTTTGCGTTTCTATCCCTGAGACTGAACACAGACGCGAGAATTTCAAAACATGATATATGATGAAAAGCCTCAACAGTTTGAAATTCTTCTCCATGTACATTTTCTAATGAAGATGTCAGGCTGTCCTGACTGTGTGCTTGTTTCTCTGGCACTTGGGAAGACCTTTACATGCACTTTGAATTTTTAACACTGGTAGTCAGAAACCTGATTAAACACCAGTTGTGCCCCGTAGGCCCCAACTTCTAGATGTCATTTTAAATTCATTACAAGTCATTCCACCTCCTTTTCCTCCCCCACTCTTCCACTCCTTCTAACTTCTGAGTTCATTGTGTTTCGGTTTCTTCTCAACTGCTTAATTCAGTCCTCCATCTTACATTTCAAAATTCATTGCTGTTTTGGACTCTAAAGCTTCTGATTACAAACACTTTTCACACATTAAATATCTGTAACCATTAGTTTCCTTATTTTAAATCAATCTAGCTTGCAAATATCCTTTATACCTCTGCAGTCTGATGCCAGCTCAGGCTGAGAAATATAAAAAGTGAATGCGTATTTGGGGCAACAAATATGCTAGGAAAAAATCATACTTATCTTTGATGGGAAACAAAATCTTCTTTTTCTTTTAGTTTCTTCTATTATACATAGTAATAGATACCAAGATCTCTAAATGAAAAGGACATTTTCAATAGATCAGCAACTAAGATAGATCTTCACTTTTGAAATCATAAGGTGTTGATTTGCAATTTGATTTGACCATGTCATATCAAATTTTTAATAACATTTAACATAAAAGTTTAAACTATACTTTTATATATTTATGGTGGGTCTGTGTGTGTATTCATGCTGTGTTGTAATTGTGGAGATCAAAGGACAACTTTCCAAAGACTATTCTCTCTTTCTGCCATGTGAAACTTGGGGATTCAACTCAGTACTTCAGAGTTGATAGCAAATGCCTTTATCCACTGAAACATCTTGTTCATCCTATACATTTTTATTAAAAGGTTTAATTTAATTTTTAAATCTGGCTAAAGTACAAGTGACATAAAATTTAGCACTTGAGGTATTTTAAGTGTGCATTGAAGAATTCTGAATAGATTAACATTGCACAACCACCATCTAGCATCTGAGCTCTGTCATGTTGAACTAAAACTTTGTTCATTAGCAATGTCCCATTATTCCTGACCCTAATTCGTCACTGTCATGGCCATTTTACTTTTTATCTGCAGTGAATTTTATTATTTAAAATATAGCCCTTTGATAATGGGAGACCATACTCTCTTATGTGCCTGGTTAGGTTACTTAGAAAGTGTGTGACACCCCAACATGATCAGACATCTCAGCATTAAAGTTAATGTATTTCTTAGGTTGTCAAAAGCTTTTCTAGCTGAACAATGTTTTTGTGTCACATGCAACCCATAAACCACCTTGGAAGACCTAATGAGCATGAGCTAGTAGAGCAGAAATTGAGTTACTTAAGATTAGGTGGCCCACGTCTGCTCCTGACCCAGGAATATTACAGATTTCATGACGGTCATCATGTCTATTTTGTTATTTTTGCCTTCATAGCTACCAAATGAAAAAAGCAAAAACAAATTAATCCAATTGAAGGTTTGGGGTTCTGCTTGAGAAATTACGCATTCACATTTCTTGTTTGCTTTTTTCATTAATCCATAGTACCTGGAAAAACTTATACCCATGTGGTATGTAAAAGTTCATGTGAAATTATGCATATTTTGCATGCCTTTTCATTATCAGTATACACTTGGGACACCTTTACCCTTGGGTATTGTACTAATGCTTCCATTGACGACAGGTATATGGTTATCTATTAGACTCTTTGCTTATAATTCATAGAGATTAATGTTCAGAAGTGGAATTGCTGTATCATATGATTATTCTATTTTTAAAACAATATTTTTGAGAAGAACCATAATGTTCCCCATTGTATCATCTTTGGCACAAAAACACTTGATTGCAAACTATTTATGCAAACAGAGCACAGAATTACAATTTCTCTTTATTCTCACTGTTTTCTTCCTACCTACTCACTAGCATTCTATTACTTATTTCTTCTATCTGTCTGTCTGTCTGTCTTATCTGTCTGCTTTCCTATCTATTTATCTATCACTATCTTTCATCTATCAATGTATCAGGTATTATACATCTATCATATATTTATCATATATCTAACACATATCCATATATATGTTTAGAATATGTCTATCTACCTATCATCTGTATAATTCTGTTTTATCATGACTGACACTTTCACTGTTGTGAAGGTAGAAATATATAAAATTATATTTAATTTTAATATACATTTGAGTAAGTACTATATTGTCTAACAAACTTGAAAATTATTCTTTCAAATATATTCCAATAGAAAATTAAGCTGTGCTGGATTATCATATAAAGTCTAGGAGTCCTAAACATAAGCTTCAATCTCTCCCACAAAACACCTTGCCCACTAATGATTTTCTAAGTCAGAAAGTCTGATAATCGATTAAGTCTATCAAGAGAACACATTAGAATGGGGAGTGAGGTTTGGACAGTTTAACAAATGAAAATCAAAATTGATGCTATTGTATGATGGCAATCTTGTCAATGTAATTGAATTGAAGATTGCCTAGGAGAATCATGTGGATTCTTCAGAGTTTGTCTGAAGGCATTTATAGAGAGGATTTTCCTGAGGAGAGAAGACATATCCTGGATATAGACATAGGCTAGAGGACCAGAGTAAGTAAATGGGGGAAAAGGAGAAGACAGTTAGCACAGGAGCTCTCTGCCTCAGATTTTAAAGGATTTGAACATTTTCTACTCTCACACACTTTACCCTTCATGATCATCATTTCAAGCCCAGAAACACAGACCCGAAATTCCAGGGATGGACACTCCTGATACTGAGAGTCACAGTGAGCCTATCCTGCCTTGAACAGTATGTCTAATCTATCTATCTATCTGTCTGTCTGTCTATCTATCTATCTATCTATCTATCTATCTATCTATCATCTATTTATCTATCTATCTACCATCTATCCATAAATCTATCTTCTGTCTGTTTGTATATCTCTCTGTCCATCTGGTTATCTGGTGGTGTGCTGTATCAATGAAACTCAATTTTCTGACTTCTCCAGTTAACAAGAACTTGTTTGTCTGACTGTGTTTTCTCTGACCATGACCCACGTATTTCAAATTAATTGCAATTATATACCTGAAAGGGAATATAGTTCTAGTCTAGATTAATACATTGCAAAGATGCAAAGTTTTTGTGAAATAAGGCGAAGTGGTTTATTAACAAGGCCATATATCTAATTGTGTCCCATTCATGTCTTCACTATGGCATTTGTTCTTCCGCACAAATAAAGAACGTGTGGCTCAGTTTCCCAAAACCAGTTAAAATCCTCACCACTATTTGAGGGGTCCTCATACTTCAGAAACTTTTAAATCACCTTTCACAATCACCTTTCAGAAAGACTTACCAAATTCTTACTCTCAAGCTCCACATTTTAGGATTAAGAGTTTGAATTGGAAATAGACACTCAAGAATTAAATTTGCTAGTAACCCAGAAAGGTTTGAAAAAACTGTTCACGAGTTATCTTCTACTGCTAGTTCATCAAATGACTGAAGCACCTGATGTCCGAAAACACAGTTGCAGGATGCAGTTAGTTCACAAGAGTTATCACATGATCCTACTGCCTTGCAACTCAACAAGTAGATATCAGAGCCTCGTTGATATCTAGGGAGTTTAAAGGCTTATATAATTGTAGTGGACAATATGTAAAGTATTTCATATACATACACACTTATATATGTATATGAAATATGTATTATGTGTACCTATAATAAAATATACAATAATACCACACGATATCAACACACAAATGCTTGAATTTTTCAGTAGCATGGCACAAACTCTGCCAGGTCTTTGTTCATTATTTGCAATTCATCAACCAGTCAAGGTTAAGTGAGGGATACATCAAATGGCAAATGTTACTGCACCATGGTACTGACATCTGTTTTGTCAGAAGAAACCATCATTTATCCACTTGCTTTGCTTCTCTACCTGATGCCCTGCCAGCCTCTGCCAACCTGATGCCTGACACTAAGCTAATTACCTTTCTCTGCAAGTTGATGCTTATCTGTCTATATTTTTTATGTCAGTTCAAAAGCACCAATGCCCTGGCTGCTTTACACACCGGAAACTGAAGAGTAATTTTCATTGTCTGCATTTTTCTTACCAAAGTGAATTAATTGCTTTAACTCACAAGACTGCCCGTGCAGCCTCTCTCCTATTAATTCCCTCTTTTCCCTTTCTACACACACTTTAGCAATTCATATCATTACTCTCTGCAACAACTAGTGTACCCCTTCTCCTTCTATATATCAATCTTCCCTCACCATAGTACCAACAGTGATCCATCTCGGCACACAGGCTTTTAAACATCCCACCGTAGCTCAAATTGTTTGCTCTGGCATTTAGAGGTCTCTACAACTTGGCATTACTCACCCTGTTACTCTTCATTTGCTCATTCATTATTTTTGTTCCAAGAAAGCTGATAGCCTGTCCTCTGGTATCGATCCAATGCCTTCCTCTTCCTTTCACATGTTTGCCAATGCCCATTCCTGGCTTTCGTATACAACCCTCCACGTTCTTCCCCAGAAGGCAATGCTCATCTCCTGTCAGCCATCAGTTCATTCCACTACATGTCCTAACTGTGAGATGATTGTTTTCAAGTTCAGTATCTCTAATCACTGGAAGTTTTACCTAATTCCTTTCTGGAATACTTAGATTTCCGTTGAACTATTTAAACACATCTATCCTCAGATCTGATCTCATTTTACTGTTACATCTGTCTGCGTTTGTCATTCCAGATTGTGTTCTACTTGGGTTGGGATGTATACTCACATACTTCTTACTGACTAGTTTCACCCTGGCTCTATAGAAACTTGTTTTTAAAAAATCAGGGTTCTGTAACTTCAGTGATTTTAATTTTAAGAGTTCTGTTTTAAACTTAGTTCTTCGTGTCTGTTTCAACACAAGCAATTAAAACTGTCTTTATTAGAAATCAGTCAAGGATTATTTGTAAATTTAGATGCCTCTACTCCAATGCATGAGCCTTCCTCGGATATACGTCCTAGAGACATGGGGTACTTATGCAGTCTTTCATAATGATGCAACCTCTTCACTGTCTTTAAAATCTCAAAGTATGATGTTTTATAAGTAGGCAAAACACATGGATTGCTACCTAAACTTTATCTCATGTGTTTATGTAGCTAAGATCTGTGACTTTAAGAGAGATTGATATGAGAATTCTTTGGTATTTTTGTCTTATGTATTCTAGGCAAATGCTCTGAGACCACTGAGTCACATCTCAGCATAAATTATGTTATTTCTGTGTTACACACACACTTATGCACATATTACACATATGGATATAAATGTATATGCATACATACAAAAAGACACACATACACACAAACAGTTAGCAAGATGATTAGTTGTATAAACAGGTGAATAGGAGTTAGATCTGAAGTTCCTTACTGACTAGTTAACCTAGTCATTATCCAGAGAAGTTGCCAGATACATGGCCTTAATGGTAGCAGAGAATTTATAACTCTTCATAAGAGAGAAAGTATAAACTAAAATGTAGAAAAGTTTTTTAAAAATCACTGAATTGTATGGGAGGAAGTGGTGAATGAATACTCAGTTTCTATATTTTTAATCTTTTGGAAGTCGAAAATTTTGCTGTGAGCATGTAAATTTTATTTTGAAAGGAAATGGAGAAGTGTCATAGAAAGAGTAAATACTCACTAATTGCTGTCTCTAATTGCTTCCTGTTTCCAGAGCACAAAACCAGTAATATGTCCTGGCTGACTTAAAACTTGTGCCTTAAGCTTGAACACATAGTCAACTGAGTGATACATAAGTGGGTGGCTTGTTTTGGCAATGGTCATGCCAGGAATATATTGCATTTAATATTTCATGTGCTTGATTCTGCATATAAAAGATTTATTTAATCTACAGGAAAGTTGTGAATTATACCCAAATGGAACACTGCATCCTAGCTGTGAGGCATAAGATGCCTTTATCAACTTTTCAATTCAAAACATGAATGTTCTGTTTCACACTGCTCACACATCAAAAACATATAGCTATGCAGCCCTGCAACAGAGTCTCGTATATAAAAATTCTGTGAATAGTTAAGCAAGCCCTACATAGTTTCAAATTGTGTCAGTCTCTCTGTTTATAGGCAGAGTAGTTCTACACAGTGTGAACCACAGTGTTAGAGCCAGGACTCCTAAAAATTTAGCACATTTGTATATCATCTAGATATATGATGTTTGAAAATCAGGAGTCTCAGCCAGAGCCCAAACAGCAGCTTCCATTCTACATCTTTTCTCTCTCAGTTGGTGTTTTACTCATTTTTCTAATTTAAAAACCTCAATGTGTAGTGAGAATTCTGGTTTCCTTAAAATCACAGAAATATTGTAAGAATGTCTTTTCATTTTAATCCTATTTGTGGGATGTGGTGCTACTTCAGATTGTCCACAGCAGATGACTATGATTTGCCTCATGCTCTAACAGGGATGTGATTTTGCCAGCTGCACATAGTTTTTGCAAGTGTGTGGCATTTGGAATTCTGGGAACTCTTCAGAGTGTATATAAAATGTTAGGGCATGGAAATCTGGGGGGTTGTTGTTGGGTTCGTGTTTGGTGGTTGGATGCTGTTGGTTGCAATTTCTTAAGTAGTCATGTATAAAAAAGGATCCAAGGAAGAAATTAGATATCCTGACAGTAAAGCTCAAACTTGCCCAAGGAATTAGATGCCTCTAATCAGCCAGAAGTCTGGTTATAACTGCATCCCCTTTCCCTTTTATCCTTTTTTCTCTCCTATATAATATTAGGGCATTGAAAGGGTTGAATAAAAAAAGAACCTGCAAAGTAGCCAAAGCACTGGCTACATCAATACCTTAAAATCTTCTTTTGTATTTTTTCTGTTTTCATATACTTCCTCCCAAGGGCCACAAGAGGAAGAGTTAAAATTATTCTAGACATTTTCTTCTTCTTATCCTATATTTCTAGCCCTATTGGTTCTTTACAAGAGGTCCAAGTCTTCAGATTTGCTGCATGTTCTGAGGCTGGAAGCCAGCATTTGTTTCTTGGGATTTGGTGGGGCTTTTCTGTCTGATTTTCTGTTGCTACACTCCTTTTCCCCTGCTGTTTCTAATGGGAAAATATCACTGAAGTTACTCTTCTACCTAATACTGCCATGTGGTTCACCATTTTATTGAGGGAGTGCATGACAATCCCTTGAATTCCCAAGACTTTTTCATGCCTTGTGTGTTTCCCCCATATAGATATCTGAATTATTCATGATCACCTTTGAAACATGACTCAATGCAATCTTCACATTAAATCATTTCATGAGCATCCTTTTTATAAGCTCCTAAGGCTTATTTTATTGTGTCTATTCATTTTACATGGTACTGTGTTACTTAATGACATGTTCATACAAGTATATATTGTACAATGACCATATTCCAATATTCCCCTCTCCCATTTCAACACTTCTCCCATTGGTCCCCTTTGTCCCCCTAGACTATTTATTATGTTTCTACTTTCATCTTACAATCCTATATTTAAATGCAATACTTTTCATACTTTATTTAATACTCCATATTTTTCTGGCATTATTTTATTTTTTTCATAGCAAATACCACTTTCTAAGGTATACTTTGCTTATTTCGTTTGGCTCATTTCCTTCACTAGATTGTATATTCTATATAGTTTGAACTTTGCCTTTTTGCCTCATTGTCATGTCTCAACCATCTAGTATAATGCAAAACAGGAGATTCTAGGAATTTATGGGTCTAAAATATGAATTGCTGACTTGGACATGAATGCTCATGTGTATACCACACCTCTAAGAAACCAGAAAAAAATGCATCTAGAAATTTTTTAGAATATTGTTCAAAATCTTTCCCCAGATACATACCTTACTTATTTTTCTCAATGTCAGACACCTTACTCAATTTAGGATTTAAGAGAACAACTACAAATCTGACTTGAATGTTCATGGATTACATATTCCAGGACCTTCTAATTCATTCTATTATAGAACTTGCATTTTTTTTTCAGTTCATCTGTGTTTTTGTCTATTCAAAAGATTATTTCCTTTTACAAGAATCTAGCATTTTGCTCTATAATAGACTATGTAGTATCTATTATTCTCTTGCTGACAGTCTAGAGATATGTTTCCAGTTTGGAGATATCATGAATAAGACTATTATGAACATTGATATGCAAGGAGACTTTTGGAGTTTGTTTCATTGTTTTAAACATATATCCATGATGCACAATCCTAATTATTATAGTAACAATTTTTACATGGTATTAGGCCTTTCAAATATGTAATTCATAACCATGATTCGTGTTAAAACTGTTTTATCATCTTCAAAAGAAACTCACTATAATTGGTTAAATATACATAGTCAATTTCACCCCATACCCCAGCAGCCACCCATCAGTCAACTATCTTTGTAGATTTGAATATTCGACACATTTCACAAAACCCTAAATCACATAATATGTGGTGTTCTATAATTAACATGTTTTATTTGACATGATGATCTGTTGGCTCATCCATAGTGGATATTTTTAAATACTTGTTTCTGATTGTCAAAAAAGTATGTCATTGTGTGAGATATAACGTGGAAGAGAGACATAAGTTGCATTATGTACAGCTGTAGAGGAAAATCTAGTTCTCAGAGTTTAATAACATCAACATTAAGTCTAGAGTAGCAGCTCCTCCCATATTTCTTTGGTTCTCTTAAGATAAAAGTTGACAACAAGGCAAATCAAAATGTCATTCACAAAGTGAGCTTTGTTAAAACTAAATAGGAAAAAAATATATGTTTGAAAAATTGAAGTCACCTGTTAGGAAACCACCTCGTTTGTGTAGTCGGTGTGTGGGATTGGAAGTAGTTAAAGCCTCTGTTAAACAAACACAATGCATAACAACTTACCTTTTTTTTTTTTTTTATTGAAAAATTTTTTATTTTTTACATTTCAGATGTTCTCTCCTTACCCCATTTCCCCCCCTCCCTCCCAGGAACTCACTATCCCTTCCCCCCTCTTCCTGCCTCCACGTTGGTGTACCCCCACCCACCCTCCCCTGTACCTCACCTCCCCACCCTCGAGTATCCCCCCCCCACGACGTCCAGCCTTCATGGGTCCAAGGATCTCTTCTCCCACTTATATATAGCTCCCTTGCCTATATAGCTGGAGCCTTGAGTCCCTCCCTAAGCACTCCCAGGCTGGTGGCTTAGACCCTGGGGGCTCTGGTTGGTTGGGATTGTTGCTTTCCTCATGGTGTCGCGAATCCTCTCAACTCCTTCAGCCTTCACTCTATCTTCTCCATTGGGAACTCCATGCTCAGTTTAATGGTTAGCTGTGAGCATCTGCCTCTGATATGTCAGACTCTTGCAGACCTCTAAGGAGACAGCTATATCAGGCTCCTGTCAGCATGTACATCCTGACATCCACATCAACCTCTGCCTTTGGTGACTGCACATAGGATGGATTTCCAGGTGGAATGGTCTGTAGACGGTCCCTCCTTCAGTTTCTGTCCTGCACTGTGTCTCCATATTTGCACCCTTGAGTATTTTGTTACTCCTTCTAAGAAGGACTGACACCAATGGCCTATGCTCTAAGATCTAGAATTGACAAATGGGACTTCATAAAATTGCAAAGTTTCTGTAAGGCAAAGGACACTGTCAATAGGACAAAACGGCTACCAACAGATTGGGAAAAGATCTTTACCAATCCCACATCCGATAGAGGACTAATATCCAATATATACAAAGAACTCAAGAAATTAGACTCTAGACAACCAAATAACCCTATTAAAAAATGGAGTAAGGAGCTAAACAAAGAATTCCAATTGAGGAAATCCGAATGGCCGAGAAGCACCTAAAGAAATGTTCAGCATCCTTGGTCATCAGGGAAATGCAAATCAAAACAACCCTGAGATTCCACTTCACACCAGTCAGAATGGCTAAAATAAAAAACTCAGGTGATAGCAGATGCTGGCGAGGATGTGGAGAAAGAGGAACACTCCTCCATTGTTGGTGGGATTGCAAGATGGTGCAACCACTATGGAAAACAGTCTGGCGGTTCCTCAGAAAATTGGACATATCACTACCTGAGGACCCAGCTATACCACTCCTGGGTATATATCCAGAAGATGCTCTAACACATAACAAGGAAATATGCTCCACTATGTTTATAGCAGCTTTATTTATAATAGCCAGAAACTGGAAAGAACCCAGATGCCCTTCAACAGAGGAATGGATACAAAAAATGTGGTACATTTATACAATGGAATATTACTCAGCTATTAAAAACAATGAATTTGATAAATTCATATATAAATGGATGGAACTAGAAAATATCATCCTGAGTGAAGTAACCCAATCACAAAAGAACATACATGGTATTCACTCACTGATTACTGGATTTTAGCCCAGAAGCCTGAAGTACCCAAGACTCAACTCACAGACCACAAAAAGCTCATGAAGAATGAGGAACAACTTACCTTTTAATCCTAAACATCTATCACTTTCTTCCCTTCATGTTTCACTATGTTTATTTTAAAACACACATTTATTTCATCTTATTTCTATCTTCATTATGCTGTTATTAAACAAATTTTCATAAATTATTGATCTTTAAACTTAAGAGCTTTGTCGTATTAAAGTATTTCTGCAAAATGCAGCTATAAAAATGATTATTTTGTTTCATAAGAAACTACAGCATTATCTACATTGTTAAGTTCTTTATTCTAAATATGAATATTTGTATTGAAATATATTTGTTTATTCACATCTATGTTTCTAAATACTATACTGGTCTCCAAGAACCTGGAACCAAAGATCCTTGGGAAAATGACTGATTTTCAGATGGCTGCAGAGAAAATAGGACATATATCACGTCAAAAGCTGAAGAATTTCTAAAATAACAAAGGAATCTGGTGTTATGTGTAAAAAAAATCAAACAGAAATGTATTGCAATAACAAAACCTGGCTTAAAGAACATGAATATATTTGAGACAAATAAGTCTAACCTGATATACACAAACAAACAAAGAAAACATGGCATCAGAGAAACACACCTTCTTTAGAGAGAAGCCTTTGGTGATATGGGCAGACATTAACTCCGTATCAGCCCCAGCCTACCCCACTGTGTACTGTCAGTGAGGTCATGCAGATGTGGGTGGATCCTGATATGGTAGAAGGGCATTCTTCTCCCACACCAATCTTCCTAATCCCCAAGAATCTCTATTTAGTAGTGAACAAAAGCATCTGACAAGCCCAAATTGACAGACATATTTCAAAATATCTAACAATTATTTTGCAAAACTGCCAAAGTCATGAAAAACAACCAGAGATGAAGACTGTCACACTCCAGAGCAAGCTAGTGACAAGAAGCAACTACATGCAATATTGTATCCTGGAGAATAGCTAGGAACAGAAGAATAAAGACATCCATGCAAAAACTAGACAAATCTAGACTATAATCAACTGATTACAACAATGTTGCTACCTCAGCTTTCTATAAATGTGTCCTAGGGACACAAAGTGGTAACACAAAGTGGGAGAAATGGGAGAAGAAAACCATGTCACCATTACAGCTTTATAAAGCTAGAGTTACTTCAAGGTAAACATGCAAAAGAACCACAGATTGCATTCTGCCTATCTATTTTAAGTATAAATTGTTATTTACAACCATAAAAGATCAAATTTTACTTTCTTTTCCTCCCTTGCCTCATCATCCATAGATAATCTTCCTGTCCTATGTCCATGTATATTTGCATACACAGTTTATTCATTAAACAAACCACAAAAATTATCTTCCATTTCTGGGTATGTTTTCTTTTCCTTTAATGCTTATATAGTTGGCACTTAACGATTTCTACCTCCCTCGGTGGCTTAAGCTCCCTTTCAGGAGGCTTAATATGTCCAATGTTCTATTTATTTCCTTCATCATTCCTCTCCACGCCTTCAGTCTGCCACTCAGTTCCTGTATTTTTTCTTGTTTCTTCATGACTTTGGGAGAACACAGGATCCAATCAATTAGTTATGAGATGCCAGTTGGAAGTAGAATTTTGTGACTTGTGTATCTGAACGTCTTTATCCCCCACACCCTTCAATATTTTAAATGGACTTTTATGTGATATCTAAGATGTCTTTGGAGAAGTATGAAATACATTTCATCTCTTTTTTATCTGGCCTCTGGTGACTTAGAATTCCTTTCTGGTCTCTGAAATCCCTTTATGAAAGTCTATACTCTGTAGTCTTGTGATTCGCTTGTTTTTGCTATACCCAGTAGATTGCCAATCTGTAAGTTTATGTTCTTTAGTTCACAAACTTAATAATTCTTTTTCTGTTTTATTTTACAAATTTTACTTTAACTTTCTGGAAATCTTTGGAATTTTATCAGATCCTTCTACACATAAGTATTTATATCTTATTACATTTGTATAGTTACATTCTTGGAAAATACCTACACTAATCTTCTAATATCTTGTTTTCCATTTCTACTGCCATACTCTAACTTTGTGGCCCTTTTTATTTCTGAACTTATTGTTGCCACTATTGTTTGCTTTGTCCTTTGTTAGTTTTTCCTCATATGCAAATTGTTTGTTCCAGGCTGCTTCTCTTTGTTATTTGCTTTGGTCATTTTAACATTAAGAAATTTGACTATGGGAAAAGTTTGAGTGGTGCTTCATATTTAAAAATTCACATCAATTGGTTATCCAATACTAAATGATCTGGCCTGAAAAGATATACATTCAAGTAACCCTATATGAACTCAATGGTTGTATTTCTGCATTTAAAAGATAGTCATATTTCTCCATTTAGAAAATGGTCATATTTCTGAATTTTCCTTTATTTAATTCTTGTATAGTTGGTATATATAAACAATTAAAGAAAAAGACTCAAAGAACTTGAAAGTAAACGAGGGGTGCATGGGAGTGTTTGGAAGAAGGAAACGAAAAGAGGAAATGATGTAAGTATTTTAATCTAAAAAAGTTTTGTCTTCTGTCCTCAACATGGTCTAAAGCAATTCACCTCCCTTGTCAAGAATTTGTATCTCCTTGATATCCTTGCTGAACAAAGTACCAAGAAATACACAATTTGTCACACTTGGGATACCGCCACCCACGAATTCCTAGGCAGCTCTTGAACCCTGGGTTGCTTTATATTTCATACCATGAGAAATCACTCCATTTTTTTAATGTGTTTTTAATTCAGAGAGGCCAGACAGAGCTAACACTGTAAATTCACTACCTAACCTTCCAAAGGCTGAATAGTCCATGCTGCCAAAGAAATTCTTTGAGTGTGTCCTTCTGTGGGGATTTACTGGACAGATCTGGATGTACTATGTCTTTGTTTATGATGGAGAAGCCAAAGGTCACACAGTAGAATATGCACTCACGTAAACACTTGTATCTGTTGCTGTCTGGCTTGTATACTGAATATCATTTCCTTTAACTATAAACTGGGGTACTCCCAAGAACAAGGTTTGGATACCAAATAAAATATTAGTATGAAAATGCTTGGATAAAAAAAATAAAGAAGTAGCAGGTTGTTTGCTACCTGGAAGAGGGAAAAAAAAAGTTTTGTGTATTTAAAAAATAGGATGAAGAAGCTGGAATATTGGAGGAGATGAGAGAGATGGAAAACAACTCATATTCCAGAATAAAATTCACCTTTAGAGTGGAAGCTCAGGAGGGCTGGAGTTACAGGGTTTCAAAGTTTCTACCTTAAAAAGGAGAAGTTCAAACTCAGTCAAGCAGCCTTTTGGCTTCAGCTATGTTCTGTAATCTCCAAGCAAACAAGACAGTTACCCAATCCCAGTTCCTTTGAATGCCACATTTTTCAGTCACATACTTCTTTCACCATACTGGACAGTTTTCAGTTCATATAGTATCACCTTCCTACATTTCATTGGTGAATGAGGCAAAGCCCTGTGCCATCATACTTATCAACACTCTTGCCACTAAAGCTTCTGGTCAGGAATTCACAATGGTATCAAGACGGTTGAAACACACAATTTGTAGCATCCTTTGAAGTCTCTGAAACCTGAATGAAAAGGAGCATGACAGCTCTTTAGAGAAACAAGGTATGTGTTTATCTAACTCTGAGAAATGTCACTGAAACACACCAAGGAAGAATCCACCTAACTCCGTGAAATTGAAGTGTTTTATATTTTATAAAGCCAAAGGAAGACAGTGAAACCCTAAAAACATCCTCCAAAAGACACTTCGTTCATGGAGACAGAAAATTCCTCATTGTCATTGTACTTTTCGGTTCAAAGTACTTAGAAATTTTCTTCAGAGCTCTAGAATTACAAAATTCAATAGTATGGCCATAATGTTTCCTAAAATAATACACCATAAGCTCTCAAATTATAATTATTCAAGTCTAAGCATGCGAATGTATTCTTCTCCTGTCAGGCAGACCATAGGAGTTAAGTGACTCTTCACATTTTTTATTTTTATTTTTTCTCTTAAAAAGCAGCAAGCTATTTCTTCCATTTCTGAGACGAAAGGGAAAAAGTAAAAGGTCTAACTTTAACATGAAACTAAGATCTCTCATGGTTATCTTTAATATAAAAATGGCCAAAAATTATCTATTACAGGTTTCAATGCCATTAGAGTCATTCAGAGACTGTCAGTCTTATCCCCAGTGTTGCTAGAACAGCCATTGAACTACATCTTGTTTTTCTAAAACAAAGCTTCCATGGAGGGCAGCTTGGAAATTGTTACAAAATATGACACTTGATCAAAGGATACTAAACTCTAAACATACATTTCATGAACCAGTCAGAAACTAATGCTTAGTGATTAAACACTGCATATAATCAGAAGTTGCCTCCACTCAGATACTCTTTCCAAATGTGTACAGTAGGTTATGAGATCTACTATGTCACTTGAAGGATGCTTTCATGTAATTTCTTTGGGAATATAACAACCTCTAAACTAAACTCATGGAATAACTGCTATAGTTTCTAAAATGCAGTTTAGGCTCAGTTGTCTCACACAAACTTTGTCACTACGCCCTTCCCTTCCATTATCTGAATGTAACATCATGATGCTTTCAGCTGTAGTTTGAGAAGTGAAAGAAATGGCAAGGAACTGGGTTATCTCCTCCAGCCTCTGCTCATGTGCTTCTTGCATCTAGAAGAATGACTGATGTGTACGGTAACCATTTGCATAATGAAATATTGAATCTTACATTCAGAACCAGGACTAAACAGAGCTAAGCACCAGCAAAGAAAGCCTTGGCCTATTTTTTCAATAAATTATCTCTTGGATTCTACTGAAAATGGAGGAAGTGGGTACAGTGTTATTGGACTAGCAAGGAGTCTACCATATAGCACGTGATCCCAAATTTCTGAAGGTGCTAACAAATGCATAGTTGAGCTTCTGGTTCTAAACTACAAATTTGTAAGGTGACCATGCCATAAAATAGGAAAACATTTTTCACATTGTCACTGTCTGTTTTCACTAAAAATAAATAGGCAAGAAATAAAATAGAGAATGGGCAGAATGGTCAAGTCATTGAGAAGGAAGGAAGCATGGTTTTCTTAACTTCACTCTCCTTAGAGGAGCATGAAGAGCGTGGGAAGCATGCCTGCCTGGGAAGTCTGCTCAGAATGCAGGCAGGGGCCCTGGTATCCACAGCATCACCTGTGTATTTGGGGAAAGTAGGTGCATTCTGCTTTCTCCCTGTATCATTACTGCCTTGCGCATCCTCCTCTTTCTGGCATACCTGAACTCCATCTTGAGAATGCCTCTTGGTCCTGGATCCTTGGTCTCAGTTTCTTGCTTCCTGACTTTGGACACAAAAGTCATCAGATCTCTGGATATCTGTCAAAAATCAGCATTTCCTTGATGACAGTTCACTAACATTGGGTCCTTCCCCAGAAACTCTTCTGGAAACTGAATAAAAAAAGATACAGTTTTAATAAAATAAAAAATACAGTACCTTTGCCAACATTATTTTCTAGTGCTACAATTAATCTGAATATCCCATATGTTGATTGTTAACATTTCAACTCTAAGACAGTTTGAGGTCAAATTTATATCTGTAGCTTTATTGTAGGGAGAGAGAAAAGAGAAACAAAAACTAGATATTTCTTGCCAAACTGAATAAACACATTTTAAAGTCTATCATTCTTTAAACATTTTTTTGAGTGCCAACAAAGTCAAAGTGCCTTAGATCATTGGTAAACATTAGGAGAATTTTCAGTTCTCGTTGATTGTTATGCATTAATGCATTATACACAACACCCTGAAGAAAAAGAAAAAGCTTTATACTTGGTGCTGCTATAAACTACCTTGTCAAAATGAGTGAGTGAAAATAAAATTACTGAAAATATTAGTTTACTGCTTCTGCCAACTGATATTAATATAGAATATATTAATGCCTGGGTAGAAAATTACTTATGATTATAGTAGTAGTTAGTGGACTAGGGCAAGAGAAGACAGAGATCAAGACAGAGAAACCCTGGATTGCAGGGATGCACCAAGTTAGGAGAGCAGAGTATCTTTTACTCTCAGCAGCTGTCTGACAAGCTCCCTGGTGGCTCGTAACCAGGAGAACCAGCCATATATGTGATGCTATAAGAGCAAAGTCATAGATATACCTGTAGTATAAGGACTACATTATTGCCTTTGGTGGTCTTCAAAGGTGTCATAAGTGCCTCATCCACTGTCTTCACATGGAGACAGACACCTACCCTTATTTCTATGTACTCTCCATGGTACATCAAGTGATGTGATAGTATTTTTCTGCTGTAGATATTACAAGAGAATGTGCCAAACTATGAGGAACAAATGAAGTCTTGATAGAATGTGACTTATTGTCATGAGCATGATCATGTAAGTACCTCAATGACCAGACCCATCAGAATGGCAAAGGCTTTTCCGAGTCAGGCTCAAAGGAATGGCAAAGCCCTCTTCTGGTCTGAGTAAAGAGATGATAAAAAAAATGACCTTTAGCTGTTAAAACACAACTCCCTCTTAACTGTAACAGCTCCCTTACAGAGACCCCGTAGGAGAGCAAGATCAGCTAACTCACTTCTCCATTCAACTGTGTATAATAAACCATCTTTCTCATTCAGCCATAAAATAAACTCACTGAATTTCCAAGACACTGTGCATGGTCCAACAAATACCGTGTTTTCTGCATGTGTATCTGCCATTTAGTTATTCCACGACACCCCAGTGAAGGTAGTACCAGTGCCATGCAAGGTTGTGGCACCAAACTATATACAGGATGCCTGTGATCTAAGACCAGCACCTCAGTGATGTGCTTTGCAGTCTCTGGGCAGCCACAATGCCTGTTCTCAAGTACTGTGTGATGCACAGCAGACATAATATAGAATTCTTTTGAGCACGTTGAGAGGCAACCTGTAAAAATTTAACATAAGGCTAACATTTAAGTGATCATAAAACAAAATAAGGTATATTCTCTGTATTCATATTATATTGTAGTCTATCATAGACTATTGCTTGGTAGTAATTATTAACTATGTAGCAGAGGTACTGCATTAGCTATATCATATATGGTCTTAGATTTACTTCTGGACAATTGTCTTCTCTACAAATTAAGACTCAGCACTAGAAGGGTATGTTAAAGGGCAGACCTGACATTTTGTCTCAGGATTCTTTATCCCAAAACAACTATTCTAATGACATTCTATGGGAAGTGGCTGGTTATTAAAATGTGCTATTTGGTTTATAGATGACTCAATAACGAAGAGTACTTGCTACATTTGCCAAGGATCAAGATTTGGTTTCCAGTACCCACGTTGTGACTAATAACCACTTGTAACTCCTGATGTCCACTTTAGTCTCTGCAAGCAACAGTCACATACTATTTTATATATATACATATATATATGTACATGTATATGTATATATATATATATATATTAATATAATTGTATGATACATAATATAACTGTATAAGTAAATCTTTGAAAAACACTAATGTCTGCTTTAGTTGCTTGAGATACTGTCTAGCACTAAGTGTAGAAGTCAGATGACAAGACAACAAATACATTAAGTCTAGTGCTCAGGAATGGTCAGTAGAGAGGTGATTTACCCAAGTTCATAAAGGAACTACCCCAAATAAGGACATGTGGAGCAAATGACCTGGTTATGAGCCACATGACTCCCAAAGTCTCACTACAGATAAAGGAGGAAACCCAGCCTGCAAAGAGGGAGACTAAGGAGTGGGCATGTATACTGTATACATCACTGCCATTTTTACAGTATGCTAAAAGGCTGGCATATGAAGTGCATATAGCAGAAATCTTGATGCTGGATTGATAAAACACACTCTGCATAGTTTTCCATATCTGCGAAGTAACAGAATAACCTTTCAGTCTAGCTAATACCAGACAGACAAGTATCACCAGAGTTTGTATAGTCCCAGTGTTTGTATGATAATCATGCAAAATTATGGCCTGGCTCTACTACCAGCAGATACTTTTTTTAAAGTTTTATTTACTTAATGTATATTGGCATGTACACCTGCATACCAAAATGGGGCATCAGATTTCATTATGAGATGGTTGTGTGCCATCATACGGTTTCTGGGAATTGAACTCAGGACCTCTGGAAGAGCAGCCAGTGCTCTTAACCGCTGAGCCATCTCTCTATCCCTACCAGCCTATACTTAAGAGAGTATATTTAATTGACCTTCATTATATTTCTAAATTGTTTTTATTATTTTCTGCAAAGAGTAATATTAAAGGCTTAATTAGCTACCTTAGTGTTTAGGTATATGCATACTCTCTAGTGCTCAAGTTGGACACAAGCACTGTCTTATGACAGATTTATCATAGGAAAAATGTTATTCTCAATGTTAAAGGCTTAATTCAAAGTCTATCTATGCCAAACTTTATCTTCAAAAGTATCCCTAACATGACATTGCACTACTAAGAGTGTTGTTGTTGCTGTTTGCTCTGAGGTTTGGGGAGCATTGTTTATTTTTTGTTTTTGAGACAACGTCTCACTCTATGGAACAGACTGACCTCAGAATCGGAGATGCACCTGTCTTTGCTGCTTCTGTGCTAACTACTGTAATGAAAATGATATACCCTCATGCCCAGCTAATCCAATATATTTTGATCAACTTTGAAAGCTGATTCAATTTCTTAAACCATTTCCTTCCATCAGATGGTCACATGTAGAATAGAGACATCACAGATTGCGTGAGTCTCAGAAATGCAATTGTCCACGAACGAGCATCATAAATGCAAGACAGTGATGGCGTAACCTCTTCTCTGCTTACACTATTTAAGGCCACATGCTAAATAGGATCTCCGTATTATCCCTATGAACTAAGCATACTAGTCACCCAGTTATAGAAGTGAGGGTCGGAGCTGACATATGGTTTGCTCTGAGTTGTAGAGCCAGAAAATGGTAGACCTAAAGCTTAAGCCCAAATATGAGAGTGAATTCCAAATGACACCCATGATTGGTGTGGAAACTTGTTCTTTGGAGGGCTGTATCAGGGACAGCAAATTGTCAAGTAATATTCATTTTAAATTTAATAAAACTAAATTTATTTTCATGCAAGAAGAAGCTTTCTTTATTTTCAAAATTGATAGCAAGTTTAGGAATTGGAAATACAAGCGAAGGAATGAATTACCTAAAGAGCATTCAAATGGGTCCACGAAAATCATGCATTACAAAATACTTTAGAACTGGAATACACAAATGGAACAGTGAACCATACCATGTGATGTTGATTCTGATTATGATGGTAAATTTTCTTTTCATCTTCAACAAGGTATTATTTTATTGTTTTTGGTTTCTAATGCATGCAATAGAGTAGGATAGCAATTCTTTGGTGCCTATGTCATAGATATACATAAGCAATGCTGTATACCATGCTCCTAAAGAACAATCTACAATAAAGCTAAGAGGTAATGTTATGTAAAATAATCAAAGCCATTCACAGAATAGCATGTACCCTTGTATACCTCACATCTCAACAAAACTGTATATACAGTCATAGCCTTGATTATAAGAAAGAAAAACTATCTAATGCATTAAATCCAGTTCTAAGTTCATGGTATGTCCATTTAGTAGCAAATATTTCATCTCCTTTGTAATATTTGTTTACACAACTAAGAAATGTTATCGAATTAAAATACAACCTTCATTTAGTTTTTGATTAATCTTTACCACGCACAACATTGTATCATATAATTAAAGGAAATAGGAGATCAGAATGGTGACCTTGATTTCATGATGCAGATAAATCAAACAGATTTTTTTCCATAAAATTTAGATAGAAATATGTTATAAATATGAAATGCTAAGCCCCTGGAAACTAATTTGAACTTTACATTTTTTATAATAAAAGATCAACCAAAAATCAATAAATTAAACAAATCAATATTAAAAGCCTGTTTTTTTCTCTTGATCAAATATAGTTGATTACTTTTGAGAATAAGGAATCACCTCACCATAATCTGTAATAAATACATTATAACGTTTTTCTTAGGAAGAAAATTAAATGTAAAAAACTCATCCATTGGGGAAGAAGAAGTTGTAGTTGTTTTTATGTACCTATTAAAAAAAAAAGCATGGTGAGGCCTGTGAAACCTTCTGTTTCTGACAACATGAGCTGCATTCCCATAATATGATTGGGGAGAAAACCAACTCCCATAGGTTGTTCTTGATCTCCACTCATATGCATGCACACATGAACACATATATACTCAATAAACAGGTAAATGAATGAATAAATAAATGGAATGCTTAAAATTAAAAAATAAAATTAGGAATATATTATAATAAAATTAGCCATAATCATAAAAGACCTCCAGGTAAACAAGAATGTACAAATATATGACTGTGTAAACAATTTCATTACCATTGACCACATTTGCAAACAAACAATATTCCAAAGAGTTTCTGCATTTTGTGTGCTTTGAGCCAGCTCACTGTATTCCATGAGGTGTGCTTCACATGTTGAAGTAATGAAGGAAATTTCAATCAAAATTCTACTGGGTCTGACTTTTGAAACTCAGTGGGCAGTTCATTGGTTGGATGAACACAAATGGCTAGGCTAGGGATGCACATATCTAAAAGTACACAATATTTATTCCTTCATAGACTGCTTAAGTTCTTGCTAATTAAAGGTAATAAAAAATAAATTAGTATAACTAAGAAAACCAAAATCTCTCAGCTTATCATTGAATCTACTGTGGTGTGGGGAGAAGCAATTCCTACTTGCTTAGGGGAAAAAATACTATGTAGAAAGGTAAGATGATCTGAATAAGACTAACCTGTAGTCAATTCATGTTTCTTCCTCTTCTCTATGACCCATTGAATAAATTATTCAATGTATCTGAGTCTTATGAATAAAATCAGAATGGAGAGTGATACCTAACTCAAGCACACAAGGAAAGAGGCTTCGGTTGCAAGTTCTCTTTTCTTTGTTCACCTTTACTTCCCTGACTGTGTGGTTTGTAAACAAAAATATTTCTATGCATTTTATAAGGAAAAAATACAAACAGACCTCTTTTAGTAAATACCTAAACGGTCCTGTACAGCAAGGTCAACTATAAATGTAACATTTGTAATGCAGAATTGCTACAGCTTCCCCTGATAGGAAGTTCAGGCTTGAATGTTTACAATGACTACATTTTAAAAGGCTGCTCACAACTCGTTGATCACTAATATTTATCAAAATGCCATCTTTATATTAAAATATATTCCTTATGATTTATTTTCACATAGATTTATTCTTCCGGAGTATAAAGACATTTGAAGAATAATGGAAACTCATTAAAGATATTTTATTGTCCTAATGCCCCAAGCTTTATAAACCTTTGCTACTCTGCAGGAATCTTTAAGAGATGTATTCCAGTATATCAAGTAACTGTTAAGTCGTGATGTACATCATAGCTCTGCTGTGATATTACTGGTACAAAATAATATAAGATGCTGTTATTTTAAATCCATAATGCATTCTTACTTTATGCCATGCATATTGTTAAATATGCCAGATGCATATACTTTTTATTGTAGCGTTTATTCAGTTTTTATATGTAGTTGTAAGCTAACAAATCCATTGTGTTAGTGAGGCTTTAACAGGCCTTGTTTTCCAGAGACAGACTTCACAGACTTGAATGCAGGCCCTGCTGTTCTCTAGTGTTGTCATCTAGAGGAAACAAGCTAGTCTTAAATTTCTTCAATGGCAAATGAGACTTGAAGTTTTATCTTAAATAGCAACCAAGTCAGAAAGATAAAAACATAGAATAGTGCCTACTCTGTAGTAATTATGACATAAGTGTTGGCAGATATATTTATTAATGTTATTGATATCAGATGCCTTTAGAGAGTGGTAACTGGAAAACTAAACAGAAATAATATAACTCTAAGATAAATATTGTTTGTGTAGCAACATCTATATTTTTCCCAGATAGGTCACTGATAGCAAAATAAGGGATAAATTTTATCCAAATCTAGCTTGATGAACAAATAAATTTGTTGGGGTTATTTACAGAGCATACATTCTTCAAACCATTGCACCACCAAAACAAACCTGCATGAGGGTTCCTGGAAGATGTATTCCTGGGGATTTGTAAGTAGTACATTGGCGATTCTCTTCCTCCAGCATTTGTGTAGTGATTATATAACCAGAGGGAAAATCCTTATGAGTCCTGTAGCTTTCTAGGTTTCCTGAACCTTGTATGTTTCATACATTTACTGAGTCATATTAGCGTCCATCTTCTTCCATGAGAGGATATTTCAATTCAGAGGAAATAGCTACATGTCATATGCTTAAAAAAAAAAAAAAAAGTACAGGACTGGAGAAACATCTCAGCAGTTAAAACAACTGGTTGCTCTTCCAGAGGTCCTCAATTCAATTCCCAACAACCACATGGTGGCTCACAATCATCTATAATGGGATCTAGTGCCTTCTTCTGTCATGCAGGCAGACATACATGCAAATAGAGAACTCATTTGTATAAGTAAATAAATAAATCTTTTTTTAAAACAAGCAAACAATAACAACAAAAGAACATATCTAGCTCTGTGTGTTCATGCACAACTGTAATTTCAAGCTCTGGGTTGCAGAAACAAGATAATTGCTAGTTCAAAAATAACTTGGGCTACATGGCTATATTGTGGAAACTCATCTGAAAAGATAGATAGATAGATATAGATAGATAGATAGATAGATAGATAGATAGATAGATAGATAGATAGATACATAGATACATAGATAATAGATCATAGATAGATAGATAGATAGATAGATGATAGATAGTGATGATAGATAGATAGATAGATAGATAGATAGATAGATAGATAGATAGATAGATAGATTAGATAGATAGATGATAGATGATAGATGATAGGTGATAGATATGATAGATAGATAGATAGATAGATAGATAGATCACCTAATGTATTCTAAAATGAAGGAGAAAGGAGTGCTGACCCAGAAGACTTGAGAGAGTAAGAAGCTGGATTCATGAGGACACACCTGGATGAAGTAAGGGAGATTTGGAGGAGGGACTGGTGAGAGTTTGTCAGCAAGAGGAGAAGCCTGCAGGGAAGGTTCTGAGCTGAGACAAAGTTGGCATTGAGGTTCACGTTGAGGTTCAAGGTTCTGATGAAGGCTACGAAAGGATGAGCAAGAGTCAAAGAGGTAGGTAGCAGAAGCTAAGGAAAGTTTTGCAGGACCTGGGAAGAGAGTTGCAGATTTGCTATGCTGCTGTTTATGAAAAGCCAAGAACTGAGTTGTTTATACGCATTTCTCCTAATCATGTGGCTGCCCTTGTGAGTGACATGATTTACTCGTATTAAAATCACATCCATTTTTGTATTGTTCCTTTTTGTCTTAATTCACAGCACACTGATGGCTTACATGGAGCATCCTGTGAACTGAAATTTTGAGATGTGTTTCATGTAGGGGCTCTTGCTAGTTTACAGTAGCATGTCTGTGTATGGATGACTGGTCAAAGAGGCTTACATTTGTCCTCAGAATGTCTCATCATGTTCTTTTTGTATTTTTATTAATAATGTGCACACTGATAAACATATCTTCTATCTTCATTCAAGTGGTAGACTAGAAGACAGAACAGTTCATCCCAAATAAAATGACTGCAGCTTAGCATGAGTCTGCTAAATTACCAGAAAGGAAGACTACTACAATAGGTTTTCATCGGCTTTCAACCTTAAGTTGACGTGAAGGTTCAAAGACTTGTCTATGGTCCTATAATATTTTCAGGAATGTCCAACCTAGTACACTTATTAAGAAGAAAAGGAGAGAGCAGCTAAGAACTTAAATTAAGATTTCTGATCATTTCCTCTATCAGTACCATGCTAAAGATTGCTGTCTTACTGTTAGTAATATGAACTAAACTAGAACTCAGACAAAACCCACCTGAAGGTTTTCTCTTTGTGACATAAAACTGATACCTGGTTCTACTTTTTCTTGTTGTTTGGTTTTGTTGTTGTTTGTTTGTTTGTTTGTTTGGATTTGTCTTACTTTTTTTGTTTTTTGAGATAGAGTTTCTCTGCATAGCCCTGGCTGTCCTGAAACTTGCTTTATAGAGTAGGCTGTCCACAAACTCAGAGATCTATCTGTACCTGCTTCCCATGGGCCAGGATTAAAGGTGTGTGCCACCATGCCCAGCTGCTCCTGGTGCTAGTTTTCTACAGTGCTTATCTGATTATAGAAGTCTTTATTTTATACTAAAATTCATCATAACTTTTATGGGATCTTAACCAATCTATACAAATAATCTTTATTCAGTGCCTAGAAATTTGAATCTTTGTTTTACCACTGACCTTGATAAACATTTACACGTTTCTCTTTTTTTTTTCTACACTTTTTAAAAAAAAAAAACACTTATTGAAGATCATTCTACACAGTTGTATTGTTTGTATATCCATTAATTTATTCCTTCAGTTAAAATTTCTTGTCTTTATAGTAAGGGAATAACCACATTTTAGAAATCTTGTGCATATACTACCATAGTCCTATTTAGTGGTACTGATTCAAACCAGCTTTGTTTCTAGAAATCATCAACATATGGCAGAGCACTTTGAATTGTATTTGTCATAATTTTAAGACTTTACTTTTAAGCAGTTTCGAGTTTACAGCAAAATTGAAAAGTACAGTTTCTCATATGCCCCCGCTCAGTTCATGCAGCCTATATTTCATCTGTGTCCGTACCAAAGGAGCATATTTCCTAAAACTGGTGAACCTACAATGATACATCATCCCCCAAATATTACACTTTATATTAAAATATGCTACTGTCAAGTTGGCTGACTAGGAAAAATGAGACAGAGGGATTGCCTTAAATTTGAGGCCAGACTAAACTTATAATTTATTCAAACCTCAACTGCCATACATAACAAGACCCTGTCGTTAAAACACACATAACATTCAAAAGAAAGAAGGGGGAAAGAAAGAAAAGGAGAATAAAGAAAAGAAGAGAGGAAAGAAAAGAAGAGAGGAAAGAAGGGGAGGGGAGGAAAGGAAAGCAAAGTGAAGTGAAGTGAAGCAAAGAGGGAGAAGAAAGAGAAAGGGATTAAAAGGATTCATTCTTGGTGTTGTACATGTTGAATGTGCTCACATGCATACTTCAATTTATCTTCCATCATAGTATCACACATAATAGTTCCTCTTTCCTACAGACCTGACTTCTGGCTGATTGCTCCTTATTCTTTATGCCCTAAGATCCAGTGCTTTATTTAATACACTCACAGTTCTGTCCGTTCCCAAAGGTTATATTGTTGGAATTATATAGCATGTAACCTATTCAGATTGGAATAATTCTCTATCTATACATGTTTTAATTTCCTCCATGACTTATCATTGCTTGATATATTGTTTCTTTTTCCTTATTAAATGATGTTCTATTATCTGGATTGTTACAGTTTGTGCTTCCAGAGTAGTTACCTACTGAAGAACATCTTGATTGTTTCCAGGTTTGGGAAATTATTAATGAAGTCTCTATAAATATCTACTAGCAGATCTCAGTTCAACATAAATTCTTAACTCCTTTGGAGAAATGTCAGCAAGTGTAGCTCCTGCCTTGAAGGATAATCATATGTTTAATTTTGTAATAAATCCTCAACTCTCTTCCAAACTGGTTTACTACTGTGCCTTCCACTAGAAATGCATGAAAGTTCTAACCACATGTCCCACCTACCAAGTCACTCTCAGCACTCACTATCTTGCCCTGGCTTCTGTCCAGGCCCATGAACCTTTCTCACTAAGATTCTTCAATGATATATGAGGAGCAATTTAGACTATTGCAAGCAAATGTCATTTGCTTATTTGTATCTGTACAAAATTTTTGTTGATGTGTTTATAAAAGTCTTTGGTCCTTTTTGTCATATTGCTTCCTTAATGATAACTGTAAATCTCCTTTACAAATTTCACTGGCCATTTTTAAAACAATATGTCTTTATACACATCTCCCCTTACCAGTTTGTGGAATGCCTTTTTGTTTTCTTAATACTATGTTTCACGGGCCAGAAATGCCTTCTCACTAAATTACACCCCAGCCACTCATAGGTTTTCATTTTATGTTTATGTCATTGAATCATTCTGAGTTAATTTCTGTAAAGCATTTAATATCTGTGTCTAGAAGGGAAGATAACTGCTCAGTTATTCTGGAAGCCTTTTCTCCATTGTCAAAGACTTTTGAATCTTTGTTAAACGTCACTGACTGACTATGAGAATATATAACTGGACTCTTTTGCTTGTTCCATAAATCTGCTTGTCTATTCTTTTACTAATACTAAACTTTCATAGTAACTGTAACTTTGTATTAAGTCCCTGAGGTCAGTATCAGTCTCTGAGGGTGTTACAGTTTCTCAGATTTTATGCTATATATAGCAGTAAAATATGGAGGACAGTGTAATGATCAAATGTAAGAGACTTATCAAATATAATTTGGAAGTATGTCATGTTATTAAAAAAATAAAGTGTTAAACAAGTGCATATTAATGCATTTTATAATTTATATTTGAAAGAATCACCTCTAGCTCCAGTCTGTGCAGGTATCCTGATGGGTCTTTATAAATCAATGTACTGTTCATTTCTCTGTGTTTCAGTTGGTCCTTTCCCTCAAGCCTCCCTCCTGCTGAACACACTGTACCTGTCCATTCTGTCATCTCAGTCCTCAGCTGTGACAAATGTATGTTAGGAAAGTCAACACACATCATAAAGACAATGCAAACATTGACCTTTCCTGAATATATTATACAAAGTGGACCCAAAATACAGCTGGACCAACAGGCTCTAGTATTGAAAATGGTCATCAAGTAGCTTTGTTTCTTTAAAATTGTATTTGAGATCCAAGAAAAAGCCTGAAAATTAGTATGAGTTGAATTAATTCTAACACTGGTATGTGTCAAAAAGAAAATCTCATTTCCCAGCAAGAAGCCTAGTCTGAAGAAACACAGAAATAGTCTCCATACTTCCCATAACTTACCCTTCGGGGTTCAGGCTGGAGCAAGTACATTGCACTGAAGGAAACATGTGCAATGAGCAATGATGTTTGTGGTTTGCTTTTTTATTATATTGGCCTTTTCTTAAGACGTATTTATTTTATGTGTGTGAGTACACTGTCACTGTCTTCAGACACACCAGAAGAGGGCATCAGATCCCATTGCAACTGGTGGTGACCCACCATGTGGTTGCTGTGAATTCAACTCAAGATTTCTGGGAAAGTCTATTCATCAGATTTTATAAAACGTACTGTAACTTCACATGGTTATTAACACATACATTAATGACAAATTGTGTTTTAACCTGACACTTAAACTGACAAGACAACTTATGAGACAAAATAACAATATTAGAAAGAGTATTAACTTTAAGTTCATTGGTTGAAAGTATTTGAGGTCCAGTCCCAGCAGAGAACAAATAACTCATCAACTGTATAATGGTGAATAGACATGTAGAAGTCTTGTCTAGTCTCATTTGCTACTCTGCTTTGTGAAAAATAGAAAATGCTATTAAGTCAGAGAGCTAAACCTAAAGAAAGAGTGGGGTTTTGGTTTCTGGTTTTTGGATTTTGTTTGTTTTTGTTTTGTTTTGTTTTGTTTTGTTTTGTTTTGTTTTGTTTTTATCTATAGATTTGAAGTCACTCTTCAAATTAGTAATTTGTCAAATCTAAATTACTTTGACTTTGTTTAGGAATACTGATGTTCTTCAAGGTTGAAAAGAAGGAGTGGGAGGGAGAGCACTATAGTCAACCTGCCCTATGGATGTCATTGTATTTGTTTCTGTTCTTTCATTTTCCATTCCTATTGCTTACAGGCTCTTAGCCATGGGTTAAGTGCTCCCCTTTACCCAAAAAGAACTTGGGAAAGAAACAAACTAAGTCTGAACAGAGTGAACTTTCCAGCTGTCAACTTAGATATTTGTTGAAATAGTGTACGGTTTGGCAAGGTAACTGACAGGAACGTTGACTTGATTGACTTAATGTGTCGGCAGCTCACAAAAGCTCAAAATCTGCTTTTAATAAGTGGATGGTACCTGCAGGCTAAGGAATAATGAGTATTCTCTCTGTGAGCATCCTTTCTCTAGTTAGCCTGCCGATCTCTACCTTGTATATTGCAAGCAGACACCACCTTTGTGTGGTGTGAAAACACAGCACTTGGAGTCACAATCACTTAACATAAGAGAGATGAAGTGTCTTTTGCAGACTCTGAATGGAGGACATGGTGCTTCTGAAACTAAGAAAGTGCAATTGCAGGAAAGTAGAACAAATTCATTTACTCGGTTTATGTCTAAGCCAATTGTTAACTACTTACAACTCAAATAACTACTTACTTTCTGTGTCTAGACGACAAAGCATACAATTAAATATATTTTATCAATAGAAATTATATAACCTTTGCTATAAGGTAAACAAGTTAAGGGAAAATATTAATGAATAGAAAACATATCTAATTCTTATCTGCACCATGCATAGATATTCCTACTACACAACCAGTCAAATGTTATGCTTATGGACTACAAAAATGCACTTTATTTGTTTATTCACTTATTAATTTTCTGCAAAATATTATACTTATAGTTAATTTTAAGCAACAAAATTAAATGTGTAATAATCAAGAGTCATAGAACTTGACATGTATCTTCCTAGTTGATGTTGGCTCATCAAAGATCCCTTGCAAATGAAACAAAAGTATCAAAGGCTATGAGACTCTTAAGGAGTCTCCATGCTTCCAGTTAATATATGCTGGTCATAGATGCACATGTAAACATATAAAAATGAACAGTATGTATGATAGTGGCTATTGTCTTAGAACTAGCCAGGACATCAGCACCGGAGGAGAAGACAAAATGTGCAGAGGCTCGTTCTGTACTTTCTTAAAGCTGCACCTAATTTATTATCCATTAAAAGCTTTATGTAGAACAATCCACACTGACAGAAGGTTATTTTTAAGTACTAATATACTGTAAACTCTTTCTCCTTTTGAATATAAAGTCAATCCTATTTGGTTATAAGACAACAAAATTCATGATGCAAACCTAACTTGATGCACCTCCATCTTTAATGAGATTAACAAGGCAATGCTGATGGAAGCAAAATTTTCCTCTGAGTGTTACAATGTATAGAGAAAAGCAAAGAAACTGTTTAAGCAAGTAGTTGTTCCTCCTATGAATTCTACTGCCTTTTCCTCTTTGCTCACTGATATGTTTAAATCCAAGTTTTCTTCACATTTTGAGCCTTAAAAATATCTATGGAGAAATTTTACCTATGAACAACATAAGATTAAATACCACTTTTCCCAGGTACACTGTGCTTATGTTCTTGCCCCTGCTAGGACTGATAACATAACTACTGAGTCCTTCAGAGAGTAGAAATGTCACTATAGCTTAATTCCACAAACAATTATTTCTTGCTCTTCTCAGTAAACAGCGTGGCATTGCTGAAGTCAGCCAATATGGAGGCCTCTATGATAGAAAGTCAGTATGATTTGAAATTTACAGCAGGGCTAGGAGCTGCTCTAAGTACCATGGGGTGTTTGAAGATATGTGATCTCTTTGGCTCAACGCAAGAGGAAGTTCAGGGAAGAAGGAGAAAAGGAGTTCCCTTTGTATTTCATATTGGTTTTGTGCTGGTCAGTTTTTTGTTGACACAAACAGGGACTTATCTGAGAAGGGAACTTCAATTGATAAAACGCCTCCATCAGACTGTCATATAGACAAATCTATAGTGCATTTTCTTGGTTAATGATGGATGTGAAAAGGCACTGCTCACTGCAGACAATGGCATCTCTCAACAGATGGTCCTGAGTGCAGTAAGAAAGCAGGCTTAGAAAGCCATGGAGAGCAAACCACTGAGCAGAGGCCCTTCATTGCCTCTACATCAGTTCCTACCTCCAACATTCTTGCTCTCAATTTCCTCAGCAATGGAAATGACCTAGGAGTAGTAAGATGAAATTAACTCTTCACTACCCAAGTTGCTTTTAGTCATGGTATCTCTCACAGCACTAGAAACCCTAAGACAGATTAAGCACATGTTACTTGTTTGCCTTATTGTAACTACAATTTTTGCAACTTCTCTAGTTCAGATCAAAGGTTTTGATTAACAAATATGTTGCTTAAATGACAGCTTTTTAAAAATGGAGCTTCATGCATTCTAGGTTGGTGTCAAACTTGCTTTATAGTTGAGAATGGCCTCAAATTCATAATCCTCTTACTTCTACTTTCAGAGTCCTATGATAACAGGAATGTACCACCAGAGCTGGGTTACTAAGATGATACTCCTTGGTGATTTGTAAAGAGGTTATGTAGTGTCTGTAATGTATATTCAAGAGTGTTTTGTCATATAAACAGGTTTTATTTTGACAGACTTGTAATGGGTATCTTCTTAACTGTGTAATCAAACAACTTTGTTTGTATGTGTCATGGTAAAGGTAAAAGCTGAACATTTCTCTGTGTATCTGACTCCACCGTTAATGGTTTATCACACATTTTCTGACTCACAAGTGTGGGTTCCTGAACTAGGCAGCCTCGTCACAGGAAATTAAAAACTATAATAAACTCATCTATTAACTGAGCTTTCTAAAAGATACAGTCCAAAATTTCCCCAATGCCTAGTCCTGACACTTGTCAGTCTGCATGGTCTAAGAACATTACCTCTCAAGATAAGTGTGTCTAATGGTGGCTGCTTAAGTGACATGAATCATTTTGATTTCTTCCAGAAATTTAAAAATAAATGAGCTTAAGCTTCAGTGGAATGGATTTAAAAGTACATGAAGGAGCCATGTTCTATGGGCAGAGTTCTTACAGCTCTGTTTTATTTTTGCTTATTTATTTGTGATAGTCTCAATATGTAGCTTTGGGTGGCCTGGAACTCTCATTGTAAAGTTTACTGGCTTCAAACTCATAAAACCACTCCTGCTTCTGCCTCACAGATGATGGGATTAAAGGCATGTGACAACATACAGAGCACCTCTCTTTTCTAAAGAATGTATTAGTTGGGTGCTTCATACAATGTGTTTGCTTTGTATTCATCTCTGCCCACCCAAATATGTGTCCATTATTTTAACCTACAAATTCATACTGCATCAATTTTCTTGGGTATGTATCTTCTACTGCAGCTATTGGCAACTGTTAAGTACAGGGGAAGGGATAGTTTTCTTCAAGATTATATATAGTCCTTGGTGCATTCTTCCAAATGCCACTCTTAATTTTGATGTTCAGAGCATTTCTCTTTATGTCCAGCTTTTGGTGCAAAGCTAGTTTCTTCCAAGGATATTTTCCCTTGTATCTGAATGTAGAATACAGAAGGAATATAAGATTGCAGACGGTGTGTAAGAACACTAAGGCCAATTGCCTGGGTTCAAAACTTGGGTTTACTTCTTATTCACTTTGTGAAATATATCAGTCAGTTAACATCTGTTTCTTAATTTTTTCATATGAGTTATAGAAATATAGTAATTATTACAAGACAGTATTTTTATACTGTTAAATATGTATGTTTATTAAATACATATAAATTCACTCCCACTTTATCTCTTAGAACGCTTCTCTCCCACCTTTTTTTCTACATCCATGTCCTTAAGAGCCCTCCTTTTAAGTCTAGCATAGCTGGGCTCTGAAAGGCTCCACTCAGCATCTTATTCAGACAGATACAAAACTCACAGCCAAACAGTGGATGGAGCTTGGGGACTCCTATGGAAGAATAGGAAGAAGGATTCTGGGCCCAAGAGGGGATAGGAGCTCCACAGGAAGACCAAGAGAGTCAACTAATCTGAAACCTTGGGCCTCTCAGAGACTGCACTATCAACCAAAGAACATATATGGCTGGACCTTGGCCTCCCCACACATATGTAGCAAATATGAAGCTTGGTCTTCATATGGGTCCAGAACAACCGGAGAGGGGGCTGTCTCAAAAGCTGTTGCATGTATGTGGGATATATTCTTCTAGCTGGGCTGCCTTGTCTTGCCTCAGTGGGAGAAGATGTGCCTAACCTCACAGACTTGATAGGCCAGGATAAAGGGATACTCGGACAGTGGGAGCCCACCTGCTCAAAAGAGATGGGGAGGAGTGGGGGGAAGGATTTTGGGAGAGGGTGACCAGGAGGCAGACAACAAGCAGATGTAAAATAAATAAGTAAAAAATAAGAATAAATAAATAGGCCTCCTTTTACTTTAATGTCTATATTTTCCCCCTAAATCATGCCATATTTCACTGCAAGGTTAGTTTATTAACATAAAAATTTTCAGTTGCGTCAATTTTCCTGAAAATGAAATGTTACCCTTCTTCATTTTGGCTTTCAAACACAACTGACTACATCTTCTTGTGCACACATACAACATCTTCCTAATATATCCTTTTATTGATTGACACCCAGATTAATTCTATAGGTTGGATATTACAACAGGTACACTGAAACACAAGAATACACAAATAGCTCTATGCCCAGAAACAATATTGCTGGCTATGTGACAGTCACACTGTTAGAGTCTCCACACCAATTCTGATAGTCTCTAGATTCACTCACCTTCCCACCCACAGTACATGAAGTAAAAGCTTTCTCAATATCCTCATCGCACTTCCTGTTTGCTTTCTTGATGACAGTCATTCTAACTGTAAGAATTGGAATGTGATTCTTTTTTAATTTTAAAAGGTGGGGGGAGGGGGTTTGTCACCATCTTGAAAGAAAAGATGACAGTAGAGAGATAAGTATCCATGGGTCACATGAGAAAGGGAAGAAACAAACCTACTGGATACACTGGATACTTCATTATTTGTAGCTACAGTTATTTAGTTACCGAGGTAACTACCTTCTCTTATCAGGGGAGAATTGAGCCGCCGTTCCTGGTCAGGGTCACTGAGTTGTGCATAGCACTGTCGGCAGTCTAAACTAACTCCATGTGCAGTCAGAGTATATTGAATTTTAAATGTTTTATAGGCTATGACTTGCCTTCTGGAAATTAGCTTTTAATCTATTTCATTATAGCAACTTATAGTCCTAACAGACTAGAATTATGAATTAACTCATTCACTTATTAAATCACTTACTGAAGGAACGTGGTGAATTATGAAAAACATGAGCACAGGAGTCAGAGAGATGTGGTTTTCATGTCAGCACTTCCTTGTCAGTGCTGTACTTCAGGCAGTTTAACACCTCCCCCAAACCACAGCGTCTCCAACTGTATCATAGGATTATTGCGACCCTCCTAGCCGAGATAAAGAAATCCCTAAAATAGTCTTCATTGTTATTCCTCATTGTGCCATAAGCATATTGAGTCCCACCATATATCACAGTATTCCCTACAAGAAAATTAAGATGGTTTCCAAGGTGATGGTAAAGCCCCTTTAGGGTATTTTTGGGGTTGTTTCTGTTCGTTTTTTGTTTATCTGTATAAGGACTTTTTTGGCAGTAACAAAGGCTGGAGATGTGTTAATATTTTGTGCTTAGGGATTCTAAAGATTGTAAAATGTACAAGACAGCCTAAGGGGGAAAAAAACCACCTTACCCAAATGCAAATAGCATCCTAATTGAAAAACAGTTTAAAAGAGGAGGCTAAAAATAAATCATTGATTACAGTACAAGAAAAATAAACTAAATGTAGTAGCAGATGCAGTGAGAACATTACTATATGCTCACCGTTATCCCAAGATGATACCTTTACAGAGAATTTACATTGTTTCATTTAGTCCTTTGCAACCAACCTTTGGGGAGAATAGTGCATATCAGTGCTCTGAAACTTGAATGTATATAAAAATCAATAGGACAATTTATTAAGATGAAGATTAAGACTCAAGTTCACTTTAAATAACTCGTCTCTAGAAGAAACTGAGTAGTATATTACAGGAGTGGTGCTCTGCCCAGTCTTCCCTCCACAGCTCTGGCAATCTGAGCCTCTGCCTCCATGATTTGCTTCTAATGTATGCAATCTCTTGGGAAGCCTCCAAAGCTACTAAAGCTGTGCTGCCAGGGCCCATTGCAAACTGGAAGTACCAATTAGTTAAGATTCAACAAAATTTGACTGACTGGTCCAAAGAGAGGAAAAGCCAATTCCTTTGCCAATCAAAGATGAATTCAAAGATTTTGCCCATACTCACATCCTCCTTCCCTGAGCTGCTTCCAGGGCACGCTTCCTTCCCAGGCTCTCCTAGGAAAGCGTCCTCAGAATTCTCTTTCACATGAAACATTACAGCAGCTCCTCACTTCAAAGAACTCAACTGAAAATACCTTCAAGTCCACTTTTTTTTCTGTCATCTCACACAGCTTCCGAAATACACCCCAGACCCACCCACTCATCACCTGTCCCATGCTATCCTTCTGTCCTCCATACTCTAGCAGCCGTATTTTCACACTAATCCATTTTTCACTCTCACTGAGAGACCTTTTAAATTTTCAAGATTATGCCCCTCTCCAACAACAAAAAAAATTTGCAATGATTGCCTTTTGTTCTTATAATAAACTCCAAATATCTTCTTAAAATACTGCTTAGAATAGTAGGTCTCTGCTTCTTCAGTGACCTCTCCTAGCATGTCCTAAAGTTCTGACTGTTGCATCTTTTTTTTTTTTTTTTTTCGCTAGCATGATTTTTCCACTCAATAACAATGCACTTTGCTGTTCTCTTATTTTCCCCCAAATGCAGAGCTCTTAGGAACATGTCCTAAGACTTCCCCACATTTCTAAGGATTATTCTATTCATGATTTCTGATAACTTCTGCCTCCCAGATCTTCAGCACAGCTGTGCGGGCTCTCCTATAATACTAGTGCTGGAGAAGATTGTGGTTACGTAAAGCAATTAGACGAGAGTCAAGGAACAAGCCACACAGCAGAAATTGGCAGAGGGGTGATTACAATGACTACTTTGACAGATATTTTTCATTATTTATGAGCTTTTTTATCCAATGATTCAAAATGTCATACTAAAGGTATGTTTAAACACCCAATAAATGGATATCAAATCAAATATTTTAATGGAAAGAAAAAATATACGTCAAAAATCTATGTGCAGTAAAATGCGGAAGTAAAATATTGGGGCAGGGCATGGGAAACTGGGGAGAAAAAGAGGAGGAAAAGGGAATGGTAGGAGGTGCTGGGCTTTTGCTCAAAGTACATCATTATACATTGTATGGAGATGTCATAAAATCTAGCCACTACACACCTAAGGCTCAGGAAATATCCCAAAAGAAGGGGAAGAATGATTGTAAGAGCCAGAGGACCAAGACAGGATGTCTGTGGCAAGACTGTGTCTTTTATATCCGAAAAGAAATCTGCAACCAGGAATCTCACCAATATGGTTGCCTAAACAAGACCTCAAAAATGATTAAAAAAAAAAAAAAAAAAAAAACCACACACACACACACACACAAAAAAAAAAAAAACCCACAAAAGACGTGCTGCTATAGATGGAGGAAGTCTTAAAAGGTTTCATCCCTAGAATAAGAACTACAGGCTATTGAAGATAGCTGCTAAGAGAAGGAAAATCAGTCTTCTCAGGACCAGCCCCCTACTAGGCTAGCTAGTTTCAAAGTCCAGTCCTAAACACATATGAGCAACACTACAGAAGGCTGTGTTTATAAATGTGTGTGTGTATGTGTGTGTAAAACAATTATAATAAAGAAAAAGCCACTAATTTGAGAAGACTAGAAAAGACAGGGAGAATTGAAAGAAGGGTAGAAAAGAAGAGGATGATGTAATAATTCATGTATATAACTCTCAAAAACGTTGTAAAATGAACAAACAAACAAAAAACACTAGTACCATGTAGCAATGAATATATAGTCGTAAAAATAAATCCCCTGTGTGATATGAGCTTAAAAATGTACAAGTGAGTTATCTGGTCGGTTTAAGGAAGAAAGAGACCAAATCAGTCCGAGAAAGGGTGAAAGAGTATTTGTTGAGTTAATTAGAATACGTTAGCCTTGCGGTCCGAGCCTGTGCCCTGAGCAAACTTTGGGCACTGGCTCCGTACCCAGTCCCACAACACCCAAAGGAAGTTCAAATATGAGGTACTCTAAAACGCCCAGGATCACAGGTGAGGAGACCACAGCATCTGCCCTGGGAGTAACTGAGAACCCTGGGATCCAGGGACCCAAGGAACCCCCTCCCGGCCAGTGGCACGGGTTCCTTTCAGTCTGAGCCTGTGCTGTGAGCAGACCTTGGCCGCTAGCTCCACACCCAGTCCCTTAAACACCAAGAGGAAGCTCAACTCCCACGTGTTCTAACCTGCCCAGGATCACAGGATCACAGGACAACAGGATCACAGGATCACAGAGGAAGCTGGACTCCCAGGAGATGGGACACAGAAGCACTGGGCTCTGACACACTCAAGAGCACAGCTGAGGCCACATCTTTCCCAACACCCAGCGTAACTTAGACCCCTATAGGAACCAGGGAAACACAAACCCCTGCCCAGCCAGAGGCCTGGGTTCCTTCTATCTCGCACCTGTGCCCTGCGCAAACCCAGGGCTCCCTACCCACCCCTGAAACCCCCAGAGAAAGCTTGACTCCCAGGAGTTCTGACACAACAGGATTTCAGGAGCTAGGTCACACCAGGATATCAGGATCCCAGAGGCAACTTGAGTCTCAAGAGCTCTGACACACCCAGGATCTGAGAATCACAGGATTCCAGAATCACAAGATCACAGAGACAGCTGGACTCTGAGAATACATTAGATGTTACATGAAACATCTAGCTATTGACATCAGTGCATTCTGATTGTCAGTCTGAGCATGGTCCAGTGTGGACAGTTGTGATGGTTGTGCTTCAAGTAAAGTGTATGCAAATTACCGCTCATGACTTGAAACTTCAACAGAAGTCACAAAATGCAAACACTTCTCTGCTTCCCTCCTAGTGCTCTCTTGTTTCTCTCTGTGGGTTCCTCTCCCTATCTGCTTAGCTTTGTGATAGGTTTTTGTTTTTGTTTTGTTTAGGTTTTTTGTTGTTGTTGTTGTTGTTTGGGGGGGGGGGTGTTTGTTTGTTTTGTTTTGTTTTGTTTTGTTTTTATTTTGAGGTGGAAAGGAGTACTGGAGATTGAGTCTTGTCACCTAGAACATGATGAGCAAGGACATTACCTTTAGGTTCCACCCCATTCCTCTCCTACTTTCTCATCCTTTGAATTAACTACAACACAGAAAACATTCAACAAAGAAATAGCAAAAGAATCATAGTATCTATCCTTCAAGATAAGCTTCTCTGTGGAAGTTTAATCTAGGATCTGAAAAGAAACTAAGAATTAACTAATGACATTACTTAGTGTCCCTCTCAAATGCCATCCAGGATATAACAATCAAGGGGAAAAGAAGTGTTTCCAGGGGACAGCTGAGTCACGGCCTCAAAGAGGTAAAGGAAGATGAAATGTGCTTTCCTAGCTGGTCTTAAGCTTTCACTTTCATAAAATACAGCTCCTAGCTTCCTGCCCTGGAGTAAGTGGGACGCCACATGTCATTTGTCTGATGTGTATAGTTGTGCAAATTTGTATATTAACTTACAATTAATCATTCAAATATAAACTAATTTTCTTCTAGAGATAGTTGTGAATCTTCTACTGAAACTGACCTTCCTTCAAGTATTCCAGCTGAATGTTATGCTGAGGTAGCCACATGCTTCAGAAAACAGCATAGCAAGAGTCTCCCTCATTTTACCTCCAAGCCTTTAATTGAAAATTTATGAAAATTTCAGAATACCCCTTCAGACTAGTAAAGTTTAATAGTATCCATAATACAACCATTCTTAGAATAAATTTATTAAGATAAAAGTTTAAATAAGCTCAAGAGAAACTAGCTATTAAGATTAATATTTGTGTGAAAATATAATATGTAGTAATTATAACATTACAAATTGGTACAAAATGAAAATAATAGAGAAATCCTACAGCTAAAAAAACAAAGGATGAATCATTTTGTGGAATAGGGGTAGGGAAACTTGTAAAAAGGAAGCAACAGACACATTTCCAGAAATGATATGGGGACAAAGAGTGGAGCAGAGACTGAAGGAAAGGCTATCCTTAGACTTCACCACCTAGGGATCCTCCAGATCTGCAGACACCAAGCCCAGACACTATTGCTGATGCCAAGAAGCACTTGCTGACAGGAGCCTGATATAGCTATCTCATCAGAGGTTCTCCCAGAGCCTGACCAATACAGATGCGGATGCTCGAAGCCAAACATTGGACTAAGCACAGGGTCCCCAATGGAGAAGATAAGAGAAAGGACTGAAAGAACTGCCACCCCATAGGAAGAACAACAATATGAACCAAACAGACCCCGCCCTGAGCTCCCAGGGATGAAACCACCAACCAAAGAGTCCACATGAAGGCACCCATGCCTCCAGCTGCATATGTAACAGAGGATGGCCTTGTCAGGCATCAATGGGAGGAGAGGTCCTTGGTCCTATAAAGGCTGGATGCCCAGTGTAGGGGAATGCCAGGGCAGTGAGGTGGGAGTGAGTGGGTGTGTGAGGGAGCACCCTCATAGAAGCAGGGTGAGGGGGGATGGCATAGTGGGGTTGCAGAGGGAAAACTGGGAAAGGGGATAACATTTGAAATGTAGATAAATAAAATAGCCAATAAAAAAGATATTACAAATAAACAGTAAAACAATTGAACTATCAACCTTTCAACCTAGATCCCTAGCTAAAGGACAAGAAGGTGCTGTAGGAATGAGCGTGCATGGAAAGAAGAAAGGGACTATGGTATTTGTACTTAGATGTTTGAAGGTAATTATAAACAAATTAAGTCAGAAGCAAGTAAGATTGCTGACTGGCATGCCTCTCTGATAAAGTCAGAAGATAAGTTATGAAAGCCCATCACAATATGTGATGAGTCAGTAGTTTGCCAAGGTGGAATTAGTTTAGATGTGTGTGTATTTGCTTGATGGTTTTCCATGCTATTATCTGAGCTCTGTTGCAGACATTTCAAATAAGAATTCATTTCTCAATCATTTTTCTCGCTTTAGACACATACAAAATTTAATACCATTTTAGAAATCTTATTATATCATCATTCTGTCCACTACTTTCCACTTTTTAAATGTTACAACTTTATGTGAATACAGAGACTTCAAATAAAAATGTCCATGGAAGCTTTCTGATTGGAATAGATGATAGATAGATAGATAATAGATAGATAGATAGATAGATAGATAGATAATAATTTTCTTTTACCTTAATCTAAGAAATAATTAAAATTAAATATGTATGGTAAAGACAGTAGACTTTTTTAGTAGAGAGTACTTGAGAAGGCAATTCACCTGCTCATCACCTGAGTCACTTGGCTTCATCTCAGGAGCATCACTGTATCTTCTGTAGAATTTCCCAACTCTGATTAAGCCCTTTTCAAGTGAAGTATAGAAAATGTCGCTGCCAGGCAAGATCCTAAGACACATTTCACAGCACATGTTTTGCTAAACTAGAACCATTCATGTATTTCATTGAGAGTTTATCAGTATGCAAATTATAGGTATGTGAGTTCTAACAATTAAACACCAAGATTGGCACATGGGTGCTAAATCATTCTGTTCTAGGATCTATGCTCTGGAGCAGCCTAAAATTTTATTGTTGTAGATATATATATATCTACAATATACATTGCATGTATATATGGATATAGATAAAGTGGAGGGGTGAATCTCAACAGCTGGTCTCTCTGCTATATTCCAAAGCCAGAATGTGTTCACTTAACTGTATCTTTCTTGTCGACTTGTCTAACTTTATACACAGCTCATCTTTTATCACAAAGTTTCTGAAATTACATTAAGATTAAAATTTTAAGGTCCCTTCTACTTGAAATAAGAGAGAGAGAGACACAGTGTTAATTGTTTATGTGTTTTGTTTCTGGCATGATGGGATACATGGTCTTATTAAAGGAGGAAGACTATAGTCACTCTAATGAAACTGTATCCTCCTTCTTTCTTCAGATGAATGCTATCAACATGCAGGCAACTGTAACTATATTGCTCCAGAAAGAGTAAGAATAATTGAAGATGAGAAAAGCATCTTTGCGGTTCTTTCTTCCAGCTGCTTCTTAACAAATAAAATACAGTCTGTTAGGATTGCTGCACACAGCTTCTTGATGCATATGTATCATGTCCAGGCATCCTTTCAGGTTAGTTCAGAGGAATAGAGTGCTAGCTTTGAAGTGTACTTCAGTATCCTAGCTGAGAAGCATGACTCCTTGGTGGTAGCTAGCCCATCACTATGACAAACATGGTAACAATTTCAAGAGACAGAAGATTGATTTGTGATCTGTTCCTGAGATTCTGTCTACAGTATGATGGCTACTTTGCTTCTGGGCCTTGGTGAAGCCAAGCAATATGGCAGAGGGTATGGTAAGGTAGAATTGCTCATCTCCTGGTGGCCAGGGAAGTGGGAGGATAGAAGGTAATCCAAAACAAAGAATGCATTTCAGATTACACCCTAGTAAGCTGCTCCTTCCAGCCAGGTCCCGCAGCTTACTTCCCACAGCCACCCAATGTTTCCATGATCATGTTATGAATGCATCAAGGGCCTGATCTATAGACAATGTTGGAGCCCTCATGACTGCCTCTCAGGAGCCACAGCAGCTGAATCCAAGCCTTCAGCACAGGGACATTTATGGGAACAACTCCTTTTCAAAACCTAATACCTTATGAACAAAAGCATATTCCTTTGCAACTTTCATGTAACCCTAAATGACTACAAATTTGAGTTCCCCATGAGAGAATATATGGACAGGAAAAAAATCAGCATTTGGTGTAAAACACAAGAATTTGAACTCAAAACTCTACAACGTGCTAGCTAAATTTAGATCATTTAGCAGTAGTTTATTTATAGAAGGGGAAACTCATTTGCACTATTAAAAGGGAGAAATATGGAGGGGTCCATGTCTGTAACAGAGATGCAGCAATGAGGAATCGAGGCAGCAAGGGCTAGCGTGTGATTGGTAGAAGGTAGGAAATGAGAAGATTCATCTGGAGACTTGCCATTTCTATGTTTACATGAAAAGGGAGCTCTGAGTCATGCCTTAAGTTTCCAGATGCTGTATGGTGCCTCTCTTTCCTAAAAGGCTAAATCCAACTGAGTTTCTGCAAGCTCTGCTCATTTCACATTGATCTCTCGACCATGTACCTTTGCAGCGGTGGTGTAGCCAGGAATTGCGTGCAAACACATCCCATTTTACCCCTGTTAAGTATACGTTTTTCTCTATCCTCTTAAATGATGTTGAGCAAGTCATGTCATGTTTCTGAGTTTCACTTTCCTTCTTATTAAAAAAAATATGAGGGTGGCATTAAGGATAAATCATAGGACAAAGGAAGGGTGTCATGAATTTTAAAATGCTTTATCAATTGTCTCCATTATTTATGAATATTTATTGAATAATAAAAAATATTAATGAGCCAAATTAATAATAACTTATTACTTCTTGAAGTCTGGGATGGGCTCAGTTGGTGGCTAGTGTCTGAGACCAGGCACTTGACTTGCCTATGGACCTTAGTAGTAATGGCCAACATTCCATAGATGGCTTCATCTTTTTCCTGTTTTCTACACTGGGCAACTAAACCTCCCCCCAACACCCCTGGAATCCAAGAGAGACAGGCCTCTATCTTCTGTTTACAGTATGCTTGCTACTATTCCAATGCTGTAAGCCAAAGCCAGCTACAAAGCTAATCTCCCAGTGACGGCAAGAAGGATATATACTGGTGGCCACCAAACAAGCCAGACTCTCTCTTCTTAGTAATTGTTCGGTGTGTATGTGTCTCTATGTGTGTGTGTATGTGTGTATGTATATGTGTGTGTTTCCCAGATTATAAATTTCCCAATGGTTCTCCCTGTGTTCTAGAGTTACATTTGTGATGTATTAGAAGATGTGGGGCTCTAGATCTTTACAGACTATACTGAAATATTTCCAAGTCTGCCATTTGCTATTTTGTGGCCTTGAGAAAATTTCTGATCATCTTCCTAATTTTCTGAGTTTCGGAAGTGTTATTTCATAGTTTAAAAATCTTATTAAAATTTATGTTAATGTATCAAAATTGAATTGCTAATGGTATTTATTAAAACTTTATAAATTTCATTAGCCTCTAAATCCCTATGATGCAAAGTGAAAAAGACTATTTGGGAATGGTTTACATGTGAAAATTATGATGTTTATTGGGACCTAAAGGCATTCTCTGAGTTACAACTAGGTTGTCCTTGCCACTATGCTAGAGTCTAGAATTTCCTAGAATTTCTTTTGCACAAAGGGCGAAGCTGGCACCATCTAGCAATTGATTTTCTACTTTCAGTCCCTATTTTCCACCCAATGAATTTTACTGCCTTATGGACCGCAACAGTTGTACCCAGTAATTCACTCTGCTACCCTCTCCTTCGCACTGAAAAACAAAAGGCCTGTCTATAAAAGAAAATAGAGTCTCGGGAAAAATTTGGACAGGTTACTAAACCACAGAAACATGACTTTAGTGAAGGTCAGGACAATTACAGATTTCAAAGGTGACCATTTATTTTGCAAATACTGTCTTAAAGAATTTTGGTATTTTAAAATATAACTTCATAGCTAGATGTAATGCAAACATCTTTAATCCCATGGTTTAGGAGGCAGAGACAGGTTAGTTTCTTTGAATTGAGGTCAGCCAGGATTACAGAATAAGTTCCAGGATAGCCAAAGCTACAAACTGAAACCCTGTTAAAAAGAAAAAAAATCAAAATACATAAATAAATATAATTTCATGGCTCTGGGATTTTGGCGGGTTTTTTTGTTTTGCATTAGGAACTACACAGTCTGCGTGAATTTGTCAAGTTCAGAGCACACACCCATGTGAGAAAGCTATTTCCCATGTGCTGTTTGAGAAGACATCTGCCCTCTTGACTTTTTAAAATGCTGTGTTGCTGGCTTAGGGCACGGACACATTTCTTACTCTCTTCCTCACTCAACCATAGCCCTTCCTTTAAAACATGTGTCTAGCAGAAAAAAATACAAAGTGAGCATTTTAGTGTTTGAAGATTATTCAGGTGATTTATGTAACAGTTGAGGGCTCAAGAAAAGAGCACAAAACTTGAAAAAGATTCCTAGAAATGGAGGCGTGAGAAAAAGAAAAGAATGAAATAGATCTTTCTTTCTGTTGTCTCATTGACCTAAGAAATGTAGAAGTATATTCAAAAATGTCTAAGTCTGGTACTAGAGAGATGGCTCACTAGTTTAAAGAGCCTGTTATGCTCTTGCAGAAGACCTGGGTTCAGTTCTTAGGATCCACTTGTTGGCTCACAGCTGCCCCTAACTCTAGCCCCAGTGAATCCAACTGCCTCATCTGACTTTCCCAGGCACCAGGCAGCAGGCACTCATGTGATGATACACATGGTGGCAAACACTCAAATGCATAAAATAAAAATGAACAAATCTTTGTTCAAAATAAAATACAGCTGCTCAAAGTGTCTCTAGGTTGATATTTTTAGCTTAGGGAGAAACTCTAAATCAGAAATTGTCCCATGAAACACATTTCTGTACACATTGTTTGGTTTGATCTGGAGAAGAAGTCTAGATTACTTTGTCCTTCTTCGGCTGTTATGAAGTATAGATAGTCCATGGTTATACAAAGATTTATGCAGCAAACATCTTACAGGTTTTTAAGTCAGACAAAACCACAAATGAACAAACTTAAAATAGGCCTGGGTTTTCCCATGAATGTCTGTGCTTTATAAGAAAGATCATCAGAGATTTATCACAAAAACATTTGTAGAATAAAAGGAAATTTTTTTTTTAATTTTTATTTTCAGCAAATCAAAAAAATTTAAAAAGCATTCAAACAGAATAAAATGAAAATAAACAAACAAGCAAAATACCAAGGGTCAGATATACTTATACAAGAATTCTATAGAGCCTTCAAACAAGCAACACTTTTTGAGTTATGTTTAAAAAAATTCAGAACCACAATAAGCTCCTTCACAAAGCAAATAATATTGAAATAGTGAAATCAAGTGTAGACCCAACAAAAATATATAAATTATAGTCCAATATCCCTCATGAATATACATACAAAAATTCTCATTGAAGTAGTTGCAAACTGAATACAAGAGATATAAAAAAAAAAATAATATTCCATGAATAACTGAACAACTGTTTTTTTTTGAAGACCGTACTCCATATACAGGCTGCATGTTTTGGAATAGCTCCCACTCCAGATGTTTAAGACCTACATGAAAACCAAGCTGCACATTTACAACATATGTGCAGGGAGGCCTAGGTTCAGCCCATGGAGGTAGATCTGTGTAGACTAGGTATGCTCCACGGTTGGTGATTCAGTCTCTGAGAGCTCCAAGGGTTCAGGTTGGTTTACTCTGTTGATCTTCCTGTGCAGTTCCTATCTCCTTTGGGCCCTCAATCCTTCCACCTATTCTTCTTTAAGAGTCCTCAAGCTCCATCCACTGTTTGGCTCTGGATGTCTGTATCTGTCTGAGTCAGCTGCTGGTTAGAGCCTCTCAGAGGACAGCTTGCCCCTGTCTGTTCTCAGGCTGGAGGTTTAGCTCCTGGGAGCTCTGGTTGAATCTTTTGATACTCGTTCTAAAAAGGACAAAAACACCCTCACTTTGGTCTTCCTCCTTCTTCTTGAGTTTCATGAGGTTTATGCGTTGCATCTTAGGTATTGTGTGTTTTGGGGCTAATATCCGCTTATCAGTGAGTGCATACCATGTGTGTTCTTTTGTGATTGGGTCATCTCACTCAGGATGATATTTTCTAGCTCCATCCATTTGTCTAAGAATTTCATGAGCTCATTATTTTTAATGGCTGAGTAGTACTCCATTGTGTAAATGTACCACATTTTCTGTAGCCATTCTTCTGTTGAAGGACATCTGGGTTCTTTCCAGCTTCTGGCTATTATGAATAAGGCCGCTATAAACATAGTGGAGCATGTGGCCCTGTTGCATGTTGAAATATCTTCTGGGTATATACCCAGGAGGGGTATAGCTGGGTCCTCAGGTAACACCATGTTCAATTTTCTGAGGTATCGCCAGACTGCTTTCCATAGTGGTTGTACCAGCTTGCAATCCCCACCAACAATGGAGGAGTGTTCCTCTTTCTCCACATCCTCGCCAACATCTGCTGTCACCTGTGTTTTGGATCTTAGCCAATCTGACTGGTGTGAGGTGGAATCTCAGTGTTGTTTTCATTTGCATTTCCCTGATGACTAGGGATGCTGAGCACTTCTTTAGATGTTTCTTAATCATTCGAGTTTCCTCAGTTGAGAGTTCTTTGTTCAACTCTCTACCCCATTTTTTAATAGGGTTATTTGATGGTCTGGAATCTAGTTTCTTCAGTTCTTTGTATACCTTGGATATTAGCCCTCTATCAGATGTAAGGTTGGTGAAAATCTTTTCCCAGTCTGTTGGTTCCCGCTTTGTCCTGTTGACCGTATCCTTTGCTTTACAGAAGCTTTGCAGTTTTATGAGATCCCATTTGTCAATTCTTGATCTTAGAGCATACGCCATTGGTGTTCTGTTCAGGAACTTTTCCCTGTGCCCATATGATCAAGGCTTTTCCCTATTTTCTCTTCTATTAGTTTCAGTGTAGCTGGTTTTATATGGAGGTCCTTGATCCACTTGGAATTGAGCTTTGTACAAGGAGATAAGTATGGATCAATTTGCATTCTTCTACAAGTTGACCTCCAGTTGGACCAGCACCATTTGTTGAAAATGCTGTCTTTTTTCCACTGGATAGTTTGAGCTCCTTTGTCGAAGATCAAGTGACCATAGGTATGGGGGTTCATTTCAGGGTCTTCTATTCTATTCCATTGATCCTCCTGACTGTCTCTGTTCCAATACCATGCCGTTTTTATCACTATTGCTTTGTAGTACAGCTTGAAATCGGGTATGGAGATTCCCCCAGAAGTTCTTTTATTGTTGAGTGTAGTTTTCGCTATCCTGGGTTTTTTGTTATTCCAAATGAATTTTAAGATTGCTCTTTCTATCTCTGTAAAGAATTGAGTGGGAATTTTGATAGGGATTGCATTAAATCTGTAGATTGCTTTTGGCAAGATAGCCATTTTTACTATATTAATCCTAAAAGGAAATTTTTAATTCAAAAGTTATAACTTAAAAACCACAGTGATGGGAGGTTCGTTTTGGTTCAGAAAACAAAAACACGAAGTTAACAGATAACAAAAGAAATATGGTACATTCCCTCCGAAACCAGTCACAATTGAGAATATTAGTGAAGAACATCAGAAAATATAATACACATGTATCAAACTCTATTTGAAATGATTACATTTTACTAACTTTGGAGAAAAAAATGATAAAATCTAGTTTAATGCAGTATTTAACCATTCAACAAATGCATCCAGGGCCTAAATTATGAATCACATCAAAGCAATTGTTGGTAATAAAATGAAAAGAGAAAATAGTTCCTAACCTCAAAGAACCTAGGGAAAGAAGAACCCGGGATGCCATCTTCCTGCTTCTGGAGGCCTTGCACAGTACAGTGCGCATGTGCTATAATGCTGGCTTTCTGGAAAAGACTTAAGAGCGTTAGGAACACCATTTGCATTTAATATCGACCTAACTCATTGGCATATTGTATTCTGTTTTGACTTAAAGAAACAAATGATTGATTGTAACATAAAAATGGCACAGTCACTTAGAAGGATGTCTTCACCCCAAAGGAATTACAGAGACCGATTAAGATTCCTAGGACTTGGCTTGCTATTTGCAGTTGTTCTCTGGGTGTCTGCAAGCCTTTGATGCAAGGTGGACCGTGTTTGCAAGCTACTCTCATGAAAGAGCAGTCAGCTGCTCCACCTAATGATGTTTTATCTGCTCTTCGGTAGTTTCATCTCAGCTACCATAGCAACGCCAGCACCATCCAGGATAGGGTTATGCTGCTTTCTCTACTGCTCTTAGCTGCTCCGAGCACTTCTCTATCATATGGGGTATTTTTTATTAATAGTTTACTGGAGAAGAAAAATTAGTATTTTAAGAGATGCTTATGAAATATTTGCACAGTGATTTTATCAAAGGAGCAAATACAGAGTTCCTGGGGCCAAAGGTTTATGCAATCGAAGGGAGAAAACAATTCTTTACAAACACAAATAGAAAATGACAAATTCAGAACTGGATATGAAAGGAATATTGAGTAAGAATGAGGAAAGAGACTATATCACACTATAATGCAAGGAATGCATAAAGATTGTGTCACAATATCTATAAAAATAACCTGTATTGCTCTAATTAATTGTCACACATACTTCTGTGAGGTTTTCCTTAAAATGTCTGTTCTCATTGACTTCCTCTTTATGCAGGAGGTTTGTAAGACCCTTTCTGGAGAGAAGTTAGAAATATAATTCAATCTTTCCACTACCAGGGTAATCAAAATCAATTTTGTTTTCATTGCCAGCCTAAAATAGCTCCTTTCAGCTCCAAGTCCCATGGCATAACAGGCAAATTGTCAGAAATGCTGTAAAATGTGAGAAATCTTCTATCAAGCTTATTACATATAAGAGCTGCCAGACTTAGAGAATAATTTTTGACGTAACTTCCACTCTCAACATACCAAGTCCTTTTCTCCTCTCCTCTTAACACAGTAACAGCTCTGGGCACTAGAGGATAGATTTGTTGCCCAGGGACAGCAGCATCTACTCCAACCTTCCATGCTACCTGTGTGATCAGGCAATGGTCAAAATATTCTGGGCCTGTAACTTAGCCATGTCAGATCACCCAGTTGTCCTGATAATCTTGTTTAGAGTACACCCTTCCACTTCACTGCTCTCAGACCAAAGGAAAGCATTGGGAGAGCAAAAGAGCACTGTTGCAGGAAACAGTATTCTGTACCTGCAACTAGAGCATTTGCTAGACAACAGAGAACACCTCATGTTTGTGTTGTTACCTACTTGGTAGTTCTTTTTTGTTGAAATGATTCAAGCCACCTTGCCACATGCCCCCTTTACCCCTGCTACATCTGGTCCAAAGAAAACTTATTGTAGGCTTTGCTTAGCATTCCTCAGTCATTCCACGTCTCCTTGGCCTGCATTTCTTTTAGCCTTGTTAGATTTTCATCATACCAAAGATCTGATAGTGAGAAATACCAGAATAAGTAGCCAAAACGATGCACATGTACCCTTCACATCCTCTCAATACTCAAAAGTTGAGATTTGGTCTTTTGCTATGTATTGCAATGCTAAATACTGGCCCCCAAGTCGTGGCTGACCCCAGGGACAAGAGAATCTACACATACACCTAAGTGACCTTGCCCCTCCTCCCCCAGGTTATCCCTGATTGGAGAATAACATCGAGGTTTTACAAAAATTATTTTAGAGTTCTTCAACCAAGCATATATATCAGATGCTTTATCATCATTTCTTTGCTTTATTTTTTGGAAGACAGATTAAAGATCTGACAAACACAGTAAATATAAGTTAACGAATGCCAGTGACTTCACTGAATGCTGATAAAAAACATTCAGTTCCAGGTATGTGGTAGGCACATTTCTCAGGGAGCTCTGCCAATGTGTATACCACACTGTCACCAGAACATTTAATGCAAAATAATGCCACTTTATCTCCAGATAGGATATGTAGAGGACAACAATAACCTTTCATAAACTATGGGAAATGGACTAGAATTATTTTATTTTCTTCCTCAATTTTCAATAATACAATAGAAGAGAGTAAAATCGTGATGTTATTTATACATACATTCATGGCACAAAACCATATCCCTCAGGTGAAAGAACCTATTTTTCAGCCTTGTATTCCAGCCATAGCCATGTGTAACTAAGCCAGAGGAAACTTGTAGGTAGGAAGCACTTTACTGCTTTGTTTTGTTTTGTTTTGTTTTGTTTTGTTTTGTTTTGTTTTGTTGTCAAGAGCCTTAGTAGTTCCTTTGTTGTCCCAGGCAGGGATAACTGGGGCAGTGTTTTGTTTCGTCTTATCTTCTCTTGTCTGTCTTGTTTTTGTTTTGTTATGTGTCATGATGCTGTATTTTAAATGATCTTCACTGGCTTCCCCAACATCCTTTTAAATCACTCTGTAAAGCATAGAATGGTTAATTCTCAGATAACTGGTGTTGAGGACAGAGAAACATGAGATCCTTGTTCCCAGTTCCTGGCACAAAGCTTTTAAGACCTTAGAAACCCCTAATTGAAGAGGGTAAGAACAGTAGCTTGTATTATTCATAATGTATCCACCGAAAGGGGCTTACAGAAGATAATTATCAGAGAGGCACAGTGGAAAGGGAAGAAAGCAAAGTAGTTGAATGCAGAACAAGGCAGAAATCAGACTCTATCCAAGGCCTTCCTGTTCAAGCTACCATCTAGTCCTTGCGCAAAGTAGCTTTTATATCCAGAGTAAAGCTGGAAATGCAAAGTACCATAAATTCCTAAATTCATGAGCTACAGAACAAGATGATTTCTCTCTCTCTTTTTAGATTTATTTACTTTTATTTTATGCATATGGGTGTTTTGTCTGCATGTACTTCAATGCATCATGTATGTACAGTGCCCATAGGAAGACAGAAGAGGGCATTTGGTCTTGTTGGACTGGAGTTACAGATGGTTATTAGTTCTCAGGTGGGTCCTGGGAACCAAGCATAAGTGCTTTGTATGAACAAGTGCTCTTACTGGCTGAGTTGTCTCCCCAGCCCCAAGGTTTCACTTAACTCTGCCTTTCTTCATCATGTTGTTTATTTAAACTGGAAAGCACCAACTTTTCTGTCGACTCACGTTGAAGACTGACAGTCAGGGCAATGACTTACTCCATGCCTAGCATCTACTAGTGAGCCTAGTCAGTGAGATGTCTTTCCTATATAATTCTCCCACTGATACGTAATGCCACACGATATGATGGTCCATGAATTAGATAGACTATGCATTATGAATGTCTCAGGAATTACTGCTGTAAGGAAGCGTTGTGTTTGCCTTGTTCATAATCAATGAAGAGAAAAATGTTGATTCAAACAATTAAGAGTCTATGGCTGAAATTTTTCAATGTCTTATGGAAACTAGCTACATGTTTTTGAGCTATGTGTATTGGTTTTTACTACAACTTTCCCAAATTACTACAAACAATGGCTTAAAACAGCAAAAAATTATTATTTTTAATTCTGTAGGTCGAAAATTCAAAATGGCTTTTGTTAAAATAATGATTTTCGTGAGGGATCTTTTCTACCCTCAAGATTTTAGAATTTGTTCATTTCCTTTGCCCTGGCCAGCTTCTTCAAGACAAAAATCAGTGATATAAATTTCCGGCCTGCCTTACTCCCTTTGGAAAGAGGAAAATGCTGGTTGGTTTTGTCAATTTGACACAAAGCTAGTGTCATTTTGAAAAGCAGAACTTAAGTTGAGAAAGTTCTCTCACTGGTCAGCCTATGGGCAACCTGTCATGCATTTTCTTGATTGATGGCTGATGTGGAAATGTCCTGTTCTGTATGGGTGGTGCTGATGCTGGGCTGTGGTCCTAGGTGCTATAACAAAGTAGGCTGAGCAAGCCATGAGGAACAAGACATTTTGTACTGCTTATCCATGGCCTCTGCGTCAGTTCCTACATTTACTGCCTGTTCTGACTTCCCTCAGTAAGGAGCTAATACTGAAAGTGAAAGATGAAATAAACTCCTTTTTCTCCCAAGTTATTTGTGATCCTGGCGTTTTATAATAGCAATAGAAACCATTGCTAAGAGAAGAACCATGATGACTGAATTAGGTCAACTAGAAAATACCAAATAATCAGCCCATCTCTGAAGAATTGGAGTCCTTTTGTCAGGTAAAGTATTTAAAGATTCCAGAGATGAAGGCTCTTTGACTGGTCAGGGCATTATCTGGATTATACACTTAACTGAAAATCATTCTAATTTACTCATCATTCAGTTTGCTTTAATTTTAGGTTTACTTGTGTTTATTACCAGTATAGATATAAGTAGGGATATTTTCAGACATGAACTTACATAAGTAATTACCAAACCTGAATCTCACAAAATGTACTCACTTCTCTTATACTATACTTTTACAATATTTTACTTGTCATGAATTTGAGTTTTTCAATAAAAGTAAGGATAACATCCCCAATAAAACTATGAAGAAATATTCACATTGTTAGAATGAAGATCTGTCTAGCCTTTCAATAATAAGAATTCTATTACTTAAAGAGGTTTGCCATGACATTGAACTGTTTTCCTATGGTTTCTATATCAATTGACCATAACCTTAGTGGTTTAACTAATAGGACTTTGTTCATCCACATTTCTGGAGACTAGAAGTTTAAAAATCAAGGACTGGTACACTCATGCACTCTGATGGCTCTATGGAAGAACTGAGCTGTGCCTCTCCCAGCTTTGGGGGACACATGTCTTTCTTAGCTTAGGATAGCACAATCTGTTTGCCCCTGTCTTCACATCAGCCTCATGCACCCTCTTCTCTCTCTCTCTCTAAGTATGCTGACATGAAATTTGAAAGCCAAAGTAATCCTCCTATCGACTCTTAATTTAATTACATCTTCAAATATTCTATTTCCAAATATAGTTCTTTCTCAGGCGCTAGGTGAACATGAATAACAGTGAAATTCAAATGAAAGTACATAAAAGAGTTATTCTTTATAATTAACTTCTTTGTTGCTGTGGAAGTTTTGCTGTTAATAAAACTGACCCAATTCTTAGAATTGCTCTCAATGCTGAATGACAATAAAAGGAAAGAGGCAATAATTATTCTCCTGACAGCGTTTTACTACAGCTGCTCACAGTATTCCAGCATCCACTCTCTACAGTACCCTATCTGGTTTATGCTTCTGAAAGCACAATCATAAACACAAGGAGAGAAGGGCTCAGTAACCAGCCTGGTATGACAAGGCTGTCCTAGATGGAGGCCAGCATCACACATGTCCCACTCTTCTCATCACCACTGGAATCCACTCTGCCCATTTATACACAAAGTCCTTCCATTCTCGATGTTGAATCCATGCTTATTGTGACCTTCCAGCTTTTAGAAAATAAATTACTACAACAGCGAAAGCTAGAACTTCAAAACTTTGAAAAATAATGAGAGTGAGGAACAGAAGGACAGACAGAGAGAGGAAGAGAGCAGGGAAGGACGGAAACCCAACAAAAAAAAGGTTTCTTTGGATGGACAGGGATATTGGATTTGGGAGCAACAGAGGCAGATGGAAAATGCTAACACATTTCTTGAGGCACCGGAAATAAGGCCTCAATTATATTAGAAAGGATCTTGGCATTCAGGTCTCTATCACAAGCCAAATAAAACACTTTCCTAAAAACACACCTGTTTATGAGTAAAATATACCCAGAAATTCCTTTCTATACTAAGTGAAATTACCTTACAGTAGAAAGCATTTTCCAGAGTATAATATTTTAATTAGAAGGCATAGATTTCTAAATGTTTATATAAGTTAACCTTCAGAATTTTATCTTTTTAAATTATTATTTATATTTTAACATTATAATTACATCATTTCCTCCCTCTAAGCTCTCCCATGTATCCCTCGTTGTTCTCATTCAAACTCATGACTACTGTGTTTCCTTATTTAGTTCTGTGTGTGTTTGTGTGTGTGTGTGTGTGTGTGTACATACACAGGCAAGCATGCAAACACTTTTATTAGTAAAACTATAAATACAACCTTGTCAGTCTGTGTATTTTTACTTGTATGTATGCTTTCAGGGATGACCGTTTGGTATTGTAACACCAACTGTTGTGCTCTTCCCTGGGGAAGACTGTCCAGCTCTCAGAATTCCTTAGCTGTATGTAATCCTTGGTGCAGGGCTGAGGCCTTCTGGGTTTTGTTCCCAGTCCATGTTAGCATGTCGATTGTTGTTCTTTTTCAGCTTATGTTTGGGCGTTTTGCTGGTAAGACTGGTATAACTTCTGAAATTACTAGAAGACACAGCAAACTCTTCACAGCCTGACTATGACAATCTTTCTGCCCTCTCTTCCACAATGTTATCTGAGCCTTAGGCACAGGAGGTTTTTGGTTTGTTGTGTTTTGTTTTGTTTTATTTTGTTTTGTTTTAGATGTATCCACTGGGACTGGTATCCATAACTTAGGATTTTGATTTAACAGACCAATTAACAAACAAAAACAAAAGGTGATTTTGTTAACAGGTTAGTTAATAGCATTTAAAATATAATAAGATAAACGTTGTGTTGCTCGGCCTTACAGCACTATAACATATCCCCGGGTGAACCAGTTTAAAAGGAGAAAAGGTTTCTTTCGGCTCATGGTTTCTGCCAATGGTTAGTTACTCGATCCTGTTGCTTCAGGTCTGTGACAACATGCTGTATCTTAGCAGGATCATGAGGCCGAGGAAATGAGTCACCTAGTGGTAGTAACTGGAATATAAAAAGTATAGTGGGTGGAATCCCTTCATCTCTTTTAATGGCAAACACTGAATGACCTAACTTCCTCCTAAAAGGCCTCACCTTTTAAGAATTCCAAGATCTTCCAGAGGTGCCATCAGCCATGAACCAAGCATTCAGCACATGAGCCCTTGGGAAATATTGAAATTCTAAACCATAAGAAACATCTGGGGAACTGATCTTTAAAAATCATGTGTCCTGGGGATATTGAAAGAATCGGAAAATTCTACTTTATGAAGTGAGGCATATACATATAAAATCTACTCTTACTTCCTGGGTGAATGTATAAGAAGTTGTCTTGCTTAAATTGCTCATGTGTGCTAAGGAACTAGCCTGAATCCTCTGTTTTCAACTGTTGCACCCTATCCCTTGGTGGTTTAGTGTACTCATGAGCTATTAGCATGTATTAAGCTGGTGAAATCAGAGCCAGGGCTCCAGCAGAGGATCCTCTACTTAGCAGCTGACCTGAATATTCACACAAACGATCTATACATCTACTTAATGCCCCTACTCATCTTAATTTTCACATATGAGGCCTGAGTTCGTGCCTATGCCCCAACCTAACCTAACAATAGATGACATGAACATGTTTTCATTCAAACAGCTTAGGTTTCTGGACATTATCAGAGCCTTACTTCAGGAGTTTACTTGTCACCAATAAAATGGTGAGAGTCCCCTTTACCTTATATCATCACCAGTATGAACTGTCATCATTTTATTGATCTCAGCCATTCTGACTAGCATAAGATGAAATCACAAAGTCATTTTGATTTGCATTTCCTTGAGTAAGAACGTTGAATGTTTCTTAAGTTTATTTCAGGCATTTGTGACCATCTTTTGAGTATTCTGGTTGTATACCCCATTTTTAAATTCCTTACTTGTTTTCTTGATGTCCAGTCTTTTAATTATTTATATATTTTATTTATTAAATTTCTACCAGATATGTACTTGGTTACAAATATTTTCCCATTCTGTAGGCTACTTACTTTGTCCTAATGATGGTGTCCTTTACCATACAGAAGATTCTCAGTTTCATGAAGCATCATTTATTAATTGTTAATCTTAGTGCCTGAGTTACTGGTGTCCTGTTCAGAAAGTCTTTCCTTATGACACTGAGCTCAAGACTATTAACCTACTTTCTCTTCTGACACCTACAGAGTATCCACTATTAGTCCAGGTCTTTGATCTATCTGGAGTTGGGTCTTGTGCAGGGGTGATAAATGAGGATCTATTTGCATTATCCTACATCCAGCAATAAACTGAACCAGCCCCATCTGCATCTGCCTCCCTGCCACTAGACAAATATTATGTGATATGTGGTGGCATCATGCCATACTGGCTTTTTAATTCCCTCCCATTGCCTTTAACATTGATAATTCTGCAAAAATTATATTATGACATTCATTTTACAGGCAATAAAACTGAAGTCTCATGTAGTTAAATGAATTCTTTATGTTCATTCTACAAGTATATAGCAAAACCAAGATTTGTGTATGTCATTGGTATTGTAATTGTTGTCTTTGTGAAGCTTAGAATTGAACATGACATTTCACAAAAGCTAAGTAAGTCTTTTACTTACTATATTTTCAGCCCCAGAAATGAGTTTTAAATGAGAATTCTTTCCAAAGCTTTTACCCCTCTTTTTAGTCATCTTTTCTCTATAGTAGTTCAGTATGAAACTAAATATTCAGGGGTAAATGACCCTAGTAAATCTATAATTCCCAGCAATATTCTAAATGGATATAGTTAATATAAAATCTTTCTTAGTTAGCTACTTATAATATCTCTTTTTTAAATTTAAGCTTTCTTAGATAGATTTAAGTCTACTTTTATCTCACCATAGTAAGGCTTTTTTAAGACTCAAAGAAAAACTGTGCTACATTGTTGTGTTTTGTGGTATTCAGGACTCAGGATTTTGCTCAGTAAGTGTCTGATTTGAAAGATCAGCCATATATTACTAGCAAAAAGTGATCTGTCTCATTCTCAGATATTAGTTTCTAATAAATTAGATTTAATATATCACATGGACATTTATAAGGCTGCTCTACATGCAGTGTCATTGATTTAATATTGATCTGGTTCATAGCTGGTGTGTTTAATTTAAAAATACTATGTCAGACTCAGTGTTTAATGTGTTTGGCTTGATAGTATTTTGGCTCAATGTTCAACTGTCTGATTTGATAAGAAATATATTGCTTTGCGGCATGGAAAAATGTTAAGAGAATATTATCAGTAAACAGTAAGCAGATGTATTATTGTAGAGAAATGATTACACTCTTAGTACAGAAATCTGAAGTGGCAATATTATCAAAAAGATATGGTAGTTTTGTTTAGGTAAATAGGCTTCTTGACTTCATTTAATTAAATAAACAGAAATGAATAGGCACGTAAGCCTTCTCAAAGGTAAATATTTTTAACAAATTAAACATCGACTTTCTTGGGGCTTTCTTTGCAGAAGAACTAGCTTGTGTGTTTTGGTAAGCTCGTACTTAATAAGTAAACAACATGCTCCTGTTTACAGATTTTTATATATTTGCATTCTGAAAATCTCTAGCTTTAACATGTCACAATGAACACTTCAAGATCTAATTGACAGAGAGACTGAATGTAAGGCCCTCTGCAGTCTCCATGTCTCCAAGTGTGCATTTGGATGGATCAATGCATTTTAAACGTCTGTGCAATATTACTTTGCCTGACTTGCCAAGAGAATGAATTTTAATGTTCAGTTGTGATTCCTCGTTCCCTCCAGGAAACCCCCTGTAGTTCCCTGGCATCCTTCTCCATTGTTCATTATCCTTATCAGAGCAGTCACCCAAGTGAATCTCTCTCGCTATCATGCAGTCCAGAACTCCCAAGACACTCTTCACTGACTACCCTCTTTTGCCTCTCAAATTTGTTAGTATGGGTTCATTCAGCTCTTTCCATTTCTTTTGCATTCTAATATTTCTCTCTGCCTTAGTGAAAATCCTTGCTAGATACTTACTTTAAAGCCATATTTAATTCTTTGGTTCTCGGTGTATTCTGAATCCACAGCTGTGTTTCATGCTTAAATTTTCATCCATTGAATATAATATTTTTGTTATTTCAAATACAGAGTTACCCTCTTGTGCATAGAAAGCTTTCTATTCACTCTCCCTAACTCAATGGGATTTACGCCAATTTCTTAATAATTCCCACAGGAAAGACTAAAAGATACTGAGTTAACTGAAGAGATTCTGAGATGTCTATTGCTCTGTCTATCCTCCCATATATCCTGCAGTACAATTGTCTGAATAAAGGGCTCTCATCAGCTATGGAAAGAAACTGATTTAGGCTAAAACTATCCAAAAGAGCTGTTACATTTCACCCTTCCAGACCACACAGCCTGACTGCAGATTCATGACAGCAGTAGACCCCTAATATATTGCTGTCTGTTGATGAAGCTTCCTATTCCATTGAAATTATTCTGCAGCTTCATGGAATGACTTAGTCTCCTCGACACACAAGCCACTTCCCTTTGCTCATAGTCTCTCTGTTCTCTTCCTTTTTCCCACTCTTTCTCTCTTTCCTTTAATATTTATTCTACTCTAATAAACATAGATGAATTTTTAAACCCCAGTCTTGGGAGGTTTATAATTAGTACCTGCTGAAAAAATAATAATAATTTTCTGTCTTTAAGTTGCTGTGTTTTTGTTTCTTTTACACCAAACTCCTCCTGATTAATCTTCCTTGTTCTCTAAGATCTAAATTAATCGTAAGTAATTTTCCCTTAAGAGAGCAATTATAATTATTGTTTGTGTTTGCATTTTAATGTGCTTTATATTTATTCATTTTTGTTCTTACCAAAATACATTCACCTTGAAGGCAGGGTAATAATATTAATGTCTAACAAAATCTAAATCCATCTTTCCCTCTGCCTTCATCATTTTTTGTTTCTGTTTCCATCTTATTCAAACAAAAACATCTCTGGCTCTCTTTCTCTGTCTCCCTGTCTCTCTGTCCTGCCTCTCTGTCTCTCTCTCTCTCTGTGTCTCTTTCTCTGTCTCTCTCTCTGTCTCTTTCTGTGGGGGAGTATGGCGGGCCTGTGTATAAGAAATACAGTAAGTATTATATTAAGTATGGCTTCACAATGAGTGTACATTATATTATTGTTGTCCATCACCTCTAGGCACACAAAATTCATTCTAATTTGTCACTTAATAATTCCAACACTCTATAATGCATTCTACTTAAAATGCTAAACAATAACATATACGCTCTAAAGTATAAGTATGTAATAAATAGATATTGCTACAATATGGTACTCTCACTTTAACCCCAGCATTTCTAAGATCAGAGGATAATGCCATCTTTGTTCATTTCTGACACACAACACTCTGATGTGTTGGAAGACAGTCCAGTCATAGCCATTGTGCTTAGACAGAGCTGAGTATAAAATCTGTAGTACAGTTTGTAGCTTCAACATCTAATCTACTAGAGTACTCCACATAGCTTATTTGGAGATGAGAAAATGTTTAATCACTGTCACTAATGGACACTTTGAAGCATAAGGAGAGTTAAAAGTGTTTCACATGAAATGTAGAGTTAGACCAGCCACTTCAGGTAAATAGATTACAAGTAAATTGCAGGCATTTATTGACGTGAAAAGGGCTTTTAGATGATTGCACGGAAACAGTTTTATCACCGTTGAAACTCCATGTAATTTTATTCTAAGTAAACTTCACTTCAGATTGCATCATGTAAGTTTGAGATAAAATAAACCTTACACACTAACTTCCATCTGCTTCCATCAATTCACTGGAAAACAACATGATTATCCTCATACCAAAGCAAAACCTATCTTCAGTTTCCATTGCTAGCCAAATAAGGCAGCAAATGGATGCGACCTTTCAAACAGTGCAAGAACTCAAATGTCGTCTCCACTGAGCTCCCAGCCAACTTTACAGCCAGCTCAAGGCAACATCCCTCAAGAACTGTATGTAGTCTTGCATTTCTCCTGTCAGCTCGTACAACAGGATGAAATTTGGGCTGCCAAAGTAACTAAACATTAAGTAATATCCAAAAATAGAGAACGCACATCAATAAGAAACCCAATGATGCTTTTAAGTTGCCTTCAAATGCTTAAATAATTCTCAGATGTGTGTATTCTTGATGAAGTCAGGAGATGCTAGAGAGCAATGGCTGTGGAGCCACGGTTGATCATATATTACCACTCCCTAAGAGAAGAGATTTGATTTGAATCTTTAAAAATTAGATGGCTGGGAAATGTGAGATGACAGTAAAATTCCAGGAGAACTTGGGAAATAAAAAGCCTCTTCACAAGTTCAACATTTGTGATCAAAGACAAACTTGGCACAGCAGTGTCGACAAAACTAAAACACATTTTGTTTTTCAGAGACACTAGTAAAACAATTTAAAAGGCAAGCCACACAATAAGATAAAACATTCATTATACATATATGCAAACACATACATGCATATACAGATGTATTACAAAGAATTTGCCTTTCAAGAGATAAAGAACTAAAATCAATTAAAATATATAATTAAAAATAAGTTTGAAAGAGCTAAATCATGTCAACACCACTATTAGGAAAATATAAATTAAATAACTATAATTTATATTCCACATTTTAAACTTCTATGTTTAAACAGACAACATAATAGGTCCAAATATTATCAAAATGAAATACCAAGAGCTTACAGATTTTAATTCTGTAAATTGTATAAAACTACTTTGGAAATCTATTTATCAGTTTTTCTGTAAAATGTAGAGCTAGCCTATGGCTAGCCATTTCAATCCCAAGCATTTACCCAGAACACATTAGTATTTCTTGGTTAAACCAAGAAATACACTGGATTTGGGTTTGGTTTGTACTTACTTTTCAAAATTCTTAAGATGCATTATTAAGACATTTATTTGTGATCTATTTGATTTTTTTTAAAATAAGGCACTTAGGAATATAAATTTCTCTCTTAACACTATTTTGAATGTGTGCCAGAAGTATGGGGGAGATGAAATAAGTGACTCCCCAGGAAAAATGACTGACGAAACAAACTGAAGAGCCTTAGGTTTAGAGCCAGCCATGTGGGTGTTGACACAGCAGCAGAGAAAAGGACAAGTAAGAAAAGGACTTATACACTACCAATGGGACTCATGAACAAATATGAGAGCCTTGGGTTAGGAGCTAGACCCTGAAAACGCAGGTTTCGAATTGTAATATTCTCTTGGTGGATTGTTTTTTTGATGAGTATAAGTACCTTCCAACTAGCTAGATTCACAGTTTGTCTTGTCAGATAATAGAATAGTTATTCCTACTTGTTTCTTATTTGTTTCTTTAATGTACCACTTTCTATATTTCCATAAGGTGGTGTCTTTTAGGTTAAATGAATTTCTTTGGAAACAGCAAGAAGATGGATCTTGTTTTATAGACTGTTCTTCTAGCTTATGCAATGGAAGCCACTAATATTAAGAATTATTAGTGACAGATATATATTCATTTTGTTAATTTGATGACATTTTCTTAGATCTCCTTTGATTAACTGTCCTAATGTGTTTATTTTTCCTCTGTAGTCTTTTAGGCATATTTATCCTTCTCTTCAGCCCAAAGTATTACCTTCCTCCTGCATCCTATTGAGGTCTCTTTGTGGCATATAGTCCTCTGATCTGTTTTGGTCATACACAAATTTATTTCTTTTTCAAGAAGGTGTGTGTGTGTGTGTGTGTGTGTGTGTGTGTGTGTGTGTGTGTGTGTTTATGCTGAGTATGAAATCTAGGTTGGCAGTTGTACACTCTCAGAACTTGGAATGCATTTTTCCAAGCCTGTATAGCTTTGAAAGTTTCTATCAGGGCTAGAGAGATGGCTCAGGGATTAAGAATGCTTATTATTAAAACCAGCTTCAGTTTCCACTATCATATCAGGTAATTCATAATCGCTTATAACTCCAGTTCATGTGTAATATGCAATAGTCTATAGGAGCAGGTGTTCTGCTTCCAAATAGCAACAAATTAACAATGGGAAAATGCCAAATTCAGACATTTCACACCTCCCATAGCAAGTGAGCTCACCAACACACAAATTTCTAGTCCCAGAGCTGATAGATTAATTTTTCACTTCATTATAGAAGAAATTGTTTTCATTTGGTTTTTAGGGATATGTGCTTTGATACAGGCACTACATTTTCAGGATGGAGCAGTTGTCAAATACTGAGTTTTCCTTTACCTCATCCTGCTGCATCTGCTCCAGCCTACAGCAACCCATTCACCTAAGTTGTGTGTATGCAATCATTCTTCTTTAAAAAAAATATATATATATATGGTCTAAGTGCTCTTAGAGTAAATGGAGATAATTATATCCACTTAAAATTAGACTGTTGTAAATTCAAGGCTATAGATTACATTCCCACATGCATTTTCTCAGATTAAAAGCAAATGCCTTCAATTTGATGTGTCTAATTTGATATGATGGTAGCTATGATACTTCAGTATGATATGATAGTAGCTATTAGATTCATGTGACTTTAAATTTAAGTGAAATGAGATTAAACAGTTTCTTAATTTTCTTTTGATTAGTTTGGTAAAATATCCTGACAAAACAACTTCTGGGAATAAAGATTTATTTTAGCTTATGGTACAGTCCATCATGGTGTGGAAGTCAAGGCAGTTGGAGTTTGAAGCAGTAGATTATATCGCATCCACAACTAAGAAGTAGATCACAAAGGAAGGCATGGTCCTGCCCACCTCCTTTTTATTATTATATATTTCAGAATATCAGGAGGGAATAACACCACCCACAATGGGTGGGTTTTCCCAACTCTTTCATCCCAATCAAGATAACCTCCCTCACCCAAATCCAGAGGTCTAGCTCCCAGGTTTTAGATTCTGTGAAGTCAAGAATTCACACTAACCATCACAAATAGAATTGATAATGTGTTTCCTGACTCACATTACTCTTCTTTCAAATGCTGAGGGACCTTAGCTAGTAGTTACCATATTGGAAATGTGAAATAGGAAATACTGTCAGCATTTCAAAACATACTACTGAGCTGCACTGTCTAGCATAATGTATATTACATAAATTCTGAATTTATGCTACGTCACAGATAGTAGTAACCGATACATGTACACAATGATCCAGCATAATATTCCACTAGTACTTAGTCATTTCCAGTATTTTAGGATTAGCAGACTCAGATTGATGAATTAACAGAGTTCAAGGATAAGAACTGATTCCACAGTTAGCATTCATCCTGTTTGAAGCAATGGGAGACGGTGAAGAGGAAGCAGTCCAGGCACACCAGTAGTTGCAGTTACATGATGTTCAACAACATGAAGGAGGTGATGTGATAAGCCGCCATCATGGCATAAGGGGAAAGCATAGCCATGCCTCAAAGTCATGCAGAAGGGACATGAACACAGCCTCGGGCTGTGAACAGATTTCCAGGAACACATCACGCTTGGGTTGAGAAGAAATTTAGTATATGTCATAAAGATGATAACTGGGATTGAATCAAAAAAAAACTGAGCAGGAAAGCATTCTAATCAAGGAGGAAAACAAATATTCAAGAGAAAAAAGGACACTTAAGGAATTAGATGAAAATAAGAGTAAATGATATTAATATAAAAAGTGAATCCAATTAAAAGTAAAATCAAATTACTCTTATGAAAGTTAAAGGATGTAATTTATTTTACAATGAAATTCCAAAGTTATATTTCTAAATCATGCTTTCATGATGGGCAGATTGGCTCATGTGCAACCTGAGCACTCTAGAGGCTGAAGGAGGAAGTAACAAACTCAAAGCAAAATTTAAAGCATGCAACAAAAAAATGTTGAAGTATTTTTATAAGTAAAGACTTTCCAAAAATGTGATTTTTGACTAACATGGATTATCATTCAACAATTGTTACTCAATTGTCTATAGTCATGCATTTGCATTCATATACAATGTTCTTACGTGCGTAGATGTAACCACACATAGAATTTAGCCCATAATAGTTTTACTTCTATGCTTAGCTTTATCCCATTTTCCTCTTCTTTACCTCCAGCCTCACTTTCTACATTAAAAGGCAATTAATAGGATATATTGTATTAATCCATATTTTTAATCTAAGCTTTCTAATAACAAGATAGCATATTGCATATACTCAAATATTTATACAATTTTGGGTTACTGTTGCTTTTAAAAATAGGATTGTATTATGAATAATTTCTGTGCCTTGCTTTTTTTCATTCTGTAAATACATATTAGAGACCTTCTGAGGCTCCCATAGCAAGAAAAGATTCTTTTAAAAGTCCCATCATGTTTCATGGTGCTTATCAGCCCTTGAGCAAAGATCATTACCACTGAGTCCAATTTAGTGCCACAGTAAATAGTGACACACTGAGTACCCTCTGCATTAATCTGATCATGCCACCCCTCCCTGGAATGCAACCTTAGGAATAGAGTCACTTGGCCAAAAAGTCATTGGTATATTTTTTTTAAATTTGCATTGATGTAGCTTTTAGGGGAGAAAAGAAGTATATTCCACCAGCAATGTGAGAAAATGCACTTTTCCATGCATCCCCACTAGCAATAAATGTTAAATGTCAGACCAATAGATCTCAAACAGTGTCCTGCTGTCCTTTAGCTGGTACTGGTATAACTGCTCTTGTGTTTGAGCAGTTTTTCAGTGCTTGCAGGGATGTGGGTCCATTCCGTTTTGAATTGCTTCTCTGGATGCTTCAGCTATCTTCCTTTCACATCTACTGTTCTTATCTACTTAACGATATTCATTCTTGGTCCACTGCATTCTAATTTTGTTCTAAAATTTACCTACCATTTGTTAATGTTGAAATCTATTATCACAGAAATCTGTTTAAACTGGTTCTATGAAATAATGTAACTTAGTGTATATCATTTCTAAATTTCACAGCATAACATTCACTTTAGCTCGGCGGTGGTGGCGCATGCCTTTAATCCCAGCACTTGGGAGGCAGAGGCAAGCGGATTTCTGAGTTTCGAGGCCAGCCTGTCTACAGAGTGAGTTCCAGGACAGCCAGGGCTACACAGAGAAACCCTGTCTCAAAAACAAAACAAAACAAAAACAAAAACAAAAAAACCATTCACTTTATACATATACTATATACACTCCTTTAGTTTTCCTTTCAATATGGACTTTATATTAATTTGAACTGTTTAATCTTATTGGAAAGTACTGCTTTAAGTATTAAAATAAATGAATTCAGGAGCCAAGGGTGTAGCTCAAACTCAGTAACGGTGTGCTTGCATGAGGCTCTGGGCTAGCAGTGTAGCACAGTAATGGTGTACTTGCCTGGCATGTATGAGGCTCAAAGTTTAAACCCCAACAATGAAAAGAAAATACTGAAATGAATGATTTTATTTTCTAATCCCTATCAATTATGCCAATAGCCATTACTAACATATTGACTAAAGTTTTAGGAAACAATTCAGAACACAGCTTCTTCTTCAGACAAAAGCCCATCCCAACATCATATTTTTTATGTATGTGCTATGACTTTAACATAAAACATGAGAATATGCATTTGAAATGGTATATTGTTCTGTATATTTATCTTTGCTGAAAATGTTAGTATTTAAACAAAACAATAATGAGATTATTGAACATCATCAATTAATTACAACAGTAATAATGTGTGGCTTAAAACATTTATATTTGTATTCTTAAGTGATAATTTATAGTTACATAATAATGTACATATAAAAACCTTGTGAGGATATAATTATTTATCATTGTACAATATTAAGTGTAACATATTTCAGCATCCTTTTTATGTCTGTTGATAAAAGAGCTATTTTTAATTTTTTATAGTTCTGTATTTGATGTAGACATTTTTGTTTGTGTATTTGTTTCTAGATAGGGTCTCACTACATTGCTCTAGCTGTCATGGAATTTACTATGTAGACCAGAAGGCCTTGAACTCCCAGAGATCTGCCTGTCTCTGATTAAAGGCATGAACCACCAAACCTGTTCTATAGGCATTTTTAAGAAGAAGCTTCTCTGGTGATAGCTCAGCAAGGCACTTATCTCTGAGTTTAGCAAAATGTCATCAAGAGTAATCTTATTGCCACAGGTTGTTTTTGCTTGCTTGTTTGTTTGTTTGTTTAGGGGTATTGTTTTTTGTTTTATTTTTGTTTTTATTTTATAACAGTAGTATTTGTTTTCCAACAGGTCCCTGAGCTACCTAGTCTCAGTTCTTGGTCACACAAGCAGTGTCAGGTATAGGTTACACCTTGTGACCTGGACCTTAAATCAAATTAGATATTGCTTGATTATCCCACAAACTTTGTCCCACCACTGTTCTAGCTTGTCTTGCAGTCAGGACAGCATTGTAGATCAAAACCTCTTGCTTGTCTTCCAACATGAAATTCCCTGTGACTTGTGGCTCTTCTAAGCCCAGTCTGACATCACTGATATGCGATGACATCCATCTAAACATCTCTTTGTGAAAATAAAGCTTGAGTGTTAAAACAGTATATACCTCACCCAATAGGAAGACCAGGGCTTAATCTTGGAGAGATACGTTCTCAGCTCTCCACAGTGATGTCACAGGCTCTCTCCTAAAGACCAATCACAGCTTCGGTCTCCTTAAACACATCATGTAGGTTAAACATGTTAAGATGCCTGTCTCTATAAGCCTCTGGAATCACCTCATGACAATGTGGCTCCAAAATGGTTATACGTTCAACTTGTTTTCAAACATGTTACAGTATTTCAAAAACAGTTGCAATATTAGTACAGAAAATGACATGTTTCTAACTTTAAAAAAATACTGTTATATAATATTTTTGGAAGTGCTAACTGTTCACTAAGGTTTTGTCCCAATCTACATATAACACTGAACAATTCAAGGGTGTCAGCTCATTCTTTGCCAAGCTCCACATGACTTTTCAAAAACATAATTAAACAAGCATAGAAAAGAATATTTTTGTTTTAATGTAATTCTTTTATGCTCTGTCATTTTCAAAGTTTTTCTATCATAGAGAAGGACATTCTTTTGTCTGTTAATTCAAAGTATAAGTCATAAACATTTTAGCAACAGCCATTTCTTAATTTATTGCATTTGTGTATTTAGTACAGGTTTGCATGTGTGTTAACAGAAGACACTCTTAAAAAGTTAATGTTGACTTATTTTAAACATTTTCATATCTTGTTTATGAAAGTTGTGCCATTTGATGACTATATCAAAGTAAACCTGAAATTTCAAAAGTACACAAAAATATGGTAGGCCAATAGTTGAAGTAGCAGTAAACAAAACCATGCCTCTGTAGTGTATATGTGCATGCGTGCCTGTGTGCGTGTGTGTGTGTGTGTGTGTGTGTGTGTGTGGTGTCTGTATCTTAAACACTTAAATGTGGACTTGAACACGATTTACTGCGCTGCATAAGTTCAGAAGTGATGAATGCTGCTAGATTACCAATTTGCCTGTAGTGAAAGAGGGCAGCACCTAGGTCTACATGTAACAAATATTAAAGCCTCCTCATCTGGAGGACTTACACAGGCAGTGAATTACAAGGACCACTATAGATCTAGTCTGGTTAATCATAACTCTGCCTATAACTCACAACTACTTCATGACTGCGTCTACTACTGGCCATTAGTTAGAACTATATTAAAGTACGGTATACAAGTTAGAATTTATTTTACTGATATTATTCTCAGATCTTTTAATTTTAAAGTTTTCCATTCTTAGGCTTATTTTAATTGCTCAACATTTCTTCATTTCAATTGTGAGAATCAGAAAAGCATAGAGAGTAACGGTCACCTAGGACTTTGCAGTCACAAAAAGTAAACCATCATCCCCAGAGTTTAACAAACACCAACTTTTTCTTTTATAACCTCAGTCCTTTTATCTTAGTAGTGTGACGACAGAACATCAAAGAAGCTGCATTTCACATCTCGTGTCACAATATATTTATTTCCATAAATGTGTTTTCCCAAAGTCGAGGCTCTGTGCCTCAGAGGTGGAGACTGCTGTTCCTCACCTGCATTTGCTTTCCTGTGGACAATGTCTCCATGACAGTGTGTCTTTAATATTCTGAAATGACTGTAGCAGATGGAATTGAGTCTGAGTGCCGAAGGGCCACTGGTCATCGTGTACCTTGGAGGAAACTTGATCACTACACCTGTGACTTAGCTGCCATAGATTAAGCTGTCTCAAAATGTTGGAACTAGCAAAGAAATTCATAGGAAAGAGCATTTTATGAATCTAATGAATGTCTTACATGTTATGTATTCTCATAAAAAAATAAATGCTGAGTGCTGTCAATAAGAAAACATTTTTACCTACTGTCTTCGTTTAAAATGTCATCTTTCCTAAAATTGCAGTAAACTTTCTTAATAAAAAAAAGATTATGATTGCTATTTTTGGTGGATTTAGGTTTTGAAATGAGCCTATAAAAATTTAGTAAATTAAAGCTTTATATAAGAATGAATATTGATCTCTGAATTCATAGCAAGTTCAGTAGAGTGGTAGATGTGATGTGTATTTGCTTATAGTGTGAGCTTCCATAGTTACCCTGGAGGGTACTACCTAATAAACTACCAAGTGCTTTCTTCATCACTCCATGACGGGAGCACTGGAATAGGAGCACAGAAACAAAGACAGTCCACAGAGAGAATGAATGTTCATCTTCCACTGAACACTGAGGAGCATACGTTTTCAAATATATGTTTTCATTTTTCTCTTTACTGGGCCAGAAATGCAAATATTTGAGAAAATAATATTCAAAGTTTACATTTCCTCATCTGACAGAAAGAAACTTGCAAAAACAATGATTAGCTTAGTAGAGTGTGCTTGAACAAGAAGTGGTCTCCACAGAGTATCTGTGTTTAATCAGCTAGGTACATAGATATGGAACTTAAATATTTGAATTTTTGTACAACGATTTCAGTTACCAGAATATTTGAGCAGACTGCCCCTGTTCCTCTCCATAAAAATGAATTTCCTGTATGTTTCAACAGATGCGGTGCATATGACAGTGCACTCTGCTACAGCCATTGTGCAATTTGTCTCAATGATCCACCTGTAAAGATTAAGGAGAGGATTCACACCTTACATCACTCCTCAAAAATTCAGCTTCAGAGTCTTAAGAGATGCATGAGAACTGCCAGCACACATCTGAATAAAAAGTCCTTAAACTGAACCTAAAGCAATGCTGTGGCTGTACTGTAGGAATCCAGCAATCAAACCCTCTCTGAGAGTTACTACTCTTAAATTATTCCTCTGGAACCGCTAGAAAGCCTTCTGCGCTGAACATCAGTAGATATCAGTGTCCACCAATCACAACAGGACCTGTTTTTAATTAGTATTCTTTTTTAATTTTTATTTCATCAAAAATAGTTGTTTTTTGCATGCAATATATTCTTGTAATGGTTTCCCCTCCTCCAACTCCTCTGAGATCCTCCCCACATCTTTATTAAGGAAGAGTTTGATACAATGTACGTATCACATTCATGACCCAATGACTTTTCCTATATCTTCACTATTCGCCCAACTTTCAGTTTTCTTCGTTTTCCACAATCAGGTCCAGTTTCTGGTGCCAACTATTCTTAGAGATAGGGCATGCCCTGAACCATTGTCACCTACCAGGGTTCACATCATTGAAGAAAGATGTCTTTTTCTTCTTCTAGAAGCTATCAGATACCAAAAGCACCCCAGCTAGTGGTGGAATTCTGTGCCCATCCACCCCCTCCATGCTAAGATACTGTCTAGCCTGAGCTATTGTAACTCTAGTGCATGCAGTCACAATTGCTGTGAGTTTGTATGTTCAGCTCTCCTGCTGTGTCCAGAGAAGACTTTTCGTGAAGGTGCCCTCTTCTCTCCAACTCTTACGTTGTTTTTTCCCCTTCTTCCACAAAGTTTCCTGAGCATTGGAGAAGTGACTGTGTCCATTAGGGCTGAGCATTCCATAGTCTCTTTTTCTCTCTACATTAACCAGTTGGGGAGGGTGTCTTTGTCTCAAAGCCACTTCAAGAAGAAGCTTCTCTGGTGAAGGGTAAGAGATTCACTGATCTATGGGTATAGCAATAATTCATTAAATGTCTCTGTAAAACTATGTTCATATAGTATTAAATTTTCTCCAGGGTCAAAGACCACAGGTTCTTGGCCCCATTAAGCATGCTAGGAATGAGTTCCATCTCATGCAGCAGGGATTAGGTTCAATGAGAAAGTTGTTGGTTACTTCCAAAACATTGACGTCACTATGCACAAATAAGCAAATCCTGTCAGGCCAGTCATTATCATAGCATGCTAGTTTAAAGATGGTGAGATCTTTGAAGATATCTTTTCTCCAATAGTGCACCACAGTTTCTTTAATTCCTCTACTTTGGGGTCTATACATGGAAAACAGTGACAGTAGATATCCTTTTGTTGTCTCCCTTACAATTGAGTCTGGGGTATATGAAGAGGAAGCACTCAAATATAGTCTTACCCTTTGCTTAACCTAGAACAAAGCTCCACACTAGTGACTGAATCAATGCCATTCATTTCAGCTGCTAATCAAAACCTGACCTCAAAACAAAAGCTAGTTGAAAACTTCTGAAACATCTACCACCTGGTCAGATGGATTGGATATTCTAGACCACCCTCTCAATTGTTTTCTGTCTTGAAAACTGGCTGTAGACTTTGCTGATGAGTGTTTTCTCGATAGTTTCAATTTGATAGTTTAGAAGCATCCAAAGGACAGTGGTTGCATGCTTTAGACAAAGAAAAAAAATGCCAGAAACATTTTAAAAATTGTTTCATTGGTCTTTCTATAGGCTATCATCACACAATTTTAACACTTCTCTTTTAAAATTCACTTATAAAATCGTCCTAATATTAAATTGCTAGAAATAGTATATGTAATAGCAATGATGCTGCCAGATATTGGGGTACAATGGCACAGCTCACAAAACAGTAACTATAGCACTAGAGTACTTTCTAGTAGCAAACTGGAATGTCCCCAACCATGGAGGACCATTCCAAAAATGCTGGAAGAGTTCACTGGGTGACATGGTGGCTGTTTGACAGAGAAGAGTTAAAAATCAAGATGAGTTCCGAGAGGAAGTTTCAAGGTCACTGATATATCACAAAAACTGTAAGACTGGGCAAGATGGAAGTAGACCCCAGTGGGAGATGATGCATCTAATCTGGCAGAGACTTGATATGCCAGGGTATGGGTATATGGAGGGGGCACTTGCTCAGATGAGAAGGGGAGAAAAGATGAGAGGAGGGACTGTGGGAGGGGGGATGAGGAGGGTGAGCAGTGATTTGGATGTAAACAAATAAAAAATAAATAAAATTTTAAAAAATAAATAAAAACATAAATTAATACACTGAAGAAATAAAAGGAAAAATTATAAAATCATGCTAGGTGAGTACTAGTACCTAAACTGTCCCTTTTAATTTTAGAATTGTATTAAATATGATGTAGCATGCCTTTAATCTAAGCACTTAGGAAGCTGAAGCAGACAGTTCTCTGCAAGTTCAAGGTCAGCCTGGTGAGTTCCATGACAGCCAGACCTACAGAGTAAGACCCTGTCTCAAAAAAAATAAAGAAAGAAAGGAAGGAAGGAAGGAAGGAAGGAAGGAAGGAAGGAAGGAAGGAAGGGAGGAAGAAGAGAGAAAGAAAGAAAGGGAAAAAAGAAAAATGAAGGTATTGACAAATGTCTTAAAGGATTATTTGAATATTTTTTTTTTTGAGAGAGGATCTCATTGTGTATTTCTGCCTGGCCTGGAACTCAGTAACATAGACTAAGCTAGTCTAACATTCACAGAGATATAGCTACTTTTGTCTCCTGAGTTCTGTGATTAAAAATGAGCATCACTATACCTGCCAAATAATCAGGTGGCACATTTTTTTAAGATTATTTTTTAATTGTGTGAGTGTGTGTGTGTGTGTGTGTGTGTGTGTGTGTGTGTGTGTGTATACGTCCCCTCAGAAGACAGAGTATCTGGCGCTGAAGCTACATGGTTGCAAGCCACATAAACTTGGGTCCTCTGGAACAGCAGGGAGCATTTTTAACCACTTAACTATCTCTTTGAAGCTACTTCAGATTTATGAAGCTCCCCTGCTTTCTAAGATGTAAGTCCCAGTAGTTGGTTAACATTGAACCAAGCATTTCTTTTCCGTTGTCTTCTTTTCACATGTATATGCATGTTTGCAGGTATGGAGATGCACATGTAGATACATGTACATGTGTGTGACAATCTGAGGCCTGAATTTGGTCTTGGGAATTTTCCTCCATTCCTCTTCTACGTTATTCACTGTGGCAGGAACTTTTGTGATATCCAGAATCGGTAATATAGTTAGTCTCTCTGGCCAGCTGGCTCTGGGGAATCCTTGTCTCTGACCACCCAGAATTTATCTGAGATGTGGGATCTGATTTTTTTGATCTTTTTGCTTGCATAGTAAACAGTTTAGCCATTGAGGCATTGCTAACAGAAACACAAATATGAGTTTACTTAAACACATGTAGCCTATAATTTTTGCATATATTTATTTTGCATATATTTATAATTGTAATATTTATTATTCTATGAATTTTTAATCTTAAGTCCTGTTTTGTTTCTTCCCATAATTTCACAGGTAAAATATGGAAACTATGCTTTTGTATGGGATGCAGCTGTGTTGGAATATGTGGCTATCAACGACCCTGACTGTTCCTTCTACACTGTTGGGAATACTGTTGCTGACCGGGGGTATGGCATCGCATTGCAACATGGCAGCCCCTACCGTGATGTCTTTTCACAAAGGTAAGGCTACTAAAAAAAGGAGGAATGTTAGACCTTAAAAATGTACAAACTACACTTACTGTTCCATCACATTATAAAAAGCATTATACAAAACCAATTCCTAGAAGTGGGTCCTATGAGAAAATTTTTGTCTAAAACTTGTACTATTTCTCCATAAATAAGAGGAAAGTATTGCTGTATATAACTTCTTTTACTCTCCAAAATTGTATGAGCCAAATAGAGTATATTTGCTACAAATTACAACAGAAGCTAAGCAGACTAGTCTACATGGTAGGAAGTAAACAGCATAAAGCTGTGGAAATTAACTTATTTCTAGAAACATTAAAGCACAAAATGTACTTCAGGACCAAATTAGAATACTAACTTGCAAATTATACATGGAATATCTTCATCTGAATTTTATAAAGGAAATGGTAAAATATTTAAAATTCTCTGTCTGGTATTAAAATGCATATGAGATATTTGTCATGGAACACAAGGAAAAGATTATAATGGTAGTATATCCAGCTTCAAGCTAGAATATTCTATGACAGAAATTTGTTTAAGAAAGTTTGACAATATATTTAATTTCTATTGGAGAGGATTACACTGACTCGCTCTAGTTACAAGACAAATATTGACTTCAGAGAAAGTCACTGTCTTCTAAGAAGAGATATTGTTTATGTAACACTAATTGTCCCCTCTATTTCTTGTTACTCACTAGAAGATAATGCCAGATCAGAAAGGCACTTAGGTTTGGACAGCAAGCACAAAGCATAAATTTCAGTTGTAATTTTTCAAATTGTAAAATAGCAAAAGAGTAGGAAATTGGGAGGTGCTATGTATAATTAGTCCACTATCTATATGAAGTAACTTAATCCCAACATAAGATTCTAAACACTGTTATTAACCTCATTTTACATTTGAGAAAACTTATTCAAAGGTTTATAGTTTTCCAAAGTCACAAAGCTGAGAGCAGAGATGGCCTTTGTACCCATCGGTAACATGTCAACAGCCTACTACATGCAGGAATGCTGGACTCGAGTAAGGACCATCCAAACTGTCAGCATGCCTGCTAGAGTAGTCACCTCCTTTACAAGAGTGCTGGGAGATCTATTTAAGTCAAACGGAGATGGTTTTTAGAAACATGAGCAGCCAAACTGAGAAGCCTCAATTACAAGAACAGAGCAGACAATAAAAACTGAAAACTATCTTATAGCAGCTGATCAAAGGCAAGCAATAGGTCTACAGAAATGGAAAACTGGGATAATGGTTCAGGATTTCCTCTACTTCCATCATCTTTTGCTATAAGTAGCTCAAAGCTTTAGTCAACCAAGATGCTAATTCCTCCTTCATAGAAGAATCTTAATTCATCATGACTTTAATTGGTAGAATCCAGATCCCCTCTTACCTAACTTATTTCACTAGTTATTTGAGCAGTTGGAGCAGGAGATTTCAAGCAATTGTGAGCCATCTTATGTGGGTGCTGGGAACCGAACTCTGACTTCAAGCAAATAACTGAAGTCTGGAGGTTTTAATGAGTCAACAGGACAATGCTAATTACTATGTTCTGTTCCACCTCTCTAAGCATCCTTCCTTGTAGAGGTAGTGTTGGCCTGCTCTGTGATCAAATGATGCCAACAGCATCAATACAAGTAACAACCTTTCTGTGCTGCTCACTCATAAAAAAGAAAGAAAGAAATCTGTCCCTTTGGTATAACTGTGCCTCTGTCCCCTCCACATAGGGAGTTCATCTGAGGCAATATTTATCCCAGCCTGAGCAATCTGTGATAGAATCCACACTAGTGTCTGAGATGACGTGGTGAATGGAATTGTCAACTCTACTGTTCCTTCAACAAATCTGCAGGAAAGCTGAGACATATTGAAGAGTACAAGAACATAGGGGAAAGAATCATATGCCATACCTGAGCACCTATCACTCACCACACCCTTGTACGAGGCACTCCTCTAAAGGACTAACTAACTCTGCCCCTTGTCCTCAAAATACCTGTAGGTAGATGCTTTTGACATCCCATTTTATAGTCAGGAAATCTGACAAAGTAACAGCTCTGCTGATGGTTAAATTATAGTTAATAAGTAGCAGGGCTGGTATTTGAACCTTAAAAGTCTGAAGTGTGAAAGGAAGAAAGGGAGGGAAGATTCTGTGCTCACCTGGAAGATTGTGAATAGAAACAGAAGAGACAGGATGAGGAGAAAGTGAAAATGTGTTTGTGTGCATTAAATTTGTAGTGACATCTACATGTCTGTGTGATGAAAAAAAAAATCAGAAGTACAAGACAGGAGTTCAGCAGGATGGATAAAAGAAATAGAGAGTTAAGGTATAGCTGTACAAAGTAAGAAAGAGCCATTGGGAGACAGTATATTGAAAGAACCAAACCTTCGTTCTGACATTAAACAAGAAAGACAAAGATGGAAAAAAATGCCTTTAGAGTGAGTAAACACAGCAAACTGTGAACCTTCCATTCCTAGGAAGGATCATTCCTGAGCTGTGTGAGTATTCTGTGGCTATTTTATTTTTTCAATAAATCTCAAGGCCAACTCAGCTATGCTTGGTGCCTCACCCTGAGACAGCACCTGTCAACCTTTAAGCAAGTGTCAGAGCACCTGGGGACCTGACAAAACAATCCTTTTTGGCCTCCAGCCCTAGCATTTTGATTCTGAAGTGTGCATAATTTTCATTCTCTACCAAATTCCAGTTACTGCTGCTGTTATAGTCACTCTGAGAAGCACTCCTTTAATAGGTGTTTGCTAACTTTCCTGTTCTTTCCTATTATTCTTTCCAATTTATCTCTTTTATTGCTTCTTTGTCCTTTCTACTCTGTGATATATTTCATGACATTTGGAGATACTTTTTTTGTAAATACTTTTATTTGTAATGTGTCAATGACTCCAACGTTCTTTTAACCTCATCTAAATGTTGTGAGATATCACCATGGGTGATTACTGTGCTTAGTCAATTAGGAAATCTAGTGTACTGCCAGGAATCCTAGCATTTAGGATGCTAGGACAAGAGAATCATAATATAAGGTCAGTTTGGTCTACATAGTAAAACCCTGACCCACAAGGGCATAAACAAACAAAAATTACAGAATGAAAGTTTAGAAAAGGAAACATGAGAAAATTGGGGATTATTCACATAGAATCAATAAACAAATTACACATTAGTTTGAAGCTGTGATTTTGTTTTTATATCTACCCAATTTTCCCTTATTTAATTTCTTCTACTTCATCAGCCATGAACTCATCTTCACCAAGAAAAAGATGTTTCATGTCAGATATTTTGGCCTATCTTTCAAAATTTCCCAGATTGTCCTGTTGCCTCCATGGATTGCGCACAGGGAATTGCCATTGACCAGATGGAGTCTCTGTAACTCAGTCCAGTCACCAAAACAGTTCTTTCCCTTCAAAGACTTGACTATTGACATTAACTGGTGCTAGGTCACCACATGCTTATCCATTGTCTCTATTGCTGTAATTTGTCTTGTTTGTTTTATTATAGTCTCTTGAAAGTAAAAATACTACTAGTTAAAGTCATTAAATTTTTCCTAGTTTTCATAGTAGAAGAAAAAGAAAATTGTATGTCTTATACCCAAAGGCTGAACTCTAGTGTTTCCCATCTGCATCATATCAAAAATCTAGTAATTCTCTGTTAGCTTAAACTAAAGGAGTAATGTTTCTCATGTGTTGTAAAGTCCTTTTTATATAGGCTACTGTAAAGAAGCAAAGTCCAGAAAAGAAAGAACAGCACTGGAGAGTTGACCCTGAAAGAGGTCAGATTACATATAATTCTAGATTTCCTTAGTATTATTCTTTGATATTTCTTACTACCAGTAGATTTGTAGCCCTCAGACTCTACTCCATCTTCACAACCATATGTTCAGGATGTAAGTAGGTAGCAAGTATTGAATCAGGCATGATGAAAATAAGGACAAAAAGATGTATAAATAACCTATAAGTTACTCTCTTTCTCCCTGCTGTCTTAGGTACACTTTCTACTATTGTGATAAAATAGTATGGTCAAAAGTTAAGGGTTTCTTTCAGCCTACAATTCAGCATCACAAACCATCACTGACTGAAGTCAGAGCAGAAGCTCAAATAGGCCAGATACCTAGAGGCAGGAGCTGATGCATAAGCCATGAGAAGTACTGTATACTGGCTTGTTGCCCATGGTTTCCTCAGCCTGATTTTTATAGCACTCATGACCCTTAGTCTAGGAGTTGCTCTTCTCTCAGTAGGCTGGGCCTTCTCACATCAGTCATCAACCAAGAAAATGCACCATAGGTTGCAAACAGGTTTTCTCACAGGTCAATATAGGGAGGGAATTTTCTCAACTTTCCAAATGAGCTGCTTGTGTCAAGTTGATGTAAAACTAGCCAGCACACCTGATAACTGATTTCCAAGGCACTGTGAGATTCTTAGAGCTGACTTGTGCCTCTGCCTTAATTTCAGACCTCACATTGCCTCTGGGTAACTCCTGCCCTACTACCTGTCTCAGCTTAGATAGCCTGTCTACATGGGAAAAATTTGCTCACATATTGCTAACTTCTAAATCCCTTCCACATTCAGATATCAGCCTGAACAGAACAGTCACCAGTCCATCATGAAGTGAGGGGGAAATCGGACAAAGGAGTCTAACGTTAACTCAATGAACTCAATTTAAAGAGCTGTCATTTGCTCTGAGATTTTTATCTTTTTATCCTAGGAGAATGCAGTGTGCTTCCATTTAGGGGAGATGCCTAGATTTTTCTTTTCTTTTTAATCCTGAGAAAAATTGTAACTGACCACCTCTATCAATACTTCCATGTCTTCCTTGTAATCTAAGGATCTTAAAACCTACATGTCACTCACCTTTACTGTGCTGGAGTAGAGATGTGGGGAGGGATAATGAATGTGTAAGCAAACCATTGAGGGGCCTCCCTTTGGCTTCCTCTCTCAGGCAGTTCAGTACTGGGAATAAAGAGTGGCATCCACTCTAGGTACTAAGCCAGGGCTGCTGACTCTGCCTTTCAGATTCCTTACATTTTAAAAAAGGCCCTTTGGGATGGTTTATGCAGAACTCTATGTCCTACTTTAAATCTAAGAACTTTTTTGACCTTCAATTCATGTATAAAATTGTAAAAAATAAATGAGAAAAGTGGCTTGTTCAAAGAAAAGCTTTAAAAAAAAAAAACTTCAAGCAAAGCTTTTCTGTTATCATTGATTAAAATAAAAGGAGAACAAACTGAAAGCTTAAATGGAGTCGTCCCTTGAAACCTTTCATACGCATGCTACAAATTTTTTTCCATTATGAAACAAAGGTTTGTAGAGCTAGCAAGCTGAATACAAAACGATCAGATTTAGTTTTATTCAGATGTGAAGGTGACCATTTTAGGCCTAAAATACACATTGTGACCATCATCTGTAAAATCACTCACTGGAAACTGGCTACCTTTAGGATACAGAGTCTGCATAATCTCACAAAAAATGGTGAAGACATCCCTTCTGGAAAAATGTAAATAATGAGCCATTGCATGCCACCTTCAGAGCCTCTCGAATCTTCTGCCAACAGTGAAAATCCATCTTAACCCGACAGTAGACAGCCGATGGATGTGTTCCCACAGTTTAGGACGCTCCTTTCTTTGCCACCAGAGATGCCCTTGTGTACACAACCAATTTTGCAGACAGCACAGAGGAGTCATTCTTTTGAGAACACAGGATTTAAGTCTCAGGATTGCCAGATTGCAAAGGGGGAAATTCTAAAAGAACGTGCTTAATCCGTGGTTCTCACACTGTACAGGAAGGATAGGCCCCATTATGAACACCAGCAACTAGCACCTTTGGGATCCCAAGCTTTCCTTGCTCCTTCCATTAGAATTTAAAATCCATGCAGCTCTGTTAGCGGGGCGTGTACTGTGTGACTTTAGGCCACTTCAACATTGCCATCTGTGAATATGTCAATGTTTCCCATTAGAGGAATAATGTAGAAAATAACTTTGAGGACACATGAAAATTTCGGACACAGCCTAAAGGGAAAACACAGATTTGTCTCCAGCAAAGAGAACATGGCCTGAGGACCTGTTTTAGAGACCCCCCCACCCATATAAAAGTGGCATTCACAAATCTGATAAATTAACTTCCGAATGAGCCAAAAATAAAGCAAAGTTGGATTTATCAAAGATAGAAAGGGATTGGAAGGAATCCTGTCTTAGACTCAAGTGTGAGCTTCTGTGAAGGAGTGGCAGTTAATGTTCTTTGCAATGGGGATCTACAGGACCTTGGTGGTTCTCAACTATGTGTTGACCATATACGAAGTGCCATACATTCATGATGGGCAATGGACTTACACTATAACCCAGCCTCAGTCTAGGTCATTTACTATCTATTGAACAGGTGAATAAGTATCCTACTGCTCATGTGATGTGTGCTAGGCACACAGAGAAATCTGGGTTTGTAGAAGTATTGGCAAGATTTCCTACGTGAATGGGCACTGAAAGAATAATTCAACAACTGAAGCTGGAGAACGGATGAGCCAGTGTTCTCCATAATGTAGAGGCCCTAGCCCTAGTAACTCAGAATGTGATTATATATTAAAGAAGTAATTGAACTTAAATAAAGTCAGCAAATTGTGCTCTATCCAATATAACTGATGTTCCTGTAAGAATAGAAGATCAGAGCACAGACTTGCAGAGAGTTGCAAGAGAGTTGAATCCCAGAAGCGATTAACCTTGCAGGCAGCCTGAACCACTGTTTAGCCTCGAGAATTGAGAGAGAGAAAGCAGGAATTTTTCAAACTATCAGTCCTGTGTATTTATTGACTATAGGGAACACCTATCAACAAGGAGAGTTGGTGAAGTAGAGTGGACAGGAGAAAGAATTTCCACAAAGCATCAAGATGGTGGGCATACAGCCAACAGGCCCTGGAGAAGATGGAAGGACAAAGGGACCTCTTGGCTTCATTCACTAAGGCTAGAGATTCCTAGTCATGGTCCAGACTGAGCATGATCAGAAGTCACTAAAGTATCTCAGGCATGCCAAACATAAAAGGCTTAATTTCCATAAAGATTTATCTAGTGTGCCATGTCAGTTATTTATTATCACAATTGTAGCTCTGGGAGAGTTATCATAAATGTATAGCACTTAACCAGATGACACATGATATACACCCAAAATAGAGTTAAAATGGGCAAGAGAATTAGACTTTGGAAATAAGGAGCCATGTGGAACGCCTTTTTTAACCTTGTATAAACTACAGGAGAAAGAATGGGGACAACTTAAGCATCCCCAAATGCCCCACACTCACAGCAGTGTCTACTCTTCTTGAGTAACCACCCTGATATCAGCAGAGAGGACAACTTCCATTTTTATTAGTTAACATATTTGGTAATAGCTCCTAAGGCATCTGCCAGTTCCAGTGAATCTCGGCCTTAGACTTTTGAACTCTGAGACTGGAGAATACTAAATTCATTCGCACTTCTAAAAAGAACATGCTTTGAGGCATATTCTATAATACCGATATTTATAACACTGCCCAGAAGTGTTCTGTATTTTAATGTGTGAAAACTGCCAGAAGAGTATGCACAGACCCTTTCGACTCTCATCTCCAGTTTGACATCCCTGAGGAAGAATGAGCTGCATTCCAAATATAGTTAGTCAGGAGAGAGAGCCAGGGAAGGAAGAAAAGAAAGAGGGAGGAAAATGAGGGAGAGAGATTTTTCCATGGTAGCATGACAGTTTAACTGAGCTTTCAGGAAATACCTTAATTTTAGTGCACAGTGGTTTCTCTCCTACGTGACAATACAGTCCCTGCTGGACTTACACATCAAGAGCTGATTTTATTAAGAGTGCTATCATTAGAGAAGCAGAAGTCAGGAAAACATATGTCTCATGTAAAGCCAGGGAGTCTCATACTTTATTTGCCAGCTATGCAGTGTTCAAATATTAGAAGGATTTAGTTTTATTAGCTTTTTCTTCAAATGTCCCATTTTAAATGTCAGTATGCTTCTCAAAAATGAGACCAGGTCTTAGCAATATACCGGTCAAGAGTTTTCCTAAGTTTCTGGGTGTATCTTGAGGCAACACTTCATTCTGATCCATGAGGAATGTGATCCAAGATCCCACGTGGATAGATGCAACCACCAGCAATACTAAACCTCATATTTACATAGTTATTTATCTATAAGCTTTGTAGTATTGGCATGTAATTATCAGAGTTGAGCCATCTTTCTGTGTTTTATGCTCTAATGGCTTTTTTGCTTCAGTAGACACTGAACTTTGGAGCCATTATTGAGTACAATGAGGGTTACTTCTACAAGCACTTCAGTACTGCACCAGTCTCAACAGCCTAAGGATACTGGCAAAAGGGTGGGGAGAATATGCTGTGTGAATACACAGGACAAAAATATGATTCACATCCTGAACTGAACAATCCAAGACACCACCAGGTCATAGCATGATGGCATGTGATCTGAAACTTAAAATTCCTTATTTTTTAGAAATTTTCACTTTATATTTTGGACTGCTTTTTAGAATTTTTCACTTCATATTTTGGACCACGGTTTACCAGTGGTGATAATTGAAACTGTCAACATAGTGAGACTATGACTGTAGTGTGTTTGCTGTAGCCCTGGCTGTCCACTAGCCAGCTTCATCACTTTCTACATTTGATGCTCACGTCAGCTCTCTAATCATATTTCCCATTGCCCTTTACTACTTTTTTATCGTCTTAAACAATGTCTGACTTTCCATGCCAGAAAGTTTTTAAAGGAACATCGCTTCATTTTGTTTCCCACGGAAGAGGAGGCACAAAGAGGGATGATAACTCTCTGGCCTCTGCTTTATTCATAAAACATTTTTGCAAAGTGCATTTAGTAATTTGCCATTGTAACCACTGGCATCGGGAGCTTTCAGGGCCGAGTCCTGACACTGTATTTAGTTCATCCTTTGACTGCTCAGCTAAAACTCCCATTTGTATGCATTTATTCTGCTCTACACATTATGTTATCAGTCACTTTCAATATTTCAAAGCCACAGCAGGCTCTTTCTGACACACATTTGTCAGAAGGAACTGCCTTGATTGCTATTATTACAGACTCCAGTGCCCGAGTAAGGGGAAAAGCTTATGTAGTACCAGAATATTGAAGTGGCCCAATAAAACAATAGACCCAGGAGGAAAAAATAGTACAAATGCATTTAAATCGATGCCTTAAATGTCTGAGAAAATCTAGGATTATGAAATAAGCATACAGAATTCAATAACATAAAAAGAAAATACAATGTGTTTTTGCAAAGATAATAAGGAATTGATTGAAAACTACCAGTGCCCTGCAGAATAAAGGATAGTCACATGCCTCCCTTCCCCTAATGAAGAGTTTAGACAGACTTTGCGAATGGGTAGCCCACTAAACAGCAAAGGCTATAACAGAAGCACACACTTGGACTAAAGTGAATGTTATAAAAGCTGTAAGGAACTAAATAGAGCTCCAGACACATCCCTCCCTGATCATGTTTGATAACCTACAAGCATGCTCTGAAAGAAAACTGCAGGACATCTCCTGTTCTTTACACTTCCTTCTGACCTCATCTGTAGGTCAAGACAGCCCACCAGAGAAGTAGCTCCAAAATCCACTTCAGAATCAGCAAGCCTTGTATCCAAAGTGATAGGGCTTCCTTAAAAGTTTTCAAATTTAAAACTGATATAAAACATGACATAAGAAACCTACATAAATGATGGTAATTACTGTGACAAATCTCTATTCAAAAGGAACTTAAGATATAGAAAAGGGAAGCTTTAGCATCTATGGCAGAGGAAACAGAATGGCTCAATCATGCTGTATTCCTGTTTTGAGAAATTGCATAACCTTATGAAATTATCTTACATTATATATTCTTTAATATATTTTTCTAAAGAATATTCAAGAAACCATCAAAAACAGAGAATATCCATAGTTAGGAAAGTCTAGGTTTCCTTGTAAAAAGAAAGGTTATCAAGGTACAATAGTATGTGCCTGCAAACCCAGAAACTCAAGAGACTGAGATAGAAAGATTCCAAGTTCAAACCCAGTCTGGACAACCCAGAGTAAGGGCCTGTCTCATAAAATATGCAATGGAGAAGAAGGACTCATATTCAAAATTGGATTATATTATTAAAATCAGAAGAGCTGTAAAAGAAAAAGCCAAATATGTAGTTCATAAAGCTAAATATGTAGTTCATAAATTTCTAACTTTCATAAATGTTATATTTCTAAAGACATAATGCTTAGTACCTATTGTATTTAAAACTTCACATCAAATTTTCTCATTCTAGTTCTATTTGAATCATATATTGAAATATTAAAATTGTGCTTAAAATATACTAGGTGTCTTATTTACACAAATACTATCACAACTTTCTAAGAAATATAAATAGTTTTGGTTTCAGTTCTTCATAAAAGCATGATTTCATGTTCACAGATAAAGCTATTACAATGAAATATGCATTTCATTAAAGATATATATTAGAAAATACTTAGAAGATTTTTGAGAAATACCATTAGTAGTTTAATTTCTATCTTCATAAATGGAAATAATAATCCATTAAAAGTCATATGTCTTGAGATTTTCTAATTGAAGACCATGACTCAGATGGGATATAGATTTTGTCATAAAACATACCTGTATTTTAGTGCATCCCAGAAATTTTAAAATATTAATATGCTTACTAAAATGTTGATTTGATATTACAACAAAAATAATTGATTCTGCAATCAAATTATTTTCCGAGGAAAAAAAGAAGAATTTCATGTTTCAAGTTTTATCCACATAGACACAACAAACCACACATTCAGACACTCATGCACACACACACACTGTGGGCCACACTCCTGGCTCATGGAGCCACATCATTTTTCCCATAATACATCCATAATTGTCACACCAGAAAAGACTGCTGTAATCAGATAGACAACGATTCTAACACCACTTTACTAAAACATCCTGTGAAAGACTTAACATTCCCTGGGACATTTCATGTAAAGCCATTGTTTGTTTTAAGGTCCTTGAGAATAGTTCTCCAATCAGGTAGTTTTGAGGATGTGAGGGTTTTTTTCCCCCCATGGATATTTTATTGCTTCTGATGGGTGAAAAATGTGAATTTATTCTTAGTAGGAGCTGAAAATCTCTACATTAGCAGCATCTATCTATGATAAATTTCCCATTTAGCCCCGACTTCCCAAATTTAGCTGTTTCTAGCCCTCTTACCTACAGCGTGTTTTGTTTATTTTATTCCTGTTTTGACGAAAGACAAAGTTATGCTATTTCAATGCACAATTTCTATAGAACTGGATTTTTAAAAATAGAAAAAGTGTAGTATTTCATCCCAATGCGTGATTGCCTCGTTACAACCTCACTCACAAATGAGTTTATGAGGAAGTAATAGAAGGACTTATAACATGGACAGTATAAAGAAACAAAATAATGGTGTGATCTACCAATGCTAACATATAACAGTACTTTTTCTCTAATATTCTTACTCTCTAATATCATCAGTAATTAGGAGTAAATATACTCTTAGCTAATATTTTTCTCTAATATTCTTATTCTCTAATATCATCAGTAACTAGGAGTAAATATACTCTTAGCTAATATTTTATACTTTTAAAAATTGCCAAATGTAATTCAAACATTGCATGTACTTATTCTCAGTAGAATATTCATTCAAATGTAGATTTTATAGGCTTTACCGTGACGCTTCCAAGCCACAGATATGATTCTGAACTGTCTGTATTTACCTGTAAACATTTATATTTATTGCAGAGAAAATGTATAGCTATTATTTTCAACCCATGAAAATTATTTCACCCATGCATTTTCATGAAGAAATTTCCATAGGAAACATGAGAAAACTCCAAAAAAATGACAAACAGCATTGCATGTTAAACTCAGAAAAGGAATGTTATGAGGAAAAATACAGTTTTATACAGTTCTGTCCTAGCTAGGCATGAGACACATATCTACAATCCTAACACTCATGAGACTGAAGCAAGAGGATGGCCTTGCTATCTAATTATACCCTTTAAAAATGTAGAAACAAATGAAAACTATCTTCTTTAAGTCATTTAAAATTAATTTTAGAATTGGCTTCCAAATTATCTTAAAATGAGTGGTAGTTATAATGTGATGCATTTTGTAGTTACGAAAACACTGAGGCCAGGCCACTGTTAATCCCAGCACATTGTTATAACAAGACGCACTTCATACTTACAAAAGCACTGAGACAAAGCCAGTTAGCCCACTGCCATACTGTTTGACTATTTCTATTCACGTATTTGTGTCAGTATCACTCCAGCTCCTCAGATTTAGTCCAATGGTAATAATAGCTAGGGAAGGTCCTATGGATACCAAATATCGTATTTAAAGACATCTTCTGGCCTCTTTGTAGAAATTTACTTAGCCTGATTTCAATGATTATCAAGACCTTGTAAGACCTTTGTGAATATCATGAAGGTCATTTGGAAGTTTCTGAGGAGTGCATTGGAAAAATAATGGTAATGCTTAGCTATGTGTGTGCCCCATTGCTTTCTTATTTTGTGTAAGAAATAAGAGAAATTTCTTTTAATGTGTCTGTTAGTAATCTTTATTACTAACTTTATGTGCTTCAAAACTATATACCCCATGTAATTCGTAGAATATTGTACATATTTTCACAGGCCTTGGGTAAATGCTAACCTTCCCATTTAGATTAGCTTAATAAATTTGAACTTCTGGTATAGCTGGAGAGTTCTTGCTAAGCTCAAGAATAATTCTCTAGTAGAACTTTCCTATCATGACAGTTTTAGCTCTGGTAAGACATGGATGCCTTTCACCATAGTGATAGCTCTAGATGTTGAAAAAGCAAACAGAAGAAATACCATCCACTCTTTATCAAAGCCTCAAGAACAAATTCAGAAAAGAAAAGGAAGGGGGAGTTGATCCTCTTATTTCTGGCCATCTCTGTCCCAGCGTCAGAGAACTCAGACTCACTGCTCTGGTTCTCATTTGTCTATTTACTGTGGTTGAGTTTTTACTTAAAATGTTCTACTTAAGTTTCTCCTTGGGGACTATCTGGAAGCTACATTGAGGACAGAAATCTATAGTTGGATTGCCTGAGGTACAAATTCCTTGTATCACCTACTACAGCTGCCAATTTACTTTTGAGGGCAATCAGGATGTTCATTAGTAATTGAGTTGAAGCAGAGAGGAACTTCATTTGTACCGAGTCAGTGACCTGGATCAGTTTCAGAATGAATGTTGCACGGAAATGGACCATTCCTTTCTACTTCCACTGGGATCTGGGACAGGGTTGTTGCTCCTATCTCCTTCATTAATATGGATAGGGATTCTCAGGAGCAAAAAACAAAGCTTCATGTTTGTCATTTGCATCTTAGAGGATCATTTATATGTTATTTGTCATCAATCTTAGAGTACAACTAAGCTTTATAATTTGGGACTGACAAGTTGGGTTGTTTCCAGCTACATTAGTTAGCTGGTAATTGATGAAGTATGACAATGCACTCAGGTGAATTAAAGCTTCCAGAAATGCATAAAAAAGATTTAAAAGACATTTATGGAGTACAGTGAGTAGGCATAAATATAAAATGATAGAAATCCTAAGGATCAATGAAATAGTATTATCACATATTGACACAACTTACTAATGCTTAATAGCAAAAGTCATCATAAGCATGCTACAACCAATCGCTGGTCTTAGAGATTTGTGTATTACCACTTTCCTATTTTTGAAACAATCCTAAGGACTGGAGATTGGAAATAGGTCAAGCGATTTGCCCAAGATCATAGGAAAAGTAAATCGTGGTGCTGTTTTTAAAACCCAGTGTTCTGGCTCTAGCATCCATGATTGTAACTAACATATCTCACCACCAGTTGTGAGGAATGTCAAAAGGGACCAACAAAATCATATGACCTTCAAATTCTAAATTGTTTCCAGAGAAAAAACTAGTCAGAAAGGATGAAGAAGCTGATAGCAACATCCTCATCTTCAAGAAGTCAGAACAATTTCATTAGTTTGGGTGCTTAATCTCCTGTGAGCCTATTACTAAAGAAAACAAGATATGTAATGTTTTATTTAAAGTCTCTAAGAACTGGAGCACACACGTGCAACATAGCTGCAATAAGAACGACACTCTGAGTAAAGCCATTTCTACACTTGTGTGGGGTCTCCAGGTCACTGAGGTCTTCAGTGCAAGCAAGCATACAAGTCGGGGCATAAGGTAGAGCATCTGTTAGCAGCAGTCCCAGCAGAAGAAAGAAAGCCTAGCATAGCAACCTCCAACAATAACAACATCAGCCAAAGTGATGGAAGAGGCACATTTATCAAGCTTTCAAGGTCTAAAAGGCATTAGTTCAGGTAAAAATTTGTTAAACACTAGGGGAAATGACCCTATGGCATCTTCAAGTTCAGAAACTAAGTGTTTCCTTAGTAAGTCAAAGGAAATTTTTCTGATGGAAAGGGAGTCAAATGAATGACACAAAGATCAGCTCACTCCCTCCTGTTTATGTATAGAGTAAGAAATGTATTACAGTCTCACCCATGCGTCACTAATAGTCATCTGAACATCATCACTAGAACATATCTAACAAAAAAGTATACCCATTAAATTTACGAATAAAAAAAATCTCTGAAGTTAAGAGAAATTTGAAAGATGTCATATCTAAAATGTAGGAGGGGGTTGAAAAATGGAAGGTGATAGTATCATTTTTTAAACATTGGATTTGGTGTTTTGCACTGTGTGATTGGCAGCCTAGAAATAGACATCAGGAAAAAGTGCTGTAATGGAGATTTAGCGGGTAGCAAGTAGACACAAGCATAACTGAGTCACCATTGGGAATTTCCATTCCCATTTGAGCTTCTTTTATATTTTAAATTAGACTTCATTCTTAAGAAGCTCCAGTAGTGGAAGAGCTGAAACCTTATCAAGATATAAAGTCTGACCCTATTGTAGTGTTTCATTTTAAATTAAGCTTCTAATAGTCTCTTTTTGTAATAAAATTTCTCTCATATTCTTGACCTGCTATCATTCTTGAATACCAGCATTGTTATAATAATAGTGTCACAAGTAAGACACTGTTCTGATTTTTTTTCTGATGCAGACTCACAGGTATTTCTGTGAAATAGAATAAAAAAGATATAATTAGATATTAAAATTGCATTTATGAGCATCAGCCATATAAATTATTTCATGTGGAAATCAGGAAATCCTACATTTCTACCTACTTTTACTCCATGTTTCGGTTTCTCTTAAAATGCTGTCTCCATCAAAATAGCTTTTATATATGTAAAATTATGGTTATTTCTCAAATTATACTTTACTTTTCTTCAACGGAGACCAACTTAAATGGTGTTATTTTGACTTGCCAGTAGATGACTGAAGTTCCTAAAAAGAAGTTTTATATACAAGATAATCCTTAAAGCCACAAGAAAAAAAAAAAGAACATACTTTAGTTTTATTGTAAAAAGGAAACACATTGTGAGATGCTGTTTGATTCAAGGAATATTTTGGCATTTTTAGAAATGATTCAAGAAGTAACAATACTATTTCTGTTGTCTTTGAACTGAAAAGGTTCTCATTTTTCTGACCCTGAGCTTGCAAGGATAAGTTAAAAAATAATTTTAGAATGAATTTTTTAAATTATAGATACACCAAGAATTGTAAATAGTCAGAAGTGCGTACTCTACTTCCAAGTCTATAATGCAGCCTTGCAGAGATTCATTCATTCTGGCTGAAGACATGAGACTGAGAATTAGAAACAAAGGTCTTTATTATCCACAGTGCAATGGACAGAAATAGCCATTTCCACCCCCAAATGTGAGGTTGGTAATTTGGAGACCAATCCAGTAAAACTTGATAATATCAGAAAACCTCCAACCTACTTTAAAAACTGTCGAAACATTGGCTCCAGTTGCCACATGATCTCTCTTATCTAGTCATATAGAAAGCAATCTGTTGCTTGCCTGAAGAAAAACAATACTTTTATCTGAAGCCATATAACCATACAAATATTCTTGAAGAGTACCAGACAAAAGCTGTCACAGATATGCAGGAACAAAATGGAGAGTGGCTCCCCAATAAGAAATCTTCATTAGTCACAATTCTGTATCTGAGAATTAGTTTACCTGATAACATTAGTTGAACACCTAAATCAATTCTTATATAATTTCCATGGTCATTTGCAGATACACACAGATCTGTGAAGATGTGAAATACTTTATGCTCAAACCCTTGGCTTGGAAATCAACTCATAGATATATTTTGACTCTCTGCTTTAGATATTTCAGTTCATTAGTGGTTGGTACTGTTGCTTTGGGTATATAGCAACAGATCATAGTTGGGACACAAAATGGGACAAACACAAAATGGGACAAAATTACTCACCTAATGGCCAGGAAATAAAAGAAATAATGAAGAATCCAAGCTCTCACAATCCCACTTAAGGGATGTCTCACTACAAAGCACATCTTTGGATTTCACCATTCTCGATGATTGAATATTGAAGACACATGGATTTAATTACTCAAAAATCTCAGTGTATGGGATATGTTAAATATGAGTTCAGAATCCCAAAGAAAGAGAACACCACTCCAACTGACCGAAACAAATGTAATTTTTTGTAAAGAGGGTACATTCAGAAATGTAAACACACAGAGACAAGAATTTAGGTTTTATTCTAACTTATGTATTGATCCCATGCCTTTTCCCCATTGACTGGGGATCAGCTTCACAGTCCTATTCAAAAATCAGCAGGCAGGAAGTAAAGGGGTTGGAGCCATAAAGCCACAAAGGCTTTACTGGGTTTGATGGGAAGATTAGAACCTTTGCATAAAAGCCTCAGGGGATGAGAGACATACAAAGACTTGAGTTCCTTGTCCTAAACACAAGTCCTACAGTATTCAATAGAAAATATTCAGATTTAATGCTTCTTTCAAATGTTTTCCTATAAGTCATTGGTGATGGGTGTCCTGGGTGACCCTAAAACAATACAGACTTGCTCTTGGTAGCCCACAGTAATTGGTGGTGAGACCATATTGCTGGATATATCACACAGGTCATAGGACATGGAGTAATTAAACTGGAGCTGAGATGAAAGCCTCCTCATTAACGGCTAGCTTTCATAGTGATAGAAGATGCTATGCAAGCTGTTGGGGGAGAAGAATGAGCAACAGCTTTTTCTGACTGTGAGTGCTATGGGTCAATGACTAGCTTTGAAAAATGCCCTCATTGGTGCAATAGTTCCATGAATACTAAGGGGTTGTCTGAGTTAATTTTCTATTACTGGGATAATACACCAAGACAACATACAAAAGAAGGAGTTTATTTGGAGCTACAGCTGCAGAAGGTGAGTCTATGACCATTGTGGTAGAGAGCACACAGGAGCAGGGATGCAGGGATAGTGCTGGAGAAGTAGCTGAGAGCTTATGTGGGACCATGAAAGGATAGCTTGGTTCCTGGTCAAGCACAGGCATCGAACCCTGGACCCTAATGGGACAACAGTAGGTGTTCGGCCAAGCCCCCAGACCCCAGGCATCTGACACATGGCCAAAGACCTCCATTGATCAGCGCCTTTCAGTCACATAGGGCAATGCCCCTACCAGCCCCTCCACAGGTAGAGGGTGTGACTACAGGCCTCAGACCCTCGAGAGATTGCCATATTAATGAGATACCTAAAGGCCAGTGGACGTAGACAATTAAGCATTCCTCCCAAGACCCCCCCTCCCTATTTAAGTCAGGCCCACACTGACAAACAAGGGGGATGCAGCCAGATCCATCTACTTTCCGCTATGACAATAAATCTTGTAAAACCATGGACTTCCTCGTGTCTTTGGGGGCCCCGCCATGGAGAACTGTGGAGAAGGCCTTTAATGAGCCGCAGCTGCCACCACTGCCACTTCCACTTAATCTCCCGCTGAGGACTTCTCTGCGTTCCAGCCGCAAGACCCTGCCAACTCAAGCAAGCCAGTCTTGATCCAGCCAAGCAAGTGCCGGTAACAAAGAGTCTCTACCCGTGGGGCGATGTTGAGGCCTTCTCTCCCCCTTGAGGCATCTCAGTTCTGCTGCAGCTCTCTCGGCAGCATCTGGGAGCCCCAAAAGAGACACCAGGGACCCTGCCGCCATGGGAACTTCAGGTTGAGATTGCTCCACACCCACACAGAGCCCCAAATGGCTTCTCAACCCAGCATCTGCCTGGCACTGAGTGGAGGGAACTCAGCCAAATTTCAACTCCCCAGAGCCCAGCAGCCTGGGGCGGCAGACACACGAAAATCACAACTCTGCCCAACAGGATACACTCCCACACCCACAGGAGACCTTTCAGCCCCACAAGCTTACATCGTGTTTCAGAAGTATGAGGCAGAAAGGCTTTTGAAACCTCAAATTCCACCCTCAGTGACACACCTCCTCCAACACAGTCATACCTCTTAATTCTTCCCAAATAGTTCTACCAACTATAGACGAAACCTACTAGTCCATTCTCATTCACACTACAAACTCAGGGTGAGAGGTAACTGCTATTTTAAAACTGGATTGAAGACCCACTCTATGGAAGATAACGCATGCCAAGAGAATTCATGGTAAGCATGGTTAAGAGCCTATGGCTTGGGAAGTAACAGACCCTAGGGGAGAATCTACTACTGCTGTTTTGATAAATGAAAATGGTGTCAAACTACCCTCTGAACATTTAGCTTTACATCTATAGGTTAATTATAGCTCTCGAGTTTCATTGGAAAAGCTTCAATTTGTAATACATAGCAGAGCAGTCAAAACTAAGAATCAAAACTGTTAAAAGTACAGAGAATATGTGAGTGCAGAGTACTCTATGGAGGTAAAATTATCTAAACTCATTGGGTCTCTCTTACACAAACACAAGACATGACATAGAAGAGAGTATATATTAAGAAGAACATGGTTTTAATAGGAGAAGGAAAATGAATGACAGAGGAAAACACATTTTGGAAAGAATTAAAATCCATCATATACATATATTGTGGAGTGCAAAGGCTCCACTACTGGGACCCAATGAAGGAAGCTCTCAGAGGGCAATTGATGCAATTGCAAGAGGATTTTATTGGTCCAGTGCATTGGGGCGCTCACTCACACAGGAGAAAAAGCAGCGACCAGCACCCTTCGGCAGGAGCTTATATACAGTTTGAGCAGGGCAGATTTTTAGTGATAAACTGGTCAGTTGACATTGGTGGGCTGTTGGGGATCCTCTAATCAGGAGCTACCTGCTGCCAGATGGCTCTATTTGTCTGATAACTTGTGGTTTTTCTTGGAACCATGTGTCTACACTTTTCTTGGGAAGTCAAGGATCCTATGGTTTTTCTTGGTACCGGGTGGCCTCACCCTTCTGGGAAGGGAAGGGGTCAGGGGGTAATTTTCCATTGTCATGGGCTTTACATGACATGGACTTTACAGTATGAACCTGTAAAAATTAAAAAACAAACTGAAAAAGTACAAGTTATGTGTACACACACACACACACACACACACACACACACACATTATATATATATATATATATATATATATATATATATATATATATATATATATATATATATATATACCCTGTAAACAAGTATCCTTTTGAGGTACATCTAGTATGTACATTTGCATTTTATGAATTGCTTTTTCTTTCTTTTCCATTCATTGGTGACAGCTGTATACGATGGCATTAAAGAGTGCTGCAGTGCAAGAAGGCTCTGGTGTGGTTTGCAGAGAAACTATATTCATTAGATAATTGCATTCAGGCATGGGTGGTGGTGCAGTTGGACATGAACCCAAAGTTGGTGAATTTAAAGTACAGACAAATGTGTCTTTTCAAACAGAAGCATACTAGAACAAAGAAGTAATTTTAGGCAGGAATCTAAATCTTAGGCTAGAACAAAGAAGTAGGCTTCAGGCATGAAAATGACTTTGGGCTAGGACAGGGAAGCTGGCTCAGATATTTTGGTCATCCTGATAAGCCACATAGAAACAGATAAGCCTGATAGAAACAGTGATCATGGGAGTGTTCACAGAACTTTGTTTATTACCTTGCTTGTTCTTTGACTATTTGTGTTTAATGTCTTGCTTGTTCCTTAACTATTTGCATCTATTGTATTGCTAGTTCCTCAACCTAGAACTGACCTTAATACTTGCATGTAATTCAAATGGTATAAAGGCAAAACGGAGGAAAGGGATAGGATGGGGTAGGGGGTTACTGGAAGTAGCAGAAATGGGGAAAGGGGATGACAACTGAAATGTAAATAAATAAAACATCCAATTTAAAAAAAAAAAAAAAAAAAACAGAAGCATACTTAAACCAAGTTTAGTATGAATCTTTTGATCAAAATGTGGCCAGAGCCTCACAGCAATCCAGTTTATTCCTCCTAGGGAATATGATTAAGGATTTGAGATCTCCTCTCTCTCTCTCTCTCTCTCTCTCTCTCTCTCTCTCTCTCTCCTCTCTCTCTCTCTCTGTGTGTGTGTGTGTGTGTGTGTGTGTGTGTGTGTGTAAAACAATACAAATACAAATAGAGTTGGCCAATGTCTCACCTTCACTGTCATCCCTTATAGTCAGTCCTTAACAAACCAAGAATGTCACCTATCAGCCTAAGTGACACTGTGGCTTTGTTTTCAAAGGCCTCCAGTCACTTTCACTCTCAGAATCCAAACCACAGTCCATATCTCCAGCTTCTGTCCAGCCACTAATAGATGGCTTCTTACCTCAGCAGATTGCTCTTCCTGACTCCTGGATCATTCTGCTCCAGCCACCCTGGCTTTCTTGCTCTTTTTGGACCAGCCATCCAAGACAAGTTCTTTCCTCAATACCTTGTCATTTACTTATCCTCTACCCAAAATGTTATTTATGTGTGTCTTGTTTGTTGTTCTTTTTGAATCTATTGTATATTTATTGCATATATTAGGGTTTGTTTGTTGTTGTTGTTGTTTTTTAACAATTTAAAACTTCTTGCTCCTTTTCTAAAGAACTAAATTTTTATTCCTTCATCTTTCAGGAGTTATTTGTTTAAATGCCATGTCCTCACTGTGGCTGTTACTACTTAAACTTACCATCTCCACCCCCACCCCACCCCCACACATAGGTCTTTGTTACTTTGTTAGGACAACCTACCCCTAGGGACACACCTGCTCCAACAAAGCCAAATCTTTCCCAAAAGAGTTCCATCCACTAGGACCCTTGAATTCGAAGCCTTTGGGGCCATTCTCATTCAGACTACAAGCAACCACGCCCATAATACTCTCCAACTGTCTCCCAAGCTTTATGGCTCTTTGTTGCTCTATGGCCACCTGATACTAAATAAACATTGTGTCCTCCCGACAATATGCAAGGGTCCTTACTCCAGTTTCATTCTTGGATATATACTCAATACCTAAAGAGTGCTCATTTCAAAAAAGATCTGTAACGTTTGTTTGATAAATGGAATTTTTAAAAAAATCTCTTGAAGTTTTCCATGGCTTGCTTTCTTGAAGTAAACTAAGCTTTTCCTTAAACTGCTTCTAAGCTAGTACCTGAGAACATTCCTTTAAAACACATAAATACAGAGTGAGTCAGACTTTGGTTTCAGCAGAGCTAGAAAAGTAATTGGAAAAAGTCAGCTAGGTATTTTCAAGCTGTCTTGAAAAGGAAGGAATGGGGTCTCTGCATTTTTACATTGACAGCAACGTTATTAGTAGCATGAGAGTTGATATTAGGCCATCAAAATAAAACTAACTGAAAAAAGTAACAAATCCACTTACAAAAACTTTAATTTCTTTATCCAATAGTACCAAATCAAACCACTCCCTCCTAGAGGAAAAAGAATACTTTTTTCTTAGAAAACAAAACAATTAGATTCTGGCTAAACTGCCCACAAAACATGAAGTGTTTCATTTAACTAACTGAGAAGACTCAGCTTGTTTAAATCCTAAGTAAAGAAGCAATCTCCAGTAATAGAAAACAAGCCTCTTGTAAGCATGCCTCTCCCTGCACATAAATAGATACCCATGAACTCAGATGCAGCATGTGGCCACAGACAACCAAGGCTGAATGAAACAAATGCCATGCAGCTTTGAGACAGATGGTAGGTTGCGTGTTCATGTGAATTCTGAGTTTTTCCATCAAGATTTTTTTTCTTGTGATATTATAACTCAGCTTTTCCATGGCCTCAGCAGCCAGGGAATACAAGTAAGGCTCTGTAATCAAAGCATACTTGAAATTTAGAGATTCAAACCCAAGGCAGAGCAAAGGCCTTCTATCTTCCATGAGTGCTGTACAAAAAAGATGGAGTTATCTGAGGTATTCACCTTAGAGATGTTGCTATGTACAGGCTGGACTTGTATTCGTTCTGCTGAAAATAAAGAAGTTCTTTTAAAGGATTTAGGTTCTTGTCTTCATGGCAAAGAATTCATGGCAAAGATAAATGGTTTGAAATGGAGATAGAGACAGTTTTATTGAGACAAAAGATAGCATTCCTGAGAATAGGTATGGGCTAGGGGAAAGACATGTATTCGTACATACACACACACACATGTATATACACATATAATTATATTATATAAGATATATTATAATATACTAAATAACATATATATGTATATACACACATGGTATATGTGTGTGTGTGTGTGTGTGTGTATATGTGTATATATATATTATGCCAGTAACAGAATAACCATTTATAGGTCTTTACAAAGCACCTGTCTCTCATTGGTGTGCAGAGCACTTTTGTTGGGCATGATTTACTTGTTTGATGAAGCCCAGGACAGGAAAGCTTCCAGTTTCATTTCTGTTTCCATCTCAGCTCCACTTTGTTGCTTTATAAGAACAGCACTAGTCTGTTTCTATAAGCAACTTCTCTGTGTCAAGACTTCTAAGTTAGCAGATTCGTGTGGTTTTATGTGTGTATGTGTGTCTGTGTGTATGTGTGCCTTCATGCATTATAGTTTTGTGCATACAAATACAACATGACCTTGGAGTGAGAAACATATAATATAGACAAGAGTGTGACTGTGATATGAAGGAGCTAAAGGTCATTACATGCTGTACAGATGAAGTCACACTTCATGATGGAAGAGGCTTTCTGTAGAACTTAGACAGTTGGGTGAATAATTGTATGTATTATTAAATTCATGGCTAGAAACTAGTTTTTCAGTTTCCTGATTTCTTTATTTTAAGAAGGCAATCTAAAACTCTAATGTAGTAATGGTGTCACTTGAAATTTTTCCCACATGAAGAGTAGTTAATTCTGATATTTCACTGAAGAAATGAGAGACAATTTTAGTCTGTACTGTGTAGGGTATTTTACTTAATATTGCCTAGCTATGAAAGATATCTCTGTTCAAATGCATCTTGACTCTATAGAACCTACATTTTAGTCCTGCTGAGGACAAGAATTCAAACTAGATTGAAGATAAGTTGAAATGAGTCTTAAGTTCATAGTTTATATGTGATGTGCTTAAGCTGTACACTGGCCACAAATAAGTGCTAATTAAGTGGCCTGTGAGCAAACACTTGAAGTAACAAGAGAATAAGCTCTGCTGGCATCTGGAGAGAAGTAAAGGCAGAGAGACTTGTGTTGCAAAGGCTCTGGGGAGGAAGCTTGATTACATACCAGAAACAGCACAAACATAATAAGCAAGACGAGTTGTAGATAAAGTCAGAGGGATTGCCAAAAACCATGTGCCAGTGCCAGAGTTGTTTTTGACTGTATTGAGGAGATATGAACATTTACTCATCCTGGTCAAAAACCCAATTCCGACATAGTGAGCTAATGAGCATATGGGGCAACTTAAGAGAGTTGATCAGTGGTTACAATGGAAGACTCATTGCCAAAAGTCAACCCCAGCAAGGGCAACAACTTAGAAAAGCTGGAACCTTGGGGAGGGAGAAACCTTGTGACTCCAGGAAGTTTTAGAGACATCTTGAGACTTCTGAATTATTAACATCCTTTTTCAGCCCCTTAGAATGTTTTGAGTCTCACTGAGTTTTCATCTGTTGAGAAGGCAGTAAAAATTTTAGCAGAAAAATGCTGTTATCTCAATTAAAAATATTTATAAAGTATTATTTTTTTAATTTTAAACAATATAGTTTGATAATATTCTTTCCTCTTCCCAGGACTCCTTCCAGATTCTCCTCTCCTTCTCCAGCCACTCATCCAACTTTATGGGGTTTTTGTTTTGTTTTTACTCTTTCTTAAAAACAGAACAAGAAAATTTACATATATGCACACACATGCACGAAGCACACGTGCACACACACATCAACAAAAGCATAGAATTCACTTTGCATTATAAAAATACTCCTGACTCTGAGACCTGCCATGGAATATAGTTGATATGCCCAGCATCATTACATTGAAGAAAACTGATTGTTTTTTCCTCTCTTAGTAGCTATCAATTACCAGTAACTTGTATCTATTCCCTTTCTCCATGTTGTGCTTTGTCTTTCTTGATTTTGTACATGTCTTAAACATTTGTCACAGTCTCTGTGAGTTCTTATATGCATGATACCTATTGTTTCTAATATATATATATATATATATATATATATATATATATATATATATATATAATTTCTTTGGAGTCATCTATCTTTTCTGCACAGATACATGAACCTTCAGGGGACAGGGTTGATAAAGACATCCCATTTAGAGCTGATTGCTCCAATGTTTCTTACATTCTTCATATTTTCAAATTGTGGATATTTATGTTAATTACCACCAACTACAATAAAAGAAGTTGTGTGATAAAGGTTGAACAACTGAACTATGGGTATAGTAACATGCAATCAAGAGTTGGTTTATTGCCATGTTTATTTATCAAATAACAGTAGTAAGTTTTTCCTCTAGGCCCACGACTGATCTGGTCTTAGGTTTTTGGTCTCATTAACAATGTCAGTTATGAGTTCTATCTGATGAAGCAGGCCTTAAATCAAATTTTAAAAAGTGGTTGGTTATTCCCATAGTATTTTGTCACTATTGCACTAGTGAGTGTAACTTACAAGTAGGTTGCTTTTGCAGCTCACAGAATTCATAGATTGATGAGACTGATGGTTGTTTCCCCTCTGGCAACATGTAGAATACCTTGCAGCATTATGAACACCAGTAGGCTTATGCTCTGAGTTGAGAGCCCTCTTGCTTTCTCCATCTACTGTGTCATAGAATATGGTGAATTGATATAGAATATGATGAATTGAATTTTGGAAAGATGATAGTTGATGGTGTTATAGGCAAATGATCCTGGACAAAGTGAAAGCAGGGAAGCCCCTCAGCTATGTGGTTTGACTTAACTGTAATGGTAGTAGTGAAAGGCAAATGACACAACAGTGTGATTCTGAATAGGTAAGAGAATTCACTGATGGATTGAATATTGGATTCAACTAAGCACATTCGTAAGGTCAGAAAATCAAAAATCATAGAATAATATAGAAACTCTATGGTAAGTTCATTATGGGGTAGGGTAGACCTAAAAACCAGGAGTTGAATTTGAATATGGGACTTCTGTGACTGCATAGTTCCCCCTAGCTTCAGTTAGACCTTTCAGTGCTATACTGGAAGTAATTCTGTGATATGAGTGTTAACTTCACTCTTTCTGAGGCTCATTTTTTTTCATATAAGTTATATTTCTTTTTAAACTATGTGCACATGTTGGGGTATCTGTGAGTGCAGGTGCCCATGGAGTTCAGAGAAGGGTATTGAATCACCTGGGGCTGGAGTAATAGTGGCTGTGAGCTACCATATGGGTCATGGGAACTGAACTCAGGCCCTTTGCAACAGCAGCAAGCATCCTTAACTACTGAGCCTTCTTTCCAGCCTGTATTTCAGCCTATTTATTTTTATTGGATATTGTCTTTATTTACATTTCAAATGTTATCTCTTTTCCTGGTTCCAACCCCCAACCTCTATCCCATTCTCCCCTCCCCTGCTTCTATGAGGGTGCTCCCCCACCAACCCACTCCTTCCTCCTCGCCCTCACATTCCCCTACACTCAGGCATTGAGCCTCCATAGGACTAAAGGTCTGTCCTCCCATTGATGCCCGACAAGGCCATCCTCTGCTACATATGCAGCTGGAGCCCTGGGCCCCTCCTTGTGTACTCCCTGGTTGGTAGTTTAGTCCCTGGGAGCTCTGGGGGATCTGGCTGATTGATATTATTATTCTTCCTATGGGGCTGTAAACCCCTTCAGTTCCTTCAGTCCTTTCTCTAACTCCTCAACTGGAGACCTATGCTCAGTCCAATGGTTGGCTGCAAGCATCCATCTCTGTATTTGTCAGGCTCTGGCAGAGCTGAGGCTCATTTTTTACCTGAATCATGAGAACAACAGAACCCAATATATGGGTTATAAATATTGCTAAGGTTAAACAAGAAAGAAAAGAAAGAAATATCAGAAACATATTTAATCTAAGACAAAGTGCGACAAAATAAAGTATTATTCATAAACTTTTTCTGGAAAGACATGAACAAATGTTTCTTCACTCCAGCTAGGGCACAGGCATCAGACAAAGCTTAGGATTCCACCGAAGTCCAACCTAGCAAGCCAATCAACTGATTTTGTTATCTCACAGAAGGATAAGTGATCCAGAGCAGCTATGGCACTACAACAGTCCATCCCAGCATGGTTGATAACCTCAGGGAAGCTGCACCATGGAGTCTTTCAGCCAACTTCCTATACCATGTGTACTACAGTTTTCCAGATATTTGTGTTGAGGGGAGGGAAAACAGGCCTTCACTCCAGGGTGAAGATCCTATGACATTTCTCTCCTCTTCTTCCTCACAAATGCTAGCTCCATTTCCAAAGGAATCTCTACTCAAAAATGACAGTGGATACTCATACCTAGAGTACAATGCCATACTATAATGTTGTATATAAATGATGAATAAATAGCACTTATTATTGGTATTATTAAAACAGATATGAAATTTTTTAGAACTATAAAAATTGTATCCAAATGATCATGTTATGGTATTGACATAAAAAGTGACCCATATATCTGTGAAATAAAAGAGAAGACACAGAAATAAACCCACCCAGTTATAACTACTTGGTGTGGACAAATGTGTCAAAGCAACTGTTAGAGAAAAGAGATGGCATCATAAAAACTAGATACCCATATGCAGATAAATGAAAATGATTTTTGTATCCCACACAAAAATCAACTTCTTAATTCAAGATCTGAAACTCTGAAACTGTGAGAGGAAGTCAAACAAAACATGTCAACATACAGGTAACAAAATTACTTTCAGGAATAGACTCCAGTAGCACAGGAAATAATTCCAAGTACTGATACATGGAATTACTTGGAATCAAAAAGCTTCCACACAGTATAGGATATCATTAATCAAGTAGAGAGACAGTCTAGAGAGTAGAAGAAAAATCTTTGCTTGTTGCACGTCTGACAAAAGAGTAATATCTAGACTATACAAAAGTAAAAACTAAACACAAAGAAATCAAACAACCCACATAATAAATAGTAAAGTACAGGTAGCCAATAAATCTATTTTAAAAACATACTCAATATCCTTAGCTCTAAGGGAAATGAAAGTTAAAATTACACTGAGATCCCACCTCACTCTATTAAGAGTGACTTCCACTAAGGAAACAGCAAATGTTGATATGAATGTGAGCAAAAGAGAACCCTTATACACTGGTGAGAGGCATACAATTTAGTCTAGCCACTATGGAAACCAATATAAAGCTGCCTCACAAACCTAAGAGAGCTTATATGTAACCTTGCTATACCACTCATGGGTATATACGCAAATGACTCTAAGTCAACAAACCACATAGACACCTTGGAATTGATGTTTATCCTCAATGGAGTTTTATTCATCCATAAAGAAAGACAAAGTTATATTGTTTGTTAGAAAATGAATGCCATGTAGACAATAAACAAGATTCAAAAATACAAATATTCCATATTTTATATGATTTTTTGGTCCTGGAATTAACATTAATTTATAATTAAAGAGAGTTCCAATTAAATTTCAGTATATACTTTGACATGTTCAAACCACAACACAGTGAGATTCTGCACAGAGCTTTACCAACCTAACACAGAAGTGCTTTGTTTTTGATAATGCATATTCCACAATGGGTAAGGAAGGCATTCTTGTCAGATAGGCTCAGTCTTGTTTATGAAATAAAAAAAAAAAAAAATGGGGAGAGGTAGAGAGCTTTTGGGGCTGCTTGGCAAGAATCTGTCATGGGCCAAGGACAAGGAAATGGGCTACTTGGCAGGAATATGACATTGGACAAGGAAGTGGGCTTCTGGCAGGAAGCTGACATTGGGCTAGAACAAAGAAGTAACTTCAGGCAGGAATCTAAATTTTAAGCTAGAATAAGGAAGTAGGCTTCAGACATGAAAATGACTGGGCTAGGACATGGAAGTTGGCTCAGATATTTTGGACATCCTGATAAGCCCTTAAAAACAGTGATCATGAGAGTGTTCACGGAATTTTGTTTATTGTTTTGCTTGTTCTTTTACTATTTGTGTTTATTGTCTTGCTCGTTCCTTGATTATTTGCATCTATTATATTGCTAGTTCCTCAACCTAGAACTGACCTTAGTACTTGCATGTAATTAAAATGGTATAAAAGCAAAAAGGAGGAGGGGGATTGGATGGGGGGTTCTAGGGAGGGATAATGGGGAAAGGCGATCGCATCTGAAATGTAAATAAATAAAGTATCCAATAAAAAAAAAAGAAGAAGAAAAAAGGCAAGCACAAAATCTGCCTTACATTTCCTTTCCCAAAATGAGCTGAATGCAATAGATGATCAGTAGGGTAGGATTGACATAAGATACTTATTTTCTTAGTAATGTCTTCTCTCCTGCCATTTCATGATCATATGTGTGAGCATGGTATAATTTGTCCCAGTATTATGCTGTTAAACACAGTTTCATAAATCCAACATATTGAAGTTATTTCTGTAGAAATCTATTGAATGCGTAAGTGAGATATGGTGGATTAATGCTTAGTCCCTTCCCTAGAGAATGTTCAAAACAGAAAGGAAAAAACAAGTAAAGGATCAATGCATTATGTGACAGCTATGGGGTAGTCAGACTTTTCAGAGTGATAAACAAAGTGAACATGTCTCACAGAATGATGGGGTTTGAGTGTCTTGATTCTGTGTTTGGGTAGACTGAGAAGAACAAAATACTACATACTACTAGAGTAATATGTAGCAAATGCTAGCCATTTAATAAATTCTAGTGGTTGGATTCATTATGTGGTAGCAACTAGATAAACTTCCATTCAGAAGACAGCATCAACATAGCTACAGGGGAGTCATTTCTGGATGCACTGTGAGGGTACTCCCTTATTTCTACTCCCAGGCTTCTGTCATTTAGATATTTATTTGAGAACTCCAGGATGTCACAAGAATAAAATAATGCAAAGAGTAGGAACACATAAATTCTAGTTAGGATGACTCCCTAAGAACATATTATAGAATATAGAGAGAGGGGGAGAGAGAAAGAAAGAAAGAAAGAAAGAAAGAAAGAAAGAAAGAAAGAAAGAAAGAAAGAAAAGAAAGAAAGAAAGAAAGAAAGAAAGAAAGAAAGAAGAGAAGAGAGAGGAGCAGACAGACCGACAGACAGATAATCGGAGTGATCCAAGGTTAAAAGCCACTTGCTTCCAGAGTTCAATCCCTGGGATCCATGTGAAGATGAAAAAAGAAAAAATTTTAAAAAGTGGGCTCTGACGTCCACGTGTGTATTAAGGCACACACTCCCTAACAGCACACATAGGCAACATGTAATATAAATATTTAGAAAAATAAACCTGTAGCATTAATGTAGAAAGGACAGAAATAATATGTTTATCAAATTAATATAAGAAAGACAGTAAGAAAATTTTTAAGGAATTATTTTTTAAACTTACATTTCTTCAAAAGATTCCAAATTTGAGGTTTATACAAAACCCTACTTTTATATATAAAAATAGAAACTTGTCAGCCAGCCACTTATTTTTTAATTAAACCACTGAAAACCTGTCTTGTGATCATTTCTCACTTAATGTCCAGAAATACAAAGGCAAATAAATTTACTGTTGTCCTACATACTTTATTTCAACTAATTGAAAAAAATAAACACTTCAGCATGTCCTGGTAAGACCTGTGCATGGGGTGGGGTTGTGGTGGGGAGATCAGAAGGAAAGGCAAGGCTTTTGAAAGCAGGGAGCATCTCTGCTGATTGAGAGGGGCTGGCATCTCTGCTGGACAGAAGGTCCATTTGGCCTCGTGCATCTTGGTACCCAATATCACTGTGAGATTTTCCCTTTCCAAGCCCTGGCTATAGTGGGAAGAGGAAGAGCCTCCTGTGGAGAAGACTTATCTCTACTGCCTTTGAAGAAGCATGATTTGAACATGAAGTACCTTTTTATGGGTTTAAGCTATCAAAAGAGAAGTCTGCAGATGGGTTTCCTAGGGAGCAGTGGTCTCAAGTGTCAAGAGTCAGGACAAACCACTATACCTGTCACCATGTGGCCACGAAAATACATCACAGAAGCTTCCATTCTCTGACAGGGAATGTAGCACTGTCTGGCTGATATTTAGCCTTAAAATTTACAAGTAACATACCCATATAAAGATCATAGTATTTTGATTATGTGACAAAGATAATATCCAGGAACTGAATTTTTTAACCCATACAGACATTTTATCTTTTATTTAAACTCACTGCGTGAAACAAGATTTCATGCAATGTGCTGTGAGATTGGCATGGAGCTTTCAGACAAACTCCAAATGTCTGACACTGACGTGGGTGAAAGGGGCTGATACAGGGCTATTGCTTTTCAAGATTATCAAATACAGCAATGGGCTGCATTGTTGTTAAGATGTCATTGTAAATTCAGAGCTTTTTTAAAAATACAGGCATTGTTTTTCTTCTTCATTCTAAGACATGGTGATTTGTTGTACACTAACTATGGTTAATATTTTAGTGGCATTTTTGTTTCCTCTCCCATTAATCACAGTCAGATCTCCAGACTGCTGTTGTTGGGATTGTATTCTGTTGATAACCTGATATGTTCCTGGTTTTGAGTTTGTAAAACGGTCCCAAACAGGACTGATATGCTCAGACTCAGTGAACCAAGAAAGAATTCAAAGATTGCAGGGTGAGACATGGCTCCTTGTGCAGCCCAGTCTGGTCTTGAATTTATGTCTCTTCCTGCTTCATCATCCTCCCTAGTGTGTGATTCAAGTGTGTCCTACCACACCCAGCAGTCAAGGCAGAGCTTCTTGTTACTATTCTGTTGCTGCTGTTTGGTTTTGAAATAGGAGCTCACTGTCTAGCCATGGATAGCTTCAAACTTGCTATGTTGGTCAGGCTAGCCTCAAACACACAGAGATACACTTGGCTCTGTATCCAGCATGCTGAGATTAGAGACATGTGCCTCTACTACAAGAGCATTTTGAGACTGATCTTAAGAATTCATGGGATTGTATCTACTATAAAGAAAGACTGATGTCATAAATGTAACACATATTTACTAAGAACTGTTTCTAGGAATCGGAGAGATGGCTCAGTAGCTAAGAGGACCTGAGTTTCCCAGCACACACTTGGAAGCTCACATTATGCAAAGTCCTCTTCTGACCTCTGAGGGTATCATGCATCCATACATTGTGTTCACATAAATGGAGGTGAAACACAAAACAAAAATAAATACAAACAAACAAAAACACACATCTAATGTGGCAGCAGAGCGATTTCTAGCCTACGAGTTTTGGATTCTGATGTGGCATCCGCTGTGATCATCTGGGATCTTGTTTTGGTAATTTTGTTTCTGTATCAGGTACACAATCACTTGACATGAGACATGTGACCACACGGTCAACACTTACTCAGATTCATCACCTCCATTGGGCCTTATATGAGAGCAGTGTCCCTTATCTTTTATGCTTTCAGCATTTTAGAAATCACTAGAGGGAGAAGAGTCTAGGCTGAGTTTGCCTTATCCAAACTCCTTGGGACCAAAAATGTTTGAGGCAAGGCAGTTTTTGTTTTGATTGGGTTAGGGCTTTGTTTGCTTGGATTTTATATTAGCATAGAATGTACTGGTTGACAGTGGTCACTCATCTCTTGGAGCATTTTGGATTTCAGATTTCTGGGTAGAGAAGTTCAGTTTGTTTGTGAATACAGTGTTTTGGGGAGATAATCATGTTTATAGTGGAACCTGTGATGCTGAGACTCATGCTTACAGAAGGTGCTTGGGAATTAAACTGTAAATCTACCAAAAGTCTTCAACACACTCATAGAATGTTCATAGCATAACGCATGGCAAAATGAATACTATCTTATTATTGTTGCTAAAAATAATATGCTTCAGAGTGTGTGCCACATGCCTTTAATCCCAGCAAATGAGATTAAAGCAGAGGCAGGAGGATCTCTGTGAATTCAACGCCAGCCTGAGCCACATAACAAATTCTAGGCCAGCCAGGAGTAAGTAAACAATAGGAGAAATCAGCAGAACTTCAATGACTAACACACATTAACTATGCTAATGATAGTAAGGTAAGAAATGATGATAGAATTCACTATAAAAAAAATCAATTGTCATGTTTTTTTAAATTTCAGCTCCACCTCAAGATGAGTCCTTGATTCTGGAGGCATAGCTCAGGGCTAAGGATTTGGCTTCATGGATAAGAGTGCTTACTGAGCAAGCACAGGATGTGACTTCAACCTCCAGCACCCCATAAAAATCTGGACAGGGTCACACCTGTGCCCATAACTCCAGTGCTAGGGGTGTGGAGGGAGCAGACCAGAAGCAGGGAACTGCTAGGGCCTGCTGCCGCTGGCCTGGTAGAAATGACATACTCCAGGTCCACTTAGAGACTATGTCTCAAGGGAATAAAGTGGAGAATGATAGAGCTCTATACCCAACACCTTCCTCTGTTCTTCCTGTCCATGCACACACACACACACACACACACACACACACACACACACACACACACAAAGTACCTGTGCACACATATCTGCATGTATACCACACATAACATATACCACATATGCACACAGAAAACCCCACAGTGAAACTTTAGGGATGTGGCTCAGTGACATAGTACTTGATCAAGGCCTTGAGCTCATCGTTAGGACCACATCTCCACTTTTAGAAAGGCACCCAGGAGGGAAAGAGAGAAAAGTTAGACCTTTTTTGTTTCTCCCACTTCCCTTGCATAAAATTTATGTAACATATTTTGATTAGTTACTTTTTTAATTTCATGTGATTTTCAGACATACACACACACACACACACACACACACACACACACACACATATATATATAATATAATCTCACAGACAGATAAGTGGATGTGGATGGATGAATGGATGGATGGATGGATGGATGGATGGATGGACAGAATATAGGTTCTCCTACCTCTGTCTTAATTTCAGTTGCTAGAATTAAAGGCATATGGCACAACACTTGAAAGCATATCATTTTTACTGATAATAATAAGATAGTATTTATTGTGCCATGTGTTATACTAAGAACATTCTATGAGTGTGCTACAAAATTTGGTAGGTTTACAGTTTAATTCTCACTCACATATTCTGTGAGTATATATTCTATACAGTTTGAAGCAACAACCTACCAAAAATCAAAAGTGACTTGTGACTGGGTGGTTTTTTTAAATTACTATTTACAAGTTGACTATAATGGCTGTTTTAAAGTCCCAACAATATGCTTCTGAAGCTATCTTTCTACTGGAGTAAGTTCTGGAAGAACCTTCTAGGATATATTAGTGTCATAATAAGACCTCAGGGAACGGTCATATAGAACATAGCACATAACAGATATAATGCAGTATATACCTAGTAAAGTTTGCCTAAAATGATGGTTCTTCCTCTCACAGCAGTTACCTTCAGCCATTCTTCTCCCACACTGGTTTCAGGTCTAAAGCAGTTGCCTGTTGGAGCCAGAGATGGCTTTGTTCTTAGCAGTAGGATCCCTTTATGTAAGGAATCATGGCCATGACCCCTGAAATTCAGAGTGGACCTATGCTGGATTTAGTGAAACCAAGATCTTACAATGAATCCATGCTTTGGCAATTTCTTGTGTAGTAGCAATAATTCAAGACAAGGAGACAGAAGCATGCTTTCTCTATCATAACTACAAAAGCAATAGCCACTATCACGAGCAGAGAACCCACCCCAAAAGCCTATTTGCATCTCATAGAAAACCTTGGTTTATTAAAATAAATTTATACACCTTATCTATTTATCTAGGCTTCTGAGTTATTAGATACGGATATTAGATAATAATTTGTATTATTTGGAAAGTGAATTACTTGCTAATTTAATAAATGGACATGTTGGCTTCCCATCACTGTTACAACGCAACTGAGATAAGGAACTTAAAAGGAGCAAAAATTTGTTTCTGCTCACAGTACAGCAGGTTCCACCTATAACCACTTGGCACTGTTACTTTGGGTATGCAGCAACAGAGCATCATAGTAGAGGCACATGGTAGTGGGAACGTCCAAGGCCCTGGGATACACAGAGAGTAGAATGGGACCTCTATCCCCTACAAGAGCATATTCTAATGACTTAACTTCCTTTAACTTTCCTCATCCTTTGTCACGTTTACTGCTTCATAATAGTGTCACAGGCTGTCAATTTAGCCTATAGATCTCTGGAGGCACATTTAAGATCATATCAGAGCATCAGGCTATGCTGATCCTTACCCAGGGGTTAGAGTTCTGGCACACACTGGTGTCTGTTTCTGGAGGCACTGAAAAGCTGAAGATTTTGAATACTGAAACACAGTATCCACCTCCTTTGGGGAGTGGGACACAAATGAAAGAATCACTATGTGCTGATTTTAAACACACATCATGCTCCATCTATGCTTCATTCTTTAAAAAAATCACTACCAGGAGCCCTGTGAAGCTGCTGTGAGCCCATCCAAAAAGACCAGGGCACTAGACAAAACGATGTAAATAATTTAATAAGAACTAGAATCTTCCAGGCAGAGAAGACTTGCACAGAAGTGGCCCAGTGTGCATTTGCTCCGCAATCAGCCTGTGTCTGAGATGGCCCTGTCAGCTAGGACCGGATGCCAGTTACTTTGGTTTCATGCCCAGGTTGGCCAAAGTTGCTTTCCAAGAAGGTTCATAAGCACTCTAACAAGTGTGCCCCTCATTAAAAATTTCTTCTGAGTATTTTGATACAGAATTAGGTAAAAGAGTCTGATTTTTTAAAAATGCTGCTTTTGCTGAAACAGAAAATCTTATCTGCATGCTGAGGCTCTGAAACCCAGGCCACTGATTAGACTTAAACCCAGGTGTTATCCCTCAGTACTTTGGTTTTCATGGATTTCCTGTCACGTGCCAGCCTTGGAGAATTTAATATGTCTCACTCACAGGGTTTTCCCCATTTTCAGCATTAGAAACTCGAGGAACAAGCACTGTATATTGTCCACCTAGTACAGAAAGTCTTTCACAAATTGATCAAGTCGCATCTGCTACACAGCACTCTGTTTCCCCACCTATCAGTTTAGATGATCATTTCTATCTACTTCACAGCAGTGTTTGTCAAAGTTCAGTGAAACCCTGAACTCACAAACCTTAAAAGTAAAAAAAAAAAAAAACCACTGACTACCTCATCCCCCTTAAGGTGTTATCTGAGCATCCTTAACAGGATGCAAGCAAGACCTCCTCGATCTCAGCTCATTCCACTTGCTTTTCTTCTCTTTCTCCCTGAGCAATAAAAGGAACTTGCAGTCAGGGAGGACATGTCCATCAGAAACCCATCTTTCACTTCCAGACTACACTGCAGTGTCAATACCACATAGCCCCAACACAAACTACTCTGTTTCCAGTTTTTAAGCCAGTTGGTCACTTCAACAAGTGGGAACTACACGGATTGGATGCTTTCCTGGGCCTGTGGGAGACCCTGGGTAGCTTGTTGTTTGCAAGATGAATTGAGTGGGGAAATGTATATCCTGTCCACTTGCGTGAAGGCAGAGGACCACATGGAACAGAATCAAGCTGAAATAAGAGCACATTTTATTTAAGTCTTTTGATGACTTAATCTACAACTTTTAAATATGTAGAGATGTGGTGTTCCAGCTCCTGCTGTGCTTTTCCCTGGCTCCACAAATACTTGCTTGCTCAAATTTAGTGTTATTCATCATTTTGCGCACTTAGAGTTTGTTCCCATGGTTTTTTTTATTTTTAAGAATTTACTACTAATTATTGTTGTGAAATATTTTAATTTGGAAAGGAAAAATATACAACTATGCACTGCAATAATTTTTTAATTGCTTCTGCTAGTCAAAGCCTCAGCTATTTCTCCATTATTTTGCCACCTGCTGGGAGCATGCTCACACTTCAGGGGTGGACACTTAGATGCAGGGATACTGGCTTCTTCTCACATCAGCTTTGAAAAAAAATACATAAATTTCTTTTCTCCTTTGGTAGGCAAAGATAAGCCCCTTAAAAAGTTGAATGTGGAAGGGAGATAAGGAGATTACATGGTCAACTCTAAACTTGAAATCGTCTCTAAACCAAATCTCTGTAATGACTTTGTGTAGTATCTGTAAACAGCGTAGAATACTATTTATTCAAAGAAGGGCTGGTTTAAATTATTTTCAGTCTTGATGAGAAGTGTTCTCCTCACTGGTGTCTGAGCACAGCATCTTGGCAAGTAGTAGCAACATCCACCTACAACTATTAATAATTATGTAGTTATTAGCAGCAGAGATTAAATAGAGCAGAAATGTCAGCTAATCAGCTTGTTTCATTAAAGTCGGTTTTATTATTTCTATTCTAGTAGTTCCCTACAACAGGCAGAATTAACTGTAGGTGCCACAGGGATCCAACAAAAAATGCGAAAGCTGATAAATACTTTGCTTGTGAGATTTTCAGTTGTTTGTCTTTGATTTAAAAGATGGTATGGGATTCTTAAACTTGTTCCATCTCAATGTAAAACAACTTTAACAATGTCATGTTCTACATGTGTACAGTCTTTCAGTTATGAGATTCTCGATTTCCTTTTCTCTCCATTTTGCAGCCTAAACCACCCCACATGGTACACAACATGCAGAGATGTTTCGCGTACGTGTCTTAGTGGTTTCACTAAACGTTCCATTGTTTGTATGCATCATACCTTGGTGATTGAAATATTGCAAGTCATTCTAACAAATATGAGCAGACCTTCTGTTGTCTAAACAACTGTACCAAGAAAGCTAAATCAGGCCTGCCACCAGCCACAGTTAAAGACAAACTCAGATATTCTAGCATGGCACATGCTCTTGGTTTTGGTAGGTCAAAATGTCTTCAGATTTGGCCATTAACAGAACTTTGGAAACACACCATAAATCCCAGCTTCTATTGCTGTGGCCACCCTCCCTCCTTACCTATTGAAGTCACTGTTAAAGTTTGATAAGTAACCCCTGCATTCCAGCCCCAACTCAGCCCTGAGCCCTTGTAGCTGCTCTGGCTCCCACTTCTGCACTTTAGCTCTCTTCTCAATCTTGGAGAGTTTTTGCCAAATTCTGGCTTTTCCCATGGATTTTTGAGTTCTTGTTTTGCTTTGTTTTTCTTGGCCCCACCCGTGAGCCCTTGATGCTTGGCACTTGTGACTTCTCCATTTTTAACACGGGGACTATCTTTTGGTTTCTGAGTACCTATTGCCTATGTTCCTGTTTTCACAGCTAGATTTTATCCTCTAAAGTATAGAGTCAAAATTAATTGTGTTGATCTTAGTATAGGCACTTCTGAAGATTGGTTTGCCCTGTGTTCTACCCATAATGCTCTGTGCTCAATTTGTGTAGATGAGGTAAGACTAGCACAGTCCTTGCTAAAAATCCATGGTTACGGTGATTATTCAAGTTCTTTTTCACTTAATTGTGTTTAGGCCCATGATTGAGTGTATATTTTAGCATGTAGTAGTCAGTTACTATGCCAACAGACCAAGGATTACTCTTGTTTAAAAAATAATGGACACAGAATTCACTGCTCCAGGCTTCGGCCTGCCTCACACATCAGCAGTCAGTGTGTGCATGTTTAAGAATGGACAAACAAGTCAAACCCTATTTTAACAGTTAATTCTCCCATTGTGGACTGGAAGCAGAAGGCTTGATCAGAGTTGACTTTGGGACAAAAGGATGCATTTCTGAACTCTCTAAATGGTATAAGTCCCAGGAAGCTTCTGTACCGACCACTCTCCTTACACACAGAGGTCAGTGATTTGAAAGCAAAGACCTCAGTAACCTTGGACGAGTACGTGCTTTGTTTTCCAAGTGTACATTAAATTATTTCTTACATAATTGGAGCTTTAAAAAAAAATCTTCCACAAAGTTTGCCAAAATCATGTTAGTTTGCTAGATGCATGGACGGAAGGGGGCTGGTTTATATAAATGTATCAATATATTTACTATCTCAAAGAAGACTAAGAAACCCAATACATAAAGCAAAAGCAGAGTCCTATGTATAAAATATGAGTAGTATAAAAAAAATCAAAGACAATTTGACTAAATTTTCAACTCTTTAAAGCATTTCCAAATGATAGGCACTCGTGTGTGTGTGTGTGTGTGTGTGTGTGTGTGTGTGTTGTGTTTCCCTTACATATAGGAGACATTGGGAAGAGAGCTAGAGGGAGAGAGAGACAGAGGCAGAGACAGACAGACAGAAAGACAGAGACACATACGGAGAGAAACAGAGAGACAGAGAGATAGTAAAGTCCTGGGTAACTTGGACAAAACTTTGATTTAATAGCCAAATTATATCCCATTTTCTAAAGATTTTCTTGTGAGTAGCTCACAATCTGAAAAGCCATCACAGTGCAGTAGGTATTAGTGAAGACTAGCTTTTATATTCTGCTAATGCCTTTTTAAAAGTACATATTAAGAGAAAATATCTGGTTCCTATCGTTTATTGAGCGCCTACTGTGTACTAGCTGCTCCTCTTCGTATTTGTCAGGTAGGAATGTTCTTTTCGCGGCCATCCTTGAGAGTAAGCTCCACTGCCATCCCAGTCCTGTAGATAAGAAGCTAAGGCTCACAAAGGTTAAGTACTTTCCCTGAGGCTTGAGATCTGGCAGCGGTCAGTCTCCCCTTAAGCTCTTTGATCACATTCTCTCAGGAGCAGAGAAGCTTTAGAGGGGAAAAGGCTTCTTTCTCCAAATGCTTTTAAATATTTTATTTTTGTTTGTAGAGTATATGTTGTTTTTCAAGGTTAAATTGCAAAGTAAAAAGAGCATTTACTGTACAAGCAACAAGAAGGACTTAGACTTTCCACTCCGCAGCACCTTCCAAGAAGAGGTTGCAAACATTTTTCACGCATCACTGCAAGATAGCTCCCTTCAACTGAGTAATGGTGATGTTTATTAGCACCTAATAGCCTTAGACAGGACAGTATTTTGAAACTCAAGAGTAATTTGAGGAAAGCAGTATCGTGAGTCCACCAGAGTAGTGTAACCATATTTCAAAATAAAGTGTCCCTGCTTCACAAAGCAGCTCATCAGTGCTGACCGATGCGAAGGCTAGAGAGGTGGGCGGGCCACTGGCACTGCCCTTGCAAAGACGTGCGATGGTTCCTGAAGACCTTTGGACTCATCAATTAACCCTCCAAGCATGCTGTTTACTAAGTACCTAAGTGCCAACAAATATGTCAAGTAAATTCTTGATTGTAAAAATGTGATGTTCTTAGCTTGTGCTAAAATGCAAATGTGACACATTGTTAGCTTTGAGAACCGGATGGAGCCCCAAATCTAGTACCAATTCTGCAGAGGTTCTGAACACTGTTGTATAAGATGATAGTGTGCCTGGGCTTGTTAACCTCTGTGTATTGAGAAAGAGATCCTGTGACCTCAGTGATGCCCTTGGGATTTTTTTTTTTAACATTTTATTCAAAATTTTTGTGAGTATCATATTATACCAAGCCCATTCACCTCCACATCCTTCATACCACCCTCTGCCCTTATAACCTACCTCCAAAATAGATTAAAAAGATTTTTTTAAAATCTTGTGGAAGCTGTATGTCAGAGAGTGTCACACTGTAGATTCTTTTGTCTACCATCTTTACTTGCAAGTGTTCCTTGCAATGTACATGAGTCGTTGGCCTGGTTTGAGGACTCTGTCTTCTGCTACACCATCAATATTGTATCGTCACCCAACGTCCTTGAAATCTGAGTGGATTATACAAATTTGATTCAGACCTCACAGTCTGAGACTACCTGCTGCACATGACTTCTGTTCACACTAAGTGACAGATATAATCCCTTTTTATGAACAGTATAAATTGTAAGACTTTTTAGAACACATTGCAGTGATATGTTAAAGTCAGTTTTCGTTTTAAAATAAGCTAACTAGACATCAATATATGTTTCTGAAGGAAAAAAAAACTTATTAAAAAACAAGGAAATAGGATTCAACAATTCAACATATTTTTCCATCGCTAGTGAAAGCTTTCATTTTGAAGCTGCCGAATAATGCCAGTTTCCTCCTATTATGACTCTGAAGAAAAACACAAACAAAACCTTTTCTCTAGTTACTACTCTCCGTATTGTTCTTTGGCTACTATTTGGCACTGGAATTATCCAACACAAATTCACACAGACTTTGACCTGCCTTCTAACCCAGCACCGACCTCCAGTTACATTCACATACCCCATATTCTTAAAGTACAGCAGTGATTTTCATTTTGGCACCTGGGGCTTGAGACAAAGTGTAGCTTACTCTGTAACTGAAGTGAGCTTCAGACAAGAGAGGCAGGTCCATGTACGATACTGAGGCCAGGCAAATGGATGGATCCAGGTTCCCCTGGTGTCATCTTGTTTCGAAATGAGAAATTTTCTTTATTTTTCATCACTACCCAAGTTTTGATAGCTGCCTTAAGATGTTCCAAAATGGTAAACAGCTATCTGAGCCAGAAATCTTGATTTTTCTTTAGCTAACCGGCTTATGTCCTGCCCTTTCTGTAATCGGAAGGATTGGCAGCCAGAGCCCCCATGTTTTCATTATTCATAAATAAGTTTTGTTCCAAATCTCTTTATGGACGATGCCAAGATATTTGCTTTTGTGCTTATGAATTTTTATATTGGGAAGATCATTTTATTTTACTTGGCAGAGGAATAATTTATGGGCAAACTCTAGTATTTGCGCCTATAACAACACACAAGATTATTTTTAAGTTATCATAAAACTGATACAGTTGCATATTAACTGTTAGCATTAAAGCCACTTACTGATGCTTTTCAAATCATGGTAAAGAAAACTTGTCAAGACATTGCAATCGGTATGCAGAGAATAGCGATGGAGGTGAAAGGTCGTCAAGTGGGAATTTGCAGCCGAGGGATAGAGTGGAGTCTGTGAATGGGAAGTTACGAAGAGGAAGTACCACAGGTGAGCAAATTCTGGCCCAACCAATGTAGTGAGAGTCAGGATGCTGCTTTGTCAGCATGGACACGGCTGTGGGAAAGCAAGGCACCCAGCCATGCATTAAGAGATGAGATAAATCACTTGGTAAAGCCAGATTTCACGAGCATGTACACAGATGGGCCTATGAGAGGTCCTCTAGGCTGAGTGAAGGAAACTCACACACGGGGAAATAGATTTAGCCCTCAGGAAATAATGAAAAGCTAGTGAACATGGCTGGGGAAGACCTTGTTATGAATGAGTAGCTGGTGCCAAATCTGAGATGGCATATCCCTCCTCGGTCTAAGCAATTTGCATAACGATTTTTTACGACATGATAAACTGGGGACATGAGGAAGTGTTCTCACCTGGAAAATGGACTCTACAAAGAAATGGAATGCTCCATTCACATTTGGGTCATGCACAGAGAAGCATGAGGTAGGCGTTGTCAAGGGCTGGTGGGAGTGAAAGCAGCCATCCTTCAGACCACAGCCCGAGCCTGCTGACTTCTCTTCTTTGTGTCCACTAATTTCTCTTTTGAACTTTAGTCTCCTCCGATCGAAGGCACCTGCTGACTCTGACACATCCTTGTGTTCCTGGGCAGGTTGTTTGCTCAGAGAGATTTCCCTGACCTTGAGAACTATGCCAGGCCCTTCTGGGCTGTGCTCCTTGACTGTCCTCACCGTAAATCTTATTTCATTGGAGTATAAAGTGGAAAAGGGGAAGGAGAGGGTCTCAGAGGTCTGACTGTGAAATTGCTGTCTCTGAAAGTGGAAGCTAAGCTAAATAGACAAACAGCAGAGTTTTCCTGTCAAGCCACAGCATTGATCCTACAACCTACTGGAAGGGAGCTTAGCAATTCCCTGCCCACCCGCGTGAGTATCCTCCACCTCCACCTCCCTACCTCTCCTGCTACAACCTCGACACTATCTACTGCTTGCTCGGATTAATTAGAAATTCTTCTTCTTGCCTTTCTAAGAGACCTTTTATGTATGTTATCTGAATGAATATTTAAAATTAGGTTGAAGTATAAATTAATTTATCCTTAGTTAAAGAAAATCATGTTGGTATACTAAGTATCTTGTCCAAAAATAAGATTGGTAATAAATAATACATATATTTAGATACAGATTTATTTCTCTCCAATCTTTTAAAGGATAGGTAGACATACAGATGAATAGGTTGATAGATGATAGATAGATAGATAGATAGATAGATAGATAGATAGATTCTATAAATTTCCATACACAAGGACATTATAGCCATCCCACTGAAGTTGAAAATGTCTAAAGACAGGTACTTTGTATGTGTTTCCACAAAGCCTTTCTTAAACAGCAGTCTGTTCTTGTATTGAAGGATTATATCTAACATCACACAGCATTACTCTTTCCATTATTCAATGTAAAAAAAAATCAAGGCTAAATTAGCGACTGGCCACACAGCAAAGCTAGAATGAATGCCCACATTTGTACACTCATATTATCTAACTTCTATGTTCTCTCAACCACTATGGGCTAAAGTGTACTCCACAAAAATAAGTTTGTTAAAGTTTCAAATCCAAGCACCTCAGAATATGACTATAGATTTCATAATACTCCTGTTCAAGTATGCCATGTACCAATTTCTCCCCATTACCCTCTCTTGATCCCCCACCAAACACACATGTAGCAACTCTTTTCTATCACTTTCCTCTTCGTAGTTAGTCTGCCTCTATTGTCACTGGTCGGTTGTGTGTGTGTGTGTGTGTGTGTGTGTGTCTGTGTGTGTGTGTGTGTGTGTCCATGTCCAAAGTTCCATATGAGAGAAAAAATGTAGTATTTGTATTTCTAGATCTAGAATATTTCTCTTACTATGACTATCTTTATTTCACCCATTTTCATACAAATGAAATAATGCCATTCTTTATGACTGAATTATAAGTTAATTATGGCACTTGGGATATAGCTTTATTGGTTGAGAGTATTTGCCAAACAAGGAAAATCCCTGGATTGAATGTCAGAACCACAAAGTGGATGCCACTGATCCCAGCACTGGGAAAGTTTAGGCAGCATGATCAGAAACTCAAGGTCATCCTTGCCTATATCGCCCTGAGTTTCTCTCTCTCTCTCTCTCTCTCTCTCTCTCTCTCTCTCTCTCTCTCTATCTCTCTCTCTCTCTCTCTCTCCCCCCACATCTGTCTCCTAAAAGCCTCCACTGTGGGTATAGACCACCACATTTTTGTTAGATTTTCTTTAACTGTTCACCTGTTGGTGGGCACAGAAGCTCACTCTGTAGCTGGGCCACAGAGAATAGTACCACAGGAAACACAGATGAATGAATGTCCCTGTCGCAATCTAGATTCCTTTGGGTATATTCTCTGAAGTGCTACAGCTGCATCATATTGATCTATTCGGTGGGTGGAGACTATCTTCAACCATGTTCTTGCCCACCCTCCCTCCAAGAATGGAGCTGGTCCATAGCGAAGCATACACATGGGAGGCAAGGCACTTTACTGCCAATCCAGGATTAAGAACCTGCAAACAGACTGTCCTGCAGGGTTTAAATGAAACAAGTTTGAACTACCCAACAGCTATATCAGTGTTACACCTCGAATGTCTCAGGGGTTCCAGTGTGCCAGCTAAGAGTAGTTCCTTATAGAGAAGTCTGCATATCATAATCCCAGAGTCTGGAGCCACAGATCTAGAGAGCAGCAGGTCAGGAAAGCTGGAAACAACTGCCAGATGAAATTCCCTCTGTCGGCCAGCTGAGTCTTGCAGGTAAGGCAGGAGTGAGTTCTCTGTCTGAAGCTTGTTGAGTTTTGAAGGCTCAAGCGAGCTCTCCAAGTAGAGAGAAATGTCAGTTATGAGGAACCAGCAAGTACATTTCCTGAGAAATCCTGAAGAGTAGAGGCCTCAGACAAAGGGGCACATTCTCATGTCTCCAACACACTGAATCTAGAACATGGGTTGAGATCTGGTTTTGAAGTCTCCATGTCTGCCTCTATCATAAAGCAGCTCAATTTATTGAGAGCCAGCTGGACTCTGATTGTCTAGCCAATCAGGGAAGAGATGACAAAAGGTACCACCTGTCCTGGTTGCTGTGATTGGCTTAGGCCACTATCTCTGGTTTTTCTGCCTTGGTTGCTATGAGAACTCTAGTTGTCAAAAACTTGGGCCCTGTTGTAGGGAAGGTTTTTGTTTATCCTCTGTCCCCCTCACCTGCTGAACTTGATTTCCCCTCCTTGGGAGAAAGCTTCCCACGGGCACAAGGCAGAAGCCCCTTACAGCACAAAGCTCTGTGTTGGAGGGGAGGGAAGAGGTGCTCTCCATGTCCATCAACTTGGCAGTTCTGATTTTAGTGTCTTGAGCTATCGTATCTGCATACTTGGAGCCTTCACTATTCAGCATCCCCATCAGCAATGTGGAGTTTCCTCTTCTCCGAATTTCTGGATGGCATTTGCTTTCTTTTTGCTTGTGACCATTCTGACAGGTCAACTTTATTGATTGGGTCGTTTGATTTATTTTTATATGTTCTTCATATTAACAATGTTCCCCATTCTCCACTTGACTGTTTCCTTTTCTGGGCAGCGTTTTCATTTTGTTCAATATCATTTGTCACTTCTTGCTATTATTTCATGAAATATTGGAGTCTTTTTCAATGAGTCCTCTCATATGCCTGTATCTTGGAGTGCTTCCTTCTAGGACTTTCAGCCTTGTCGGTTTCACATGAAGGACTTTGATCTGTTTTGAAATGATTTTGATGTAGGGAGAGACGGGAACGTAGTATCTTCTGCCTTTTATGTACAGCATTGCCAACACTGTTGTCTATTTCTCCAATAGATGTTTTTGATAGCTTTGTAAAAATGCGCGCGGCTATAGTTGTAGAATGATTTGTAGCATTTCTAAGTAGATAAGTGAATTAAAAGGAACTGGGGTTTTCTCATCCCAATATGACTGTGTCCTATATGACAAGGAAACTAGCACATACAAGGACAAGAACCTCGGCAGAAACAAAGCCTACCGGCTCCTTGTCTCAGACTTCTAATCTCCAAACCATGAAAAGGAATACATTTCTGTATGACTTTTTTATAGAGTCTGAGGAAAGCTCTCCCCCGTTATTGTGGAAATAAAGTGTTCTGCTTCTTTTGTGTAAGTTATCAAGGTTTTTAATTAGTGAGAAAAAAAGTTAAGTTATACCAAAGTCCCAGGTTACCAAAGCAGTTCATAAATGACTTGGGGATAAATAAATGATTAATAACTTCACATAATAAATATCATCTTCCAATTGTTCCCCCAAATCAGAAATGTAAAAAAGAGAATTTCCACCCATCTCTGAGCCAACTTTGAAAACACTGGCGTTAAGATTCCTATTTTAGCCTTTTTCTTTTTGCTCTCCAAATCAATAAACTCAAAGTAAAAGTCTGAGCTACTCTATAAAGGGTGCACTTTGCCAACATCATGAGGCAAAAACAGACCTTTAATGAAAGTACATTATGTCAAACATATATGGATCTTATCAACATTAGATGCTCAAAGTGATTAATACAGAATGCAAATGGGCTTCTTTTACAATATTCAAATTCAGAATTTTTTATTCTGTATAAATAAAATATCCTATGGTTTCACATGTCATCCAAGGCAGGAGGTAGAGTTGGTGGGGGGGGGATCAAGAATTTAAGGTCATCTTCTGATAAATATAAAAGAATTTGAAACCAGTCTGGACTATATGAGACTATTTCCAAGCAGAACTCTCTTAGCTAGAGTTTCAAGGCCATGAAGAGACACCATGACCAAGGCAACTTTTATAAAGAAAAACATTTAACAGGGCTGGCTTACAGGTTCAAATGTTCAGTCCATTATCATCATGGCAGGCAGCATGGAAGTGTTCAGGAAGGCATGGTGCTGAAGAAGGAGCTAAGAGATCTGAAAACAGCCAGGGGGAGACTAATCCTCCACAGGCAGCCAAGGCAAGGCTCTCTTTTGCACTGGTTGGAACTTGAGCACTAGGAGACCTCAACGCCTGCTTATACAGTGACACACTTCCTCCAACAAGGCCACACATATTTCAACAAGGCCACACTTCCTAATACCACTTCCATTGGCCAAGCATATTCAAACCACCACAAGAACAAAACAAAACACTATGCAATTAATTACAACATTTATCATTTCAAACTCAGAAAAGCCACAAAGGCAAAATTATCCACTCGATTTTCTGTCACCAATGATCAAACAATTCTTTGTTTCATATGTGTAATTGAAAATTCAAATATTATTTTATATTTTTTCTTAATGTACAGGACACATGACATAAATTCTTTGCAAGAGAATTTTGATTTGTAGAATAGTTATATAGCATTTTAAAGGTTTATTGTTACATGTATGAATGTTTGACTTGAGTGTATGCATATTTAAGTTTACACATGTGTGACGGGTTGCTACAGAGGACAGAAGAGGGCACTAGATCCCTGATAGTACATGCCATGTGTGTGCTGGGAACTGAAAGCAGGTTCTCTGGAAGAGCTATAATTGCCCTTAACTGCTAAGCAATCTTCCCAGCCACAGTATGTATATATATTTTAATATTTTAGTAAAAGGATTGATCCCGCTACAGGATCCTATCCCTATGCAGCAGGCAGTGTTGTATCCAAGGTCAAACTGCATGTCTCACAATTAACAGCTCAGGTTAAAATAACACACTGCTACTGTGAGCCTTTTGAGAGCAGGATGAGGTTAAGAAGGTTCAGAGAAGCATTCCACTCTGTTGTGTGTGTTGTTGCCTCATTTAAGAGGTAAGTATTCTTTTTCTATTTTGAAATATTTTAAAAACAAAATAGCAACACTACACTGAACACAGCTTGTCTATAGAGCTCTTCCCAAAATGTGAATTTGTGTCTCTGTGTACATTCCCAGAAATGCATTGCCAAATCAGAGGGGCTGAGCATTTTGAAACCTTTTGATAAAAGTTGGCAAATTGCTTTCCTAATGAGCTGTCATGAGTATGCTCTTGAAGAAAATAGTAAACAATTGAACCAGAAAGAAATACTCTCATCACAAATTTAAATGAGCTTGGCTCTTCAGAATTCAATTCTAAGTACATACCCTTAAATCTTCAGTCCTTCCTGCTACTGGGAAAGTTAAACAAATCAATATAATACAGAGAATGCATGCAATAGCTCTTCCATTTTAATGTCGTTTAAAATATAGCCATGATAATAAAATTTTTATTATAGTCATATGTATTTAGTCTGGTTTTCTCAGAATATTTTCCACTTTAAAAGTTTTTTGCAATAGCTTTTACTATCAGGCTATTTTGTTGATTTCAAGTGTGAAATACAAATGCATATCATTTTTAATTTGTCATAAATAGCTGTTTCCATAATTGATTTAATTACTTACTTTAAAATTTCTAAGGTGAAACTTAACGATGGTCTCTAAATGCTGACAAATGACAGACTGATTAGGGCAAATTTTATTCAGAGTGTGAAATAATTTAATGTTTCTTTTCCTGTTTTTCTCAACAGACAATTATCAAATTATTCAAAGCATTTTATAGAGATGTACTTTAGTGCTAATGTGGTCAACAATTCTGAGTATGAAAGTTATTTTTTAAAAAAAGAAATATAGAAGATTCAGCAGGGCCTTCCCATGGTTCTACACGTGGGATACAGTTTCTGGAAACACTCTCCACCTGGGTAGAAAGCTGTTAGTTCTGCAGAGAGCTCAGGGTTACAGTTTCTGGGAGTTGTCACCTTCCTTTGAGTCACCTATATGTTTGTCATTAACCCTTTACCCATACTCCCATAAGTAACACCGACAAACCCATCTGACCTCATAGTTGGACTCTGGTGGAATCCTTACTTTGGGTGGTTCCCCAGATGGGATGAGCAGATGATTATTCAAATCTTGCCAGAAAACCTTCAGACAGCATCCTCAAAGAGATTAAATAGATCTTCTGAGCTCTTGAGCTTCCGCCTGAGCACATGGCGATGAACTCTGCCACCTGAGTTGCTGCTGACTGAACTCCTGTATTGATGGCCACTTGCAAAGGTGTGATCTTATGATTTGTCGCCAGTCCTTCAGCTGGCAAAGGACCCAGTCAAGGCACGGGCAAAACTTGTGCCGGTGGCAGGCCTTTTTGTGCCTTATTTCGAATGTTTAGATACTCAGAATGCAAAAGTTACACTGTTATTGTGCCTTCCATTGGGAGTGTAACAAAGATAAGCCTCGGAGGCAGGAGGAGCATTCAGTGCACTGGAGCTACCCCAAGGGGCTCGCAGTGAACCAGAGCCTCATGACTCTGTCAGAGTGAAGCCATAGTGGTGAGCCCAGAAAGGTAAAGTGAATAGCAACCTGTCTCACCTGCCTAGGGAACACCACATCAGCAGTATGCTCTCATATCATTCATTCAACAAATATTCACTGAACACTTAGCATATGCTCATTGTTGTTTTAAGACATGCTGATCCAAAAAAAAAAAATCAAAAAGACAAAATTTCAAACATAATAAACCATCCATTTAAGTGTGAGAAGTAATGAAAAAGGCACATAGCTAAGAGATTCCATCAGGGAAGGTGAGGAAAGCTCAGGAAGAAAATGAACAAGGAAGTAAACAAAAGTTTGGGGTTGCAAACTTAGAACTGAGATGTTATCTTAGACATCATCTGAAGAAACTGGGGGAGCAGCCCTCATAAACACTTACGGGAAGAGCTTCCAGGCAAAGTGCATGCACAAATAAAGCATGGAAGTAGGGAAGCCAGGAAGCATGTTAACTCACTCAGGAGGGCACTAGGGGACAGAATAGTTTAGCGCACACGAAACAGGAAGAATGCATCTGCTTACAGAAAAGCCCCGTGAGTCAAACGGTTCTTTGTCTCTTCAGATTCCAGTGTTATCTTACTTGACTTGTAATTACAATCCTTATCATTAGCCATTTTGTTTAATTATCCTTAATATTTTAAAATGGTTTCAAAGTTTTCAATTTGTCTCCAGATATCTGTAATTATAAATATCCAATGGCATTTTAAGCCATTAAATGAATAATTTCTGGCTCTACACATATATAATATATATTCTCTTCTTTGGAGATTTTGTTTATTTTTGCTTTATGTACGTGGATGTTTTGCCTGTATACATGTCTGTGTACTACACGCACGCGGTGCCCATGGAGGCCAGATGAGGTTATCAGAGCACCTGGGACTGCAGTGGTGGAGGGTTTTGACCTGCCATAGGGATGCCAGGCATAGAACCTGGATCTTCCAGAAGACCAGCCACTGCGCTATTTTTCCCCAACCCCTACAAGAAATCCTTCCAAGGCAGCATCCATCTCTCTTATTTCCTTTAATAACCTGGGTTCTTACTATATTTGGCAGATCAATTACTGATAACTGATATAGTCACAGAGAATTGCCTTCATTGACTGAAGGAAGGAACTTGTTATCTCAACTACAGATTTACAGACTGGCCTCATTCACTAAACCAGGGCTGACCATGTTTTCTCACGCAGATTATTACTTAGAATGGCCTCATTAGCTCATTCATTAATTTTTGATTGTCTTCGAATATCAGTGTGTAAGTACAATTGGAATATGGTGCAGGGAATTTGTTGGAAAAGGCAGAGCCACTCTGAGTCAGACAGCTTGTTAGCAGCTGTCAATTCGACTAAAATCTGCTACATTATGTTGCACATCCACCCATCTGGACCTCTGTTTCATTATTTTTTTTAATCCATTTGCTAAAGGTTGTGTTTTTATTAGAAATTATTGTACAGCACTGAGTATATATAACATTTTGAAGATGGCTTTTCCCTCTCTTTTTATTACCTGCTAGAAGAAAGGGGAAATGTTAAGGTCAAAACTCGCGTTACATTTAAAAGCTATGTAATTTCACAATATTATTTGGATGAAGCATATTGAACATTTGCTCAGTGTCTTTGCCATCTGTGTCTTGCTCCCAGTGCCTCTTAAGATAACAGTGGAATCTGAAGAGACAAAGATAGAACTATTTGACTCAGGCTGAAGATTTATAAGTCGAAAATTAGATTGTTCCTAAGGGGAGCCTGTCTTAGTTACTGTTCTATTGCTGTGAAGGGACACCATGACCAAGGCAACTCTTACAAAAGAAAGTATTTAACTAGGGGATTGCTTACAATTTCAGAGGTCTAGTTCACCATCATAATGTAGCTGAGAGTTTTACATTGTAAACCTAAGGCATCAAGCAGAGAGGAAAAGGTTGGGGGGAAGGGATGTGAGGTAGGGGAGGGGCGAGTGGGCAAGAGGGCTGGCAAGAGTTTAACAAGGCCACACCTCCTAATTCTTTCCAAACAGCCCTGATGACCCAACATTCAAACATATGACCCTATAGGGTCCACTCTCATTCAAACTACCACAGAGTCCTCAGCAATTACTAAGATCTCTTGCCTTCAACTTTCCGTTTGATATCAGAAGTCTTCATTTTATTCAGCAGACATCAGCCTAAATGGTTTTTAACAGAAAATATGCATTTTATGTTGCCATTCTGAATTGGTAAAGAACAGTAGGATTTTTATCTTTTTGCTCCTAGAATTCCACACCAAAAATTAAAATGCAGAGGTAAATCATTATTAATGCTGTATTATTCTATGAAACAGGCAGAAATTTCATTGTTTTGCCATTAGTCAAGGCCACAGTTATTGTATCATGTGGAAACACAATAAAACAATACCTCATGCACCCTAAACAACATACGACCATATACCCTAAACAACAACAAAACATATCTACTATAGAGGAAACCTTCTGCCTAAATAAGGGTGTTTAATAAAAAATTACTGTAATTCTGCCTTTAAGAAATTATCAATCTCAGAGAATCCAAGAAATACAGATCAAGCAGGAACTAGACAAGGAACAAAGAATTGCAAACCCAGCCCTGAGGAAGCAGAGGCAGAAGGGCCTCAGGGAAGACACAGAGCCATGTGGCACAGGGGGAAAGAACGCTGTTAAAAAATGAATAACAGAAAAGGACATAACCGCCTCCAGGATCCTTGGCTTGCCCATCCCTACCAGAAGATGGCTCTTTCTATGAAGTAGAAACTTCATAGAAACTTCATAGAAGTAGTAATACTGCTGTTAGTTTATCCCTCTCACCTGCCCTAGGCCTGGGCCAAGTGCCCCACCAATATCTTTAGAGTAGATGCTCTTACATAAACAGGTTTCTATTTTATTCTTATGGAGTTTCCATGTGTTTATTCTCCCTTCAAGAAGCCTCCCACCTCCTCCTACTTATTAAAAGCTTACTTCCTACCTTCAATTCCTCTCAAAGACTCTCAGCTGCAGAACTATTCCATCCTTCCAGAGCCTCTGCGGACTCTATTGTTCTATTACACTTACTTTTACAAGCTTTGAAATTCATGATTTTAAAATACATCCTAATCTGTATTGCTTTCCTTCTTACTTTAAAGCTGATGGACATATTCCTGAATCATTTTTCTTTATCTGCTTTTGATATGATCAGTGACCTCACCCCCCCCCCAAGCTGTTCCCATCTTCTTCTCTTTGTGTTAGGCATCTTCTCTTTCATTTGGTCTCAAGTACAGCACTCTTGTGAATTCATTCCTCGAAATGCTTACCTACAGATTTTCAAATTCTCAGACAAATTAGATATTCTAACAAAGATATATCCAAAATGATGATGGCTGGGTGCTCTGGAGGCATTGGAAATGCAGATGGCCTGGGGCAGGCTATAACCCTCAACTTTGTTAAATTTCTGTAATTCATCCAGAATTTACCTGCCACTTCCTCAGCATGAGATTATATTATAGTTACACAACCCAGACTCTTTACAGTACATTGTAAGAAGAAGATATGCTGAGATTAGAACCAGAGGCAGGAGGCAGAGCACCCTTTCTTCTACACAAGTTACACAGTCCCAAACTTGCCTTTGTAAATTCCAGAGGAATCAGATGTAGGTTAGGAGCAAGTATGGCCTCTGTGGAGGAATTAAGAGAGCTGACCATGTCTCTTGCTGTCTTCTGAGTCAGCATAGTCCTTCTTTCACTAAGTTATGCTGAAAGTTGCCAGCAGTGTCACTCTTTGGCCCCGTTTTCTCTATGAGCATTAGTACTTCAACATAAGCTGTAAAACACTGATCAAATCAACTGTTTGGGAAGAATCCAGAGAATCTTGGATAGGTGAAGGAGGGCACACCTGCCTCTATTTAACCATGTGAGCTTATAAAGTTTCTTTGCCTCCTAGAGCATCTAAGCTTCTCAGTGGTAAGGACATAATATCATCATCCTTGTGATGGTTTGAATATGCTTGGCCCAGGGAGTGGCACTGTTAGGAGGTGTGGCCTTGTTGGAATAGGTGTGTCACTGTGGGTGTGGGCTTTAATACCCTTGTACTACCTGCCTAGAAGTCAGTATTTTCCTGACAGCCTCTAGCAGAAGATGTAGAATTCTCAGCTCCTCTTGCACCATGCTTGCCTGGATGCTGCTATGTTTTCATCTTGATAATAACAGACTGAACCTCTGAAGCTGTAAGCCAGCCCCAATTAAATGTTGTCCTTATAAGAGTTGCCTTGGTCACGGTGTCTGTTCACAGCAGTAAAACCCTAACTAAGACAATCCTTATAGTGGTTGTGTGGCACTGAATGAGATAAGACATGTGAACATATAACTTGTAATGTTATACAATGGGTATATACACATCTACTTTAACATGATCCAGATCAGAAAACATACTGAGAATTTTTTGTTTAAGGCAACAGTACAAGGTCCCAAGGAACCATATGTATGTACTGCAAAGGCAGAGCTTCTAAAATAAGTCAATTCCAATGACCCGTCTCCATTAATGCTTAATAAATTCTATTTTCGAAGGTAATACATTCTGGATCTTTCCTTAACACATAGAGCAAGTGCAGCCTATGGGACTCTTTCCACTGATGGCATGTCCTTCTCCTCTCCTCTGTCCACTCTTCAGCTGCCCGGTTGATCCTCCAAATCAGTCTCCTTCCTGTCTTCCTCTTCCCTGGAGAGATCTGGCTTCTCTCTCAGACGCCATTCCACTTCCGGGTCATCCATGTGCATTTCCTCCCCTGCAGAGTGTTCTTTCCTTGTCTCCACCAACTTCACTTCTGATACCTCTGTCTCAGTTTTCTTTCCAGTATTTGGGTGACCTGTTGTTGCTGTAGGACTGGATAGTTCCAGAAAGTGCCTTCACCATTGTTGTTCACAATAATGAATAAAACTCTACAAGCATACAGAAAATTTAATGGGGCTAATATCTCCCAGATTGTCTTTAAAATGCTAGTATATGCTTTCAAATAACTGCCAAATTCAGGTCTACATTTCACATTGAGTTTGAAACCTTTGATGCAAAAATGCAATTTTCTCCCATGCTCTGGATCTATGTACAACATACATGTTCTAAGATTTGGATTAAATGTCAGTGTTATCCACAAAACTTTCCATGTCCTTGTCAATCTCTCCTGCTCTCAATGTCATTGTTTTCTGCTTTATCATGGCATTCCATCTGCCACAGTAGTATTTTACTATGCATAAATCTGCTTTTGTGGGCTTATTAGCGTCATGCAAGCCAACTAGTGACTACATAATAGCTATTCAGTACTGGATTCTTTTAGGAAACAGTGTTACACAAGAGTGCTTTAACTACTCTGAATTATTCTTTCAAATCATTGTTGTCAAAAAAGAATAGAACAAAAAAGTAAATAAAAATAAAATTAGTGAAGTTCTCACCAAAATATAAGGATACAATCTTAAGACAACTAGGGCTCTACAAACATCAATTGATGAGAATTTGAATTTTTGAAAAACATCTGAATTGTAATGAGATTTTAATGTAACTATTATGATACAAATGCTTCTAATATACTTGTTGGGTTATAACTGAATAACACTATGATTAAGCCAAGATATGTTTGCCATTCTGATGCTTCTGAACAAGAGGAGTGTTGCAGAATGCATATGAAGCTTAAGAGCCCAGGTTGTTCTCTAGTGCCCAGAGGCAAGAAACAGATGACTGTCAGACTCACTTCAGAGTCAAGAATTTGGTCTATGAAGTTCATTTGTAAATAGAGCTTGCACGGAGGTTAGGATGCAGCAGTCAATTGTCATCCATATTTTAATTTACTGTCAAGAGGAAGCTACAGCGGCAGATGTTGTGGATTATTACTCAGCTTGCTTTTGTTTGGTTGGTTTTTTTTTTTTCAAGAAGAAATATAAGCCACAGGAAGTTAATGGGAACTGTTGGTCTAAAGATGTAAAGCATGTTCACTGTAGTTAATAACTGTGTATTGTATCTTGAAAATTGCTGAGAATACATTTTAAGTGTGCTCACCACAAAAAAAAAAAGCAAATATTTGAAATAAAACAAATATTAATTCATTTTAAATTATCCATGCATGCATGCATATATCACAGCACCATGTTATGGATGGTAAATATACTGAATTTTTGCACATCTTAAATAAAGATTTAACTTCATTGTTTTGGCCTACACTTTAAAATAGTTAATTGTAAAGCTATGATTACCATGGAAGCTTATAAAACGCTGCAGTGTCAAAACTCTTAACTGCAAGGCTCTTGTACATATGCTAAGAAGAAAAATTGTCGGTTTCAGTGTTCAACTCTTTATGAACTACCACATGAGCTATTTCTTTCCTCCTTCAAAATGATTACAGTGCCAGGTATGGTGGCACGTGCCTGTAATCTCAGCTTTCAGTAGACTGAGGCAGGAGGATCATGAGTTTAAGACCAGCAAAGATTTCATCCTAAGAGTCTGTCACAAATGAGTCAGTGCATGGACACATGTTTGTGCTCACACACACACACACACACACACACACGGACACGACGGACACGGACACAAGGCATATTCGCACACAGACACATACATAAGCATACACACACACAGCCACATGCACACATACACATGCATGCATACATATACATACACACATATGCAAAAGACACACACACTATTTCATTATATAGGAATCAGTTTGAATCCCAAATCTTACGAATTTTCATCTTTATGCTGACAACCTATGCATACACCAAATGAATATTTGCAAACATGTACAAGCTTCACTGCTATGATAACAAAGACAGACGAAGAAAAAAACTCATTTTAATATGCTTTAATAAACCACACCTCCTTACCCACAGTGCTCATAAAAAAAAAAAAAAACAGAAAAAAAATCTGATATATTATTTTTAAAAGTACAGGAAAGTTTGTGTGTAAACTTGTAGCTTATTTCTACTCATGAGAATGAAGTTGCCAGCTGAAGTGATACCTAAGATACATTAAAGACAAAAGCAGTTTGGCTTTTGAACTCTGACGTGTATCTTTTGATAGAAGAAAATTATGCCTAAATCTTTGCAATAAAATAACATGAATGAAATAAAGTATAACAAACAAATAAAATAATGCTTTCACTTGAAGGTTTGATAAGTATGTTTGCGGTGCTTTATGTCATCATCATGTTCTTTATTCTCCATCCACCAGGAGAATTCTGTTTAACAGAAGTGACATGACACAAGTAACCACAAGCAAATTCTTCCATTTAGAGGCCATTTGGGCTTCAGCCCCAGTTGTAACATACACTAACTATGGCGCCTCACTTGCAATGTGCTGACCAGAACAATTCTTGTGTTCAGTGATGATTCTAATGCTTACATGGGAACATAAGTGCTCAAACTCTGTGCTAACACAAAAGCTGTGTTAGCACCAATGCATCTCATCTCAACACGTGGTTCGGCTCTAATTACTGCTTCTTTTCACTGCAATGCTGACAGAAAAGTGCTATTACTGCAAGAAGTGCCACAGAAGCAACTAGAAATACCATCATTTCTTTTTAAAAGTAGGTTTAAGGGAAAAGGAAAGTGGTCAAAGTATATGCAATGAGGTTAATACTTTTGAGCAAATAAAAACTGTTCAACATCCAGCACACAATTATACAAAATAGTTCCTTTCCTTCATGGAACCGTTTTATGTGTTAAGGTTATTACAATTTTCAAGTAGGAGACACTGTCTTACACTTAAGTCCTGGATATGTAGGAAGGATGATAGGTTCAGAGACTACAAGTGAGACTGCAGCTGGACTCTGACACTTTGTAATACTTCCAGACACTGCAGCCCGTATTTTGCAAATAAAAAACTCTGGTTCAAAATGCCCAAGTAGTTTCCCCAGAGGACAAATGGCTGGTAAATTGCAGAAGGCAGAACTGATCTTGAGTTACCTAAAACAGGTGCCCTTCGTCCCTTCATCCCTTCGTCCCTTCATCCTTTCGTCCCTTCATCCCTTCGTCCCTTCGTCCCTTCGTCCCTTTGCCCCTTTGTCCCTTCACCCCTTCGCCCATTCTTCTTCGCCCTTTGTTTTACTGCCTTCAGTTGTGTGTGCCTGAGGAAAGCACAAATGTGTAAGAGTCACAAGAGCTGCAAACCAAGGAGAAGCAGATGCTGCTTTATTGAAGTGTCTTCTGGGGAATGGGCAGCTTTCCTAGCATACATGAGGCTCTCACTTCAGTGCCCAGAAATGCAAAAGCAACATAACAAGAATCCATCTTTTTTCCCCTTGAAAGGAATTATAATTCATGGTACAAAGTTCAAGATATCAGATTGTGTTGAAACTTTCTATTTTTTTTTTTTTTTTGATATTACAAAATCTTGTGAGCTGGGACTTCAAAGTTACTTTTGAATTCTGTACTATGAAACTAGATTTCTGCCCTACAGCTGTTCAGAGGCTTTCTAGATCTTGCTTCCTATTCAACGAGCTGGAGTATGTCAAGCAAATTTGTAACACCGTGGGAGTGAGAAATATTTCAGCATCAAGGAATGTAAAACAAATAAATAAGAAGATAAACAGACTCAACCATACTACTTTTTGATTATCCAAAGGTTGTATAAGGCTATACATTAAGATTCCCAGGTGTCTCTCTATATATCAGTGGTTCTCAACCTTCCAAATGCTGTGAGCCTTTAACACGCTTCCTCATGTTGTGGTGACCCCCACCCAGAAGCTTATTTTCATTTCTAGTTCATAACTGTAATTTTGCTATTGAATGGTAATGTAAACATTTTTGGTAATAGAGGTTTGCCACAGGGGTCATGACCCACAGGTTGAGAAGTGCTTCTCTATCTCTAATCAGATAACTGTCGATTCTCTTTCTGAGTATGTTAATATTGTGAGTGACTCTAATATATGGCATATTTTTCCTGGAATTTCCTAAATAGGCAGATGGAAAGATTTTAGATATGAATCATACCATGCCTGTTTTCATTATGGTATTGTATAATTTACACACACACACATATATATGGCCTTGCAGAAATTTTAATATTTTTTCACTAATAATTGCTTAAGCAACATCATCTCACTACAAAGAATTCAGTCTTGAACATTTCTATTTATTCAAGTAACTATCACTTGTTGAATGACTTTAGAGAATTTCTGACTAAGAAGGACAGCCACTGTAATTTATGCATGACGTAGCTCCCGTCAAAGAGAGTAGTACTTCATTCCTCAGTCAGATTCTCCAGAGTGTTTCTAGGGATTTGAATATCATTTAAAACTGAGATAAATCAGGAAGGAAAATGTTTATGCAGTGCCTCTGGTCTTTCCTCACACTGAGAGCACCATGCCCTTAAGGCAACTTTATCAACTGTTCCACACAAGATCTAAGGAAATGAGATTGCCTCCCTGCTTAAGCAAATGAGCCGTGAAACGTGTTTGGTATTCCTGTGGACAGATGATCAGGCAGTGCCATGACGCCTACTGCTTGAGATGGGGACAGGAAAGATGGGTTGGAAGGGGGATCATCGTGTGGGTGTGGTGTGATGAATGTTTTATCTTTGAACGACTCCTTATGTTCTTATAAAGCTATCAATTCTTTCTCATGCTTTTTTTTTTTACCCTCTCTCCTTTTAATCCAAGACAAATTGATCATAGATTGCTGCTGTAAGTGCTGACACCACTGAAAATGAAGGTGTCATTGCAAAACAAACCACAGCAAATTCATAATGAGCAACCTTCACAGGGTTACAGTTCTTGACATATAAACTTTTCTCAAGAGAAAGAAGCATTGTTCATCCCGAACATGCAGAGATGAATAAGAAACAAACGTGATTTGATTGACATTAAATATGCACTTATCCCATCCTATACTGAGCTCACAGTTACCTGTAACTCCGGTGCCCTCTTTTTGCCTCCATGGGCACAGTCATGCAGATGGTACGTGTGCACACATGCAGGCACTCACACATACAAGAACCCAATGTCCCCTTCAAAAGCAGCTCCGAAGCGCTGAGTCCTAAACACAAAGCTTGAATACTAAATAGAATACTAAAAGATGAATAAAAATACTATAAGTATAATACATTTTAATAAATTTATATTGAGCAAAAGCAACGTGAATACTTTAGAGGCTACATTTATTAGTTTGTTATAACATTTGGCCATAAATTTCTTTCTGGGAGCAACTTCTTAAAGGAAATAATAAACTAGTTTCATTGCAGTAGTGCCAAAGGATAGTTCCCGGCCACTCTGGCTTACTGATGCTTGATTAAACTTTTTATTATTACATTGACTCTTAGTGATCCAAATATCTAATCAAGAATATATTTCAAAGCCCTAACTATAATTAGATCTGCCTCCATACAACTGAAACTCTTATACGCAAATCAACTTTTTGTAAATAGAGTCTACATACCAAAGATTTCTAAATTTAAAAAAGCTTTGCCTCTAGTGTTTCTACAAAACAAAAATTATTTTCTTTTTCATAGTGTACATATGCATACATATTATAACAAAGATGCCTTGATTCTGGTGTTACCTGACCTTAGTGTTCATTTTCTCCTAGAAAGTAAACCCTAGCTTGAGTGTGATGTGTTCATTTCCATAAATAGACAATAGACATAAATTAGAATTGCTTGTAAATGTATTCATAAATAATCTACTGACCTATGTGATTTAGTATCAAACTGTAGTCACAGTTCTATACTATATGTTTTCCTCTTGACATTGTGCCCTTTAAATTTGTCCATAGTGGGTCTTTGGGCCTCTCTGGTTCATTCTCATTAACCTGTGTGTGGTATTATACTGCAGGGTTGTATGAGAATGTACTTACTATCTTGTTAAAGAAGCTAACTTGTTTTCAAAATTTCACAAATACCAGAATGATGAAACAAAAACTATCTCTTTTGTCAAGTGTTCCAGAATTTTTCTGAGTGAATTTGCCTGGGTTGCAAAGACCAAATTTATGGTCAGCACATTTTCAACAGTATTACCAAATAGCTTATCAAAGTATCAACAGATATTGATTTTTATTCAGCAGTTGATTTTGGTTTCCATAGCTCATCCATTTTCTCATTCAATATTTATTGATTACTCATGTGATGGACAATTCTAGAAATGTGTATAAAATATAGCAGTATGTTATGTATTCATGTTTCTGCTTAAATGGAATTTAATATCTAACCTAGACAAATAGAAAGAAAGAGAGAGAGAAAGAAAGGAAAGAAGGAAGGAAGGAAGGAAGGAAGGAAGGAAGGAAGGAAGGAAGGAAGGAAGGAAGGAAGAAGGAAATACATTTTATCTCACATGGTAGAAATGATAGAGGTAAGAGTGAAGGAACACAAGCGGCAAGGACTAGGCGGAGAGAAGTGGTTCTAAGCTCAAACCCCAAGGGAAGTTTCTCCAGACGGGAATGTGTGAGCACTGTATGGGCACGGTGAGCAACCATCCATGTGTCCTTCCTAATCTGGCTTTGTATCTTTAACCTTTCTGAAATAAAATGCAAACTGTCTAATGAGGATTATCAATTTGGGTTTTTTTCTGACATATTTTCTTTCTTTATTATTTATTTATTTTGTATATGTGAGTACACTGTCGCTCTCTTCAGACATACCAGAAGAGGGCATCAGATCCCATTACAGATGGTTGTGAGCCACCATGCGGTTATTGGCAATTGAACTCAGGACCTCTGGAAGAACAGCCAGTGCTCTTACCTGCTGAGCTACCTCTTCAGCCTAACATATTTTCATGTATTAGCTTTCCATTTGGTTTTTTCTTTTGCAACTAACTTGCTAATACCTTAATCCATTTTTCTATTCATTATTTTCCTATTTCTTATGAAATAAGAGGCTCTTTTTTTATTTTAGAGACACTGTGTCACGAATCCTTTCAACTCCTTCACCCTTCACTCTATCTTCTCCATTGGGAACCCCATGATCAGTCTGATGGTTAGCTGTGAGCATCTGCCTCTGAGTATGTCAGACTCTTGCAGACTTCTAAGGAGACAGCTATATCAGTCTCCTGTCAGCATGTATATCCTGACATCCACATCAACGTCTACCTTTGGTGACTGCACATGGGATGGATATTCAGGTGGAATGGTCTGTAGACGGCCCCTCCTTCAGTTTCTGTCCTGCACTGTGTCTCCATATTTGCTCCCTTGAGGATTTTGTTACTCCTTGTAAGAAGGACTGAAGCCCCCCCCCACTTGGTCGTCATTCTTCACGGAGAAGATAGAGTGAAGGCTGAAGGAGTTGAAAGGATTCGTGACACCATGAGGAAAGCAACAATACTAACCAACCAGAGCCCCAGGGTCTAAACCACCAGCCTGGGAGCGCTTAAGGAGGGACCCATGGCTCCAGCTACATATGCAAGGGAGCTATATATAAGTGGGAGAAGAGATCCTTGGTCCCATGAAGGCTGGGCGTCTTGGGGGGGATATTCGAGGGTGGGGAGGTGAGGTACGGGGGAGGGTGGGTGGGGGTACACCAATGTGGAGGCAGGAGGAGAGGGGAAGGGATAGTAAGTTCCTGGGAGGGAGGGGAGAAATGGGGTAAGGAGAGAACATCTGAAATGTAAAAAAAAATTCCAATTAAAAAGAGAGAGAGAGAGACACTGTGTATCTGTTGTACTTATGCGTTACAAATATCTTCATTTTCTGACTTAATTTTCACATTTTATAATGCTTTTTCATGTGAAAAAGCTTTAGTTTATTGCCATTTTTATTGAATCTGTTTTTTCATTGCAAGTCTCCAGTTGTGTCTTATATAAGAAAACTTTTCCTGTCCCAACTATTTTCCTGTATGCCTTAGTTTTGTTTTATTCCCACGCTTGGTCTTCAACCAGTATGGATTCTAGTTCTCTAGCTGGAATATGACATAGTTGTCTGTTGTTTAATTTCCTTTTTGTGTAAGGGACACATGGTACACGTGTGTCTCTGTATCAATCAGATGTTCAGAGTTTTGACTGCTTTTACTGAATTATGCTTCACTATTAAAATATGATATGATATGATATGATATGATATGATATATATGTCCACTTATTAGATCTTAAAATATTCTGATTAATTCGTTATTCATGTAGTATTTTGTACACTGTGGTTTCAGGTTCCTTTCTGAAACCATGAGCCTCCCAGGATACAGAGCAGTGGTTCTTAACATCCCTAATGTTGCGGCCTTCTAATACAGTTCTTCACATTGTGAAGACCCTTATATATAAAATTATTTTTGTTGCTACTTCACAACTGTCATTTTGATACTGTTGTGGATCATAATGTACATATCTGTGGTTTTGATAGTCTTAGATGATCCCTGTGAAAAGGTCATTTGACACGTGCCAAAGGGTTCACAACCCGTGGGTTGAGAACTGTTGATCCAAGGATTCCTATGGTTTTGCTTCTTCAGAGTTGGAACTGAATGTACAAAAGTGTTGTCTTTTTCCATAAGATCTGTAGTTCATTTCAGGGATCATTCACACTTATCTCTGGCTTAAGTGTAACTTGTGCCCAGAATTCTTCCCATTTGTTGGCACTATTCTTGATAATTCCTCTTTCTTCCTTATTTTAAAAAATATTGTGGGAGCTAAGGAGTTACCACACACCATTAATAAGCTAAAAACATTTCGTTGTTGTTTGGTTGGTTTTTGTTTTGAGATGGGGCCTCATTATGTAGTCCTAGCTGACTAGAAATTGACTATGTAGACCAAGCTGGCTTCAGACTGACAGAGATACACTTGATTCTGCCTCCCAACTATTGAGTTTAAAATCGTATGCCACCACACCTACTCTAAGCAGAAAACTTTAAATATGAAATAAATGTATTAATTCTAATGGAACGAATATTTAATTTATCTATTTCCCAGTAGTTGTGCTACGTAGAGGGCAACTAGGTGGCACATATGAGGCCTTGGGTTCGATATCCAACATCACAAAAGAAATTTTTAAAATAGGTGTCGGGAATACAAAGGTGAAATGCAAAAGATTCTGCATTGGTGAGATTTATAGTGTCCCAGCAAAAGGCACTGGTTTTCATCAGTCCACTGAGGACCATATTAGAGAAAAATAAACCCTACATCATGAGTTTTACTTGTGGTCCTTTAACAAGTCTCAAAAGCAAACATGGTGAGCATTCCAATTCAGTGAGATCAAAGCTTCCCATTCAGAGCTCTTTCTTAGCATGGAATTCCTGTTCTGATTCCATCCTCTCCATGGGATTCCCTTTTACTTATACATAGTTTATGAGTTCATAACAAGCCTATAGTTAATCTATGCTATATGTTCATATGGTATATGTATGCTTTTTTTATACTTTGCTAATTTGTCACTCTTCTTCCTAAATATGTTCTCATTTATATATATTATACAAATCTCTATGTTTGGAGCTACTTAAGTATCTATATACTGGGCTAAATGAGAGACTGTAGATAACGTGTAGGCAAGTCAGGTAAAATTCAGTATACAACATGCATATGCATCAAGAGGTACGAAAGAGATGAGGCTTAAATGCCATTTTTGAGGCTTATTTATGAAATAATTATGCATAAAATTTAGCTGTCATTCGGGAAGCAAACACAGTAGGGTCCAAAGTTCAGCCATGCTCCTCAGAGTCAACTGTGCATGTAACCTATGAACAAATTATTCAACATATCCCAGACACATGAGTAAGGCAACTGAATATAGTAAGCATGTAAATAGCCCTGTCTGAATTATAACACTGAAGCACATTTTCCCTTGATCGGACTCAATTCAGCTTTTAAACACTTTTTTTTGTTTGAAACTATTCTTCATTATTTATAAATGTATGTGATTAGTATTCTTCCTTTTAATACAGAGATTGAACCCTGATCTTCAAGCATGCCAAGTACTTGCTAAGTACCTGACTACTGAGCTACATGACTCAAACACTATATGACTACATGTAAACCCAAGTCCATACTTAAACATTAACACGTCAGCTCCCTTCCCTTTACTAATCTTTTCTAACTGAGCCTTATACTTACAAAATGTCTTTTCAGTTTCAATATGAATTTTATACAATTGTTCAAATGTCAGGCCTCTGTCCATACACAGCAGAACTTTATCCAGATACTGAACAGGAAGATTTTGAGATCAGGGCATTCTTCTCTTTAACGCATGATTAATGAAATCCGGTCAGGGTCAGAACAGAACTAATTCCCTTCTCCCCCACTTAGGAAGCATGAAAATGATTCATTCTCAAGTACATACAGAAGCTTCACAAAGAGCTTTATCTGCTTCAGTAATTAAAAGATTTCCTGCGAGCTATTCAGTCAGTCTGCTGTGGAGGCAGCTCTTCCCGTCTTTCCCTTTGAGAAGTCTAATTAAAGTGGAAAACTTGGCTTCCTTTGCATATTGGTTTTGCCATATTGAATGTGTGTATGAAAACAATGAATAAATGGCAACCCTGGCTCTTTTGCCATTTTTGTCCTATTGAGACGCGGGCAGAGAGGATGATGTCATCTCTAAGATTTAGATTTTGAATCTGACTTCCTTTTTGTTGTTTTGTCAGTGTTAAAATATCTTTAAGATTAATATGTGTGGTATGGAAAACCTCTTCCCTGAAGCCTCTATTGATGCTGTGATTATTTCTAAAAAAATAAATAAATAAATAACTGATAGGTAGACGATGCAAAGTAAACACTTCAGAATTTGCATCCTTCTTTTGAACATTATGTAAGCACAGTTATACTATGTTTTTAAAATGTATCTGCCATAGTGCTTAGGGAAGGTTGAATGAAAATTTTGGTATTGTTTCTGTCTCCCTGACACAACTGCCTTCATCTCTAGCAATGTGTTTACTTCTAGCTATCCTTAAAAATAAAAATTAAAGGTCATATTTGCACATTGTATCTTGCTTCTCTGTTTTGCTGTCCTTTTTTCAATTATAAACTCTAATCAATAATCATCTGGAAAAGGAGATGTTGATATAAAGACTTCTAAAGTTATTTTGAGTATTAGGAAGAGGACAATTAAAGGGTTAAGACATAATTCTATGAGGGCATTCCAGCCTTTGGCACTTGCTGCCTTGAGAAAGTTATAATTATAGAGTAGGAGACAAGTATTTATTCATGTGTCTATAACACAAGCAGGATTATGGTGTTGCTAAAATATAGTGTTTCTGAGGGAAAGTGCTTTGTGTCTGACCCATGAACGACTAATATCAAAACAGCATACAGGTTGTGTTTGTATGTACGTAGCTGCATGCACTTCAAAAGTATGGAGACAAAGTAATATGTTTGGTTACTTGTAGACCCTAGGAAGGAAGCAAGTCAATCTAGAATACTATTGAAAGAGCTAAATTAAATTAAATAAATAAAATAAAGAGCTAAATAAATTAAAACAGGAACCACTGTATACTTGTTTGTCCATCTGAAGAACCTAGTATAGTACTATTTGCATTGAAAACATAGTGAATGAAATTATAGGCACAAATTTTAGTTTCAGCCCAAGTGTGGTGTTCAATCAATAAAACCTTGACCAAAAACTAAAACCTTGGTCTGAGGCATGAACTATACATTTTTTAAAAATCCACAGAAATCAATATAGCACAAAAGACTGAAAGTCAAGACACTTGGGTTCTGTACAAAAACCAGCTGCAAAGTGGGGCCCCATCACTTCCTCTGACGACTGTCCTTTATGACTTTCATGTTCTATTAACTTACTCTCAAGCCCATCCATAACTTTGAAAGCTCATAGAAGATCACCCACGTCTCTTACATATCCCCAGCCAGTAATAAAGATAAATCAAAACTGACTGTGGAAGATTTTATAGCTCCTCTTCCCTCCCCACCACACACACATGTCTTTGAATGCTTTTAGACTGTATAAGGTTGAAAGAGTGTGATCATCCCATTAGGTAGAAAGAAAGTTTCTTTTTCCCATAAAGGCTCAGCATTGACATTTTTCAAATATTTCAGATTAATATAGGCACTTAATGAAGAAAATAACACTTCAGATTTACTTTCCTCCCTAAAAATCTAGCTAAATTCTGTGGTGTGGATCTACTCTACCCAATCTCACATATATGACAATAAAAGTCAAATTTGGTACAAACATATGAATTAAACAACTGTAGAGCTCTAATACATTATTGTTTTTTAAGCTTGGATTAGAACAAAACAAGGATATAGAGATAAAATTTATTTGAATCCAAGGTATTTTTTTCTTAAATGTGAAATGATGCTGAATTATCCAAAGCCTCATCTTTTTATTAGGTAAAATAAATATTATTTTTTTATCCAAAATCACAGGGGGTTGCTGTTGTTGTTTTAGGTTCCTCTTCCTTGTTGTCCTCCTCCTCTTCCTCCTCTACCTTCTCTTTCTCCTCCTCCTCCTCTTCTTTGGGCTTCTTGTTTGTTTGTTTTCTTTTTTTTTTTTTTTTCAAGACATGGGTTTTCTGTGTGTAACCTTAGTTGTACTGGCACTTGCTGACTGGCCTCAGTCTCACAGATTTTCACCTGCCTCTGCTTCCCAAATCCTGGAACTAGAGATGTGTATCACCACTTCCAGGCTCTGATCCCACAGCTCTTAATGGCATTTTAGGTTTTATTTCTCCATTTTCAGCAAGGTTCCTTATAGTTACAAAGCAGTGCGGTACATGTTTAGACCCTGAAGCTTACAAGGCCTCACCAAACACATACAGAGAATAAATTGTTTCCATGAGACCTATAGTTAGAGTGTACATTTAAAGACCGTGAATATTAGTTATGATAGTTCTCAACTCACCCATCATAAGACCTGGAAATGAATGTTAGTTCTGGCACATACCTGTTACCTGACTCTTGATAGTCTGGATAAGGCTCACAGATGTACAGTTGCTAAACCTAATGCACTGTTCAGTATGTCATAGTTAAGATTTCCGTTGCTGTGAAGAACACTATGGACAAGGCAACTCTTATAAAGAACAACATTTAATTGGAAATGGCTTACAGGATCAGTTCAGTCCAGTATCATCATGACGGCAAACATGGCAGTGTCAAGACAGGCATGGCACTGGAGGAGCTGAGAGTTATGCACCTTCATCCAAAGGAAGCCAGGAGCAGATTGTTTCCTGACAGCTAGGAGGAGAGTCTCAAAGCCCATCCCTGCAGTGACACACTTCCTCCAAGAAAGCCACATCTACACCAACAAGGCCACACCTTCAGGTAGTGCCATTCCCTGGACCAAGCATATTAAAAGAACCAGAGTATGGTATGGGTGACAAATAGGAAAACCACCTTTTTGTAAACAGTTCCTGCTAGTCTTATTTGCTCTTTTTCACTGTCAGCTGCTCATTCCCTCCTCATCCAGAGAGACAAATTCCTCTTCCTGGTCTCAGCTGCTGCCGATACTCTGAAACTGTGTGTTTGGCTCTCTACTTCTTCACATTATTCACAGTAAAGCCTGTTTGATAACAGAATCATTAAATAATAAATTGCATCAAAGGAATTTTATTCTGCTTCTGAACATAGCATTTGGTTTTAATGATGCAAATCAAAAAATTCAATGGTAGTTTAGAGTGTTAGGTGCCAGGAGAGGAAAATGACTACAAGAGGACAAACTTGAAAAATAGAAATTCCATTTCAAGCAGTATTTTTCCCTGGCAATCACGCTTTGCTATCCTTACTAACAGATAGCTCAGGCAACTTTTGGTACAGTGTTAATAAGGATGAAGACAGTACCTATATATCAGTCAAGTCCTTAAGTGGTCCAAAATTCTTATATTACTCTCTTCCCTAACAAAATCTGAGACATAGTATGCTAAAGACATAATTGAATAAAATAAGTTTATATCTTTCTTATTTCCTCTGTAATAAATATATATCCTTTAAGTAAAACAGCATTGTTTAGTCATATAAGACAATAGACATGTAAGATACTCCACTCTTCAGATGGCTGGAGAGAGGGCTGTTGCTGGTTCCCAGCACTCACAGGCAGCTCACAACACCCTAATGACTCCTGCCACAAGGTTCTTACACCCTCTTCTGGTCTCTGTGGGCACTACACATGTGTGGCAAATAACAGGCATTTTGGTTCTTTAAGCTAAGAAACACTTTTCAGACACAATCTTTTCCACTGATCAAAGTCAAGTGAAAAGAAGAGTGTTTACACAATTCATAACGATCTTTAGAGACAGAACTCAGCTTAGACATCTTACTTCCCACATCTCTGTAACTGCAGTGATAAATGGTGCCTGTCGTGGGCTGCAGGTCTTGGACAGAGCTTTGAGTTGACAGGCTATAGCAAGAGCAACAGAATTGGGAAGATTTTTTTTACCTAGTGAAAAATTACTCTGTAGGATTTATAGGATGAATGGATATGTAATATTTGTATCATGAAATTTGCCATAACACAAACTTCTCTCATTCTGAAAGTTCAGATTATTCTGAGTATATTCTATCATTTATCAGCCATTCATGAAACCAATGGCTTTGTTTCCAATGACAAATAACACTTGAGCTTTGTTGTACTTAAAATTTTGTAAACTGTCACTTGGAGGTCTGTCCCAATATATCTTCAGCAGCAAGTACTGTATGAGAGCCTGGCATTCTAGTGAAAAGACAGATCCAGGGTGAGGACCACAGGACTCCTAGAGATGGGAATCATAAAACATACATTCTGATGCCTCTGTGTGTGATTATAGATTGATGCTTCTAACTTACCATTTTCCTCTATGGCAAGAATCTTTCTTCATGTTACTTTGTGGTTTGAGATAGTGCATATGATGTGTTTGATCAAATCTACATCCCTCATTTTCTTTTATGATCTTTGTGTCCCTTGTTCTACAATCATCCCTGAGCCTGGCAATATAAGAAATGGCTTGTGATGGTATTTTGAACCTAAAAATATGATACAGATAGCTTTTAAAAGTTAGCAGTCATACAGAGAGAAATAAAGTTTAGGTACTGCAGGGCTGTAGCTCGAACGTGGGAGTGGGTCCTGTTGGGCTGAGTTGTGGATCCCGTGTGTCTGCTCCCCAGGCATCTGAAACCTCATCTCAGAGGGGCAAAAGCGCAAGAATTTGACTGAGTTCACTTCACGAGGTGCCCGGTGGATGCTGGGCTATGAGAAGCCCAGGAAGTCCCCTGGGAGTGGACAGGTCTCAACCTGGGACCCAGAGGGGACAGAGCTCTCAGGTCGGGGGTCTCCTGGATGAAGTGACTAGATGGAGACCAGCTGGTCTCTGTCCTTGGGCTCCCAGGCACCACTGGGAGGCTGCAGAAGATACTGAGATCGGGGACATACTGGCTGGACTGGTCCACAGCCAAGAGGGGTGAGAGGGAGAAGCTTCAACAGTGCCCTGCGGGGTGGAGACTCTTGGTCACTGCAACTCGCTTGGATGGGTCATGGCTGGCTTGGTTAGCTTGCTTGAGTTGGTGGGCTCTGTGGCTGGAACATAGAGAGGTCCTCGACGGGAGATTAGACTGCGGCTTGGTAGTCGAAGGCCCCCTCCACGGTTCTCCACTGTGGGCCCCAATGACATGAGGAAGTCCATGGTTTTAAAAGGTTTATTGTCATGGTAGAAAGTGGATGAAGCTGTACCCTGTATCCTCAGGACAGGCCTGAGGTTAAATATCTTTTGTAAGGAGGAGGGTCTGGGAAGAGATGCTTAATTGGCTACACCCTCTGGCCTTTAGATATCTCATTAATATGGAGATCTCCTGAGACTCTACAGCCTGTAGTCACACCCTCTACTTGTGGAGGGGCTGGTAGAGGCATTGCCCTATGTGACTGAAAGGCATGGATCAATGGAGGTCTTCGGCCTGTCAGGAGTCTGGAGTCTGGGAGCGTAGCAAAATGCATGCCATCCCTTGCAGGGATACCTGTTGGGTCTCTGGTCATATCTAGCCAGTGCTCAACCAGAAACCATGCTATCCTTTCATGGTCCCACAAGTTATTGAATGTATCAAATAGAAGACATGCATGGAATACCCTAGATTGATGGTTGAATTTGTTTGTAGGCTCTCTGGCAAGTATAATCAAGAATAGGAATATTAACATTTGAAGTAAATCTAGGTTAATAATTGTTAAATATTCAGATAAAATAAGGGTGATTATGGTCGTTTGAATAGGTATGGCCTTAATAAACTCACATGTTTGAATGCTTGGCCCATTGGATTGGCACTCTAAAGATGTGTGGCCTTGTTGGAGTAGGTATGGCCTTGTTGGAAGAAGTGTGTCATTGTAGGGGACTGGCTTTGAGGTCACCTATACTCAAGCTAGACACAGTGTGGCACACAGTCTCCTTCTGCCACCTTGGGATCAAGATGTAGACCTCTCCGATCCTTCTCCAGCACCATGTCAAGCTGCACACTGCCAGTTTCCTGCCAGGATAATAGCAGAGTAAACCTCTGAAACTATAAGCTTGTCCCAACTTAAATGTTTTTCTTTATAAGAGTTGCCATGGTCATTTTGTCTCTTCACAACTATAAAACTTAGCTAAGTTGGTTCCAGGGACTGGGTTATTGCTGTAATAAACATAACCATGCTTTTGTTTGGAGAAATGTATATTTGAGGATTTTGGATTAGAAAAGTAGTGAAATGCTTTAAGCAAGGCTTAATGGACCATCCTAGTAGGAACATGAAAGACAATCGTACTGAAGGTAATTTGAACTATGGGGAGCCTGACTCAAGAAGATTCAGAAGAGAAAAATGTTACTATGTGACATAGAGACTATTATTCTTGAGATATTTTAGTGAAGAATGTGGCTGTTTTTTGCCCTTGTCTTCTCTTTCCTACAAAGTGAAGAGTTTGGATTAATTGCATTGGCAAATGAGATTTCAAACTGCCTAGTGTGGACTGTATCAGGTAGTTGGGTAAAATAAAGTAAAGCAAGATAGGAATAAAAAGAGTTGTGACATCAGGCCAGGACTCCAACCCAGCTAAGCTTCCAACTTGTAAAAAAGAACAGGTTAGGTCCAGGTGTGATAGTACACACCTTTAATCCCAGCACTCGGGCCTAGACAGAAGCATACAGATCTCTGAATTCAAGATCCTTCAGTCTACACAGCAAGTTTCAGGAGAGCTTAGGTTAGCTAGTGAAGGAAACCATTGAAAGCAAAAGTCTGATGAGGATGTAATTTGAGGCAGAGACAATGTTCCAGCCTCTGGTAGCACAGAATTTGGCAGCCACCAAGTTCTGGCTTTAGAGTCAAGGATAGGAAAAAGGAGTTATGGAATCTTCCTCCGTGACTAAGGAAAGCTGCCGAGCAAGGTGTGTGACAGGGTTATCCATGCATGGAGGCCCAAAGAGACCATTGTGTGAAGTTATGAAGGTGATTTCTGGATTGCTTTGGAGATCTCAAAAAGTTAGAGATGCCAGAGCCTTGGAATACCTACCAAGGAACACTGGTAATGGGGGGTAGAACTAGACCAAAAGAAAGACATATATTGCAATCAACAAAGCTGAAGATTTGAAGATCATTTTTGATGTCAGACATGGATATACAGAGTTTGGAGTTTGTGGAACTGTTTTTTGGTCTTGCTTTGGTCGAATATTTCCTCACTATGCTCCCTTCCTTCCCTGCATTTTGTATCAGTAATGTGTATCCTGTGTAATTGTATGTTGGAAGTATGCAATCTGTTGTTTTATTCGGATTAGGAGGTGCAGCCTCACCGGAGTATGTGTGACCTTATTGAAGGAATTGTGTCACTGCAGTGATTGGCATCTCTTTCTGATGCTTATAACTCAAAATGTAGAACTCTCAGCTTTTCTCTAGCACCATGTTTGCCTGAATGCAGCCATGCTTCCTACCATGGTGATAATGGCTAAACTTTGAAAACCTGTAAGGCAGCCCTAGTTAAATGATTTCCTTTATAAGAGTTGCCTTGGTCATGGTGTTCCTTCACAGCAATGGAAACCCTAACTAAGACAGAAGTAGTTTTCAGTTTAGGGTGCTATAGTCATGGAACATCCATTGTAATAAAAGTACTATCAGAGCTGCAGATTTTACCAAACATCCATGTCTCTGTACCTTTCTCTATAAAATGAAAAAAATGAATAATAATACCTACTCTTTTGATGTTGTATTGAATGAGATAATATATAAAGTAGTATTATATCCATTAATTCTCAAGGATGCGACTATAATCACTACCTTAACAGTTTGATTTTAGCATGTTTGTGTTTGAAAGCGCTAAATCTGAATTATCTTTTAATCTCCAAGTTTATCTTCAGTGTTCTTGGTTGAGATGCATTATATATCATTTTTATAATAACAACTCAAAGTGAGAGGACAGCAAGAAAGTTTTCTGTCTAAATTATACTGGAAGAAACTCAAGATCCAGAAAAGGAAAGACTGGAGTTGCCATACTGAGCACTAAGTGAATATTATGTATTTATACCCATATTGCTGTGATGTCTATCCCACTGCTATCAGATGCTTATTATTCATAAATTTAAAAGGAGTTATAATTTCCAAATTTTACAAAATGTGCAAGATACATCACTAATGGGTTATGATCAAGAAACATTAGCCCAATTTTTTCTAAATCCATAGTCTTAGCTCTAATCCATATCTATGACCTAATTACAAACCAACCCATTGACATTACTCCAAGCACAAAATACTTACAAAGTCATAATCTTCCGATCCTGCAACCTTGTAGACTCAAAAAAAAAATAAAAAACCATTCTGTAGATTTTCTATCTTTGTTAACCAAATGCACATTGTTCCCATATGCTCACCATAAATATCTAAGGACCAAGTTCCAAGATCTGTGTTTATAAAGTTCTGTAGATCCCCCTGAACACCTATTCTCCGGTGTCATCCCCTTCCCCAAATCCTGCCTTTTTGTGTTTACAACCCCTGTGTGAAAAAGTAAATTATGATTTGATTTAAATAATTAAATAAATTTAAAAAATAAATAAATAAAATAAAGTTCTGTAGATTCATCTACTGTGCTTTATCTCCACTGTTATTACCTTAGGTACTTGTAATCTTCCTATATTGAGCCATTCCACAGGTATTTCTTTGGATTCAAAGCCACCATGCTTCACAACACATAGAATATTGATTATAGCCTATTAAAAGGTTTTAGTATTTCTTCATTGCTTTAGTTAAAATTTCAAATTGCTTCACATGATATTAAGGACCACATAACCACAGTGCTGCAAGTAATCTATTTCTGACATTTCTTTCTTCTGGGAAAACTTACAAATAGTGGTTCTCAAACATTTTTGCATCTATGTTTCATGCACTGTCCTCTTTCTGATATCCCTTTATCTGTTGAAATGAGTGAACTTCAACAGAAATTGAAATGTCAGCTTATCGTCTGCTGTAACCCCTAAAAACATTAATCTCGTCTTTGTCAGTCTTCCATAGTATTTGACACCTACTGATGAGGAGACATGTGTCATGTGGCTGTGACAATCATTTCTTAGTGAAGTTGTCTCAAGTAGACATCATTGTTTGATAGATAGATAGATAGATAGATAGATAGATAGATAGATAGATAGATAGATAGCGATATGGAGATGCAGGTCAGCCCTTCATTGTCAACAAATTTTTTGATTCCATCAATCACAGACTTTAAAACATACTTGAAAAAAAAACTGTGTGTTACATTGAATATGTTTCTTACCATTATTCTTTAAACAGCATGGCAACCATTCACGTAGCATTTATGTTATACTAGGGATTTTAAAATCTATATGCAATTTAAAGTATATGGAAGGATATGTATATATTATATGAAAAATCAATATCATTTGAAATAAGAAACTTAAGGATATGTGTACTCTTATATCTGGGGAAGGGGAGGGTGTCCTAGAACCAACCACATGAGGATATCAAGGAACTACTATGCTAAGTGTCTTTCCGAAATACATAAATACCTAAGTCAAGACTGATATTCCATGTGTATTTTACATACACAAACAAAGCAGAATGAAGACAAGGACCAACAAAAATGGAATAGAAATCCAAAATTTAGTATCAACGAGAAGAGATATTAGCACTAGAAGCTAGCTTGTGTTGAGCTAACTAATTAGTCCCAGGTGTGTCTCAAAGCATCTGATTCCATTCAGCTACAGAGTGATTTCATGGCCTATAATTTTATTGGTGGGCAGCACACAGATGGTTACCTATTATGCTTTTTAGCTTAAACATATGTTTCACACATTCATTTGTAGCTATCACATATTTTATAATAAAAATCTCTAAAAGGATTATCAATTGGGTTGTGCAATAGATTATTAGAAAGACATCAAAATGATCCAAGATTGCCTGTTATATCTGAATACTCCATACTTGGTTGTCTATTGATCTTTTAATTAGATAGAAATTACCAGAGGAGAGATGTTGCAAGGTCCACATGAATGCAAATAGATGAAGAAAAAAGAGAGAAAGAGGCAGCAATGTGGAAGAGGAGAAGCAGAGAGTTGGTGGTGACTATGGAAAGGGAGAGATCAGAAAGCATCCTGCAGCAGGTTCTGGGCACTCCAATAAGAATGACTGAGAGGAGAAGAGGCTCAAAGACATACTGACCAAAATGACACAATCTGTCTGCTAATATTTTTGTCTCTATGTTACTGGAGACATAGAACAGAGCAATACTGAGCAGAAGATCTGGCTAATATTTAGAAACGAAAAAAACCTCTGGATATCTAGGTACAATGAGAATCTTGCCACACTGGTAATCCAGCCATGCTGTATTGGTTTCTTTTTATTTGTTTGTTTGTTTGTTTGTTTGTTTTTCTGTGGTAGCATTTCTTCTCCCTTGATACACTCTTTCTCCCCAACCCCTGCTTTTCCTGCTAATTCTGCTAATGTCACTTTCTGAAATAATCATTTTTTAAAGCACCAAACGAGATGAAAGAGACTCTTGTGTTCCCTTCTACAGTACTCTGAACTTTGATTCATAACCCTTAATGTATGAATAATTAAGTGGTTTAGGTTCAACATCTGTCTCTAAAATCATGGCTGTGCAGTTCCAAGCCAGCAGAGACTATGCCTTCTTATTCCCCCCTACTTCTCTGGGGCCTAATATAAACACTGGCACATGGGAAATAATCGATACAGTTATTAAATATATGAATGATGAATGAGTGAGTGGATGAATAAATGAATGAGTTTTCTCTGGACCATCCAAACATATAGATCTAGTCGACAGTTGAAATTACCCTTCTGAGCACAGAAGAGAGATTAAGGCGGGCAATAAAGTTTCGGGGAGTCATCAGCTTATAAGTGGTGATGAAATTCATGGAAGAGAATAAATCTCATAGGGAGAGTAAAATTGCAGAAGACTAAAAGACAAACAAGGGATGTGGGTCCCATGAAAGCAATTCAGTCTGGTAGTTAAGGGTTCAGACTGTTTTTGATCAGATAGGCTGGCTTTAGTCTCTACTTCAGCTCCTGCTGTGTAAACCAGTTGCCAAGAGATGGAGCTGCAGAGAGCTCAGCTGCCAGTTCTCTGAATACTAATCACAAAGTGTAAGTCAGAACACTGGCAATAGCCAAGTCTTAGTCACTTCCTGAACATCAGGCTGGCTCTATATCCCAGGCCCTTTAAAGAGTACATGGGTCATAGACAATGTAGGTCTGCACATATGTCAAATTATTGTTTGGGGGCATAAAAAATGTAGCAGAGGGAGAGGTTGGGGTAGATAGAAGGATGACAAGGCTTACAAAGTAGAAAAATACTGAGTAACAGCTAAGTGATCTCCTATCATTCTGCATAAGGTTTCAGCTGAGACAATAACAAATCTGTCAAAATTTCAAATAAGGAGTGCTCAGCATAAAGATACCCATCTGGGAATGCAACTGTCTCGGAAGTATGGCAGTCAAGAGGGCCCTGAGTCCCTGGATGCAGGTCCTTGTAAGGACTGTATGCACTGGCTGGGCACCAAGTCTCTTCTGAGGAGAAAAGGTCTGTAGAGGGAGCAGGCCAAATGCAGTCTTCATAATTGCCCTTAAAAAAAAAATTACAGACTATTGGCCAAGATCCAGACTCCTTACAGAGTTTGCTAAGCTCGCTAAATCTACATCATGATTGTCCTGGTTGGGTTTTGCCAACCTCACACAAACCTAAACATATCTGGAAAAAACAACTTTTTTTTTTACATTATATTTTTTATCTAGTGAACAATTACAATGAGTATACATAACACAAAACATGTTCCCAATATCCTTACATGATCAATGTTTTATGTGTTATGATTTTAAAATAAGACTTAGAATGAGTATCAAAAGATTCAACCAGAGCTCCCAGGATCTAAACCTCCAGCCTGAGAACAGACAGGGGCAAGCTGTCCTCTGAGAGGCTCTAACTAGCAGCTGACTCACACAGATACAGACATCCAGAGCCAAACAGTGGATGGAGCTTGAGGACTCTTAAAGAAGAATAGGGGGAAGGATTGTGGGCCCTAAGGAGACAGGAACTGCACAGGAAGATCAACAGAGTAAACCAACCTGAACCCTTGGAGCTCTCAGAGACTGAATCACCAACCGTGAAGCATACCTAGTCTACACAGATCTACCTCCATGGGCTGGACCTAGGCCTCCCTGCACATATGTTGTAAAAAACAACTCTTAATTGAGAAAGATCTCTCCAAAGATTGGACAGCCAGCAAGCCTGTGGGGTATTTTCTTGATTGATTTAGGAGGGTCTATCTCATTAAAGATGATACCACTATGCTAGGCTGGTGTTCCTAGGTCAAATAAGAAAGCAGGCTGAGTAAATGGTGAGAGCAAGCCAGTAAGCAATGTTCCTCTACGGCCTCTGACTCAGTTCCTCTCTCCAGGTTCTGGCTCTGAGTTTCTACCCTTGACTTCTCTCAGTGATTGCAGCATAGACTGAGATCTGTAAGCTGAAATAACCCTTTCCTCCTCCAGTTTCTTCTGGTCGTGGTGTTTATCATGCAATAGAAACCTAATGTAGACAGCAGGTGTGAGAAAACATGGTCACGTTCTGAATCACATGCTTGCAGTATTTCATATATGAGAGCTCTAAGAAGCAAGTCAGAGGGTCAGCAACCCAATGGGGCTAAGATATCAAGGACAAGACGGTCAGGGCTGAAAGGTACCTGTTGCCACTGGCAGCTGTCATTAATGACTTAAAGAGTGTAAGTGTGATGGAGCAGGAGGACATAAAGCAGAGTAAAATATTATCAGCTGATGGCAGTAGAGCAAAGAGATGTAGTTGTCTGGCAGTCTGTGTAGACACTGGGAAGGAGGAAAGCCTGCGGATTCCTGGTGAAAACTCAAGAGACTCTACAGTCAGCATTAGGCTTGTGAAAAATATGTTCCCTGATTGTCCTTAAGCCATAGCAAAACCATTAGTTTGGGGTTAAAATCCAAAGTAACTTGTTTTAGAGACCTGATTCTGGGAATCCCAGCAGTGAAGACCTCAGAGGACCCAGAGTGGAGAGAGCTACAAGTCGCATCGAAGCTGCAACATCCAGACTCATTCCAAGTATTCAGGCATCCCCCAGGATCCCATATTTATCCTTTATCCTGCCTCAAAGAGGACACTTTCTGAGGCTGCCAGTGTTCCCATCTGTGGGACCGTGAAAAGGATAAACTAACAGCCCCGCACCCATCTGCAGGCTTTTATCCCTAAAGCCAGAGCTGGAACTATCCTGATGCCTGCCAGCTTACTGTATCTATGGGCTAAGCTTTGCTTCTGCTCAGCTGACTCAGAAACATCACACAGCCCCACATGCTCACAGAATCCAGGAGGCAGGAACTGGCTCACTTCACTCCTCCTGACCTGACAGAAATAAATTCTGCATAATTTGTGACTTATTTATGGTTTTGGTACTAGGGAAAAGAAAAGCAGGGTTTTATAGCTGGACACTGAACCATCAAAAGAAATCACCTCTCATCCTACAGAGGAAAACTAACAAACTAAAATATCAGTTCTCTAGTTATAGCACTAGGGCAAAGCGGAAGCTGACATGCACGCCATGGGCTATCCATGGAGAATGGGAGTTCACCACAGCAATGTACCCCTGATGGGACCATTACACTCTGAATACGAGAATAACATTTCCAAGGCTTTCAGGAACAATCAACACAAAGACTTTTGCTTGGACTAAAATACCAAAGGAGATGTAGGTGGCTCAGTAACCTCTAAAGATGAAGCTTAAGTCATGCAGAATTTTGCCTGAGAAAGAAACTATCCTGATCCTGCAAGGCACACTCCATAGTAAATACTGTACAGAGCAATGTAATCGTGTTCCGCTCGCAGCTCTTCCAGTGCCGTCGTTCCTTCTAGTTCCTTCCTGGACTCCCATTTCCTGCTTCTGCTGTTTACAGGAATACATTTTGTATCAAAAGAAAGATTTTCTCCTTGGCATCCAACTCATTCATGACTTTATCGCTTGAGTATTTTTTAATGTTATAACTCAACTCCTTGTATGGCTACAATGCTTGGGCTTGTTCATGTTGTTCTTATTTTCCCCACATCAAGTATTGTGACCGCCGCTGTCAAGATCTGATAATAAATGAAGCTTTCTCCCACATTGGACCTCTTATAACCATGGCAACTCCATCAGCAGCTAATGGCCACATTGCAAAACTGCTTTTGAAAAGGGCAGCTTCTCATGCTGCAATGGTACACATGTCCTGCTTTCCATGTCTTTCTTCCATAACAACGCAGAGAGAGCAACATATCCCAAGCAAACATCGGCTTTGCTGTACACATGTGGAGCCACTTTAGAAATAAAATCAAGAAAATCTGTTATACCAAAACAGAAAGCTACTTGGAAACCTGACACAAATGGGAGGAACGATTCTAGGAGTTCTGCCATATTTATTTACTTGTGCATATCACAGCTTATGAATCAGAGAGTTTTGATGGCTATTACTCCCATCAAACCTGGGCAGCTTTCTTGTGTGCATCAAGGCTCACAGTAATTGTCCCTCTGGACAACTGGCCACTTTTAGAAATGCAGCTCACTAAAGTCTCTCTGGTATCTTTTCTGTAAACCTGTCGTTTTCATGCTGTTTCACATGTCCTTGAAAACCTCTGGCTCTCAGAATGCACACAGCACCCTGTAGCCTGCCTCACATGCATTCACTCCCACAGTGCCCAACCAGCAGAAATCCTCCTCCTAATATTCATTTTTCTGCATTCAAATCTGCTTTGCCTTTCTTGTATCAGGTAGATGCAAGCTAGTTCCCAGTGAACACATTTCATCTGGGTATCTACCACTGCAGTGGTTTGCCTATTAAACAAAAGGGGGATATTTTTCTCAGCAGCATCCTAATAAAATTATGTCTAGTTCTGAAAGTAAATGACAATGTCCATACAGATTAACGATCTGAGTTTTTGTCCATCTATCTATCCAACAGCATCTTTGTAAACATATATTCATGAAAAGAGACTTCAAGTTCTCCGAGAATGAATTGTTTAGGCATTTTCCCCCATTTTTCTTTAATGATCAATAATGGTCAGAAAAGAAGCACCTCACTGTCAAGCTTCCAAATCCAGCAGAATCTGTAGGTTTCAATAGCACTGATACCAGACACACTTCATAATTTTAAACAACTGTCACAGATGAGGCAACATAAGTTGTATGTGTAAGACAGATGTAAGGGGAGGGATAACCCAGGTCAGTGAGAGAGCAGGAAAGCTTCTTCCTGTTAGCTATCAATACACTGATTCTTATCTTGCCCAAGCTGCTTAGATTCCTTTTCCTAAGCTATTCTGTCTCGGAAACCTACAAAATATGAGTCTGGCATAAGAGTTAATACACTGTTGGATTTTCATTGAATCACCTATGCTCTCTGCTGAGAAATGATGAGCAAATTACTCAAATTCATTGAATCCCAAACACTTAATTGCAAGAGTGGGGTGATATTCATGGTGCCCAGAGAACCCCAGGGAGGAAGCACTGAATCCATGCATGAGAAGGAGAATCTAGGGACTGAAGGGTTTTCCCTTTGTCTGTTCCGTCATTTCTGAATCTTCATTTTTCTCCTATTCCGTACAGCAACTGTGAGGGTCATCCTCCCTGCATGCCCATCTGGTTCAAACGTTGTTTTAATTAGTGGGTAAAATTGCTTCTTTTCACGCTAAATAAGTCAAACTGTTTGCTGCAAGATTGTCAATGGTGACTTTGTTTTCCATATCAAACTGAAAAATTGAAAATTACACATAAATCACAGCTGCAGATTTTTCTACTCTTTTCATATAAAATTAAAAGTGGAAATAGAGAAACATGATGTTTCCTTTTTGAGTTCCTCCATCGCTGTCTGCAGAGAAGTGAACAGGAGGAGACTCCTTGGTGGCAACCCTCATGAGGCGCTATGGCCTGATGGCATTTCCCCTAATTGTAGCAAACAAAGATAACAAAAAAAAGTCCCTGGAGAAAGTTTCTTTTTAATGCCTTTTTAAATGCTAACTTTAGAGGAAGACTCAGCAGAGTCAATGCAGAGCACTGATATCTACCCTCACGACACGAACTTTGGTTCTTTGGAAAACACCAAAATAAATCTGAAGCTTTGGTAGAACATTCTTCGTAGCTAGAAAAAGCAACATTAAGCATAAAGAATTTTTGCTACTGGCTCATTTTGAGTGGTGGTCATCCAAGCACAAGGATGCCACAGTATGCATGCATGAGAATGCCTTTTTGTAGTAACAATAAAGTCTGAACTTATGTATATTCCTACCTGTCATCAAAGGACCAAGATTCATTGTCAAGTCAAAGAACTATGAAGTCAGAGCCCGGGGCAGCCGGCTTAGTGAGAAGCAAAGCCTGAAAGATTAGTTAGAGGGAAAAGGTAAAGACCAAAGGAAAAATAATAATGTTTGCATGTAAGTAAATTGACTCAATAGTCGGCTTCTCTAAGCACACCTACAACTAGTCTAAAAGTGTCTGTCTAGTGTTTCCCATTAGTCTTAAGCATTAGTTACTCAAGTGGAAACTCTTGCCCAGTCTCCATGCTTTATGTAGCCTTTTAAAAGTGATGTGTATATAACCAACAATTTACCTTCCCCACATAACTTGTTTTTCTATCAAAACTCAATTGTCTTTTGGAAGAAAATACATCCAACAGCTCTTGGCATCCGAGCATCCCCGCTCGGCTGTGACTCAGCATTATGCAGAAAAACTGCTGTTGTCTCATGGGGAAATGTAATCTTTTCTCTGTTGGTCAATTTAACTCTGTTTTATAAAACATGATGGAAATGTTCTCACCTCAAATTGTAATCTAACATATGAAGAGTATTAAATAATGGGTTCCCTTTGAGATCATGAGCACATTTTCTTCAAAGCAATATTGACGTGGCCTAGTCAATAAAATAGTGTTTTATTCTCTGTTAACTTATTTGTTCCAAATACAGAGCAGGCCAGCCTCCCTTCACTGTGTGGAATGCATCATCATTTTCTCAGGAAAACAGTGAGGAGCGATACATTTTTTTCTTTTCTTTTTCTTTTGCTTTTGCTTTTGTTTGCCATCATTGCTGGTACTCCTGTTGTTTGTCAGGCTGTCCCCTGACTATGCCTCACATTCACAGCAATACACAGGGAAATGAAGTGAATCCTGGAGAGGATTAATTCAGCAGCGAATGGAGAGAGGATGATGGGAAAGAAGAAAAAGAGAAGATCTCTTTGTAATTTAGTATATACTGAGAAATAAGACAAAAAAAAAAAAAACAATCTTTTGTTTAAAGATAAAAGGATGGATATTATTGTTTCCTCAAAACAAAAGTCTATTTATCGAAGTATACAATATTTTTTAAATGCTCTTTTTATGAAGTCCCAGAAGTCAGCCCTAGTGGCACACACCTTTAATTCCAGCACTTGGGAGGCAGAGGCGGGAAGATTTCTGAGTTCTTTGCCAGCCTGGTCTACATAGCAAGTCCCAGGACAGCAAGGGCTACACAGGGAAACCCTGTCTCAGAGAGAAAAACAAAAACAAAGAAACCAGAGGCCTCAGAGGTTGCTTCTTTTAGCCAGTGTTATACACGCTCATCATTAGCATACCATAGGGAGTCAACAAATAATGGGATAATCAGTGAATGGACCTAGCAGATAAATATACCACTCATGATCTACGCACCCTATGACTGTAACTCTAGTCATTTCTGGAAAAAGGTCAGGAGATGTCATTGTTTTCCATCACACTAGGGAGTTAGAGGAAAGGAAATCTGTTACTAGATTTGGGCCCCGCTAGTCTCTGCAGCCTTTTCTTCTCTCCCCAGCCCCACAGCTACTGGCAGGTCCCTGCCTACTTCCTGGATCAAATCTGACCTGTACCCTGGTACCCAGAGAAAGAAAGAAATGCAGGGTCCCAGATCAGAAACTGCTTAGGTTAGTACCCGTCAGGTCAGCTGCCTTCTCAATCTCCAGCCACACAGATGACTCTGGGATCCCTGCTGCTACAGAGAGAGACAGACACCCTCCTGGGAGCCTGTCTGTGAGTCCATAAACACACTCTCATGTACTGACACCAGGAAGACAGCTGGTGCTATTCTCGCATTCCCAAGGGAATTTTCAAACTTCAGGTTGCCAGATTCTAGATATCAAGGGCTGCCAGGTATGATTGGTACACCTTAATAATAAATAAATGTATACTCCTGCACACCTCACCATATCCTGAAAGTCACATGTTAATAATATTCCTTTCTTCCTGCCTCACAAACCAAGACACACACACACACACACCACAAATCACACAACACACACACACACACTACATTTCCTCACAAACAAATAAATAAATGAATAAAATTAAGAGCAGCTCTCTCTGCCTCTCCTCTTTCTTCTTCTATCCTTTCTCTTGCCTACACTCTCTCTGGCATTAGATCAATTTGTGGCCTGAAGGAATAATTTGCCTCGGTGTCCTATCAAATTTGAGCCTTTCAAGTTACAAATAGTGGAGCCAGAATGCCTAAATTTGTGAATGTAGCCTCATTTCTCCTGCATCTCTATGTAAGGTCTGACAAGTGACAAACTTCCCCAAGTGGCAACTTTATTATTATGTTTTACCTATACTGAAGGAGGTCCACGAGTTATATGAGTAGCATCCAAAAATTGAGGGTCTCTTGGAGCTTCCAGAATACTGACTTAACGTCCTGATTACCTTTCTGTGTTTGCAAATAAAAGAGATGTTCAGGGTATTTTTGATGGTGGTGGTGATGTGTGTGTGTGTGTGTGTGTGTGTGTGTGTGTGTTGTGTTGTATTTCTCTCGAGTTATTTGTATTAAACCTGAGAGAAATAGTAGCCTAGAGGAAAGCCATGGCTTTAAGTTTTAGGTCATGTTTGAATTAAGTGTTCAGATTGTTCTTTTATTAATGCTTCCATTGCTAAAGAAGCATAAAGGCAGCAAGCTCCAAAGCTGAGCTGTGATGAAAGAGAACTGAGAGGACTGGTAGCATCACCATCGATGGAACGGGTTGAGCTTTCAAGTCAGACAAATGTAGGTTTGTGTCCGGACAGTTTCATATCCTGGATAGCCACAGGCTTGTTCTTGATCGCTGGGCAACCAATCATTCTTGCCTCTAAAATGGAGATAGAAATGGGATTTATTGGGGTTATTAGCAGAATTTATACATAAGGCCCAAGGAAAGGTTTTGAAAATATTAGTTCCTTTTGCTAGAACAACGGTAATTATACTACCAAGAAAAACAAAGGAATGCTTCGTTAAAATTGTCTATGGACAATTTTCTGCAAACAAGTATTTCAAAATTTGCTGTGTAGAGGTTGGCTTGTAAGTCAATGGTCAGATATTTTCTTAGAGATGTGGGGATATTGGAGTATTTGTAAGAGTGATGAGGCTTAGGGTGTTTGATGCTCACGCAAATTATCACTGAATTAGTGGCCTTTGAGTCCTTGTCTCAAATGTAAGAATGGGGTGCAAGGTGAGTTTTAGAAGAAAGCATTACGTTATAGGAACTTGAGAAAGAGAAGGAAGACGAGTCCTGTCTGATAGAAGGAGTGTCTGGGAGCGAGGTACCACTGAGCCTCCGTGTCTTGGAGGTGATGAGAATATGGAAGATGGAAGAAAGTTGAGGGAGATGAGCTAGTCAGTCCAGTTTCCCTTCCCCATGTTCAGGTGTTCAAATCCTAAGTATGGTTTCCAGGAAAGGGGCACTCTTTTAGGACAGAAGATATAAGGAAAAGCTAGGCCTTCCCCCCTTTTCTGGCATATATGAGCTCTGGCGATAGCAGGACCAGAAACATTGTGTCTTAAACACTTTCTCTGGCATTTCGGTCTCTCAAAAGGACATTGCCTGGCAACAGGCCAAAGGACATGTTCCTCTTTGAGCCAAGAAAGAAATGGTCTATGGTTGATGGTCTTTCTATATAAAACTGCCTAACCAGTTTCTAAGACCTAGCCACATGGTTTTCATGCCAGGGGCCCTGGGTTTAATCTCCGGCACTAAAATGAAAAGTTTAAAAGATGAGAGAAACGGGAAGGAGCTTCTCATGACCATCTAGGTATACAGGGCTGAGTAAGAGCTAAGCAACGATCATGATCGGCCACCTACACCTGCAGACCTCCCTAGATTTGAATGCAACAGAAATTCAACGAGCTTCATTATCAGAAGGTCACAGTTCAGAGATTCAAACCACCCTACCCTTTTAAAACATTAAGCATTCCTGATTTAGTTCTGTAGATGGTAAACTTCACCCTGCAATGTTATTTTTATTAATGTTTCTTCTTCTCTTGTCTCTTGTTTGGAAAGATTTTATTTCCCAAGAAAACGAATGTATCCAGCATTACTTAATTTGGCTCCTATTTTTATTTAATAAAATAAGATATGGCTATAGTCAGGTTTCTTATCATCTCAAAACCACCAGTGTTCCCACATTTAATTGCTATAATTCCAACCAAAAGCAGAGGAACTTGAAATATTGTTTCTCCTTGTATTCTTCTTGCAGGCTAATTGCTGCAGAATGCATTATCATATCCCTGATAATAGATTGTATTTCCCAGTCCCATTAAATTCAAATGTGGCTGTATGACTCGCCTTGAGAAAAAAATACTATATTAGAATGGATCAGTTGCAGATGGAAGAGAGGTGAGAAATAAAGGATTCCTAGACATTAGCCAGTGAAAGAGGAGAGAACATTTGCTCCAGATGGGAGCATCTCATCAGCCTCAGGGAAGAAGATGAACTGACCAAACCATTAGGTCATAGTACAAAAGGCAGGATGCCATGGCAGGGACGATTCTACACACAGTAGGTTTAACTGCAGCCCAGACTCCAGGAGGCCATCCCTGTAGAAATCCTCTGTGCTACATCCTCAGAGAGCAACTGCCTTGCCCACCCAAAGAGTGGGTTAAAATCCCTAAAGTGGAAGAAAGTGCTGGATTGCCTTATTAAAGGATCCCAAATTCTGCACACCATTTCTGGTCTTACCACTCTATTGTCAGAACTTGTATCAAGTACTGCCTATTAAGGACTCCAAGATGGAGGAAACATACTGTTTACAAAACAATGTCACCCCCTCAACTCAGCTAGTTGTCAGTACCATGTAGTAAATTCATTTCAGTAAATTCGACTTCTCTAGAGGAATTTGTCCAATAAATACCAAGAGTTTTACACACACACACACACACACACACACACCACATTAGTCCTTTCCTTTTCTGCCTAGATCTCTGCTTCTTCTGGTTATTCTAATTGCCTTCCTGAGTTATGATCTCATGAAAATGCTAACAATAGGAGCCTTTCTCATACTGACTGTGTTCTTTAATGGCCATAGTAATCCTAGATAATTCACCTCCATAAAAACGCCATTCTGTATCTTTAAAACAAGCTAATGTTTTGATTCACTAGACTAAGATAGAGGACTAAGAACCTGTATATTTAAAAACATTCCTTAAATATGTTAAGGGCTTTTTAAGTAAGTTGGCAACTGATATTAACCAGCATTAATAAACTTCCCTTTGACCTTAATGTTTTACTCTAGGATTTTTCATTTCAAGAACATCTGAACAAGTGTAAAATGATAGTCATACAAACTGATACTACAGTTTTGTTTAGATTAAAGAAGAGCTTAAATAACCATCAAGAGGAGACTGGAAGAATAAACATATGTCCATATATTACAAACTTAGGCAGCAACTACAGAATGGAAGGCTGGCAATATTATTCTTACATTTCAATAAAAGCAGTTTATACAACAGTTTCTTATCTTCTTGGTGAAACAAAAAGGAATTTGTACATGTGTGATCACACATGAGCTTATAAAAGGTATACACTGATCTTAACAGTGACCACATTTAGTAAGTTTGGGGGAAAAGAGACAGAAAGAAAAACTTGAGAACCCTACTTTTTAATTCATATATTTCCCTTCATAGCTTTGTCTTACTGCCATTATTCATGACCCTCTGTAGTTTCCCTGACATCACACACACCTTCCTGAATCTCACACATATCCTGAGTCATCGTTCGTCCATTCTTGCAGCTTCTGTTGGGCAAGGTCCATGGTGGTCACGTGCTGCTGCAAACACTGGCAGCAAACAGGATGGAGCACAAAGTAGGCATCAGCTCAGCCCCTCTGAACCTCAGCCCCTCTGTCTGAGAGGGAGAGGAACTTTTGGCACATGACTTGTGTGGTTTCTGAGAATGAAATGAAGTAACATGTGTGCACCATGTAGCACAGAGCTCAGCACCCAGGAGCCATGTTCAGTGCTGCTGTGGTCCTCGCCTTTATGACCAAATGTTTACTCCAGTGTGGATTTACTGAAGAGTAAGTTCATCCTAAGGATGTTATTATTGACCTTTAAAGACAATTTCAAGGATAGTTCTCTTATGGAATTGTATTTTAGAAGAGTTATAGAAAATAAGGTTTATTCAGTAAATACATATATATTGCCTCATATATGTATTTTGCAAATGTGTGTGTGTGTGTGTGTGTGTGTGTGTGTGTGTGTGTGTGCCAATATATATTGCCTCCTAGTTATTTGATATGTCTCTCAGCAACAGAATTCTAACTCACCGGGTTTAACAAAGTAGACTACACAACAGCAGCTGATACTCTCAGAAGCATGTAAGATATTGTGTCCATGTCAGTGAAGATGAGGAGTCTCTTCTGGAGATCAGAATCCCCATGGGAAATTTGCATGACTCCTTAATCATGAGGCCAAACATAATCACAAATATTAACCAACTTACAAAGTTTTCCAAGTGAGTCTTTCTCCTCATATTTGTACTTGAGCTACAGATATGGTACCCTCCCCCCCATATTTGTACTTGACTTTAAAAACTGGGAAGCCACAGCTAACACAATCTTTTGTATTTTAGCTCTCCTTTTGTAATGACTCAGAAGCTAAACAGTAAATCCACTTAACTATCCAATTAAATGTATTGCTTACAAACAAAAACAATTATATGTTCAGTTACAATGAAAAGGAAAATTGCTTTCACTATGGAATATCTGTCTCTTTCATAAATTTCTTTTCTTTTTCTTTTTCCAGTTTCTCTTTTGTTTCTTTATCCACTAGTGCAGAGTTAACTCTTTCAAGAAAGACAAACACTTAAAAATGATGATGCGTGGCCTTTCTGCAGTGTTCCCATATCTTAGCCCTGACTGCATTTGCAATTCATCCTTGGTTATCTGATTGTTATAGTGCTAACAGAAACATTAAGAAAAACAGAACTGGACCGGAGAAATGACTCAGCAGTTAAGAGCACTGACTGCTCTTCCAGAGGTCCTGAGTTCAATTCCCAGCAACTACATGGTGGCTCACAACCATCTGTAATGGAATCCAATGCCCTCTTCTGGTGTGGCTGAAGAAAGTGACAGTGTGCTAAGTACTCGCATACATACAATAAATAAATAAATCTTTTAAAAAAAGAAAGAAAGAAAAACAGAATCACTGCAAATAGTCTTTGTGTCAAAGACAGGAAAATTATCCAAGTAAATACATAGTTATTTGATGTATCCAAAGATGATTTTTAAGTTGAAAAAGATAAAGGACAAGTAATAATTTCAGTATATGAATCACAAAAATTATTTTGCTGTGGGAAAAGAAAGGCACCAGGTACGTTTTTAATATACATTACGGCAGTGTTTTTCAACATGTGGGCCACAACCCATTTATCGGCTTGGACAACCCTTAAACAAGAATGACATATCAGATACCCTGCATACCAGATATTTACATTGTGGCTCATAACAGTAGAAAAACTGCAGTTATGAAGTAGCAACAAAGATGATTTTATGGTTGGGGTCACCACAACATGAGGAACTGTATTAAAGAGTCACAGCATTAGGAAGGTTGAGAACCACTGCTTTATCTTAGCTCAGTTACTGTGCTAGGAAATATCTCCAAGAATCAGACATGCCGATATATGCCTCCAATTTCAGCATGTTGGTTGTGGCACGGCCATTCTGTGGTACATAAAATTACTACCTCAAAGTATATTCAGGATTCATTTATCAAGCCACAACTAGGTTCCTCTGGGAAATTGGTTAAATACTAATCATGAGGCACTGTGTTCAACTCTTCCAACATGCACAAGCCAACACAAATTGTTGCTTTAAATTTTTGAACTTCAGGATCTATATTTGGGTTGCAATCTGTCTCAGAAACAGTTGTGTCAAAGTAGGTTTTCATTTCCACTGGGATTAGCAATATACAAAAGGAACACAATACTGAACAAAAAAATAAAAGGGAAAACCGAGTATTTTAGTAGTCATGATGACTTTGTCTTATGGCTCACGTGAATATTATTTAAACCAATGTAAGGCATTCTACTAGCATATAGTATTTGAGTTAGCAAATATTTTTCCAGCCTTATTTTCTTCATTACGTTACTAGGTTACATGATTTAGTAGTTAAAATGAACCCTTAGAACACTCTTAGATCACTATAATCTTTAAAATTGGTAAACTCTGATTGTCTCATGAAAAGTTCCCTAGGACATAAATTTTCTTCAATACATGTAAGCATTTGTAATCAATAGCAAAAAGTAACAGATTTTTTAAAAAAAAAAATTCCAATTTCTACTTTTATTCTATTCTATTGTATTTTATTTTACTTTTAAATCAATTCAGCATCTGTGTGTGCACTTGAAGACAATTTATGAGAAATGATTGTCTCCTTCTACCACAGTCCAGATACCAGAGCTCAAACTCAGGTTGCCAATGCTACAGCGTTCTTACCCACTGAGACACTCACTAGCCCCAAGGTTTGTAATTACGGGAACACAGTAGTTTGTGTTGTTTTCTTCTCTTGGAGTACGTGTGTGTGTGTGTGTCTGTGTGTGTGTGTGTGTCTGTGTGTGGTGGTGTGTGTGGTGGTGTTGTGTGTGTGTAACCATAACAGGGAGAGATCTGTGGTAGTTCTTGTCTATAAGCATGCAGACTGTAAATAGAACCTGACCACATAGATTGCCATGCCTGTGTGTAGTCAAGTACAAAATTCTAGCAAATGGAAGAGAGACACAGGAGTTCCTGGAACAACTGGGCTAGCTGGATTGGCCAGATTGGGGAAGCTCTTGTTTTAGCAAGATTCTTCCCCTTGGAAGGTGTCAAGAAAGACACCTACTATTCATCAATATCTTACCTCCTACACACACAACACACACATTGTGTGCTCCAACAGGTATATCCCCAGGAATGCAAAAAACACATACTCAGAGCCCTCCAAACACACTGAGTACAAAATTAAGCCTATAAAATGGTATTAAGTTGATCTAGACATAAAATTCTTGAGTTGTTCACTCAAGTTCTCCTCTTCATTAAATCAAAATTGGACATTATGTTTTAAAGCACAAGTAATTTAGCTGGAGATCAGAGCAGTGCCTCTGTGTTGGCTGTTTTCCTTCTTACTGATTTCTTTGGTAAAACTGGGAAAGCCATTGCTGTCTTGAAGAACTAGATGAGACTCTTCCAACACATATTTAATTTCTCTAAACTCCTAGAATTGATTCTTCGTATGTGAATCAAATACTTCTGCTATATACTCCAGAGACAATGCCATGTGTATTTCTTAGCTGTGTTATATATGTCCAATTACCTGAAAAATGTTTGCCAGGAACCTGAGGAAAGCTTATCATTGTTCTGTAAGTGTTTAGTGCATAGTGGTTGTTTAAAACTTAGTTCTTAAAAGAGTTTTTTTGTCATAGGGAGCACTTTGAAAGAAATGAGCAAGTTACCTGTTAGCTTTGCTTTTCTTTTTATGGAGACTAAAGTTACACACACACACACACACACACACACACACCACACACACACGCACGCACACAAAATCTTTTCAGCAACTGGTAAATGAGCTACTCTATTTTACAAGGGACAAGAGTAACTGGCTAGCCTGGCATTATTAAGAAGATAGCCCAAAGCAAAGCAAGATCATTGATGACAGCACCTGTTCTCTTTCTTACACTTCTCAAGTAGTCTTGCCAAGTAGTGAGTACACCCAACATTGTACCAGTACATGCTGCCGTTGAGAAGGTAAAGGTATACTAGCTTCTCTCTGAGTACTGCCTTGACCTCAGAACTTGGCCTCAGTTTGTATTATTATTATTATTATTATTATTATTATTATTATTATTATTTACTTATTCACTTTGCATCCTGTTCACTGCCCCCTCCAGTTCAGCCCCTCCTACAACCCTTCCCCCAACCCCCTTCTCTTCTCCTCTGAGTGAGGGGGGGCCTTGAGTAGCCTCCATCCTAGCTCATCAAGTCTTTATGAAGTAGGTGCATCATCTCTCACTGAGACCAAACAAGGCAGCCCAGATAGAAGAACATATCCCAGTACAGGCAACAGCTTTTAGGGTAGCCTCTGCTCCAGTTGTTCAGGACTACATGAAGACCAAACTGCACATCTGCTGCATATGTGTGGGAAGGCCTAGGTCCAGCCCTTGTATGTTCTTTAGTTGGTGAGTTGGTGGTTCAGTCTCTGAAAGCCCCAAAGGTCCAGGTTAGTTGATTCTGATGGTCTTCCTGTTGCATTCCTATCCATTAGAGGGTCTCAATCCTTCCTCTATTCTTCCATAAGTGCCATCCACTGTTTGGTTGTGGGTGTCTGCATCTGTTCAGTCTGCCAGACTCTTGTCTGCAAGCATAACAGAGTATCATTAATAGTATCAGGGATTGGTGCTTGCCCATGGGATGTGTCTCAAGTTGGACCAGTTATTGGTTGATCATTCCCTCAGTCTCTGCTCCATCCTCTGTACCTACATTTCTTGAGGAAAGGATATATTCTGGGTCAAAAGTTTTGTTGGTGGGTTGGTGTCCCGATCTTTCCTTTGGGGCTCCTGCCTTCCTTCTTACACTGGCCAGAATGACTAAGATCAAAAACTAAAGTGATAGCATATGCTGGTGAAGTCATGGAGTAAGGGGAACACTCCTCCATTGGAGGTGGGAGTGCAAACTTGTACAACTACTTTGGAAATCAACTTGGCTATTTCTCAGAAAACTAAGAATAGTTCTACCTCAAGACCCAGCTATACCTCTCCTGGGCATATACCCAAAAGATGCTCCAACATCCCACAAAGATGTTGTCACTTCTCAACTATGTTTATAGAGGCTTTATTCCTGATAGCCCGAAACTGGAAACACTCTAGATATCCTTCAACTGAAGAATGGATAAAAAAAATGTGATATATCTAGACAATGGAATACTTACTATTCAGCTATTAAAAGCACAGACATCATGAATTTTTCAGGCAAATGTATGAATCTTCAGAATATCATCCTGAATGAGGTAACCAAGTCCCGGATGGACATGCATAGTATGTACTGACTGATAAGTGGATATTAGCCATAAAGTACAGCACACTCACACTATCTCACAGACCCAAAGAACCTACACAAGAAGGAAGGCACAAGCAAGAATGCTTGAATCTTTTAGAAGGGAGAATAAAATAGTCACAAGCAGAAGACCGAGGGAGGGATCTGGAAGGGAGAGGGTATGGGGAGGGGAATGGGATCAGGTATAGGGAGGGATGGCCAAATGGCCATGAAAATAAATGGAAATCTGCAATTGATGGGTGTGGGGAGGTAGGGCATCTCCGGGACGAGACAGAAACCTGGGATAAGGGAGGTGTCCAAGAATCAATGGGGGTGTTCTTAGCTGTGACTCACAGCATTGAGATATGGAGTCTCAGAGTTTTCTTACCTTAGGTAAACTGAATGGCTGTGGTGTTGCCTCTCTTTTTATTACTATATCCCACCATGGTTTGTGTGCTGGGCTGGAGTAGGAATGAGGGGTGGAGGTTTCAAAAACCTTCAATTTTGTTTTTTTCTTTTCTTCCATAAAATTTTGTAGGGAGCCAATTAAAAGAAAAGACAGTAGTATAGCAGTTCCTGGCTAGAACAAAAATGGTCATTTACAGAGCTGAGCATTGCCTAGGAAAGATTGCCTGTGGTGTGGTTGTGGAGACATGAAAGCTCAGTGGCTCATGGGAAATGGTAATGGCCATTCAATGTAGACCCATACCTTGCTCCTCCATTTCCCATTTATTTTACTTGGAATCAGGTGTGCAATAAGTCAACGAGGGACAGAGAGCAGCTGCCCCCACACCTGGCTAGCCTGAAGCTTCCGTGCTATCACCATGCTTCCGTTCCTACAGTCCTCACTCCTGAGGGTTTGCACTCTCTTCAGGGCTTGAAAGCTTAGCGTTTCCTTACAGTAGTGCCAAACCCTTTACACCACCATCTTCTACTCTTTTGCTAAAGGGACCCTCAGGCTCCTGATACAGAAATATCAACTTAACAAACCCAATAAACAATTTCTTTATATAGGTTTTCTTTTTCTTCACTCTGCACAAAATGAAGCAAACAGGGGAGAAAGAATACTCCATTGGCTTTTCTGTCAACTGTAGATGTTTCTCAATATGGTCACATGTCAAGATACAGGGACAGCTAAAAGCAGCATAGTTTGTTAGTCATAGTGATAGAACACCCACGGAAACTTTTTCTTTTATTTATGGTGTTTACAAGTGTATAACGAGCAAGCGTGCTTGTGGAGATTAGAGGGTGACTTTGTAGATTTTATGCTCTCCTGAATTTCTACATGGATTCTGGGGATTGACTGGCCCTGAAAGATACAGGTAAAACGTGGAAGGACTTGATTTAACCTGTAGTCCATGGTTCGCTGCTACATTGTTTCTAGAGCTGTGATGAGGCAGAATATGGTGGCAGAAGAACATGGAGGCAAAGTTTCCCACCTCATGGTAGTGAGGAACCTGGAAGAGGATGGGCAAAGTTTCACAGATACACCTCTGACAAACTACTTCTTCCAACCAGGACCCCACCCATCCATGAAGTGCCAAAATCACTGCATCCTAGCACCAGTAGGGAGGACAATGCCTTCAATACATGAGCCTTTGGGAATATGCTGTATATGCAAACCATCAGTTGCAGATGCATTTAGTATGTCTAACCTCATCAGCATCACAACTCAATTGCATGCCACTCTCTAGCAATCATGTCAGTCATGACCATATGACTGACAGAGAGCCAAACTTATTTTGACTTTCTTAGTCTAGCCATATGCTCCACGCTACTCCCTCACAGTGCAGGCCCACAGCAGTGAAGGCTTGGGAAGTATAGAGAAGCTGGAGGAGTTAGGGAATGTGATACTGCAGCGAGGGTCAATCTTTTTAAATCTGCAAAAACTTAGATGAATAAAAGAAGTAGCATTGTCAATGAGATCATTGTTTAATTACTGACAATATAATCAGGAATTGCAGTGAGTTCCATCCCTCAATTGCTACCTCCTTTCTTCTGCCCCGGATGCAATTTCAAATTTGATCTTAAGAAAGGGCTGAGAATCAGATGCTCATAAGAGACTACAGTGCATCCATCTTGCCCCTCAGTTGGTCTGTTGTTGGCACATGAAGTATTGAGACTTTGTGTTTAAACCTATACTGGTTTTGTTTTCATATATTTTCTTGTCAGTGAATAAACTGCTTTATTCCTTTCATTTTTCCACATCATGGTCTGGTGTTATAATGAGTCTCCCACAGTTCCAGACAGTACTGGTTCTTGGGGGAAATGTTTGTGTTGCATTATTGATTGCAGCTCTCATGGGAGGGACAGTGATTTAAGCACTGCTTCCTGTGTATCTGAGAACTGGCTGCACATTGACAAGGCCTTTTGTGGTAGCCACAGTTTCTACAGGAGATCCAGGAACAGGGCTGGCTGCCTTGAAATGAGAGTATCCTCATGGCAAGTCACATTCTATCCCTGGGTCCTACTTGGGTCAGTGACCGGTCAGTGAAGACATGGTTAGGAACACACTGAGTGGGTGATGCTGAAATTGAGGCTGCTCCACAGTCCTTACAGGCTCTCACCTTGGCTCGACCTTCTGAAAGCTTCATACTGTGACTGCTCTCTGCACCAAACTTTCTCAGTAGTGCTCACAATGCATTGAGTTCTGTCCTGTCATGTCTGTCCTGGCTGCCATGACAAAATACCACAGACCAATTGTCTCAAAAACAGAAACTGATTTTTATAGCTCTGGAAGTAAAAATCAAAGTGCTGGTCAATTTGATTCCCTGTAAGGACTTTCTTACCAGTCATCAGATGGTTGACTTTTTGGTCAGGGTGGGGGTGAATCTAGTCTCATGAAAAGGATGCCACCATCATGAGCCCACCTAAATTCTATTAAAATATCCTCCACCCCACCAAAAAAATACAACCATACTGTGGATAAGGCTTTGCATGTGTTTAGGAGGGAAGAGACATAACGTTTTATTCAACTATATACGCTAGCATTGTGCTTATTTTAACAATATCAGATTTAGGCATGTAAACTTAGGCAGCACTGTAGGTTTGAACTCAACTATTGAACAAGCACAATTTAGTTCAGAAAACAGAAATTAAAGCCTTGGAGAGAGGATATTGTATGTTGACAAAGGTCTGTAATCCAGCACTCAGGAGGCAAGAGCGAGGGGACTTGATTTTGAGGATAACCCTGACTGATATCCCAAAACAGAAACATTCTAGAAAAAAAAATCTAGTCTTTATTACAAAAATAGCCAGCTTCTACTAAAATGTCACCTCAGGTCAGCTAGCATGCTGAGCAGCATGTATGGGCATTGATCAGAAGAGCTGGTCCTCTGAGGAGCCATGTTACTTAGCCTGTATGTACTAGTAGAGCACTCTCTGTGCTAGACTTTTTCAGTAGTGCTTGAAATGCATTGAGTTCTGTCTTGTACTCAGGCTGCCATAAGGAAATTCCACTCTCAGGACGAAAAGGGAGAAAATTCTATTTGCCTAACTTTAATATTCCTGATCTCAAACAGCACAGTCTCCTATTCCAAAAATCTATCTTTAAATTATTTTCCTTCCTTTCAATTTACCAAGTCCTTATCTGTTCCTGGCTGGCACTCTCTGACTTCTCTTGAGTCATCAACCTTTTATTATACATGCCTTCCATCAATATAAAAGATTACAAAGGTTGAATCCACACCTGTTTTCTGTCTGTGTGTGCTCCTCAAAACACCTAGAAGCAGCCATTGTAGTTTTACCTTCCTGTTGGAACACATCCTGATTCTTATCCAAACTTCAATTTAAGTTGAAAATTTATTTAGTTCACTGGAGCTAGCAAATACCACAGCTTATCAAAACAACATGATGTCAAGTGTTGGTTATGGTGCTGATAAGACCACCATAGGGTTTAAAATAAGAGAAAAATAGAACTCAACCAAGATGCTATGAGTTATGAGATCTGATGTCCTCTGATGCTCTCTGGTATACCTCCTAAGAGCATGCCTACAAGAAGCCTTTGGACAGGCCTGAAGGAAAACAGACTTCAAATGCTGGGGTAAAATCTCAGAGTTCTAAGAACCTTGACCAATGCTCTCAGGCTATAATTATTGACATTAAATGCTATTCTTTTATTTATTCCCCCCTCTCCCCTCTGTGTGAGTTGGTGAGGGGGAGAGAGAGAGAAGAGAGAAGAGAGAGAGAGAGAGAGCACATCAAGTGTGAATCTTCACTTCCACCTTTCTTAAGACATGTTTTCGTGCTCAGTACTGCACATGCCAAGCTAGATAGCATGTAAGCTTCCAGGTATTCCCTCTCTGCCTCCCACTTTGCTGTAGGAGCACTAGTGTTATAGACATAGGCTACTGTATCCAGCTTTAAGTATGTTCTGAGAATTCTAGTTCTAATTCAAGTCCTCGTGCTTGTATAGGAAGCGCTTAATCACTTAACCACTCTCTATTTCTTGTCTACTCTACCTAAGGTATTCAACTAGCACAAGCTCTCACATGTGAGCTCTACTGGAGAGCCAGGGATTTATAGACCATCACAGAGTCTCACTACCACAGACCTTGGTTCTTCGGGTGGCAAGGAATTCAGCTCCATATTTTCATGTCCACTGATTCATACATGTTACAGGTCATGTGTCATGGCTCAGTAGATCAGCATTTCTCCTTTTCCATTACACCAGTAGAAATATATCTTCAAAACACAGTCAGCATAATCTCCTAGGATATAGCTGCTCACAAAGATAAAGCCAGCATGATGATGACAGCCACAAATGGAGGTGATTCTCACATGACCTTTGGTTCATGTATTGTACATTGAAGGCCGTTATTTGAACTGATCTATGTAGCATGAGTTTTACTTCAGTGATTTTTTTTTTATGAGAAAGCATTATCCTCTTATTTTTCTCATCTAGAAACAGCATAGAGATTCCTTAAAATTTACTAATGAGCATTGTGGGATCTGAAATATAACCAAATATACAAATGGGAAATTTGTAGCTCTACATTTATTTAGTCAGGTTCTTATCAATATTTCATATTCCGGAGTAACTGAGTTGATTTTATTTCTAGTTCACCAAGGTTTTGAGTAAATTCAAAATGCTGCTTATCTTTAGTTTAAAGTAGAGAAATTCTAGAATTTTCCAATGTCTGTATTTGTGTACAGATGGGTATAGAGCATCCCCAGACTATACTGAATGGAGAAGACAGCCACTTAGTCCCTCTGGCAGTTGTTATCAAGACTGAATGGCTCTCAATATTTTTACTGAGCATATTCTCTGAGTTATTGAAGCTTCATATAATACCATGCAGTAAGTAAACATGGTCGTGCACACAGCTTTTCCTTTATCATAGAAAGCAGCGAGCAGCATTCATAAGCATCACAGTACTGTAGGAATCAACATCCCTTTCAGAAGAGCAATGTACCCACACCACCTCATTTTATCCAATCACAGAGACGTCAGAACAATGGACTACTGCCTCTACATGGGTTGGAAAATTTTCTTTCTCATAACCACTGAAAACTTCATTCCTGTAAGCAGTCAATCCTGCTGGTTGAAGAAAATAGATGCATTATCTGAGGTAATAGATAAGTCTCATTAAGAAGATGGAATAGACTAATTCCCAGCATATCTCCATGCGTGGGAAAACGAAATTGTGAAGCAGGGCAGTAACATATCAATTATCCTTTCTGCATGGAATTAGATGAGTCTCGCTGCTATTTTATACCACATTATGTAATTTTTTTATAAATAACCATTATATCAGAGTACCTCAGATTGCCACCTTATAAAAAGAGACAGCTAGCATTACCAGCTTACAAGTCAGACACATTTCTGAAAGCACATAAGGAAACCAAGCACTCTATTTATAATTCACATTCCTGATTAAGAAATCCTTATCCTTATGGCAAATGACCAAAGAGTACAGGGTTAGTAGAGGCTTAGGGCAAACACTACACCCCAGATGACACAATTTCAGTGACGATTGGTTTTTTATCAACTTCAGTGAAGCTAGATACCAGCATCAAAAATGAAGGTTTCTTTTTTTTTTTTTTTCTTTTTTTAGCTCTCAAGTTATATAATGATTTTTTAATTGGTTTATTTAAAGTGTTTAATGTGGTAGCCACATCAGATTATCACATGTGAGATATTTGGGAACAATTTGATTTCTTTAATAGTGTAAGTATCTCCCACTACTTTTGTTAATATAAGTTTTAGTAGGAGATGCTTTTTATAAGCATGTAATATCCAAAGCATAGAAACGTTATATCACAGATATAACGTTTAAATCAATGAAGATTTTGTATATGGAAATTTTGGTAGCTAACATAAAGGCTAAAGTTTTGAGTTACTTGTTTTGATATAGAGAGTGTATAATAAAAACAAGACGGTGACCAAAGAAATGCTGTGCAGGTTATTAGATGACATTCAAAAAGTGCAAGCTGTTTGACTTGTCGGCAGCCTACTTTTTAAAGTTAGATTAAATATTAATAGGGAGACGATTATAAATTCTAAAGTTTCTGCATCTAAATCAGTTTCACCCTAGACATGATTCAGGGAAGGAAATTAGACAGAGGAGAGAGGCTCCTAATGAGAGCGATAACTAAGGTTTCAGCACTTCAGTACCAAGGTCTCACAGTCCTTGGGAAAAACAGTGCCAGAGCAACCATAGCCCAGTACCACACACTGGGTGCTCACACCACTCAAATCTATTTCCCACAGTTTGCAGTCTGGGAACGTCAACATCTGCATCCCAGGAGGACAGGTTTCACTGTGACGTCCTCTCCTTACAGGGATGTATCACCTTGTTCTGAATAGAGATGGACTCTCTGTGTGAAAAAAAGCATGGGCTTTCTGGTGTCTTTTCCTAGGAGGCATTAATGCCTACAGATCATGGGACTATCTTTCTGACCTCATTTAACCTTTATTACAAGCCCAGCTTCAAGATTCTACTTCTCATCCATCACAATGGGTATTAGGAACTCAATTCAGGATTTTTGGATGAACGTAAACATTTGGTCCATAACACTACTACAGTTTTGTAGCAAATGCTTCAACTCTATGACTTACAACAGAGTAGGTGTGCCCATCTGTTCCAATATGCCAATTAAATATATGAGTAATGTCTAAAAGCAGAGATAAGATTCATCAACACATTCCAGGAAGGGGGTCAGACAAAAAGGTCCACTGACCATGAGTTTATCTTTGGGGCACTTACATGATCACTAGGTTTAAATGCAGAAATATTTATGTGGGAGACAAGGGATCTGTGTAATTAGATAGTCCCACTTTAAGTGGAGTTTTCTGGATCACTGAAATAATTTTGGTTCTGCAAGGCTGGCTAAAAAGCCTCTTACTCTGCTCATTACTAGGGAGGATGGATCTGGTTCTAATGACATGATGATTTGGTCTCCAGTTGCAGCTACCACAGTTTCCTATGTATTGCGTTGTCTCTCCTAAGCAGTTCCCCCTTGCTTGAGGGTAATTTCAGTTAGCTATATCAAAGATATTTATTGATTGATCAGTCATACTGTCCCTGGAATAAAAGGTCACTGAAATACAGAGTGACTCACAGAAAATGTTAAACAGGCAAACAAAACCAGAGAGGGACACGATGGAGTTAGTGAGACCAGAGACCAGAGCCCTTCTCCAGCACCATGCCATCAGTGCCACTGTTTTAACATTCATGATTAATCATGTTTGCAAAGATTTTTGTGCTGATGTAGAAGGTAAGCGTCTATGTTTGGGGTAAAGAGAATCAAACAAAGAAAACTGAAGTCTCTATCCTACAGGAGTTAACAGTATGGTTGAAATATGAGAGATGTACATGGGGAAACATGGGTATCAGCTATCAATAATGATTATCAGTGCAGAACACAGGCTACTGACCTTTGAGTCATTCTTGCAATACCACACAGTCATGTGGGCTTCAGTATTAAATGGACAGTGCTCAGAAGCATCTTTTCAGAGAGGCCAAATGCAACCCAAGAGATGGCTTTGGTGGTGGGAGGGGAAAAAGACACTCCTGTCATTCATCAGTACATTCCTTGTTTACTAAGGCATAGCATATGCCCGGAGCTAAAAATACAAAATTAATGAATGGCACTGCCCTAAAGGATGTTAGCATCTAAAGGTAGAATGGCAATGCCAATGAACTCAAGAGCAATTGTTGTCCTTAAAGAAGTCACAAGGCTTGCTTCTCTAACCTTAGCCCAGTCCCTTCCCCATCCACGGCCATCAGAGGAAGCTGTCTTCAATTTGTCAATGCCTTCTCTGTCCTGGGATTTTTACAGTGGTTCCTTGATCCAAATTCTTCCCTTTTCTACCCACATGCCTCTGCTTCTCCCACTCATTCCTAACTTCTCATCTTAAACAATCCTTTCACTAAAAGTTTGTCCCCAAGCTGCTTATCCTTCCACACAAGGTGTGTGACCTCTTACCCAGTACTTATCATTGTGCTGGGCCTTTCAGAGTCCATAATCACACTGCAGTGAAATTACACAGTAGCATAATTGCAGGTTAATGTCCAAGAAAGAATTTTTGTTCTGCTTTCTTATTTTTTTTTCTCATTTTTAGAAACATCATTTGCATGTTCAGAAGCATGGTAGGAAGATGTTAGAGACTTTTTCAAATGTCTAAAATGACAAGTATTACCTAAGGTCTCCTTGAAAAAAGTTTATATTACTGACTTAACTCTTTTGAAAACCAAGACTCTTCATATCATAGTTATAACAGTGCTAAGATGAAACACAAATATTCAAAAATCTAAGGTATAATTTTTAAGGAGTCCAAAGTTGTACTGTTACTTCTGTTCTGAAAGCTAACTGAGACTTCAATCAAGGACAGAGTTCATACAAACAGGCTTTGAGTTGGTTTTCTTTTCCAACATACATCAGTAGAGAACCTCTAAACCTCTAACTTAGAAGATGTCACTTGCATCATAAAGCAAATGTCCATCTATCAAACCAGCTTCTCCAACTGCTCTCCAAATAATGAATTCCTTCCATAGACTGCCATGCCGCATTTTGAAAGTGCAATGTTGGTGTTCATGTTCAGGAAAGTGTCTGTTCCTTCAAAATGGCTTCCTTCATCAAGCTCTCTCTATGCGCTCTGCACCTATGTGTGCCACAGTCTTTAATGCATACACAGCACACCTTTTCAGGTCTCCCTTACTTTAAAGTATGTGTGAAGATTTGCCAAAGCCTGCAGAGTGGCTCTGAGCAGGGATGATCTCTGCCAGTGTCTCACTGCAGAATGAAAGGAATTTCCCCTTTACCCTATAACCCAAATACCACACTGTGCTTAAGGATGTGGCTGACATTTTAAAAGATCACTAAAAGTGTTCTCTTCCCAAATGCAATTATGTCCTCCATCTCAGTGGGAGCCATTGTCTGGATCTTCTCCGCTCTCTAGCATCTCTCTGTCTAGCTTTCATTATCCTGATTATCTATTCATTTGCCACCCAGCACTCATTTTATGAAAGATCATGTCTGCCATTTCTATAATGAGTGCTTGACTTTTTACTGCCAACATAAACACATAAAATACATAATAATTAAAGTTCAGTAGTCACCAAAGTCTTGAGATCTGTCAAGTTATAAATTTGATTTTTTTTTCAAGTAAATGATTCTTGGAACAATTCTGCTTTTGACCCTTTAGGTACTTACTGCAAGACCTGTGAGTGCAGGAGTTGTCTGGAAAGTACTGTGAATGGGCACTATGTATTTCAAAGTCAAAACTCACCCTCAATCAAATAAAATATCCATTATGTATGGTGGTTCTCAGAGAGAGCCAAACTCTTCTCAGTAGGTAAATGCAGTATTTTCTCCAAGTAACAACATTAGCAAATTAAATAATGTAGTTTTGGGATATATAAGTGCTATTTAACAAGCAGCATATTTTTTGGAGGATTGTGTACATGCTAGGAGAAGGGAGACATTAAGATAAATGTGGGTACCATAAATGCTACTGTGTTTACATCTTTAAATGAGGATCAAGGAGGGTGTGCTAATTTTGTACTTGAACATATTGAGAAAGAAATTCACTGTATATAAATGATGGCAATAGAGTCCCTCACATGAGTTAGAAACCTCACAATATATGTTAGAAACGTCCCAATAAGTTGATTTACGTTGGATAAGAATAGTATTTCAGAGCTCCTCTTCTTCGGACACTCTTCCGTGTTTTGATAACATTTTCAAAGTTCCCTAAGTGCCTCATGATAATGAATTCCTCTGATGTTCGCTCTAATCACTAAAGAGATTAATGAACTCATGCGATATTCATGTGGTTCTCTGGGGACATCAGGATGTGTTACTAGGAGTGTAATGTTTGGAAATGGATACAGTGGGATGTGTGTTAGCTGAGGATGCCAGCAGAGAAAGTCTCAGTTAATGAAGAAGCAGGAAATAAAGAGGCAGCTTCTATTGACAAGGATCTCTTTCTGAATAATGATGGCCTTGAAGATGTGTTCAAACCAAGCACAGCAGTCAGAAGCCCTGATGTGCAGAGACAAATAAACCGCTTAGCAGTCTTAGGCTTGAGAAATTTTCTTCATCCTGAGCCTCAGTCTCCTTAGTTGTAAGATAAGACCATAGTGAGTCACAGCAACATCGCTAACGTCACTAATAAGAGTAAAGGTAGGGAACAATCTGACAATCAAAATAGTCAGTAGTATTACATAGTAACTAGCTAATAGTCAATAGCCTTACATAATAACTTTAGGAAACATATCAAACTACTGTTCATATTTAAACCCACAGTGACATTAAGCCTGAAGAAGGAGGATGCTCACACATTCAAAGGACTTAAACACAACCATGACTAAAGATGATGATCATGATCATCTTTCATCGTCATCATCATCATCATCAGGCGACAGAGGTCACCTAAGACCATCAGAAAACACAGACATTTACATTATGATTTGTAAATGTAGCAAAATTACAGTTATGAAATAGCAATGAAAATAAATTTATGACTGGAGTTTTCCACAACATGAAAAACTGTATTAAAGGTTCACAGCATTAGGAAAGTTGAGAACTACTCTCTAGAGAATCTGAATTCAGTTCCCAGCACCCATGAGTTGGCTCATGACTGCCTGGAACATCATCTTAAGAGGCTCTGACAGCCTCTTCTGAAATTTACATGCACTCACATTCACATAAATAATAATAAAATAATAGTAATATACCTTATTTAAAATTCAAATTAAATATAATATGTTGATAAGTGTTTTATACATTTTGCAGTATTTTATTTTAGTGCATTCCTTTGGCGATAGATACTCTGGATAAAGTTTATATCCACATGAACATGAAGCCCTCGGGAAGAGATTAGTAGACATGGGAGGGCTTGAATATCAGTTTCTGAATAAGGAAGCCAGAATTGACTAAGATTTTATCAAATTACATTTTTCTAATCTGGAAGTGAAATATTACATTTGAAACAACACAGGAGCTATCTCCTCTGACACAGAACCATACCTGCAGCTGTGACTGGGGCTGTAACTGATAAGCTTCCTGAGGGGTCACTTCGGCTGTTGGGCAAAATAGAAGCATGCCATCTTCAGTGTAAGTAGTAATACGTAATAATTATTGACTCCTACGTGATGCATACTACTTCCCTGGTTTTAAAATATGTTCATGTCATTTGTTATAAAAGACACTACCTCTTTGCCTTGGTCAGTTCTTACTCATGCTGTGTAAATCAGAATCACTCCCCTCGGGTTCTCAGTTGCAGGACAATATCTACTCACACTTCTTTGACCTCAAGCTGAAGTTGTCACTGCCTAGAAAATGATTCCACAGACTCCAGCCGAGACAAGCAGGCCCACCAAACCAGAGAAACCTAACCCCATGTGAAGAGCTATACTGCCATCATTTGTAGACAGTGAATTTCATCGTCCATATGTTCAAATACAAAATTAGCACACTCTCTCTTTGTCCTCATTTAAATATATAACCCCAGTAGCATTAATGCTTTAATGTAATATCAATTAATATGTAGTACATGTGGCCAAAGGAGCACTGAGATAAACGTCACAAACACTGTCTCTAAAACAGACCAATACTTTCTCAGATGCAGCCTTCGGTCTAGCTAACACAGTGAAATGAGCCTTGTTGACTCCAGGGAATTATTGACTCTGAGACTCAGAAACCACGTCAGCAGCAGAACAGATCAGACTTCTAGGCTGTTTTGGTAAATAAAGCCCCTGTGCTTATGGCTGTCTGTGTCTATGGTGGCCTTTACCATACAAAAACAGGGCTGTTAGTATGATAGAAGCCATATGTCCTGCAAAGTTTAAAATATTGGTGATATATTCTAGATGATACACACTAACTCATCTGGAAAACAAGAAGCTGTTCACCTTCCTAATCTTAGGCAGCTTTGGTGGACAAGACTGAGAGAGCAGGCTGCACGTGCTGTTTCCAAACCCAGTCTAAACAGAAAGGGGGTTCCGAAGGATCTGACTCTCCTGAGATATTAGATGACAGCAGTAAGCATTTGTTTCAGCTAATGGTACTCCCAAGTCATAAGAAGCCTTCCATAAGAGAAATGATTGACAGATGCTTGTCTCTCAGGAAGTTGATGGAATTCGCTGTAACAACTCTGATCTTCAAATTCTGGCTTCAAAGATCTATTTATGGAGCCACAGTATTCACCTGCTTAGATCTTAACCTTTGAGAAATACTTTTGTTTCAATAAAAAAAAAAGAGTTTACCTGTATTTTACAGGACAAGGACAATGAACGAACATAAACCAATTAAAATGACTCTTTTTCTCAAAAGTGTCTGCATGCCATTAGCCCTTTTGACAAAGTCACAGATAAAAATTTTGTAGAGACTCATAAAATGAGCTTAATTCTGAGGGAATTCTACCCTCATCAGATTTGATGTGCCAAGAAAAATCTTGATTTAAAATATTCCAGAATTTTCCCCTCAGAGATTACCAACATGAAATATCACTGAGTCTCTTAAATGTCTTTTTGACAATGTAAAACTCATAAATACGTAGAGACAACTTTTACATATTTAAAATGGTACATTTCATCATTACCCTTTCTTAGTTCCAAGTTGCCTCAGTCCTTCCAAATCGAAGAAATATCTGGCACATAACATATCATAGAGTTTCTATCATTACATGGTTGAGATTCTCTTCCACAAACATGAGCTGAGAAGCTTGAGGTCTGCAGGCACAAGAAAACTAGCAAGAGGAAATTAAACTCGTCCAGCAGTTTCTAACAGTGGGCAGAGGAGGGACATGGGCCAGGATGGCATCTGTTTGAAAAGCACATCCAGGACAGAGGGAGGCCCCACCATTCCATCTTATAAGGGTTCTGAAGAATGTCCTTGGGCTCATGGGCCCCACACTAGCTGAGAAGACCTGAAATGAGAGGAGAGCCATCAACACCTCAGTCTTCCTTCCCAGGCTTCCCTATCTCCCCTTTCTCCCCTTCTCCCTTCTCTCCCCTTCCTCCCCTTCCTCCCCTTCCTCCCTTCCCCCTTCCTCCCCTTCCTCCCCTTCCTCCCCTTCCTCCCCTTCCTCCCCTTCCTCCCCTTCCTCCCCTTCCTCCCCTTCCTCCCCTTCCTCCCCTTCCTCCCCTTCCTCCCCTTTCTCCGTGAACTGTGAATGGTAAACAGGGGGATCTCCTTTTTCCTCATTCTGCACAGTAAGGGAAAGGTGACATCAGGATGCTGTCTGAAAACTAGCCAGAGGCCAGATGAAGGCACAAAAGGGCCTTCCCTTATAACCCTTCAGAACCAAGGAGTCCCACTGTGGCGATTTGAATAAGCATGGTCTCCATAGGCTCATATGCTGGATACTTGATCCTCAGTAGGAGAACTGGTTGGGAACCATTAAGAGATAGTGACCTTTTTTGAGGACTTGCTTTGAGGCTTCAGAAGCCCATGCTATTACAGTTAGCTCTTTCTCTGCCTTGTGCTTGAGGATGACAATGTGAGCTCTCAGCTTCTGCTCCAGTCCCATGACCGCCTGTTTGATAAATGAACCCCACCACGATGTTCACAGACTCTAACTTTCTGGAACTTTAGCTCCAAATAGATGCTTTCTTTTATAAGTTGCTATGGTTACCTTAGTGACCTTTCACAGCCTTTTCAGACTTTAGCCTCAGTCATGTCTAAGGATTCGACCTAGCCCATCAGACCTCAGAACCAACAACAACAACAACAAAAATCCAAAGCTAAGTGACCAGCAGCTTCATGTCCCAAAGCTATCACAGTGCTGACCTCTACAAATCCAGACACCATCCTGAAAAAGACTCAAGGAAGGAAGGGACCTAGGATTTGTGGTCCTCTCGGTTAGATGGATGTAAAACTAGAGATGTTTTATGCTATTAGAGCCAATTAGATTTCAGATCACACGAAGCTAAATTTAGTTTTATCCCCCAAGTAGTGACCGCAGTCCTCAGGAGGAAGATGAACTAAGCTATGCAGAAGCTAATGTTTCTTTGAATACACAAAGTATAGTATGAACAAGCTTATAGTCATACTATGATTGTATTGTTTTGCTTAGGGGAAGCATGCAGATGCCCATTTCCCTAAGATTTTTAACTAATCCCTGAGAAATGAAAGAACTAGATAGCCGTCCTTTCGACGTACGTGTGAGAAGCAATATGTGTCCGGGGAGAAATGTGTTAGATAGACCTGAGTTCTAGGTAGTGTAGGCTACCAAAAATATATATAAAAAATAAAATCATTTAATCAGGACAGCAATGAGACTGTGGTGAATACAGAAAACGTGTGGCATTCCCACTCTGTGCTAGTGTCCCTCCACTGTGGAATGGGGTGGGGATGGGGGCAGGGGCAGGGGCAGTGTCTGTTATCCTTTCCATGATGATAGTTTATGTCTCTAGAAAGTGGGAAAATCCGATTACCGAAGTCACAGGAGCAACCACAAGTACAGTGTAAGGGGGAACTCTAGCATTCAGTTTAATTTTTTTTTTAATTGTCTCTGGACTCATCTGTAGTAGAAGTGACTTAGCAGGCAGTAACATCCCCCCCACCCCCGGGATAACCAGAGATATTTTATCAAGGGTCATGATACCCATGAATTCCCATGATTCCCAGGCCCATAACCTGCTGTTCTCAAAACAAAAGCTAAGTCACCTCAGTAGGTGGGGACTAGTATGCAGCTCCCCTCCACCACCACCTCGCCACCCCTGCAACCTCTCTCCTTACAAATAAATTAATTTGGAAATCAATTCCTAGAGTAGACTTTCAAGGCGGTAAGTGATCAATGGGTTAGAGAAACCCCACACAGAAATGAAGCTATTATCTTCAAAGTGAGCAAACCGCTTTCTCAAAGGCCTGCCTAACCATACAGCCTGCTTTTATTTGAATATGAAAGGAGGACCGTTTGCTTCCCAGCCTTCACCGGGAATTTGCTCATTTGCATCAAGGTACTCACAGCGCCCAGCTGAGCTAGGAACAGGTTTGGGTTTCAAACTGAATCTTCCAGTCCGCCCCCCCCCCTTGCCCCCACTCCTGCCTGCTCAGTGAGCATGCAAATATATGAACACTTGGAAAAGAAAGGAAATGCAATGTTCTTATGAGTGAATCACTCGCATATTGTTTTTACTCTTTGCATCCTAAAGTAGAAATTCCTTTTATTGAATTTCTAGCAATTCAAAACAAAAAGTATGTAATAATAGTAATGATAGCAATTTTTTATTACTTTTATGTTTTTACAGTCCAGTCGTTGTCTCCCTCCCGGTCCCCCTTCCCACAGTTCCCCATCCCATTCCTCCTCACCCCTGTCTCCAAGAGGATATGTGGTACCCTTTCCGGCCAGGCCTCAAGTCTCTCCAGGGTTCGGCACATCTTCTCCCACTGAAGCCAGACCAGGCTGTCCTCTGCTATATATGTGTCAGGGGCCTGATACCAGCGTGTTTATGATGCCTGGTTGGTGGCTCAGTGTCTGGGAGATCTCAAGGGTCCAGGTTAGTTGAGACTGCTGGTCTTCTTATGGGTCGCCATCCTCCTCAGCTTCTTCCAGCCTTTCCCTAATTCAACCACAGGGATCATCTGACTTCAATGGTTCAATGGTTGGGTATAAATATCTGCTTCTGTCTCAGTCAGTTGCTGGTAGATGCTCTCAGAGGACAGCAATGCTAGGATCCTATGTGTAAGCACTCCATAGCATCAGTAATAGTGTCAGGCCTTGGATTCTAAATCTTGAGCTGGATTCCAATTTGGGCCAGTCATTGGACCACCTTTCCCTCACTCTCTTCTCCATTTTTGTCCCTGCAGTACTTTTAGACAGGAACAATTCTGGGTCAGAATTTTTGACTATGGGATGGCAATCCCATCCCTCCACTTTCTATTTTCTACTGAAGGGCATTTCATCTTAGGTCCCTCCCTTTGAGTCCAGAGAGTCTCTCACCTCCCAGGTCTCTGTACTTTCTAAAGGAAGCCCCACCTCCGACCCCACCCCTGAAATTGCATATTTCTACTCACTCTGCTGGCCCTCAGGGCTTTTCTCCTGTCTCCCACTCCCCAACACCTGATCATATTCCCGTTTTCCCCTTCCCCTCCCCTCTCCCACCCAGATCCCTCCCTTCCTCTGCCTCCCGTGATTATTTTCTTCACGTATTCTTAATGAGGAGGAATATGCCAGAACCGGTCTGAAAAAGCAACAGACGCGCTCACTTGGACTCACGTGTACGCTCTCGCTCTACAGAGAGTAAACACACACACACACACACACACACACACACACACACAGGCGCGCGCGCACGCACTCAGCCGATCCCAGCCTAGCTTTCAAGCTGTACTCTCCTCCCACATCCCTAGCCGTGAGCGAGACAGTACTATCCATTGTGTCTCCTCAATTCTCACTACAATGGCCCTCAAAAGAAAATGCGACTGTCATTACCCTGACCTTTAAAATAACAAGAATTTTTCTTACTGAATTTCAAGAAAAGGTTGGAGCCATCTACTTGCGCATCAAAATCTAGTAGCTAATTTTGTGACTAATAGTTAAAATAGTTTAAGGCACAAGTGTCTCTTTCCTGGGTTTTAATCTCGCCCACAGGAAACCATGGTTGCAGGGACGCTTAGATCTCTGTGAGCCAATCCTGCCACCTTGTGGAAAGCTTGCGCATAACAGAAAATCCTGTCTTTCATAAGGTCCAAGATTCTACTACTTCATTCTTGAATTGACGCGCGCGCGCGCGCGCACACACACACACACACACACACACACACACACACACACACACTTCATAAGGTCCAAGATTCTACTACTTCATTCTTGAATTCACACATACACACACACACACTTGCTTATAGCTAAACGGCAAAACTCTCCTCTTCCCCTCTAGGTGTGTGCTTTCAAGTTTCACTTACAAAAGTACTGTGAATATTTACAAGAATTCATTTCGTTGGTTTTTTTAAAGAAAGAACATTATAGTTTACTCAGCTTCCTCCAACTAGTCCTTAAATAAACTGTTTGTAAATGATGTAGAAGTATGAGGAGACTCCAATGGAACTTCTAGAAGCATTAAATAGGAAGATGTGCAGAACTCTAGGCCTACAAGCATTACAGTGTTCTATCCCGAGCCAGCCTGTATCCCAGAATGTGGCGGCTATACTGAGAGTGTGGCTAGTGTGTGACTGGGGATTCTATGACTCAGTTTCTCCATATATGTTTGAAGAAAGGGTCTCACTACAATTCCACAGCCACCTGAGCTGTGTGGTCATGAGGTCTGCCAAGTACAGAGACCTCTGTGGCTTCTCAGAACTTGAAGGGCTTCTAGAGAAGACCCTCCATACTTTCCGTACCCTGTGATCTTCACCTACCTACATGAACTTAAAAATCTACAACTGTAATCTGATTTTCTGCATCTAACTCCATTAGAATTTAAATAGCTGCAATATAATTTGTCTAGTTCAATCCTTGTTTCTAAGTGAAAATATTGCTCAAATATTAAAAAAAAAAAAAAAAAAAAAAAAACTCTAACCGTGAGCAAACGTAAGGGAATGAAACACAGAGGTTTGAGACATGATTAAGGAAAGCCGGGATCTTGTAATCCGTTCCTGGGTGAATGAAAGAACAAAGCTTCACAGAGTGGAGACACTGGAAGACCAGCCAGGTCGCTCTGCCTGAGTGTACAGTCGCGGTGGGGAATTAATTTTGTGCACAAGGAATGCTTGGCATGAGTCTCTCTTGAAATATTTATTGCACGGATGGATGGATTCATAGAAAATGGAATAAATTATAAAATAGCCTCAGTGATGAGGAAAAGAAGGAAAATGTGAGAGCAGAGTTGGTGTAGCATATGTATGCACATTCCACCAATAAATACCCACCTGCACACCAGGGAGACAGCAAGTGGGCTTCTGGAGAGATCTCAGTAATCACAGATCACAGGCAACTGTGAAGGATAGGAAGGTCTATGGAGGGAACCTCAGCATCCCAGACACTGACCCGGGTGATGGTGGAGGAGGCATGGCTGGGGCTGGGGTTCTTGGTCTTCTGGGACCATGTGCTCACAGAATCATTAAAACTAAAGATCACAGATTTCCTGAAAAGGAGAAATGTCTCTGGACTGAACTCATGAAGATTGCATTTTTGTCTCGTCACCATCCCCTAAACAGGACAGCATAACAACAACTACAGATGGGCCTGTGATCTTTACATAACTGAAAATTGAACCATATAAAGGATGATGTAAGAGTCAATTTTCTGTTGCTGAGATAAAATACCATGAGAGGGATTACGTGGCTCTTGGCTGCAGAGGGAGAGCTCACATCTTTAATGGCAAGCACAAGGAAGAAAGAGAACTGAAGAATGGGATGTGTCTTTAGACTCCCAAAGCTCATCTCCAGTGATGTACTGTCTCCATAAGGCCACACTTCCTAAATCTTCCCAAGGGATTCTCCAAATGGGGAGTCAAAGGTTCAATTGCATGAGCCTACTGGGGGATATTTTCACTCAAAACACCACAGATGGTGTGTATCTGGGGAGAGAGTGTTCTAGGTACAACATGTCATCTTATATAAGCGACCTGAGTTTCTTCCAACTTTGAAATCCACCGGGGATCTTAGGACTATCCTCCACATACACTGAGGGTAACTGTGTTCTCATTGAGCAAGTATGCTGGAACATTCTTTTATATTTCATTATAACACAAATTTAAGCAGAAGTCTTTCTTCAGACCTAACTAAAGTTTTCCTCTGGGGTATCTAAAGATGCTCTGACTATTTAGTGCCTTTCGATAAGCAAATTCCTAAAGGACACTGTGCTGTTTCTATTATGATGCAATGAACCATTAAATGAACATTATACTATTAGCAGAAACTCAAGTGTACAATATGGTATTGTTAGCTATAGGCAAACATTACAGCAGGTCTCTAGAAATTATTAATCTTTCCTTCTGTGTGTGTGGTGTGTGTGTGTGTGTGTGTGTGTGTGTGCACCACATGTGTGAGTGTATGTGTTTGTGTAGGATGGATGATGTTTGTGCTCACACATATGTTTGCACACGAGCATGGAGGAAATGGCCAACCTTTCTGCGACAACATCTAAATTGTTTCTTTGAGACAAGGTCTCTCACATGGCAACTTGGTTAGTGGTTAGACTGGCTGTCTAGAGAGTTGTAGCCACCTGTCTCCATCTCCCCAGCTCTGGGACCATAGCTTCTGCCAGCATGCCTGGCTTTCCTCCGTAGATTCTGGGGATCAAACTCAAGCCTTGTGCACATTGAGCACTGTGCTGACCAAGTCGCCTCCCTAGCTTCTATACTGACTAATCGTATACAATTGAATCTCTAAACTAGCTTCTTAGCAGAATCAACATCATTTAAATGGTACTAGTGGGTGGGACCAGCAAGAATCCTTAATGACATCATTGTGTATTTGGCTGAGGCTCGCCCTGCCAGCAATTGCCACATGTGTATGCTTCTTGGACTCCTTAAACTGGAGCTCAATACAGTATTGGCCTAGATGGAGCTAAAATGAGGACAGAATTGAAGAAATCTGGGGAGGGTTGAGCTACTCAGAACCATAAGGCTTTCCTAACTGCAGGTCTTGGACACTCACTAAGCTGGCATTGTGTTCATCCCCAAAGGGTTACCACAGTTGATGACCACAGGGCCCTTTCCTCCAGAAGGTCTTGTAGGTGTTTGGGAAGTCTGAAGGTACAAATGGTGACAATCTACTACTCTCCACAATCATTTTCATAGTTTCAATACATCAATTCACCTCCCTTTTATGACAACACTCTGAAGGAACAATATTTGAAAGGTGGATTTCATGAGAAAAGAAAGGCAACCTAGGCAATGTTAGCCCTGAGGTGCTGTGGGAGCTGATGGGGATGTGGGTTAACCCATCCTCTGTAGCTCCAAACTAGTCACACTGTTCTCAGGTGAGTTGTGAACCTTTCCACCAGGCCCCCAAGATCTTTCTGTGTCCTTTTGTTATCTTCTGTCTGTGCAGATTTAAGATAGGAAAAGCAAGGAGTAATTTACAAATTCATCTGAGAAATACAGCTTGACAAATATCTTTATGGTCTCCAGGAAGTTTGCTTCCAGTGACTTGTTTGTATGTAGCTACGAGATCTTCAGAGGCAACAGATCTCCAGCACAGCCACTGGCTTCTTACCTCTGGACTCTGGGACTAGATGCCAGGGAAGAGTGGGCAACAAAAATTGTGTGCTCTGAAAACCAGTGTACCATCTCTGTGCCCTGGGTGTTCTGTGCCCACTCATCCCAATTGCCACCTTGTAGGTTATCAGTGCCCTTGAGGCTGGCTCTCAGGGAATAAAACTAAATACCCAGGGGATGATAAGGATTTGGGCCAGGAATCTCCAGAACTACTTTGGCCTTGGGGAGCAAGGCTCCTACAGAAGCAGCCAGCAGTGCAGACCAGGGGCCTGCATGGAATTTGGGGGGTTGGGGTTGATTCCTCTGTGTGAACCAGTCTTTGAAAAGCTGCAGCCTTCACAGCCCCATTTATCTCAGGGAAGTGTTTCTTGAGTTTTTAACCACCTCTGGTCCCTCTGATCAACTGTTTTTCTCACCTCCCAGAGGAGGTAGGTTACATTCCCTTCGGCATTAAAAGGAAAAGTACATCAGTTGTGTGAAGAGCTGAAAAATGATGTATTTTATCAATTTCAAACTTGTCCCAAGGCCTTCTCCACACCATGATAAATAATAGAAGTTGTATTTTAATTGAATTCCTGTGTGTATAGCAAATACAGGGTTACATTGCACCAGTGCTTGGCTAGAAGCAGCCAAGGGCTCTTCATAAAAACACCATGGTCCAAAGCTACATTCAGGACCCTTCTGGAGAAAGGGGCAGATCTATATCAGTGACAGATCAAATCAGAACAGCATCTCCCAAATGTAATTTGTAAAACCTGGGTCAGGGGCCCCTGAAGTTCCCATGAAAGTAAAATAATAAGGGATAGGGAGAGAGGGTGAAAGAAAGACAAGGTAGAAGAAAATCCATGTATTTGGCTTCCCAGTACCCTGCTTACAAACTGCTGTAGTGAGGTAGACCTACCATCTCTAGAGGGACGAGCATCAGCGTTCAGGTTATGAACAAAGCAGTTACCCTTGCTAAAGTCACACGCACTCTTTTCTCCACCCCCAGGATCCTAGAGCTACAGCAGAGTGGCGACATGGACATCCTCAAGCACAAATGGTGGCCTAAAAATGGCCAGTGTGACCTGTACTCCTCAGTAGATGCAAAGCAGAAGGGAGGAGCGCTGGACATCAAGAGCCTGGCAGGCGTGTTCTGTATCCTGGCCGCGGGAATTGTGCTCTCCTGCCTCATAGCCGTCCTCGAGACGTGGTGGAGCCGGAGGAAGGGCTCCCGGGTCCCATCAAAAGAGGTACTTGAACTTGGGCCCCCGATAGAGCTTCCGAATATCTGGTGGTTATCTTTCCAGGGAGAAAGGGGTAACATTGGCAACTGCTCTTTCTGCTTTCTTTGAAGATTCAACATAAGCATGTGGGAAGCAGAAAGGCAAGCCAATGCCAATTCTCTTTTAGGGCTCTCAGGGTGATTGAAGAGCAGGGGTAATAATATTTGTAAGACTGACAATTTCCTGTCCTGTACCAGGCTCTAAAATGCCGAGTCTCAGGCTAGATACTGATGATCCTTCAAGGCTATGATTTCGTTGACCCAATTAGTAAAGATGCCTAACAGTTCCTTTCAATTCCTTAAGTTGTAGATACATTTGTGTCTTAAAGACTAGGCCTAGAAGACCCCAGCAGGCTGTTTTCTCCCCATCACAAGTCACTGCTTCCGTCTATGTAGAAGATCTGGAGGCATGACTGTGTGTCTGGGGCTCTCCCATGATCCCAAGTGTGCCCAATTGACATCGCCAAATCATTCTGGAGTCCGCTCATCTCCCTGAGTGTGTCATTGGCTTAACTCCAGGGACATATTCAAGTTTGTAGAGCTATCGGTAAGAATGCTTGCAGAATTGTACATAATACCTTAGTGAAAGGAGCATGTGAGATGTATCCATTACCAGAGAAAACACAAGCATAAAAAAAACAAAAATAAAAACAAAACAAACAAACAAAACAAAAAGCCACTTGGCTAGGTTAATCTTATTGCCGAAAGCTTGAAGAGTCGATGTGAAAAGCAACCTGAATTTACTCAGTGGTTTGATTTGAGGATCATTTTCAAAGAAAGTTTTAAACTTTCTGCCCACCCCTGGGCTGACTGATGCACAAGGAACTCCGCAGAAGATTGGCTTTGATGTACAAATAAAAATGATCTCTCATTTGTATGTGCATGTCTGCGCGGTAGTGTTGCCTTTCAAACACTCTCGTCTACACAGTCTAAGGATCCGTGTAGCTCCTTAGATGCAAAGTAGATCAGTACCGTTTCTAAGAGCAGCTTGGCTTACCTTGCTTCATACCTGTGTGAGTGATCATATACAATCCCACTACGTGGAGACTGAGGTAAAAGCCAATCAGGTGTATTGTCATGTCTTCTTTGTAGGGTAAGCATATTGGTTTCTTTGCTGACATCTATCCAAGGCAAAAGGCCACATTAATGCAGATTGTAGCTGAGACTCAACATTCTCCAGACTCTCGAAACGAAGAGCTCAGAAGCTCCTATTTTTGAATTACTACAGAAGATATTAAATGTTTGCATTGTTAGAGATGTTGACGGATGTCTAGATTACAGTTGCCATGGGAACCATAAAATTATACATCTCAGCCTTCTGAAGTCTCGGTAATAATATTGCATTAATGGATGCTCTTATTGGATCTTAAGTGAGAAAGAAGAAGGGGAAACAGGGCTGTGAACCCCAGCAGTTTTCGCTGCAGAGTGCTGCATGCGTGGTGGGGAAACAGGTACCTACTCTAATTTCCGATGGCCATTCCAGGTTCTGTGAAGAACTGTTTTCTCCTCTTATGACTAATGGCATTTTTACAACCCATCAACTTAATTTTTTGACCTTGACTGTAAATATCACAAAGGAAATTTTATTTCTTCTCAATTCTATTTTTTCATCCCTGAAGGGGTTTGCAGGTAGGATTTCTCGCCGAAACTCTGAGGCTTTATTGCCTTTCTAAAAGCAAATAAATAAAACTTCTTACAAACATACCCACTTAGTCTAAAGCTGACCTTCAGTTAAAGGAATTTATGCACATGTCCTGACTTGAAGGGATCTCTAAGTGTCCCTCTGCCTCACAGTGACCAGAAACAGGTGCTGGGTATACATATTCAGTCTGTCAAGAAGTCTCTTGTGCTGACTCCTCATGAACCTCATAGCTCTGGGCTGCAGGAAACAACACCTTACTAGTCACTGACAAGTTAGTACAAAGAAACACATTGTATATCTCTCTCAACTAAGAATGGAAAATTTAACTCTAGGCGTAAATGGTAGAATGGATCAAAACATCCATTTAGAATGCGACTCTGAAAGAGGAAGCATGTACAAAAAGGGGTGGCAAGGGTTGAGCGGAGTTACTGGAACTGGAAGTGGAGGGGAGACTTCTGTGCCTGTCCCTGCCTGAGCCTGTTTGGTGTCTTTGTAGCTGCATGTGGCCTATGCTCATTTTACAGCTCCAGCTGCCAGCAAAGTATTTCTTGTAGATACTTTATCTCAAAGCCCTGACAATATTCCCAGAAACCAGCCCAGTGCCTGCCTGGCTCATGCTAGGGGCCCAGTCAATATCTGCTAAGCGAATATGCCCCAAAGTTCAGTTCATTACATGTTTGCTGAACGATTTTTTTAAAAACCATGGAAGCTAGTACTGATGAGATCCTTATTTTCTTTTTCTTCATCTCCAGGATGACAAGGAAATTGACCTGGAGCACCTCCATAGACGTGTAAATAGCTTGTGCACAGATGACGACAGCCCCCATAAACAGTTTTCCACCTCGTCAATTGACTTGACCCCTCTGGACATTGACACTTTGCCAACACGACAAGCCCTGGAGCAGATCAGTGATTTCAGAAACACTCACATCACCACCACCACCTTCATCCCAGAGCAGATCCAGACTCTTAGCCGCACACTCTCAGCAAAGGCTGCCTCTGGCTTCGCTTTCGGCAGTGTGCCTGAGCACCGAACTGGCCCTTTTAGGCACAGGGCCCCTAACGGGGGCTTTTTCAGGAGTCCTATCAAAACTATGTCATCTATTCCTTATCAGCCTACTCCCACTCTGGGGCTCAATCTGGGCAATGACCCCGACCGAGGCACGTCCATATGAGCAGCAGACAGCTCCGCCCATCCTAGGACTCCTCCAAAGGAGCAACTGTAATGTGGGACTAACATGGATGTGGTGTTGTATTTAAAAGAAATCAGGATAATTAGTAACAATTCTAGTTCTTTCTCTCCCCTACTCTACTTTTTTTTTTCCTCTTCTTCCCTCTCTCTGTCTATCACCCTCCATTTTTTTTTTCATTACTCAACTTGTTCCCCAAGAATATAGTATTCTAGGATCCTATTAGTCTGCTTTTCATATACTGTACTTCAAGTATAGGGACTGGGCACTGAGTCACTGAGAACACTTGCAGGGTTGACTTTGCATATAGGGCTCCCATGCACCCACCCTTCCTCTGTTTTGAAACTCTAATTGCAATAACTTCAGTCTTCTCCATCTTCAACCGCATCCATAAAATCCTCTACTGCTGTCGAGTGTCCTTTAACTGTGGACCAAAGGCAACCCCTGCAGTGTCTGTGAAATGATTTGAAGACCGTTCAGGCCACGCAATATGAGAATGCAGTTTTGTAGGATTACAAAAAAAAAAGCCATTAATCTGCCAGTCAAGACTACAGTTAAAATCCCCCTCGCACTGCAGCAGTGCCCACCCCCTTCGTGTGATTGTACAGTATTCAAACTTTTTCTTATGTACAGTAAACTTTACCATATGGCAAAGGCCTTTATTGTGTTAAATAACTTAGTATCTCATATATACATATATATGCACCTATATAACGTGTATATATATATAAATGCAGCCATTGCTATTGCAATTCATTTAATAAAGCTTTAGTTTAAAAACCAAGCATTGTGTACAGGAGCTACAGCAACGCCGGAGGCCTTTTCAGTTGGAGAGGCAGGTTGCTTTATTGTCACTCTGACCTGCGTTGTTTGCCAAGAGACTATTTTATAATTTTGTTATTAAAACATCCAGGGTGATTTCATCTTTGTTCCTAGATGTACTCATTTGAATAGGTTTTGTGTTCATTACTCAGCAGTGTATAAAGCTAACCTTGATAATTTTACCTTTTGTTAATTATCTAAATGGGAAATGTCATTAGTTGAACCCCACACACAGCACAGAGAGCAGAGTTTAACCATAGATCATGGTAGGTTCAACTTCCTCTTCCAAAGCTGCAAGCCAATCGCTGTAACTGTAGCTAGGGAGGAGGGGGAAGCCCCTTCGAAGTGTCGATGTGGCCTTATATGTGTCATACATCACCCTACAGCAAACACGTGACAACCATCCTGGGCTCTCCTCTGAACCTCTCTTCTACCCACTCGAGGTTTCCTGTCCTTTTAAAATCAGTGCCAAGTGTGTCAGCAGGGGCGATGAGCAAAACCCAGTGCCTCGTTGTGCACAATCCTCTAAAAGTAGCATTCTTATCTGTTAGAAACATAGAGTGAGCTTCATCTGTAATCCTTAAACTCGACGTGGTAAGTAGGAAGCAGGAATTTATCCTGTGTTTTCAGGCAGCAGTATGCTCACTTTAATCTCACTCATTCTGGGGCTAGGATTGCTAGAGGATCCAGCCTATGTGATTTGCTTTAGAAGCAGTTAAGAGGTATATTCTTACAGTGTATTCTATTTTGATCTAATTCTGTTTCTGGGGAGCATCTTGTACTGTCACTGTTTTTGTACTAAATCTTCAAATATTGTCTACTGTGTCAGGCAGAAAACGGTCTTATCATGAGAAACCACTTTGTTTCCAGGGTGACGAGTCCCGCGGTGCATGCACACCTTGTTTCCCTGTGACATTCATGTTCTCATTTACAACTCTGATTTTCAAACAGAAAAGTCTTTACAGCTGTATAGGGGCACCCCAGATGCTGCAGTGATTTCAGCTATCAACAAACTGTTAACCATGTACAATACTGGAAATAGGCTGATTTTGATGTATTGCCTATTCTTCAAGTACACAAAACATTTTGGAGGCCTCAATTATGAGTGGCAGAGCTTTCTGTGTATAATTTGTCTACATAATTTGTCTAATAAAAATGTTTTCTAAACTTGCTCTCATACTATTGAAGTCTTAACTATAAAAGTAAAAGATACTGATCTCACTGATCTGTCTGAACCTCCCCAAAACACTGACGTTATTGAATCTACATCTACTCTAATTAGCAGGTCACCAATGTGAGGGGCTCTCTAGAAACGATGATTAAAGATGCGCTAAGCCTATCAAAGACAGCTAATCTGATATTCAAGACTATTTGAACCAAAAATATATTTGTTTCTCTTCATAGATGTCTGTGTGAGCACTTTTGGGGGGAAATTTGTCCTGTTTTAGAGGGAAAAAAAGCCTCAGTATTAATAGCAAACTAAGCATTTGTAACATGCAAAGAAGAAAGGGAAAAAATTGAGAGTATTTCTTAAACTTTGGGCTTACTAAAAATTGCTTGGCTCTTCAAGAAGTAGTCACCATGCCAAATCTTTTAATTTGAAATTTTATTTAGACTCAGAAATTATTTCTAAAACACTATTCTACATTTGAACACTATTAAGTCCCTCTACCATTTAACTCAATGGATATACGCCTATAAAATAGCATTGTGATGAAACTCTGTATGCTAAAATTTCATCAAAATGCTTTTTCAATGTGGGAAGGAGGAGAAACTTTACAAATACAGATTCTCTCTCAATTTATCTGTGAGAACATGGCAGTCTAAAAAGCTGTTATTTTACCCAAATGCTTGACAGTTTAAGACTTGAAACTGCTGTGGAATTTCAGCTTTGAGATTTGGGCTCTACCATGTGTCCATCACATTCACCCAAGTACTCACCCAAGGGGCCGTGGATATAGGGAAGAGTCAGAAACACAGGCGTTCCACCTCCTCCTCCCACACAGAGCGCCCTGAACATCCCTGGGGTCCTTTCCTTGCTCGTCTGGGTCTTACGCAACCATCTGAGTCAACAGGTGGGAATCAAGCACCTGCTGCCTCTATTCAGGGTCACAGCTTCGGTCGAAGGAATTCCTTCTCTGCCTAGTCTCAGCTCCTTCAGCCAGAGCTTGCCCTGCTCTACCCTTTAGATCAAACTTGCTATTGCAATACAAATACTTTATACCCAAGTGACTTCATTGCACTTATATGTCCTATTTCATCTACTGGAGAGTCAGCACGTTTTCTGCACTTTTATGACCAATAAGACATACAAAGAAAATTGTGAGGTTTCCTTTCTGGCTATATCTCCCTATAGGCAACTTATTCTTTTCTAAATGATGTGATTTTTTTTTTCATCTCCTTTATCTTAGGATTAGGAGCACCTGAAAAGATACTATTATAAAATAGACTTTTCTGAATGGTACTTTGCTCTGTTAATTAAAAAGAAAGAAGATGAAAAGACTAACCCACCCACCCATACGTTCCAGTTCTATTATTCTGGCTGAAGAGCAAGTTATTGCTACTTTATAGTCATAATTATTTGGTGAAATGCCTTCTGGATTATGAATAGAAACTAAGGCAGGGCTAAGAGCTTATGTGACAGTAAGCACATACATTGAAATGAGATTGCTAAAATTTGAGTCTTTCTATTTTGTAAATGAAATCTTATAGCCAGTCTAAGCCTTTTGACCAGACACTATTGAATGGCAAAGAGTGATGGTTATGATCACCATCGTAACACATTAGTAGATGTCCTTTAAGTAATTCCTTTAGCAGAGTACATATAAGTTCCCTTGGGTGGAGGTAACTTCACTGGCAGAAAAAAAAGTAATTAAAACCATCACTGATAGATTTGATAAGTTTCATTCAGTCCTGTTAGCATGAGCAGAGAACTTGGTCTGTGAATGCTGTAGTGCAAGGTGGTTGAATGAAGATAGATGGGGCCATGCTTGTTAGGGATTCTAGACGTATTGCCACTGGCCTTTGTCTTTTCTCCATACTGAAATTCAGGATACATAGGCCACCCCACAGCTTTTCTGAAATGGCAGGATATCTCATCCCCAATCCACATCAGCTCCTTTGGACCCTGAGAAACTCAACCTAGAGCAATCCATCCTCATTTTTCTCGATCGCCAACTATGTCTGTCCTTGAAGACCTCCACAACAAAGCTTTAAACATTTCCCAAGATGCTAATTTTCAGAAATATGAATGTTAAGCCAGAAACAAACTGTTTAGTGCTCTATTATCTATTATCCCTGCTACCATTCATGTCAGAATGATACAAACCACAGAACTCCCATCTGTCCCTACAGCCCAATTCACTTGGGATAATAAGAACCTTACAATGTTTCAAGAACCTTGCTTCAGAGACCAGACAAGTTTCATCCTGATCTTCATCACCTTGCAACTAAGCCTCCAGATGGCTTTCTTTTTTTGTCATCAAAGACACAGGACACAGGGTTCCACATCTGACTGCTGTGCTGGCAGCCTCTTACCCTATCTATCCCTCAGAGTCAAGAGAGCTGCATAGGTGGGTCCTACCACAGGGACAGATACAGGTGAATGGGGTTCCGCGTTTCATTTTTTTCATACAAAGATCCTAATTTTTCAATAGACTTCATTTACACTGTTACCACTACATTAATGGCAAAGCAAAAACCAACCAAATTTGAAAACTTCCTTCACATCTGAAGTCTCTCTCCTGACACATACATACAGATTTAGGACTAGTACCTCGGTTTTAACTAACTTTGCACATTTTGTGGCATTTCTTCAGTGCATAGAAGAGACAGAGAGGAAGGTTAACAGCACCTCTGCTAATCTTACACTGTTCACATGGTTGACTCCAATCTATCAGAAGCCGAAACCTGGCCTGGTTTTGATGGAACCACACAGACTCCTACTTGAAATTACCAGTACATTTCAAAGGGCTGAAAATATCCATGATGTGATTAGAAAATCAATTTTTTCAAGACAACATCAATTCTCATTCATTTAAAACTAATTAAGCTTTCGGAGCAGCTGCGTTAGAAAAAGAAACAGATGTCACAAATCAAAACTGTCAGCACCAGAGAAGAGATGAAAAATATTGCTTTTAATAAATATTTTGCCTGTCACAGATTTGAAATAATACAAGTAGAAAGCAGATGTTAATTTTTCGAATTGTTACATTATATTCTTGATTGGAGTTACTGAAAAAAATAAGAATTAAGTAGCTACTGTAGTGACTCTGTTTAATTTTTAAAAACCAGACATCAGTGTTGTTTTTAAGCACCTAGATACACAGTTTAAAGATATATATAGCTGGGCGGTGGTGGCACACGCCTTTAATCCCAGCACTTGGGAGGCAGAGGCAGGCGAATTTCTGAGTTCGAGGCCAGCCTGGTCTACAGAGTGAGTTCCAGGACAGCCTAGGCTATACAGAGAAACCCTGTCTCGAAAAAAAAAAAAGAAAAAAAAAAAGATAGATAGATAGATAGATAGATAGATAGATGATAGATCTTTATATATATTTCACATTCAATTCTTTTGCAGAATCAAAGTCGACTCCAAAATGAAGTTTGAAGCTTGATTTAAAGAGTTAAGTAGGGCTGGTGAGATGGACTCAGTGGTTAAGAGTATGCGCTGGTCTTCCAGAGGTCTTGAGTTCAATTCCCAGCCATCACATGGTAGCTCAGAACCATCTGTAAGGGAATCTGATGCCCTCTTCTGGCCTGTGGATGCATAAGAAGCAGAGCACTCATACACTAAATAAATGAAATTTTTTTTAAAAAAAGAGTTAAGTATATGTTTGTTCTTAGATATAAAATCATGCTGGAATTAAATTTGAAAACAGAGGTTACATGTTTGGCACATCTCCCTTGTCTTCTTCACACCAGAAAGGGTTAATGAGTAATGAAGGTGTCTAAGTATCTGTCAATTACTATTATTAAAAGCTTCAGTCCTCAGTCACCTAAGAAGTTATAGTTAATGACACATCAACTTGAAATGTCAGACACTAAACACCCAATGCAGAAAGCCCTTCCAATATAGTGAGACGGCATTCTATCCAAGTCAAAGCAAAGCACCCCGGGTAAAAATGCAGAGCTAATAAGCACCCGACACGGAGCACAGCAAGGTTCTAGATGAGCAAGCAATCCCAAACTCACTTCCATCCGACTTCTTTATGGAAACACCATGCAACAGATTTTTCATAAATGCAGAGACCCACGAGAAAGCATTCTCATACTTTGAGCCTCCAAAGTGTTTGATGAAGCAGCCAATAGTTCAAGTACGATCAATATTTTAACTAATTCTTCCATGTTCAACATCACTAAGTGAAATTTGTAAATATTAATCTACAACAAAGGTTTCTGAATGTCTGTTTAAACATGAATATGTATATATAAAACACTAGTGAAGCTTCAGTGACCTAGAAGACTAGAGACAAACAACACCTGAAATCATTCTGTTAAAAAGCACGGACCACCAGCGTGCACCCTAAGCAGTTTCCTGAGCCGACAGATTCCCTTGCTTCTCAGGACAGGCTGCACCCTGGGTGGTAGTCCTCCCTACATACACTGACTCTTCAGAGAGCTTCCAAAGTTGCAAGGAAAAAAGGAAACACTGGAAACTTAAACATACATGGCATAAGTAAGATCCGTGGATATGAACATACATGCTGTCAGGATGCAGGATAAATTTCATTGTCAGATTAACATGACAGAAAATATTCTCTGAGGAGAGTAAGGGAAGGATATAGGCTGTGCAGATGAGGTGTTCTCAGGGAGTAAGCTGGAATTTAGTGAAGCTGGAGTCATGTGGAAAGAGCCAGAAAACACTCTTACAGTGGTGGACACAGAGCAACAGAGACATAGGTGAGGAAAAGGAACTTAGAGGAGCAAGCAGCAGATGACCACCAGGTATGAAGTCTGAAGTGTGTCAGGTAGTGGGCAGTGACAGTGCAGCACAGCCGTGATCCAGAAAGCTAAGGCTGGTCTCCGAAATCCCACCCTCTGCAGTCACCCCATCAGTCCTATAGCAGTGCATACTCTGTGCAAGACATTTTTTATAACAAGAGGATCGCAGTTTAAAAAATAAATTAAGTAAATAAACAAATAAAAAACAGGGCAAGGGCACACTATTATTAAAGCCAGAGATTCCTGACTTCAAGGAAACCGACAATTGACAGAAGACAGATGAATAAGCGAGATAGATCTGTAAATAACTGGTCAATTACAAGGACAAGACAGCAGAGAAAAAACTAAAACACAAGAGCAGGGGCCTTCAGGCCAAAGTGGAATGGGAATGCACTCCTGCAAAGAGAGTGGAAAGTGAGGTCCCAGGGAGAACCGTGTATTTGAGGAAAAACGCAAAAGGGGAGTGAGAAAGTTAACCATGTTGGGATTCAGGACAGACAATGCAGATGCTGGTATGACTTCACCAGGTCTGTTTCACCCTCTTCTGCCAGTATTTTAAGTATTTCAACTTCAAAGAGTATGGGATAATTGGTACAGTAGCTGGCCATTTGGACTTCAGTCCATGAACTGCCTGAGAGTCCACAGTCTGATTGGTGTTCACAGAGGCTCAAAGCCATAGGATGCAGAGAAACCTCCACTGCAGTTCACTGGCAATTTATAACCAAAAGAAAACACCAAGATCTGTATGTTCTTAGAGGAATGGTTTAGAAAGGTTAAACCTGTAGCACCTCATCAAATGGAAGGGAAAGGGACCAGCAAAAAGTCTGATGCAGGCCAATGAGATGGCCCAGTGGGTAAAGCACCATAGCATAAGCTTGCCGGCCCAAGCTCAAACATCTGAGGCCATAAAATGCAGGAGTGAGAACTGACTTACACAGTCATCCTCTGACCTCCACACAAAAACTTAGTGTATGTGAAAACCACCTCCATGAACATAATACACAACACACACACACACACACACACACACACAACGCACACTCGAAACACACACATGCCAGTAAATTCAGAAAGGAAATGAATTTTTGAAGTTTATTCAAAGTCGTTTTGAGCTAGGCATCTTAGTCAAACGAGGACGAAGGTCAGAGATGATAGATATATATGCCAGGGGCAGCCAGGGAAATGTGAGAGGTTAAACTGAATATGAGTTTGAGGGAGAGAATGTTGAAGATGATTGAGTTTTCAAAGCCGGATGCAAAGAGATGACAATCATTGAGCAGAGAAGCAGTCAGGTCACTGTTCCCTTTTCCTCACCTGAGATCTCTAAGAAGAAAGATAGATGGAGATGGGTCTCTACTTCCTTCCCCTGTGAGTATTTCAGGTGTATTTGTAACAGGTGGTGGGTACCTATGAGTGCGAATATTATAAAGTTCATGATTTAAATGGGCTCCCTGAAGTTCTGGGGGCTTTTCCTCGGGATCTATGAGGGGCGCGGTTAAGGTGAGGCCCACTAGGGTTCAGTCAGAGCTGCTCAGCTTGCATCCCTTCATACACGATCTTCCTTCTAAGATCTCCCCCACCCTCCAGTAACACCATTACTGAGAAGTGACCAGCTCCACAGGGCAAGGAGCTTTCAAATTCCCATCATCTGTTGGGCTCTTCCTCTTTACAAGTGGCCTTTGCCCTGTTCTAAATACTACTGCTCACATCTGCTTCTTTGGAATACTACAAAACAACACTCATCCTTATTCTCCATAAACCATTTATCACAATTTCCAATTAGTGAAGCCTCAGAACTGATCAAACTGTCCTTTGACATAGTGACAAGGACTCAAAGCTTATGAGTGAGTCTTGAAATGGTCCAGAATCTCCAACGTCTTTAATGAGAGAAATAGATTAAGCAGGTCTCCATAGACCGTTGTAGTGGCATACACTCAGGAAGCAGGGCAGATGAATCTCTGTGACTTCGAGGCTAATCTAGAATCCATAGCAAGACAGCCAGGGCTGTATAGAAGAGACCATGTCTCTGAAATAAAACAGAACAAAAAACAAACAAAACAAAAAAGTAGATCTCTTTCTATGAGGCTCACTAGAATCATGAAGTAGATAAATCTGAATTCACCCTGAAGCTGTTTCCAAATACAGGACCTGTCGTCTAAGAGGAATGAAATCGAGGTTAACACATCGCAGGCACAAATGCTGCCCTGCACAAGTCAGCGAACATACACTATATCAAATCAAGTGGCTTTGACATTAGCTATGTTTGGTTCGACAAAAATTGCTGTGTGCTTTGAGACCCAAGTCTATTTCAACCTGAGAGTTCAGAAAGATGTTGCTTATGCAGTCAAGAACACTCAAAGAGATGAAAAGATCAGGTTGATATATTGGCATAGTCACTCACTAGCAACTCAGGAGGAGAGCAATCGCAGGCGAGCACTCACAGGTGAGCACTCACTAAGGAGGGGTCATCAAAGCTACCGCCTGGATTTAACTCAGATCCACACTTGCTAACTTTTACCATGGTAACATTGAAGCCATCATAATAGATCCCTTTAAGGAAGTCAAGGATCATTCCCAAATTTTCTAAGACAAAAATCATATATCCAAATATAAACAAGAAACAGATAGTATATATTCTTACAAATTTTTTTTTTTTTTTTGGTTTTTTCGAGACAGGGTTTCTCTGTGTAGCCTGGGCTGTCCTGGAACTCACTCTGAAAGACCAGGTGGCCTCGAACTCAGAAATCCGCCTGCCTCCTGCCTCCCAAGTGCTGGGATTAACGGCGTGCGCCACCCCCCGCCCGGCATATTCTTACAAATTTTTAATAAAACCTTTGGCATAACTGATTTTCAAGTTGTTTGAGAATCAGTTCCCTGTAATCTACTCTTGCATCACTGGAGGCAACACACTTGTGTATAGCCTTCTTCCCATAGACTGTCGTATAGAAGAAAGCGTATGTAAGTCATGTAAACACGCTGCCCTGGAAATATCTGCAAAATCACAAGAAAGTCTCAGCAGTTTATGTGTCGGGGATGGGGGTGATTCTAAATCAAAATCTTAAATAAGGTCCAACATAGATCCTCATCTAGGATTTCAAATGTTGGAGAAATTTAAAACCCTGTCTTCAGAAAAAGTCATCTGCTCACAACTGCCTATAAATCCAGCTCCAGAGAATCTGACACCCTCTTCTGCCTTCTGTGGGCATAAATACATAAGCACACATTCCTACAGAACACAAACGTAATAAATAAATCATAAAAAAACCAAACTGAGACATAGAAAAGTTAAGTAATTTGATTAAAGTCGTAAACTAGCAAGTGAGCCAAGCATATTTCAAATCCACATCCCTTACCTCAAATCTACGCCTTTCCCACCTTCTCCCAAGCTCAGCAAGAGACAAAAGGAAATACAGCACCCTCTTATCTCCAAGCACATTCTCTAGGAGCTATGTCCACTATAAAGATCCATGAGAATCAACTGGTCTTCAGTAACCTATTATAACTTATAACAGAAGCTATTAAAAAAAAAAATTTTATTCCAGATGAATATAAGTGATTATGAATCATGAGTTGAAGAGAGATTTCAAGAAAGTCCCCTGCCAGATTCGCCCATAAGCAGCAAACCTATCACAAGCCAGCAACCAAATACCCCTCAATACAGGCCAGCACACCTATGCACCCTAGTCACATGCCAGCATGTGACTCAATCTCCCTCATCCTGCTCATAGTTCAGCAACACTTCTGACCTTTCTCCTTCTCCCTCTAGTGGCACATTAGAAAACCAATGCCACAGGCATGGGGTTTCTCTTGTGCCAATCCCAAACAGTGCCTTTGCCTAGCTTCTGCCTGTAGCCGGTAGCTTCAGGTCTCCAAAACCTGTTCCTCCAGCACTCTATCTGCTTCGCCTATACTCATTCTGTCAGGTGAAGCCAATCAATAATTTAATTTTGTCGGTCCTCTAGCTAACAGTACGGACCTGAATGCCTCTGGCAGAAAATGCTAGGTTAATTGCTATAGAGAAGCATGTGGGGTGAGCTGAGGAAGTGAGTTTTGACAATTACTGATACAGGGGGAGACTATACAACCACTGAGAGAAGAGGAATAGAAAAATTGGCTAAAAAGTAGGGGCTAACTCCAGGGACCCAGGAGACTCCATATGCTACAAATCCTGGATCATCATGCTTACCGCTGCTCTGTTCATGACAGCAAAGAGGAATCAACACAGATGACTGTCACCAGATGAATAGAAGTGCAAATGGGCCACCTGCACACAAAAGAGAGGTTTCTGCCTTGAAGAAAAGAACCATGAAATTTTCAGGAAAATGAACCTAACCCTAGAAACTCTCAGGTGACATAACCCAGACTTGTAGAGACAATAACGTGAATGTTCTCTTCGTGCATGGGTTCCAGTTTCTACAGCTATTTGTGTTGTTTAGGGTGGGTCAGAGATGCTAGAAAGGGTCCTCTGAGAGGGACACAGGGGCCCTTTAAGGGGTGAAGGTGAGAAAAAACAGGGGGAACACACGTGCTATGGAAGTTGTAAGGGGGACACTGGCTGGGACCTATGCAGTGAGTACAGGGCCATGGAGAAAGAGAAGAGCAGGATGGGGGCAGAATCCACCAAAATTAAGAATGAAATGAGATGCTGTAAGGAAATCTATTGCTTTGTATACTAATTAAAAATAAGTAAATAAAACTAGGCTATAGAAAACAGGACTATGGATTAGAAACAAAGTTCTGAAAGACATACAGAGAGAAGATGAAGAAAAACCCTGATTTACTGATGTATTAAAACATATTTTATGAGTGCATACACACACCACACCACACACACCACACCACACACACACACACCCCACACACAAAACAAAACAAAACCAGCCTTCAATACTCAGATATGAGACTATTACTATTTCAGAGCTATTATTATTATTTTAAGGGTATCATGTCTGCACACAACTCCATCACAAGGTAACAAGTATTGTGTTCCACAAAACTAACACAGCAGATTGCAAAGAGTGCAGAGAAAGAGAAAAATCTACTCCTTCAGATCTCACTTACCTGGAAGACAGGCATGACCACTATAAAAAAAAACTATGGGTGATTGTACCTAAAAATATCCTGTAACTTTGAGAATTCCATGAAAAACCGGGTCTTCTTTCACAGAGGTGATAAAACACTTTGTGTCTAGGAAAGGTTTGGAAGCTGGCCTTAAAACCTGAAAGTAATGTCCACATGTGCAGTACAGAGAAATGCTTTTTTTAAGAACAGAGATGACCCAAGCCCCAAACAAGAGCAAAGCACAACTCGCATTCAGGAAGACGGAGTAGTTTGTCTGGAACATACTGCCAGTGATGAGCAGTAAGGGCAGAAAGGGGCCCCAAATTTTATGAAAGTCTAAGTGAGCCACCCACAAACCATTTGGCTTGCAGCCCTTTTACAACCCAGTCCATTTCTGAACAGCTGTGGATATCAGAATCGTGGTGATGTTTACAGTCTACTGGGGGAAGACAGACAATTTAACAGCCAATGATAATAAATTGTGATAAGTGCTATCACAAAAGGACATAAAAGGTGATTGCAACCCAGATGGGGCTCAGCAAAGCTCCCAAGAGGACTGGGATTCCAAATTACCCCAGAGAAATTACTGGGGCGTTCCCCAGGTAAACAAAATATGGACCAGTCAGAAAGAGCGGCCAAACATGAACAGAGGCCCGAGATTGGAGAATAGCATATGTTCCAAGGGTGGAAGGAAGGAAATCTGGACCGGAAATAGAAAAGGAAAGAACTGAGAGTTTTTGGAACCCATAGGAGTGAACCTAGCTCCATACAAAGGGGCATGAAAGAGTTGTTTGGGTTATATTTTTGAGAGTGCTTTGGGGCATTGAAAGTGGAGTAGTGACTGCTGTGTTCCTGTTTTAAAGACTCAGTCTCTCTGCCCAGGACACCGTTTAGGAGCAGGATGTGAGGCGGGGGTCTGCTGGAAATCCTTGCACACCCTCCAGTAAGAGGGCAGGGTTTCTAGTCCCATGGGGGGCGGGGGGGGGGGGGGGAGAGAGAGAAAAGAGAGACAGAGAGAGAGAGAGACAGAGAGAGAGACAGATGAGAGACAGAGAGAGAAGACAGAGAGAGAGAGAAGAGAGAGAGAGAGAGAGAGAGAGAGAGAGAGAGAGAGAGAGAGAGAGTTTAATGCAAGGGACTGGGCCTTGACAGAAGTTTTAAAATGTGAAGAATGAGCTGAAGAATATGTGAGCCTTTTTAAGACAAGGTTCATTCTGAGAACAGAACCCAGCGTGATGAACTTCATCAAAGGACAAAAGCATGAATTAAAAACCCAAAAGGAGCTGACAAGAGCTGGGGAGGGAGCAGAAGAATGAGTGCTTCTAGGATCAACAGAAAGTTTGTTCAATAGAAATAGTCAAATACTCAGAAAACACAGAACTTGGAGTACCCTGAGGCCCTTCGGTAAAAAACAGGATTTAGGAAAAAGAGAGGGAGAAGGAGCCAAGGAGGAGAGGGAGAGAGAGACAGAGAGGAAGGAGGAGCAGAAGGAGGAGAGAGAGACAGAGACACAGAGAGAGAGAACACAGAGAGAGACAGAAAGACAGAGACACACAGACAGAACAGAGACAGAGACACAGAGAGAGAAAAGAGAGAGACAGAGACACACAGACAGAAACCAGAGACAGAGACACAGAGAGAGACAGAGAGACAGAGACAGAGAGAAGCCCAGAGGAGGGGTTAAAGAATGCTTGAAAACCACAGCCAGGCAACCAATGTGGAAGAAGGAAGAATAAATAAACTAGAACGTGGTGGTGAAGCAATGAAAGCTTGCTTGAGGGAGAAAATAAATTTACTTTTCATTGCTTGTGTATTTGTTCTGAAGTAGGAGTTTGGGTGTTTGTTTGTTGTTTTCTTGTTTTTTGTGTTTTGTGTTTTTTTTTTTTTTTTCAAATGAGAGGGCACTGTGATATATATTGAAAATTCACCAACAGGTGGAGAGTTAAGAAGTAAAGAGGGATGAGGACCCACAGCACAACTCCTTCAGGGAAGGAATCCCAATCTCGTTGTGATGTCACAGAAAGCCCAAAGGAGGGTATGCTTATGTGTACCTTCAGGTCAGTAGCAAGACAGTGAACAAGTATTCTGCTGGATCTGGTTTTTGCAGATTGTTGCTGAAGATGAATGTTCAAAGCTGTAAAGAATAAAAGAATAGGAGAACTCACTAGAGAACATAGACGCCCATGTTCACTGTGAGGATTCTGCTGGCCTTATGATGGCCCTGATCTATATATATAGAATTGTTCAACCATCTCTGCCAATCTTTAAGTAGGCAGAGAAAACAGAGTTGATGGATTATCTGGGGGTTGTAGCTTTAATATAAATATTCAAAGTAGCAGAGTGACCATACAAAGTAGTACTAAAATAAAAATCTTTAACATAGGTTACAATTAGTATGTGAAGTACAGAGAGAAAGCCACATTAAAGGAAATAACACTGTTAATCCTAGCACTTGGATGCAGAGCAGGCGGATTTCTGAGTTTCAGGCCAGCCTGGTCTACAGAGTGAGTTCCAGGACAGCCCGAGCTACACAGAGAAACCCTGTCTCGAAAAACCAAAAAAAAAACAAAACAAAAAAAAAATAAATAACACTGTCTGCCAGTAAAATATGTCCCTTCACTCCTGGAAAACCTCTGAGGCTTAGCCTAATAGAATATTTTTCAATCACACAAAATTCACAGCAATCAGAGCATCATCTTCTATGTGATGATTCAGAACCTGAGTACCAACGTGCACAGCAGAGGAGCAAGGCTGAGGCAAGGGGATTACGAGTCAAAGAGCAATCTAGGCTATGTGAGGACTATGGGGAGGAGGGGAGAGGAGTCACTAGGAGCGAAGAGGATGTAGAAGAGAGAGAGGAGGAAAAGAGAAGGGTGAAGAAAATAAAAAGGGGAAGAAAAAAAAGAAAAGCATAGTAGTGTCCTTTGGTCGCATTTAGGACTGAGCTCTCCATAGTACCTTAGTTTCTCTGATGAGCCATCAGAGGAAGCACTGAATGGGGTATCTCTACCATGCTCCCGCCCCCAAAGATCTCAGGAAAGAGGACCCAGAAAGATTGTAAGAGTCAGAGGTAGTAGATGACCACAAGGACACAGGTGTTACCAGAACACAGCAGAGCAGATGTGAACTCACAGTTGTTATGACACATGTACAAGACCTGCACAAGGTCAAGCCTGAGAAAAAACCAGCATGGCAGAGGGCAGCATGGGACACAAAGCCTCCACTTCTGACTGAGAAAATCTTCTAGTCCAACTGACAGCTATGCTGAGGAAGCAGGAATCACTTCATTGTCGTTCATAGTACGTGGCTGAGAAAAACACCAAGGTGCGCCGTCCAGACAAAAACACCCAGGGTATGGCACGCACAGGACCTAAACAGTGGCCTACACAGAGGGTGGGGCTAAGAGAAGTGGAATATATGATCCTAAGCTTTCCAACATTGGAACATTGCAAATGAAACACACCATACCCAGATAACACTCCACTGCAGCATGGACCCCCAACACCAAGTCGTCTTCACCTGCGCTAAACCTTCACACACAGAACAACAGAGGCCTCTGCCCTCCATCCCACACAATTAAACCGTTCGGAACGGCACACCTTCCACCTCTAGCTCAGACCCAGTCCGCCACAAATTCGGAACATCATACACCAATCAATCCGTACACCGCAATTTATGTATATTCCACGTATCTTATCTTACAGGCCCATATAAAGCAGTGCACCTTAATAAGGTGGCTTAACCACTATGGGTTTCTTCCTTAGTGTGTGAACAAATGTGTGTACCATCTTAGTCATATTAAGAAATCTCCCTGGTGTTTATTTCTTCTTTGGACATTCTATGTTACCCCTTGTCAGAATATATGATCAGATATTTTCAATGGAATTTGTTTTTTCTCCGTTAATTTTTATTTTGTATTGTTATTTTGTTTAAGCAGTTTAATACCTATGTTTTGTTTCTAAGGATCTCACATCAAATCCCAAGGTCACCCGAATGGATCTACGGTGCGGACTAACCCAAGAGCTAAAGGCCGATTTCTACCCTGCCCCAAACCACAGCTCACACAAGAAATCCCCCCACAAAAAACCACCCCGTCCTCTCCCATACCCCACTCCCCTTCCCCACCTACCATTGCCTAACTCCACCCACCCCCCACACCCAACACCCACACCCCACACCCACCCCCCAACACCCCACTCCCACACCCAAACGCCCCCTAGTCGCATGGAGACAAAAAACAAACCCCCGTCACCCCCACCGAATACCCTGTGCCAGCTGCCCTAGTCCCATGTCAGGTTTATCTACACTGATGTCTTAACTTCTGACACTATACCCTTGGAGCAAGCTTTATTTTCCAACCACCCTCGAGGAATTACGGAAGACTCGTCCACCAATGCGCATCATCCCTCCGCCCAGTAATCAGCCAAACCTTACACAAAACCCACCCCCCACCCTACGCCCCTGTTGTGCAATTCCAATCGCCGTGGGGGCCCGGTGTCGTGTGGGCGGTAGAGAACAAAAGGCAAGGTTCCAAGGTCAGTCAACAATCTACGCACCTTTGCTAGAGCAACTGGCCTGACTGTCATAAAAAGGGATAAGGACAAAACCACATCTCAACTCAAGCAACAGCGGACCAAACACAACAGGCATTTTTCAAAACGGATAGCAGCATACATGAAACGAAAAGCACTAATTTCGCCCCACCCATTATCAACTCACCTCTGCACCACTCCCTACTTAACTTGCCACGTTCATCCTCCATGACCTCCCCCCACCTCTGCCTCCCACCCTATCGCACAGTAATAAAACAGATAGCACTCAATTTAATACCATTTACTATCCTCAGAACATGCTTCCCCTCACAAGGCTTCCAATCTACAACAAAGCAATACCACCACTCTCGTTCACTTCTCCACAGGGATATGCAGTTGGACGAACCAAGGCTTATCCACTGCTCACATTGCACTTTACTCCAGACCCAACACCCAGAACCTAGTATGGAAGGGCACCTGATTATTACAGTAGGGGCGGCCACAACTTTCATTTACAAATGCACGCCTGTATATGGCTGCCAATGTTACTGTTAGGCAGACAAATCTCAAGCTGATATTCAAGGCAGGATGTCCAAAAAAAATTCTCGTTAAGCAACTTTATTTTTGGGAAAATAAAAATTTACAAAAATGAAAGAAAAAACAAGTTCCCTTCCAAAATTTTAGCAAGGCCAGAAAAAAAAGCCATCATTCTCTCACAAAATTTATTGAAATTTAAAAAAAGATGTTTACTTTTAAACGTGGAACCTCACATCACACCCAACCCCACACACCACCCCAAGTTTAAACAAATTCCTTTCTTCTTCACTTTGAAATTTCCTCCTACTTTAAGGTGAAACTAAACCCCAAAACTTCCATTTAAAACCCCCAAAAGGTTGGGAAAATAACCCAAAGGTTCTCTCTTGCTTTCCTCACTGTTGGTGGTCTGAAATGCCGGAAGTACTGGGAAACATATTTGGAAAATAATTTAAACCAGCCCCCTTTCATTATCCCCAAAATGGAATGAATATGTCCAATTCCACAGCATTTTTTTAAAAAAATTTTAACGCCATATTGAAAATCCCAATTTTTTTTAAATTTCATAAAAGCTTTCTAAAATATAGTCAAAGAAATAAGATTATACCCTTGAGACTTTTTTCTGGATACCAAAAATTTAGGTAGTAAAAATAAAAGGAGTATTACCTTGATTAAATTTAAACCACAAATATTGCATCCCGTTTTCAAGGCAAAATTCAATTTAAATTAAAGATCTTTATTGATTGTTTGGTTTAAACAGCTTGCATCCCTTAAAAAGGTCAAAATCTTTCAAGTGTCCAAACGATGGAACAGGGGAAACCCAAGCCTTTTCCAAACACCCCAACTAAAGATGAAGGGGCTTTTATCCATCAAAACAAAAACAATTAATTTAAACGTTTATAAAAACAAAATAAAGGGGGATCGCAAGGGCCCAAAATTGGCCGCCCCCCACCCCCCCCCTCTTTTTTATTTTGTGTTGGAGGGGTTTCTTTCCAGGCAAAGGACCTATCGCCAATCCTGGCTTAAATCGTATCCTCCTTTTTTACCCCTCCCCCAATTAGCTGGGTCCCGTCCGTACTACAGTTAAGGAGGGTTTTTAATTTTTAAGGTGAATTGATAAAGACTCCATTTCCTTTTCTGTTCTGTTGTGATGCCTGCTGACATCTGTATAGCCAGATGGTGGCGCTGTGGTTCCATATGTTGAATTTTTACATTTCAATTGCTTTCAACAAGTGATAACTTTTTTTTTTTTTAAGACTAGCCTTCTTTAAGGAAAAACATTTAAATTTGTTCCATTTTACCATTAGCAACAGATAAACTGTGTGTTTAAGCCCTTTAGGGTACTTGGATGGTTGCTCCTTTACAATAGTCTATTTAAAACGTAATGCCTTTACAAGTCCCCAAAGGTGGGTTACAGGGTCAGTTCAAAGCCACACGTACTTGCCTTTGGTTGGCTGTACTAGCACTCAGATTTACTCTGTTGGTGATATTGAGCCACTGTCTCCTTTTAATCTGACATTCCCAAAATGATGATAGTGTTGGCCATTTGTGAAATGGCAGTTTTCTTTCTGATTCATTTTGTTTGCAACATCCCCCTTTATCCCTGGCCAACCCACAACAAGACTCAGGCTGCATGATCTAGTGTTATAGGGGAGGAGTTCAGAAGGCCCCTCTCAAGTGGTCCCAGGGACACATGCTAAGTATTCAGGTTCTCAGATCTGAGGGCAATGCAATGGACCAGGAAATATTGTTTGAAACAGGCATGGAGACAGCTTGTTCAGAAAGGAAAAGCGCTGCGGATAGGAGTGAGCTAGAGAGAGAAGCCCCAAAAGGAAAGAACCACAAAGCTTTGGACACATAGCACAGGCCTCCTCCACATTTTGTGTAGCTTGGGCTTTTCTTGAACATGCCATTTGTTGTATGAAGCTCAGGTGGTCAAGGACTTCCAGTCTTTCTGAGCCAACTTGCTGCTGCTGTTTTGGTGGTGGTGGTGGTTTTTATTGCTGCTGTTGGTGTTGTGTTGTTGTTTTGAGATAGTATCTCATTATGTAGCCCTGGCTGTTATGGATTCACTATGTAGAAAAGATGGCCTCAGACTCAAGAGATTTGCCTGCTTCTGCTTCCTAAGTCCTGGAGTTAAAAGCTTGTGTCACCAGACCACACCCAATGCCAACTGATTTTTTACATGTTAATCTTGACGTTGCAATTTTTTTGCAGTATCTTTCCTCCTGCCACACTTTAAAAATACCTTTAAAAATATCAGCACAGCCAGGGCTGGTGTTGTAATCCCAGCACTTGGGAGGTAGAGGCAGGAGTTTTGAGAGCAGATTTGGCTACACAGGGAATTTGGAGCCAGCCAAATTCATGTAGCATATGAGACCCTGTCTCAAATCCCAGAATCAAGGCATCCTGAAACAAGATACCTGTTAGAACATTATGACCAAGCAAATACACTGCAGCTGGACAATTAAGTCGTGGAGGGAGTCATCACAAGAGGCCACATGCAAGTTTTGCTCTGTGCAACAGTGACAGATCCTGCAACTTCCTCCTGAGCAAGTTGCTCCAGTGGGAAAGAAAGTGTAGTAAGCCAGCTTTCGGTCACTTAAAGCATCACAGCTAAAGTACCACCTGTTCTACACGGGGCCACATCCACCCCAACCAGGCTCTGTCGTTCAGGTCACAAAGCCCCACTCTTCTAGGTGAACTGTGAACCCCTGTGTGTGGATTTTAGCTATAGCCCTCTGTATTGCCTATGTACCCCTCTCCCCGTTAAATCAAACTTCATATTGACTTTCACTATGCCAAACAAACTGACTCAATATTTTAATCATAAATTGGCTTAATAACTGAAACTTCTGAATTTGATTTTATGAATAGGGAAAATGAAAGTGTGTTCTATAGGAAGGGCTGATCATCCACTTGCTTTGATGGGTACCAAGGTCATTGTGAATTTGCAGGAAGTCATTCCTAGCCCTTGACATTGTTCCTACATGTTCTGTAGGACATCCTGAATCAACACACCTGTCAGAACATCATGCTATCGATACGATGAAATACCCTGACCAAAAACCAAGTTGGGGAGAAAAAATTTTATTTGGCTTCAGATTGCTGTTCATTATGAAAAGAAGTCAGGACAGGAATTCAAACAGGACAAGATCCTGGAGGCAGGAGATGATGCAGAAGCCATGGAGAAGTGCTGCTTACTACTGGCTTGCTTCCCAAAGCTTGGTCAGCCTGCTTTCTTACAGAACCCAAGACCACAGCCCAGGAATGACACCACCCACATTGTGTCAAATTGACATACAAAACCAGCGAGTACACACAGTAAACGAATAAAACACCACGTGGGCTCTCCTAGACTTAAACAGCGAACACAGACCTTTTTAAAAACTGCTGTTCTTGGACGATGCCTGATTCATCTCCTAATTCCAGTTCCTAGGCAACTTTAATTCCTTCTACACAAGACCAACGGGGAGTTGATCTTGGATATGAGATAGTTGTTCACTTGGCTCTCTGGGAATTCCATTTGATGACTCTCTGTCACGTCTCTCTCAATTATTTTTCAAATTACAATATTGAGATGTTCTTAAATGCAGTGACTTGAGTGGCCCTTTCCTAGATCCCACCATGTTAAGAGACATCAATAGGTTGAAGCTTAGCCTCAAGATTTTAGCATCTCCTGAGCCATAAAAAGAAGAAAAGGAAATATTGTTTGGTGTGTGACTGGTTTTGAGGACCGGCTGCTCCTTTTATTATATAGTACTTCCTTCAGACTTCAGAAAAGAAAAGATGTGGAAAAAGAGGAAATGATAAAAGGGCCTTTTGTCACTTAAGCAGTTATAATCCTAAACTAATGTGGGATTCTATTTGAATAACTTTGTTATTTCGTCCTTAGGAAGCAAAATAAAATACCACTTACCTAACTGCAGACTTCCTTTAGGGAAGCTGTGGACAAGATAGACCACAATTTATTTCCATCGTGAGTGTTTCTGCAAACTACAAAATCTCACAGCCCGCTACCAGGGTGTCCCTACTCTGCAGCATAAATGATAGGTCGCTTTGAGATGGCAGGGGCAGTCTGCAGAGTTTTATTCCAGGGAGACAGGGCAGGATTTGCTGCTATGCAGACTGAATAATGTTGGAAGCCAACATCATGTCACATTTTGTGCGCACTTTCCAAAGATTAATCCAAGCGTTACAAATGGGACACAGACTGCCATTGTCCCGGGGACACTTTAATAACCCACACCTACAATATTCAACCTGTTGTTTGCACAGGGACAACTTTGGGACACAAAAACCCACCAGAACGACTCAGGGAAGGAGGCCCAGAGAGGCAGAGCCCAGGCGCCAGCATCTCCCCATCTCATCCTTCATGGCAAATGAGTCTGTTCAGAGTTCATTTATGCCTGAAGGTGGGGGTCGCCGCCGCCTGCTTTCTTCAAAGCTTCTCTAGAAGCAGCACTTGAATATGCAGCTAGCCGACTTGCTCTCTCAGTTGTGCGCACTCTGCCAGGGTTTTCCAACTGCAGGTGACTTGTGCTTCATTTTGCATAAAATAACTCACATGGAATAACCGTGTTCCCTTCAAAGTAAATCCTGTCGCTGTCTCTTTGATTGTGCTTCCAGCCCCCTCCCCTCCTTAGTGTGCTAGCATCTGTTGTTCTATGACACCCTTCGACCGGGAGGCTAGGGAGAAAGCTGCAGGATCAGAGGACTGAACGACAGATGAGAAGAACCCAGGGTTGCTCGTCCCTAATCCATCCATCATCTTCAAGTCCTCGCAGAGAGCGCTCAAGATCACACCCGTACCTATCTTTACCAGCCACTGATGGCCTGCCAGGTCAGAAGGCAACTAGTCTCATGCTGAGTCTCCGGCAGTAGTAAGCTGCCTTTCACAGAACTGCTTGGAGAATCACAGTTGTAATGATTTAATTTTAGAAATATGTAATGGTATTGTAAACATTACTTGTTTCTTTTCATAAAACATCATTGTCACAATAGATAATGGCTAGACTGTAAAAGGCAGGAACATCCAAATCCAGACCAATAAATAAATAAATAACCCTGAAAACTCACAATAATACAAAAAGTACTTACAGAAGCACCTTCTGTAATGTTTATGCTTCCTTAATTCAACATATACTGTGACTGTATATTATGCTTACGAAAAGTAACCAATTTAAATTCGCGCGTGTGTGTGTGTGTGTGTGTGTGTGTGCGTGTGTGAAACCTGTATCCAGAGATTTCAGAGGCTAATTCTCTCCTTCCACCATATTGGCCCCTGGAATTGAACTCATGTTCTCAGGCTTGGTGGCAAACACATCTATGCACGGAGTCATCTTACTGCCCCTTAAATTGCACATTAATGACAAGTTCTCAATATGTGAAAACTTATAAGAGACAGAAAACGTGACAGTACATGTTTTGCTAAAGGACACTCTCCGCAGTTTAAACTCAAGCTTGGTCCTGACTTAAATAAGACAATATATCCGTCAAGATACAACACTCCATATCTACTTTAGTGTTTCGTAATTAAAAAAAAAAAAAAAAAAAAAAAAAAAAACATTTCATTAGGATTCCCATATTGTTTCATTGACATATTTGTATCACCACTCTTATTATCAGGTAAGTACAGGCTGGTTATTTTATAGGTAGAGTTAACCTTGATATGACAGTGGTGTGATTACCTCAGGAATAAGCACATGATACCCTCAGTTAAGAGTTACAAAGTGGGCCAAGCTCAGCACAAGACAATAATGAAATGTTTCTAGAATTCTGTCCTGTACATGGGAGAACTGGAGAGGCAGGAATGGCAGAGAGAAAGTGGGAGGATTTGTTAGGGAAAAAAGGGAAATATGTTCCTTAAAAAAATAGGACAAAATGGTGGGAGAAGTTATTGGTTTGGGCAGATTACACTTGGTAAAAGGGGACAGAGAAGGTGACAGATTTCCAGAGGGATAATCTGGGGATCCCAGAATTTCTGAAGGATCCTGTTTCCACTAGTTTCAGCTAGTATCAGAAGGACCTGAGAGTGTAAGACAAAGGACCTACGTGGGCTCTCTGGAGACTCAAGGCATCTCAGAGCTGGAGCAAAAGTTCCCTTAGCTGCATTTGGTTCTGGAGCCCAGAATTCACCTCCAAGGTCACATGGTTATTGGGATGCAGTTGCTTGCAGTGCTGTGACAGGCATCTGTCTGTTTGCCCGACCTGCTTTCCTACAGTTCCTTCCTAAGTAGCCATTTTCATGGGACCTCCCAGGCTTCTGAAAGGGCTAAGGTCCCCCCAGGAGATGCCAATCAGGTCAGGCCCACTCTGTTTGACTGACTGCATTAAGATGTCTCATTTTAATTTTTAAACTTTTATCTTTGTTTATTCAATGTGTGTGTGTGTGTGTGTGTGTGTGTGTGTGTGTGTGTGTGTATGTACGTATTTAGAAGATATATATTAGATGTTTCTAGAATTCTGTCCTGTACATGGGAGAACTGGAAAGGCAGGAATGGCAGAGAGAAAGTGGGAGCATTTGTAAGGAAAAATGGGAAATATTTTCCTTAAAAGATAAGAAAAACTGGTGGGAGAAGTTATTGGTTTGAGCAGATTACACTTGGTAAAAGGGGACAGAGAAGGTGACAGATTTTCAGAGGGATAATCTGGGGATCCCAGAATTTCTGAAGGATCCTGTTTCCACTAAATTATCAGAAGCAGCAAAACCATTAGAATCAAAAGCAATACCATCTCAGCCTGGGGCAATGAGCAGTTTCCTAAGATGCTAGAGTGGATTTCCATGCAGAGGCAACTCCTACATCAATAACCGTGTGTAAAAATGCCTCATGTTGTCATAAATTCAGTAAGTCAGTCAGTGTGAGAAATGAAAGCAACCTACAGCCATCACTAAGAGTGAGCTCCACATACACATCTCAATCCACATTGGAGACGGTTAAGAATAACATAAAGTAGAGCATGTGCTCCCACTGTGTGCTAGTGTTCCCACTGTGTGCCATCACCACAGTCTGCCTTCACGAACCCTCATCCTAACATAAATGCTCTGTTAAATTGCCAACAACGTGGGTATCTGTTTCTTTAACACAAATGTTTCAAAGCTTTTCTACAGCTTGGAGATTTCAGTCTCCTGTTATTTATTCAATTGTCACATCCTAGACCAGTGATTCTCAACCCAACAGGTGGGTCAAATGACTTTCACAGTGGTCACTTAACTGCATCAGAAACCACAGATATTTATATTACAATTCATAACAATAGCAATATTGCAGTAGTAATGAAAATCATTTTATGTTTAGGGGCCGCCACAACATGAGGAACTGTATTAAAGGGTTGCAGCATTCTGGAAGGCTGAGAAGCACTGTCCTAGAGCAAGGCTGAGGACCTGGGTTCATTCACAGAGTCAGCCTGGGTTGCATGCTGTTAATGTGGAAGTCGGCTAGACTGGGAACATAAGTGACAGCAACTCCCTCCTTTTACATCCCAAGAGTAGGAAAAGGCCAGGAAGACAAGGGGGTGGAGCATGTGCAGTGGCTACCTCACTGGAAAAGGAAGGCCAAACTATGTATCCTGTCCATGAAAAGTGGATGACCTTGAGCGCACACGCTGTTTTTAAAGATCAGTCCTTGATCTCTCACCTGTTAACTGGTGTCCACATTACTAGCTCTGTTAACCGGGCCTCACGGTGCTGTTATGGCTCTGAAGATGTTTATAAATGTTACCATAAGTAACACATTACAATGTGGTGCCCTGGTCCGGCTCACACAGCTTTATGCTGATCATTCCAGTTGCTGACGCCCCTAGACTTTTTTCTTCATAAAAAAACAATTTGGAACTATTGGTTCCTGGAGTCCTAAAAAAGGAGGTCAGGACCTCAACCACCCCACTTCTTTTTAAAAAGGTCCCTAGATTATACTCAGTCAGATTTACTGGAGCTCAAGAGAATGAGGACTAAAACACAAAGAACAGAAAATATTAAATTGCATAAGTAGCTTTAAAGAATAAGCAAACAACATTTTAGAAGATAGCTAATAACTAAAATGAAAAATAAATAAATTAATTATTGTATCACTCTAATCCCTAAAATCTATATATTTGGTAAAACTCAATCAGCAAAGTCATTGTATTAGTTAGCTGGATGTCTTATCTCAAATGCATCCTATGACTTGTTTTGTAATTAAATGTTTAATGTAAAATACGAAATTCTGGAATCTTATTCCCAATCCGATTACTATTTTTAAGAGAAAAATCTCTGAATACATTCAGAACTGTTTTCTTTTTCCTAAGCAATTTCTGTTGGCATAGCTGTAGCTACAATACTTTGTTGTTGTGTTGTTATTAGGTAAGTCATCACAGCGTGGTTCTGGCTCACCTGAAACTATGTAAACCAGGCTGGCTTTGAACTCCTAGATATCTGCTTCTGCCTTCCAAGTGTTAGGATTAAAGATGTGTGCCACCATACCCTGCTAAGGCTGTAATAATTTTTTGAGGAACAAGGAAACCGAATTTTAGATCTTGGTAAAGTAAAATGAAATAGTTCTAGACCTGGAGTCATAAATCCGTTTCAAAAACCTAACTATCTCTGGTTTGTTTTAGAATATAGACCAGGTGTTATTCTGATATTTGCCAATTCATAATGAAATCTTATAGGATAATGACAGCATCCCTGCAGGAAAGGAGGACACAGGAAATGACAACTCAGAGAAGGATGAAGTTTGTAGTACAATCCATTTTGCATCAGCATGGTGCAGAAAGCAGCAATCCTCCCTGACCCAGGAGGCCCTGGAACTGCTTCTTCACAGCAGAGCTTGTATGACTTAGGATGGGAGACATGACCTAACTCAGTAAGCCATTGCCAAAACACCAAAGAGTGCCACAGTGTCTGACATGCACCTGTGTGTCTGACCAAATTTAAGTTCAAACACTTCTGAAACGTCTAATTTTGAAAATGTTGTGTGACCTTGAAGAAAGAAACGGGATGAATTTATGATCCAGCTCAACAAAGATGCTTCAGTGGCATGCATACATCTCTCTATCTCCGGTGCTCCTCTGTGTCTGTGTTGTTAATGATGTGGGTTTTGTTTAAGCAAAATGACCCCTATAGAATTTTTCAGGTGTCCACTACTGTCAAAGGTTGTTTGTATGCTGTAGAGAATGCTCACCCTAGGATCAATACACTACTGACAACTCAGCCGCACACTGAAAGCAACAGGATGCCCTGTAGTGAAGAAAGGAGTGCTGTCATTGCTAATTTACTACAAGAATTATTGCATATTTTTCTAAAAACACATATTCCGGCTATATTTGAAAAATTGTGTCATCTTCTCTTTCTATAGATAGATGATAGATAGATAGATAGATAGATAGATAGATAGATAGATAGATAGATACATAGATACATAGATACATAGATACATAGATACATAGAGATAGATGATACTTCAAATATAAATATATGTGTGTACATACATACATACATACACATATACCAATGTTCAGAAATATGACAATCATCTGTTTGGTTGATTTATCACTTAATCATGAAATAGGTTGGGAATACAAAATTAATACAGTATTGCCAATAAAATTATATCTCTAGACGTTTGCGGCAGTGTCATGAGCCACAGACGTATGATTAGTGTGTGGTGGGCTTAAAAACCGGAATCCCAAGCCGTTGAAAGTAAATGCCGGTAAGTTTTTCTTTTTTCACAGATCGATGTTTTAGCAATATCGACTTCTTCAGTAATGCTGATAGTGTATTTACATGAGATGAACTCATTGTGAAGACAAAAATCCAACAAAATTTCCATCATACACAGTGGTTTTCCAAGTCCGTCAAGTCAGAAAATTACCAATTTCTATCAAGCTTGCTTTTCTAATTATTTTGTTGTTGATTTTTAATAAAAATGTTTCCTTTAATTATTGTTTAAGGTTTTGGTTTAGCTTGGATATTTTTTAGGTTGAATACATTTTTGTGTGTATAAACTTAAATTGCACTATTTTCCCTTATTTTCTGCTTTGTTTTTGTTCTTTTGATTTTCAGTTGCAAGTTCTAATTCAGTGACAGTCCTGAAAGATTTGTCACATAAAATATATGTGAGTAAACAAACAGACATTTTAAGTAGAATGTAATATGTTTATTCAATGTTTTTAACTTTTGTAGTAGAAGTACTACTTGTGGATGTGAAATAATTATCGTCTCTGTGAGTGAGTGACATAGACAGTGTGCCTAAACGTAACACAGCAGTACTCACACCTCAACCCTCTCACCTCTGCACAGCACATAAAGAGTTAAAGCACGGCACTATTTACATGATTTGTGATGGAAAATAACAAAGGGAAGTAGATGACCCAGGACCCTACACAATTTGGTACTACAATTCTCACACACATTGACACTGCAGCAACAGGAAAGCAGAACTAAATTCATTTATAATTACAAGAGAAATCCAGATGAAGTAATAAGTATCTAATCCATACAGACACATCTCATGTTAGATTCCTACCATGGGGTCAACCAGGTCAAACACTCAACAAATCTGTACTTTACACATTGTGAAGCTCTTAGCCCTTTAAAATCACGGATGTGGAATATACTGAACTTTGCTGTTTGGGGAAAGAGAAAAGGTTTTGTTTTGGGCTGCAGGGCTAGCTATTGTACAGTAGCCTCTCAGACCTGTGTGCTGATGTTTCCGATTCCTGGGAAGTACTCTTTGCTGAAGGGCGTGCCCTGCAGCACATCAAAAGAACCAAGTCCTACAAAAGAAAAAAGAAACTCAAGTAGGCTTGAATGTACAAAGACAGGGAGAAAGAGATGAGAAAGGGGCCAGGCAGAGTGTTGAATACAAAATGAGTCCAGCCAACCCCAGGGGTTCATCACTTACATTTATCTTATTCTGAGAGAGGGGCGTCAAAACCAGTCCTGACACAAACCACCTACTGCCTTTGACTTTGGCTCGATGTGTGAGTGCCTGTATGTGTGTGTGTGTGTTTGTGTGTGTGTGTGTGTGTGTGAGAGAGACAGAGAGAGAGAGAGAGAGAGAGAGAGAGAGAGAGAGAGAGAGAGAGAGAGAGCTCTACACTGAACAACAACAAAACATTTCACAAGTGATCACTATTATCTCACAAGAGTTAAGACAACTTTTAACAGTGTAGAGTCCCAAGTGAGTCTCCTTAGTATTTCCATCTAAATCCTGTAATTGTGCATTGCTTTAACATCTTTGCTACAGCATTTAAACCCCACTCCTGTACTTACCAAACCTATGGAACCTTCAGCTTATGCTTGCAGTGTTTTATGTGTGCTTGTCACATTTCAAGGCAACACTGATCATTACTTCTCTGCAGAAAGTTCTATTTTATAGGATAAATACAAAACATGAGTATTTACCGCAAATGTCCTAAAAAGTAAAGAGACGGGGACAAGGCTTCTTTGTGCTAATTTCCTTTTGTTGAAGGAATGTCCCCAAGTGCAGATAGGTTAGACACTTTAAGATGATATCAGGATAAGACTCCTCTGAGCATATCACACTTCCCACTAAGAAGGTTCTGAATGCCTAAACACATTTTCCAGAGGCAGAAAGCCGAAGGAGAAGCCTGACTTTGTTGTAATTCTGCAATAAGACGGGTGCCTTTGAAATTGTGCTTTAGAGGTGAGTCAGTCAATAGTGTGAGTGGACACGAACTTGCAGAGAGGAACCATGAAAGAAGCACACTTAGAAATTTTATTCTATTGGCTTGCGAACCATGGTTGCTATAATTAGTATGTGGGTATGTTCAAATTTCACCCAATCTCCACGAAGGTATAATCTAATATACCAATGAACAACTTAAAGAGTATATATAATATATGTGTATAATAGTCCATCCTATTTGTCTCAGTTTTTATTTACCTTTCTTGTGTTTTTCTACCTTATTGTAATTGTATTACTTCTGTTTTTTTTTCTTATTATTTCTCTATGAGAAGGATACCTCCATTATAATATTGTAATTCTTGCATATTGCTTTTTTTCATCAGAATTTAACATTAAAACTAAACTTTTCACAGCGAAAGGTCACAAACACATGCAGGCAAGTGTATCAGGCTTCTGAATGGAGTGTGCCAAGCGCTGTCTGATAGCCTTGCTTAACAACGTGCTTCATTCAGCCAGCAGGCTCCAGTCAAAGGAAACTTTAAAATCCTATTGAGACGGAGTTCAACCTTGAAGCCTTAAATAACTACCATGATCTTTGGAAGCTTGGCCTCTGGTTTTTCTCTTTTGGATTTTTTTTTTAATTGTTTTTTCTTTTTAGATTTTTTTTTAAGTTTTATTTAAGTCATTTATTTAAAAGAATTTTTAATTTAAATTTAAGTTTTAAATTATTCATTGAAATAATTTATAATTTCAGAGAGTTTATAGTCCAGGGCTCATTACATGCAAATCTGGTACTGTAGCACATTAATAACATAAAAATAAAATTCTACCAATTCACTAACATTTTTAAAAGTCTGAGCTGAGATAAGGAGAAACCAGAGAGATAAAGCACTGTGAGGACTTGGATGCTGATCCCACTGTCTCCTTCTCCAAAACTAGTCCTGATCAAACACACACTGTGAAAATTCACTGTATGTTGTCATACGGTTACAATTGTTTTATATACTTTTTCTGATTACCATTTACATACCACAAAGTATAAAACAATATTGTAATAAAAAAAAAAATCCTAACAGTGGAAAAAGCAAATAAAAGACTTTACAAAAGGACAAACACAAAAACATTAGAAGTCCACTCTATGGGTTGCCTGTATTACTTCTGGCTGTATATCATTGCTGAGATAGGATAAAGAAGAAAAGCAGATGCCAGACTTTGTGTGACCCCTAAATCAGAGGTGCATAGGATCTCATTCGAGGTGTTCACTGGACACTCTGCTCTTCATGTGAGTCCCCTGAGAAGTAGTACTGTGCTCTTCGCAAGTAGAAACACGCCTTCATGCATCCAGGCCTCAGTTTGGAAGTGCTTGTAGTCAACATGTCCATCCTCGTATGGTGGTCTGTCTTCACAGAGGCAGGGTGTCCCCACATGGCTAGTACAGCTATGTGTTAAGTGATGTACCATTAGTCCATTTGGAAAGCTAATCATTTCCTAAGTTAAATTTCAAGATATTGGAGAAATAATGTTCATCTTTCCAAAAGATATAAAAACATTAATATCCTCAAAAAATCTCATCTCATAATATTTCTATCTCTCAAAAAATTTTAGCTGTGTATTAACTGGAACTAAGAGTATAGCTTCTGAAGAACAGTAGGACTGCCTGCCACCCTGACTGCCATCTCACAGTAGTGTGGACTTGGGGTGAATTGATGAACCACTAACATTTTCTTACCTCTGAATTGAGAGTGATAATCAAAACCATCTCCTAGGCTGTGGTGAATAAACAAGACTAAATACTAAGCTGAGTGCTAGGTGCAACCATGAATGAACACTTCATAGACTGTAACTATTTTTATTATGCTTTTTCAGCAATGTACAGATACCAATTTACTTAGCATGTATATATATATATATATTGTCCTTCTGTCTTAAGACCTGCTATTTGGTTCTAGGACTTCATTGCTTCAAAATGAGATTGCATAAACAATATCAATAGATCCCTGGCTTATCTTTATTTTCACCACAGACTATATATTCACAGCTATTTTTATTTTTCATAATTAGAACTGTCCACATTTCTGTTCACTTCCATAAAAATCTTCAGTGATAGCCAGGCAGTGGTGGCACACGCCTTTAATCCCAGCACTTGGGATTGGCAGGCAGATTTCTGAGTTCGAGGCCAGCCTGGTCTACAGAGTGAGTTCCAGGACAGCCAGGGCTACACAGAGAAACCCTGTCTCAAAAAATAAAACAAAAACAAAAAACAAAAAAAATATTCAGTGACAAGTGAGAGAGATGTTACAACAGTTAGGATTAAGAATGCATACAGAATTTTATGCCTTGCAATTTTTTCATTAATAACTACATGATCAGCAAAGATTTACCAAGACCTACCATGCACCAGATGTTATAGTGCAAACATACTAGTTTCCAAGAATATAAAAGTAAATAAAGCACTATCTCTACCATCAGCAATCACATATAATAGTCAACAGCTCATGACAACTCACTGGGTAAGACTAGTAGAAGCGTAGGACAAATGAGTTAAACTCTCCTGTAACACTCTGATCTTGTGTATAAAGGCCTTAAGTATATATGAGATAGAATATATTACTTATATATTTGCCATTCTACAATATACCAAATATTGTCTTCACCCTAATTCTGGTTTCTAGGAGCTTAAGGGCCCAACAAGTTTCGTGCATTCTTCTTTAATTAAGAGATGCACTGAACCTTTCAAACTTTAACAAACCCAAGAAGTACATCCTACCATCTCCTTGACTCTTCTTCTGTTATTCCAATATTTTATCTTTATCTCTGCAATAATTGTATCCACTCATGTGAACTATTTATCCTAATATTTAGAATAAATTAGCAAGTATTGAATTAAGCATCTTAATGTTAAATATTATGTTAGTATGATAGAACTAGCTTCCTAACTATGTCAGAACCTATAAAGGGCAAACTTCATGCCATGTACACATTTTGTGGTTTCCAAAGTTTCAGCTATTGACATTAAAAATTACTAATTTAAGTAAATTAATAGATAAATGGTTAATACATTATTAACTTGCTTATTTTTATAGTAAAAATGAATTAAAAAAAATAAAACAAGCATTTCCATTAGTTGCTGCTCCAGAATTTACAAACTGTGTTCAGTGCAACACCGTCTATGAGTTGTCCAAAAATAATACTAGAGACTTTCTCCAGATCTGGGGGAGGTTCCACTTCCAGAACCACAGACGAAAAGAATGGTTTCATGTCAAAAAAAACAGTTAAATAAGATTACTTAGCATCACTATTCCCCAAATCTGCTTAATGACAAAACCCAACATCTCTTTGTTTTATTTTCATTTTCCAAAACGTACTTTTTAAAGAGCATGCTCGCTCGCCAGCTTTCTGGTTAATGCTGATGTGTTTCCAGGACCTTAGGGCTGACTTCACACTGAGCTCAATCAAATAATTTATACTGCTTAACTGGATATTTAACTCAGTTAACTGGTAAGTGCTACCTTCCCACTAACACAATTGGAACCACCCTCTCTTTTCTAAATTGCTTATGAGAAGCGGAGGCTTTGCTACCCATGAAACTTAGATACAAGTTCTCCCAACAAAGATACAGATGTCAGGAATAACTGACCCTGCCTGAGACTGGCCGAAGTCAAGACTTATGATTTGTGCCCATGCCTAAGATTCCGACTGCAGGTATAAGGCTTTATGCTTACTGTGTTGAATGCCTGGAACATAAGACATGTGTCTTGGGCTTCAAGAAAGAGGAAAATTACTAAATCACACTTATAAATGAGTAAGTTAAAAGCTGAACAATACAAAATGCAATTGTTTACAACTGTGGTAAGACTTGAATCTTTATTTTTAATAATCAGTGCTGTCGTAGTTTGCTTTTTATTACTATGATAAATACCATGACAGAAACATTTAGAGAGGAAAGAGTTTATTTCATCTCACAGCTGACAGTCCATTGGGAAGAGATGTCAGGGCAGGAACTCAAGGCAGAACCTGGATGCAGGAACTGAAGCAGATACCATGGAGGAACACTGTTGACTTGCTCCTCATGGCACACTCACTTGCTTTCTTACGTAACTCAGGACACCTGCCCAGGGGTGGCACCATCCACAGTAGAATGGTCCCAACACATCAATCATTAATCAAGAAACTGTTCCACAGACATGCCCAAAGACCAAGCTAATGGAGGCATTTTCTTTCCAGCGATTGCTTGAGTCAAGTTTAAAAAACTAATCGCATATTCTCTGAAGCTTATGTAAAACTTATGTATAGTCTAAAACCAATCAATGTGGTTCATGTATGAGACTCAAACTCTGAGGAGTCAGGCACCAGGATTTCCTGTGTAACTGGGCATCAGGTCCATCACTGGTGAGGCATATCATTCACTCTCCATGCGAAGCAGTGCCCTTTTAATTTTCTGGTGACGTTACCCCAAACTTTATGTACTCCAATGCTATGCTAATCCTAACTTGGCCAAAAAGATCTAGTGTCCTCCCTGAAACAGGTTCTATGGAACCAGAAGCTGATATGCTTTGCTTCCTGGTGCCTGCCCAGGATCCAAGAAAGTCATGAAGCCATAATTGAGAAGTATCAAATGTCTGGCATCACTCTCCTCCTTGTTCTCAGTGAACGCTCTTAGCAGAGACAGTGTCTTACAGACTGTGACAAAGATATTCTAAGCTATGCCATGTCCAGCCTGAACTGTGATGTGATGCTCTGCTTTGTTTCCTCACAGGCTCCAGCCCTGCAAAATGAAACTGCAATGTCTGAAAGAAGCAATGCTTGGCCATTAAGGCCATGTTTGAAGCTTGGCGGTAATAACTGGAAAAACCAGGCATCCAGACATGGCCTGCACCACTCTGCCCAACTAGGAAGGCCTCTTGATGACCCATAATCTCTACCACCCCTGGACCAGCAGAGCCCTTACCCACTTCTCGATTTCAGGACTCATTTGATCCTGAGTACCACACACTGGTGAGCTGATACACTGTCTCCTGAATTTAAAGCCCTTCTTCTATTCAAGAAGCTGTCTTCACCAGGCTGTAACACCTGATTACACTTGCCCCATTGAAGAGTAGCAAATGACTGCTGCTTTCTGCTACAGGTCCTGAATCTTGCCTGGACCAGCCCATTAGCCTGGGAACGATGATCCCTGTTCATCGTGGACTGTTTGCCCATGGGTCCCGGTCAAGGGCACTCACACTGAGATGCAAGTGTAAATCACAGTAGTGTGATCCCCAGCTTCACCCGTGCAAGATTCACCTGGGTCCTCAGACTTCTGATGGACAGGATTCAGGGAGATGTGAAGGACCAAGGAGAATGTGCCTTGGCACACTTAACCAGAGAAAAATAGAGCCCTCTTCCAGCCCTCACTGAATCAGTTGTGACTGTGATTAATCATATTTTGCCATAGATTTCTTTCCATATTACTAAAATAATGGCATCTTCATATTTACCACAGGTCTAATTTTCTCTGTGCTAAAAGACATTGCCTTTCCTCAGAGACCAAAATATATACACTTTACATGGATTCTTGAATAATGGAGAGCCTCTAACTCAAATCCATAAAAGAAGATCTTTCATTGTAAGCAAGGTTCACTTGGATACTGTTCTTCACCTTAAGGTTGTAGTGCCTGTGTGTCTCTCCCTTCCACCAAGACAACTGAGTTTTCCAAGGTCTATTCCATGCAACCAATCACTGACCAATGAAATTCCCAAGCAGTTTCTGAAACGTACAAAGTCTTTGTGAACTTCGCTTTGGTAAGGATCTAGCACCGCACTGAATTCTGGGAATACAATGAGTAAGTCAGGTTCTTGCCCGAGAAGCTTACATCCCAATGAGGGGGTCAGATAAATCAATCCAGTGAGTCTATCTCAGTGAGCTGATATCCATGTGACCTGCCCTTCTGCTTCTTGACCCCAGGGAACCTAGTATGACTCCTAGAGAATCTTCTAATATACAAAGTCGAAAGCCAGTATGCGGACATCCTGATCCCTCAGAGGCCCTGCAAGTAGTGACCCAGTGGGCTCTGGTTGCTGAAGCATTGGTTCTAAGCCACCGGACTCGCAAACAAATTACATGTCTTGTCACAGAGCACTCTTCCCATGCTGAAAACATTGCTACAGTAGCTTACAGGTGAAAATCAGACTGTGAAATCAGAAGACATGTTATCCTATTTGGGTCCTGCTATTTACTATGACTGAGGGTAAATCCACTCTGTGGTCTTTGGCATCTGTCTTTGAAAAGTCAAATATAAAAGTGTTGTCTGCTGTTCCTACCTCACAAGGTTGTTGTGAGAGATGAAACTATATGTGGAAGCACCTTGCCAGCTGTCAGCTTTTCATCACCATGGTTCTTCATCCTTACTATCAAATACAATACCAGCATTTGTCACAAGGACATATTCTTACCCAGCCTTCACCTTGCACAATGGAATGGCACAAAGATCAGGTTTAAGGACATTCCCTCCTGGATATCTGGTTTCAATATGGAAATGCTAATGCTTTCCAGAATGTCAGAGGTAAAGTAAAGGAGCAAAGCCAGGACCCTCATGTCATTTAGACACCCCACCATGAACACACAGCTAGACATGGACCTGCCAGCCTCCTTCATGAAAGGCTATCCCTGGAGTTCATGGCGGAGAACTTGTCCTTAGTTCCAGAAATCCAGGCACACTGTGGAAGTTCATGGTGTCACCATGGCTACCCAAAGAGTAACCAACCTCTCTCTTGGAGCACAGGCCTCCCAAAATAAAGTAAGGGATTATTTATTAACCCGGATAAAGAAAATACAGCTGATCACGGTTGCCTGAACTATTACAAATGGACTAACAGAGGAAATACCTAGCTATTAATTAAAGCAAGAATGTGGTGACATGTTTCTTTTATCATTTATGCCTCACAGAAACTTAGCTTTTAGCATCATGATTTTGTCTACGGCGTCTCTGTCCAACATACTGATGATAAAACTTGTTCCTGTTTACATGTCTCAGATATCTCACTTACACACACACACATACACACACACACAAGCACAGGTACAAGTATACTCACAAACACAGGCACAGGAACAAATATACACACACATAGCCACCAGCATATACACACAGGCAAAGGCACATGAACACACATATCACATCACATCACATCACATCACATCACAAAGCTGTGGAACACGGAGAAATGCCACCCATTTTCTTGTCTATCTTCATGGCTGAGCCTGACTGAACTTTATTTCTGATGACTTAATATGGACTCTGAACAGCTGATCTAACTTGGGTTCAGTGTCGATAAATGTATCCTAATCTACCCCAGGACACACCTGACTATTTCAGTCAGAAGTTCAAGTAGAAACCTCAGTGTGGTGAAGCCACTGATACCCAACCATCCTACATCAAAGGATTTCTCTCAAAATCCATGAGCCTCTCTAAAGTTTAGAACATAGTACAATGTTCCCCAAGAATGGCTTAACTTTTCTGTCAACATTATCTTAGGGCAATACAATAATAGTTATGTACAAACGAGCTGATAGAATTGCTACCCAAAAGAATACAAACCTCTAACAGAAAATTTCCCATTGTAATTTTTCCTCAAGATCCAAGAGCAAGGAAGGAAGGTAAGGGGTTAAAAATATTCAGTCATGTTAATCTCAGTTTTTAGGTTTTTTTTTTTTTTTAAATAAAGCATAGAAAATAATCAACAATTTTCTCCTTGCTGTGTGAGATTAGCTAACCAAATATAGTACTCAATGACTTGAAAAATTCTTAAGATGTTGAAACTATAGCTTTAGCACCTAAAGTAAGTTGAAAATTTAAAACAATATCTTCTATTATAGTTCATAATCACCACTCACTTTGGGAAGAAAGCCAGGCAGACTCAAAGCAGCAACCACCCAAGGTCAGAGGCACTGGGCCAAAGGACCCAGCAAAGAGCAGACCAAAGCCAGGAAGGAAAGCTGTCACTGAAATGGCAGCCCATGCTTATGAAACAAGACATTCTACAGGTCAGGGCCAGCTGAGGAAGAGCAGCAGAGCCAAGCTGGAGGGCAAATTAAGATGTTGCAACAGGTATCAGAGTGATGAAGACTAGGTAGAAGATGGATTATCCACTCCACATAACATTATATCACAGTAGCCTTTCTTGTGATTTCCAGAGTTATGTCATAGTTCCTTTCTCAGAAATAGAACCCTCATTATTACTGATATTGTTTAACATAGGCAATCCAGAATAGAAAACCCTTCTTCGTTACCCCAGACCTAGATATACATTTCTTTTTCTTTTTTTTTTTCTTTTTTTTACATCTTGGCCAATGTAATTTTCTTTTCCAGAGATTTTTAATTTGTTCATAAATCTTTAATGTTATTTTATCAATAAAATTTTGTCAATAAATACTTTTCTGGTTGAACTCCAATTCCTTTATTAAGTTACAAAAACTCAGTATGTTTGAGCTTTTTTTTGAATTATCATTTGCCCACACTTGCTTTCTCCAGGCTATGGGAGGGAGAAGATGTTCTAACGTAGCTGACAGGCAAGTGAGACTGAAGCAATTATGGTGAAACACAGGGAAGAGTTAGCACAGGGAACTTCCAAGGCAACTAACAGTGAGCATTTCCACTGAATCTCAATCTACAAATTGTAACTCAGAAGTGATCAACTCTCTGTCTGCCCCCAATGGGATGCAGAAATCACCCGGTGAGAGGCAGACATATGGGAGAGAAAAAAATAATGAAGGCAGCATTTTGCAGGAAGGAGTAGTCAAGCAGGGCCCATAGCTGGCAAGAGTGCCACACTTTCCAGGGAATTTGTGTTAGAAATTCCAGCAGCAGATGGAACACAGCCAATAGACACAGTGGTGAGAAGAAGCAGGACATCTCTGCAACCCTTGTCTGAATCCTGTATACTTTCAAGCTAAGCACTCACTACTTTCGGTAAAAGCCTTCATGGTTTTTAAATTGATTTTTCTAAATGATCCCGCTAAGGCTTGAATCAGTGTGATTGGATTGCAGACATTACGTGAAGAATAAAGAAACATAATCTACAGAGCAACATCAGAGACACAGCAACAGCCTCTGTAGTGTGAAACCTTGAAGTCACCAGAAGGAAGTTGTTCTCTGCCCTGTCCAGTGCTCAGAGATTCATCCTTACATTGATGGCTTAGGAAATGGCAGCTGCTTTGTAACCTTAGTGTGAGCTCAGTCTTCACACCTGAAGTCTCTCACATTCTTCATAAAGACCAGTTTTAACGAGCAGAGTAACTGTAAGTGTAAGAATTAGAAAAATTCTAACTGCTAATCATCAAAAACATTCTCAAAAATCAAACCAAATAGTTAGCTATTCTTTGCTGAATACAATTGATTTTAGAGTGAATATCCACATAAAAATGATTGGTAAAAATTATTCCAACAAAGCATAATTTCATCTTCTTTTTCAACCTCCTCTAATGTAAACATAATACTAACTTTTCCATAAACAATCTTTCTTTCCATAAATAAGCAAATTTTTTTTTGTACTGGAAATTGGCAGATTTCTTTTTCTTCGTCTTTTTTTTTTTTTAAACTAGATCAAATTTTAGCAGCATGTAAAATCTTCTTTGAAAGAACTAAAATAAGATCCTGAATATATTTGTTTCCTTTATGTCAAGTTCCAACTGTATTACAGATACAAATGGACAAAACGGTAAACGATGTCATAGCAGCCATATTCTGGGCTCAGAGAAGGACCTTAAATTCCATGCCAGCAAATATGGGTTTACTAGCTGTGGCAAATCCCTGAGAACAAGAAGAAATGTATGACAAAGAAGCTGGACCCAGTCTGGAAGATTTAGGGGGCTCAGCTAAAGCACAGTGAGGAAAAATTTGGGGGACAGAGTGGGGACATAGAGAATGTTTTAGACATGGATCCAGCTAGGTTCACTTGAGAACTAAAGTGCTAATGAACCTGAGCCCAAGTCACTAGGGACTTGAACACAAGATAAAAATGGCACGGGGTGACCAGTAGAAGTGGCTGGGAAATAGTCCACAGCCATAGAGGTCCTGTCCAGGTTCCTAGTCTTATCTGTACCCAAAGGAAACAGCCAGGGGAGACTAGACAAGAACCATCTTCCTTGGCTGTGGTCCCTTGCGTGCTACCATCTTAGATTTATATTCAATAGGTGTGAATTAATCTTGATAGTGAACTTAATTGGGATCTGGAGTGTCTCAGAGGGAATCCTCTGGATATTCCTTAGGACCTTCCCAGGGAGGTTTAATTGAAGAAGAAGGTCCACCTTGAACCTGGGCAGTACGACCTCCATGTGCTCTGGTCCTGGACTGAGTAAAAAAGAGAAGTAGATGAGACAGACATCCCTCGATCTGTTTCCTGGCAGCAGAGTCACCAGCTGCCTTATGTGCCTTCTGCCCTGACTGCCCCACCATGACCAACTGCATTGCTGCAAACTGAGACAAAATAAACCTTTCCTTTCTTAAGTTGCTTCTTGTCAGGTATTTGATCCTAATGATGAGAGAAGCAACAAACATAGCTGTTTTGTTTTGTGTTGTTTTTAATGCTTTCAATATACCAGTTCTGAATGAAGCTGTGGATTCAATCCATAAAACAGGCAATGGAACGGACACTGTACGTCTCTCCCAGAAGCAGGAGGGCCAGAAGTTCAATGGCTGCAAAAGAATGTATAGCACTTGGAGATATTAATTTGCATAGTAACCAAGATTTTGTTTTTGCAGTGCTGTCATGGGCACAATGATGCAAAGCTTCTAGCAGTTAAACAGATTTTAAACATCCTTACAAAAACAGCAGATAAGGAGCTAATAGAGGATACTCACAAATACAGAAGCACTCGCACTTGCCACTGGCCAGTATCAACTCCAGTTGGGATTTATGCTCCATCAACTTTCCCTTCATCCTTGCCTTCCCACTCTCAACACCTCCAGCAGCTGGACATCTGTAGGGCGGTAGGACAGTCAGTGAGCACGGGCGAGCTGGTCCTGCAGGTGAAAGAGAAAGTTTGCATGTCTGCTAATTCAGTTACACTTATTCATCTGTTTCCATTTTGGAAAACCTAGAAAACACCTTTCCTTATTGTCTTTGTATCCATTCTCTGTGTCCTATGTATTTTTGCCTTTTATGTCCTTCTTCAGTCATTAAACGGATGTTTGAGGAAGACAACTGAGGTTTGGATCTGGATAACTTATCTAAAACTTTCCTGCAGTTTACATTTGCATCTCCAGGTTGAATTTTCTTTGCATATTCATGGACAATTTTATTGGTACTTCATGAATTACCTGCACATACACTTGGATATTTTTTCTGTCAAGAGTTGCTCTCTTTCCTATAGAGTCCAGAACTTCACTCTTATAACATTTATATTAAACTCATGATGTATAAAATTCTTTGCTCATTTAAAGACAGGGTCTCATATGGGTCTCATGTATCCCAGGCTGGTCAGAACTCATGATCCTCATGCCTATGTCACCCAAATACTGAGATTACTTGGATGCCTGGATAAAACTCACTTTAAATATTTTCCCTGTTTGTCATTTACTTTTAACTTTCATGAATTTTGTGTGTTAGAATCTTTATTGTTAAAAGTAGAAATAAATAGTGAGATCCAGCCTACTCACAAAGTGAGATATTATGTCAGATAAACAAAGAAACATAAAAATCTTAGGACTATTACAACCTCAACTAGGTAGGTAAGTAGGTAGGGAGGTAGGTAGGTAGGTAGGTAGGTAGGTAGTTATTAAGATGCTAAGAGCAAGGATGAGCCCCAGATGGGCTCATATGCTTGGATACTTGGTCCCCAGTTGGTGGAACTGTTGGAGAAGGATTAGGAGGTGTGGCCCTGTCAGAGGAGGTGCATCACTGGTGGCAGGTTCTGAGGTTTCAAAAGACTGGGTAATTCCCAGTGTGCCTCTTTCTGCTTTCTGCCTGTGGATCAAGATGTGAGCTACTGGCCTGGAGAGATGGCTCAGTAGTAAAGAGCTCACACTGTTTTTAGAGAGGACCTGAGTTCAGGTCCCAACATGTACATATGGCAACTTAGAGCTGCTTTTAACTCCAGTTTCAGGGATATCTGACACTTCTGTCCTCCAAAGGTACCTGAGAGCACATACCCACATGCAGTCACATAACTAAAAAGTGTTTAAAATATTTAAAATAAATACGGGGGGGGGGAGGTTGATTTAAGCACTTAGCTGTTCCAGCCAGCATGCCTTTATTCTATCAGCATAAACCCTAACCTTCTGAAACCACAAGCCCAATTAAGTGCTTGCATGGTTGGTTGGTTGGTTTGGTTATCAGTTGCCTTGATCATGGTGTTTTATCACAGCCATAAGAAAATGACTAGTGTAGTTAATATACTATAGAATCTTCCAAGTGATTATGTAGACACATCAGACACATCCTTACATAATCGGATTTCAATTAAAGGCTTAATTTACCTTCTAGAGGTGATTAGATTTCATAGTTTCCTATTGCAATGTCATGGTTTTTACATTAACTATTTTTCCCGCTGAGTTTTTGCATGACATATTAGCTATGGGGCAAACAATGTGTGGTGGTTTGAATGAGAATGTTCCCCATAGATTCATATATTTGAATGCTTTGTCACCAGAGAGTGGGACTATTTGAAAGGATTAGAAGATGAGGCCTTGCTAGGGGTAGTATGTTACGGCAGGTGGACTTTTCAAAAAGCCTGTTCCTAGCCCAGAGTCAGTCTCTCTCTCTCTCTCTCTCTCTCTCTCTCTCTCTCTCTCTCTCTCTCTCTCTCTCATTCCCTCCATGCTGCCTGTGGATCCAGATTTAGAACTCTCAGCTACTTCTCCATCACTATGTCTGTCTGCATGCTGCATGCATGCAGGAAGCCTTAGACTAAATCCCCAGCCATTGCATAAATCTGGGTATGGTGGCACCTGGGGGGTAAACACAGGATGTCAGAAATCTGGGGTATCTTTACCAGCACAGTGAATGTGGGGATAGCTTGGGCTATGGTAGACTCTGTTTCCAAAACTAAAATAAAAAGTATGCCTACAAAGCCATGGCCAGTGCTACTGCTGCTTTCCAGAACCACATGCTCTAGGCAGAAGCTGTAGAGAGATTGAACCGGAAGATCCTGTCTCTTACCAGGTCCTTTGAGTGCAAGATGCTGCTGCAGTGTAATCGTGATCAACAGTCACACTCAGCAGTGGTAACCGGGAGCTCTACTGCCAGCCAGACAAGCAAGATGTGCCCACTGGTACAGCAGTGACAAGTATGTTTTAAAAACAATGAACCACTTTCTTGTTAGAGTTGAGTTGAGGCTTCTCTACAGAAGCAAATTCAAATGTAGCCTTTGATAAGCCATGCTGGAGTGCTCCTCAGCCCTAGTGAGGAAGCTGTTAAGTGGACAGGCTGTACTTATAAAGTTACCTGGTTAATAACTGTGTTTATATCCGTGCAGTAGTGTGGCTGTCAGTTTGGCCAGAGATTTTTGTTTTAGGGGGAGACAACTGTGACTGGACTAAGTCACGATTAATGAAAATTAATGATTATTGAATGCTCAATCTCAAATCAATTATACCTCAATATCAACTCCTAAAAGGCTGAGGGAACGTTGTATGACAGAGGACGCAAAGAATATGGAGGGTAGTTACACGGCCACTGCACTTGGTACCTCACAACAGCAACCTGTACAAGACTTGTACAACACTGGGACTGTGGACATCCTGTCAGAAATGAGGGAGGGGCTCTGAGATCCTAACTCTGCCTGAAGCTCTGCAGGCAGCTAATGGTAGTGGAGTGAAAGAGGAGACAGTTTCTTCAGTAACACAGTCACTGGGTGTCCATGCTCACAGGAAATAACCTCTCACCTATGCTCCTGAAAGAAACTCTAATAAAGTTCACTGGGTCTCACACACACAAAGACACAAAAGTAGAAAGGGAGCAACTAAGAAAAATAAATGGGTCAGATGAAGTGGGAAGAGGACAAAAGAGAAGAAGATATGGTTTGAAATACATTATATACATGTATGAAGCGACAGAGTGAAATCCATTGTTATGTATAATTAATATATCTTAGTAATTTTTATGAAATGACAAATTTTAGTGGAAAATAACATCTCCAAAAGTGAAGCAAAATCTAACTATCAGAGTGAAGAAATTAAATTAAAAGTAAAATGGAGCATGTACACCATCAAATATTTAAAGAAAAGCATCATTATGTTCCCTGTAACAAGTGATTTTGTAAGAGTGACTCATCCATTGTCTAAGTGTCTACTTTGGAGAGATGAAAAAAATTTGTACTGGAAGTAGTCCAGAGATGAACTGTTGCCATGTACCCCTCACTGGCCACACAGCAAGAGACTGTCCTGTTTGTTAGTGCTTAGAGGGATGTGATTCCCTTTGAAGGGTAATTATTGAACTATTGAATGTCATCTGTGTTGATGTAGGACAGGATACTGGCTAAGAAGGTAATGGCTGGCCAATATCTCTACAGTTGGAGAGAAGTGTCAGCAGTGACCGTCATCAAGGACAGACATGGTAGGTTATTTTTAAATACTACTTCTCAAAAGAAGATAATGGGTCCAGCCATTGATGTGATCAGAATGTACAGTTAGGAAAACCACCTTGACACCTGCATCTATGACAGCCAGAGGGCAGTACAGACTGGAAAAGGTGCAGAGGAGGCTTATCACACAATTTACCATACAAAATTCAAGATCCTGGAAGGAGAAATGGAAACCCCAAAACTCAAAGAAGACATTATTGGATTTGCCTGGACCTTCATATTTAGCTGAAATACCTAAGACTCCAGAGGTGACCGGCTCTCCACGGCTAACAGGAACTAACTTTCTTGATGCCATACAGAAACATGAGGTAAGATATCACACAAAACAGTAGTTTCTGTCAAGAAGGTGCACCCCACCTTCTATATGGATGTAGAGCTAGGATCAAGGCTAAGCACAGCCCACCTGGACAAGTGGTGTTCTAATTTTGAAAGAAAAAGAAAACTTCACCCAAAATCCTGTAATACCTTCAGATATCTAATGACAGGAATTCAGAATGCATATCCTACAGGAATCCTTACGGGATAGACTGGGGAGTAGCATCACTTAAGCATGGGAAGGCAGTTTAGTAGCACAGGGGAATCCTGTCACTTGGGTCTAATGTGCCGAAAGTACTAAGACTTTGCTAGAGTATATTTCTTAAACTTAACAGAAGCTTCCAACAACAGTAAATAAGGTAGAAATGTCAAATGATTGAAAAAAGGGGGACAGGGAGGCTCTGGAAGGAGACATCCCCAACTGAATTTCATGCCAAAGAGCAGAGCCTCCAAGGAAATCCCAAAGAACACTTTCATAACTAAATAAATCAAGGGACAGTGTAGTGTAAGCATTGACATCGTAGGGTTTCACTTTTCTGTCTTTGTTGTCACTGGGTCAGATTTTGCTATGTAGCCTAAGCTTGCCTTAAAATTAAAATCGCTTCAGTCTCCTGAGTGCTGAGTTGGCTTGGCTCACCATGACCAGCAACACTGACAATACTGATAAGCAGTGATCTTTCTAGTCTAAGCATCTTCGGAGAGCAGCTGTAGATTGAGCTATTGACTCAGTGGCATCACAAACACAGGCTTCTAGAAGAGTAGAGACCAGGTAGTGTGACATAAGATGAAAAGCAGAGATCCTACCTGTGAAGATCTGTGGCAACAGTTTCTAAAGCCATTAGATATTGATGGTGTATGAGGATAGATAGCCAACATTCCCAAAGACATTCACATGCTGACTTTCCACTCTTATAAACATCTGATATTTCACAGAAGATAGGGGAGCTGTTACTGTGAGTCTAGCAGCATCCTGGTATGGGGAAAATAGTTTGGATTGTCTGGCTATGCTTCTTATAATCACAAAGATTTTTATAAGAGAATTAAGGGAGACAGAAGCTAGAGAAGAGACAAGGCTATACCAGCAAGGCAGTGGGCAGTTGTCTGAAGGTGTGTGCTTCTGGCTCCAAAAAGAAGAGTGCTGTAGTAGTCAGATTCTCAAGAATAGCAGAATCACACACACACACACACACACACACACACACACACACACACACACACATATATATATAATACAATATATATGTCACTTTTATATTCCTCAGATGAAGTGATGAGATGTGTGGGAGAGGGTATTGGAATGATTTATAGACTGCAGTCTAGCTAATCCAATAATGGCTGGCTATGAATAGAATGTCCAACAATTCTGTAGTTGGTCTTTAGTATATGCTAGAATCCCACGGAGGTAGGCTCCAATTCCTGTGAAAAAATAGATGTGCTAGCAAGGCAAGGGCAAGCAGACAAAGAGACAAAGCTTTCTTCTTTTCTGTACTTATGTAGACTTCCAGCAGAAGGTGTGGCCTAGAGTAAAGGTGTGCCTTTCCATCTCATTTAAAGGTGTGTGTTTTCCTGACTCAAGATTCAGATCAAAGGGTGTGTGTGTGTGTGTGTGTGTGTGTGTGTGTTGTGTGTGCTTTTCAGACCTCAAATGTCCAGACTAGAAGTGGATTTAACCACTTCCAACCAAGCAAAAAAAATCACCAAGTCTACCTATATTTCTGGATTGTAGTTCGTTCCGGTTGTAGTCACATTGACAACCAAAAGTAGCCATAACAACCATGTGCAACATGAAATTCAAGTGACCTGGAAAAGCTGGAAGAGAAAAAAAGGAAATCCGTGTTCTAAGGCCCAGGAAAATATATGTTTCTGCTCATATCTTGTCTTTGGCTCATGAAACTGAGTTCAAACCTCTAAAGTCCAGTATCTCTAAGGCAGTAAATTTGTTTGATATCAAGCTACTAGGCTTGCAGTAATTTATTGAATCAATGAACAAGGCTAAAACAAGCCACTATTCAAATCAAACACTAATCTCATTGTTGCTATGAAGCTATCTCATAAATAAGTTCCTATTTGCAATCAGGTGACCTGGAGGAAAGATGACTACCCTCAGTAAGGTATATTGGCTTTATCTAATCATTTGAAAGGTTGAAAAGCAAAACTGGCAGATTCAGAAAATAAAATATTCTTCCCCCAGCTCTAGAATCTCTAGCCTGCTGCCCTGCCTTATAAATTCATCCTTGGATATTTCTATTGTATGCACCAGTCTTTAAATAAGTGTTCAGTAGTACAACTCCATCCATGTTTTGCTTCCTACCACTTGCTATAGCCTGCAATCTGCCATCTAAAAGTGCTAAGTAAAAGTTCTAGTAATAAATAATTGGTAAGTTTTAAATTGTGTTTTGTGTGGGGCAAAAACATGGATCAGTGGTTAAGATCATTTACTGTTCTTCCAGAAGACTAAGTTCAGATCCCAGCACCCATGTCAGATTGCTTAGAATCATCTGTAACTCCAGATGCAGAGGATGTAATGCCCTCTTCCAGACTTAGCCAGCACCTGCACTCAGATATACATAAACCTACACATATGAATAATTTAAAAATAATAAATAGTATATTGTTCTCAAAAACATGATGAAATATCATAGACATGCCTTTCTTCTAGTCTGGAATATAAATCGATCCCTCTGTCCAGCCCGATCAGTACCCATCTGGCTTATGGACTGTCTTGGTACCACAGTGCTACAGTGCTTATGCTCAAGGGGTCCTAATTTTACTTAAATCAATGCCAACATACAAGAGTAGTGGTACAAAGGACACATGGGTATGGAACAGCGAGAGCTGGTTAACCTCACTGTTTGGCGACACCACAGCATACATTGGAAAAGCACAACCAGATGGTGGTGGTGCATGCCTTTAATCCCAGCACTAAGGAGCCAGAGACATATATATATATATATATATATATATATATATATATATATATATATATATATATATATGTAATCTGATATACAGGACTCAGTACTTCACATAAGTTCAAACACACATTGTGGTATATCTGCATGTGTGAGATGGCAACTGCTATATTTTTAAAATGTCTCCATGGTTCTGTTTCCCTACATAACCCCAACTTAAGCATGTGTTGTAATACTAACAGGGGAGAAACTCCAATAGTTCACGAGGTACTTTTTAAATTATTATAACCAGAAAAGACAAAAAGTGGCCAGAACAAATGGCTATGGACAAAAAGCAAAAACTAACTTAAATAACTAATAATAAATAATAATAAAAACAGTTCACTAATCTTTTCCTAGTTGACTCACTCAATACACAGCCCAGACTCCATGAAGAATCCTTGAATGTATAAACAGATGCCAGGCATACCTGAGAAACAAAATCACTGGGCCACCAGAAAAAATAAAATGCTATTATTGATTATATTGGAACATAAAGGTCCTGCTGGTAAGCAAAATCCCACTTGTGCTCCACAACTACAGGCTCAATGTATCCAACTGTGGTCCCTTTCTACTCCCTAAGTACATCCGGCGGATGGCACTGTGATATAAATGTAACTGATCTCCCAGGCAAATCATGGATAGAAACTGTTGTTTCTGTGTAGCCACATTAACTGGTGATGTGACCTTTAAGAATCAAGACCTACAAAGTTCCTTAGACAATTGTGACAAGGACATAGATGAGTTTTGGACAGTTTATATGGGACTACAAATAAATTTCAATAAAAACTAGTGATCAGGAGCACCCCACACATACATTCTTGAGCTTCCTATCTTGCCACATGACTATAGCCTTTCACAAGACTCTTGCTATAATAATGCCAAGATTGACCAGAGACAAGCCATGCTCACACCACAACACTGAATCTCTAGAACTGCCAGATAAGTAAACTTCTTTTTTTCCTCTTTTGAATTTTTATTTGAAATATTTTTTTCATATAATATATTTTCAACATGTGCTTTGCTTTGCCTTAATTCCTTCCATATTCTTCCCACCTCCATACTCAACCAACTTCATGTTTCTCTCTCTCTCTCTCTCTCTCTCTCTCTCTCTCTCTCTCTCTCTCTCTTTTCCTCTCTCTTTCTCTCTCCCCGTCTTTCTGAATAAAAAAAAAAAAAATGACATAAACCCAAAAATGAAAATCAAAACAAACTGAAAAAAATTCAATAAAACAAGAGGAAAATTCCAAATAAAACAACAGAGAGAGAAACAGAGAGGGCCAGGAGGAGGGAAATTGTACAGTGACCAACTACTCCTAGACATGGGCCTGCTTTGTAGTATGGACAATATACTCAATGACACTTCATTGAAGAAAACTGATATTCCCTTTCCCACTAGATATCAATTGCAAATTGTAAATAGCTTCTTGGTTAGGCGAAAGATTTTGTGACCACTTCCCTTTATCAGTGCTAGAATTTTGTCCAACTTGAAGCAAACATACAGTTCTAAAAAGATGAAATACAAATGCCTAAGAAACACTTTTAAAATGATGAAGCATCTTTAGTCATCAGAAAGCTACAAATTAAAACTACATTGAGATTTCACCTTTTTCTAGTCAGAGTGACCAAGATCGATAAAACAAATGACTGCAGATGCTGGTGAGGATGCTGGGAAAGGGAAAGTGCCATCCCTTCATTGCTGGGGAGAGTGCAAACTGGTACAGCCACTACAGAAATCAATGTGCAGGTTCTTCAAAAGGCTGAAGCTTGATCTACCAAAAGATCCAGCTATATCACTCTTGGGCATATACCCAAAGGACTTTGTGTCTTACTATAGAGTTACATGTTTATTGCTGCTGCATTCATAACAGTCAGAAAATGGAAGAAGTCTAGATCTCTACCAACACATGAATGGATAATGAAAATGTGTATTTTAAACAATGGAATATATTTAGCTGGCTAGAAAAATGAAATTATGAAAATTACAGATAAATCGACAGAGCTAGAACAGTCATCCTGAATGAAATAACCAAGCCCCCAAAGACAAATGTTGCATATTTTCTTTTATATGGTGGATGGTAGCTTCTAAACTTTATCTATGTGTGTTTCAATCCAAATAAACACAGAGATTAGGTAGTTAATAAGGGACCAGTCATGGCGAAAGAGATCTTTCAAGTAAGGGAAAATAGAATGTAGTATTATAAAGAGATAGAAAGGCAGCATGACACAATAACCATAAGGATTCAACAGTAGCAAGCATATCTCGGTGGTAAGCACTAGCTTTCTACTTGAACTTAAGACCTGCTTAATAAGAGGGAACCCATGCCTGATTCTAGAAACCTAGCCAATGCTGGTGAAGTCATGGATCTTGGGGAAGAATCTACAATGGCCACTTGACTAAACCAGCGTAATCCCCAACTACATTTTAAATATTTAGTCTTATACCCACAGAGAAGTGTAGTCCTCACCCCTAATCAATGAAAAGTTTTTGTGACAGATGGAAACCACCATAGAAAATCACAATCAATCAAAATGCAAAGTTGTGGAGCCTAGTCCTAGTAGATGCATCTACTAAAGAACCCCCATATCTAAGGTTCAAGTAACTCTATGGAAGAGAGGCCACGCTTTGAGATGTGTCTCTTACTAATGTCAGAAGCTACACTCATAAAGTCTCACCAATATGACTGCCAAATGTGAGCTGAACAAGGATTACATCAATGAACATGCCAAAGAGGCCTGGGAAAGCCAACAAGACTTTAATCCTACACAAAGAAGAAAATAGAGCCAACTAAGCAATGCTGAGAGAAAGAGAAATAGTCTTCCTTAGGGAAAAGTACACCAACTTGTTATCCAATACCAAATGGTCAACCCTGATAACATAGAGAAAAGTAACATTGTATAGACTGAGAAAGATTTATTTAAGAAGATGTGTGTGTGTGTGTGTGTGTGTGTGTGTGTGTGTGTGTGTGTGATGCATGTAACAACAATTAACTTTAAAAGGTGGTGGCATAAATTTGAAAGAGAGAAAGGATGGATATAGGAGATAGTAGGTTTGGAAGGAGGAAAGGGAAGGGGGAAATGATATAATTACATTATAATCTCTAAAAGAAAACTTTAAAACCTAGATAAGCGGGTAAAGTAGCATAGGAGGATTAAAATGGGGGTATGGATGGGAGGGCAAAGTAAAGGAGGGATTATGGGGAGGGGCAACGAACAATAAAGGCCTTTTGAAAAGACATGAAAATCTACTACTGTAGATGCTTTCTAAAATATACATGTACATCATATACATGAAGTGTACTTGAATGGAGTCACTATGTAATAGGGGATACAGCACTCTAACTAGACATCTTAAGTCAACAAGTAAAACCTCTAGTACCAGAAATGGGTTGGGTATATCTTGTCGAAACATTGACCAAAAAGGCCCTACAGACCACCACTACCCACAAACAAATTGTAGGTTACTGCCAAAGTTATTGCTTATTTTCTATAACCTGCTGGTAAGGCCCTATTGCAGAAGACAACAGTCACTTATGTAACCAAACATGGAGAAATGAACTTGTTGCCCAGTGAAGCTTCATCTCTGTGGACTATATCATTCATTGTGCTGGAAGGTACTGTGCATGCTATCAGAGAAGAGACGTGATCATCAGTTTCACTTAGCCACAGGCCTGGTGCCCTGCAACAGAGATCTGCCTGCAAGATACACCAGTACCACAGTAGCACAGATACCATGGTAGTAAATAACTACCTTGTAAAATGGATTTAAGGCTGAGAAATAGAACCTATACCTGACTAAAGTTTCCAAGAACCTGCAACTAGATAGTAGATAGGCCATGGGTCTAGGGAAAACCTATTACTATTTTTTTTTTTTTTTGGCTAAAGGAACATAGCAATAAAATGATGTCTAAGGACACACTTCCATACCAATAGATATGTGCCTCCCTCAACTCATATCATAGACGCTCCATCTTGCAGGAGATAGCAACTGGGTGACTCACAACTGGACAATATCTAGAAAGTAAATAACTTGGAGCACTCAGACCGAAATGGGACGTTGTTAACAAACCTCTCACCACAGGCCTCTTGAATCTATCAGAGGATGGCAGAAAGATTCTAAGAGCCAGAAGTGGTAGGCAACTCAAGGAAACAGTATCTTCCAGATACAACAGGACTGATACAAATTTACAGAGACTGTGACAGTGTGCACAAGGCCTGAACAGTTAAAAGATTTCCTTTATAAAAAAAGTCATTCTTGCCTACTTTTATCACAGTGGCAGAAAACTGACTAACATGGGTGGATGTCTTTGGGAAATTTCAGAAACCTTATGACTGCTCCTTAACCTTTTAATGAAATGCCAAACTGGCAGTAAACAAAAAGTTAAAGCTTCCAAGTGTCCCTTCTCCAGGAGAGTAATTCAGAAAATGTTTCATGTCCTAGATGGAATGATGGAGATTTTGTTCTTCATTCTCAAAGGTATGAGCTACTAATGGATAAATGAAGAACACCCTTTACCCCGTGCCTGATTACTTGGTCACTCAGACACCTGAGAATACTAGATAGATCATAGATGATAACACTTCTCATGGAGTAAACGATCTGGTGAGGTTATCAAAAAGGACTATCGGAAGTTAACATTTTCGTGGCTAAAGCAATGACATGTGCTCATGGTTTTGACAATAATGTTAACATTATGTCTCAATATAGTTCTCATTATAGAGGGATCTTGATACCCAGAGCCTTCTATCAAAGGTTAGTGGTCCATTCTATTAACTGTCACTTTAATTGCTCTCAAGGAGGAGAAAGTAGACATAAGGATACTCTTAGAATTCATGTGCTGGGCAGAAAGTGGGAGGTTAACCCTACAAAGATTCAGGATCTTGTCAAGTTGGTGATGTTTCAGAGTTTTGCTTGTGGCATGTGAGGATTCTGTCAAAGAAACAGGGAAGCCCTTCCTCCTTGCTCACTTTGATATTTAGTAAGTATGTTTATTAACCCTGGCTGGATGTTGAAAATACATTCCACATTCAGCAATTAAAATCACAGAGTCACTTATCAGTTGACTCAGGTAGAAACTAGTTTTGAGCAAAAGTTTGCAGCAAACCTTAATCACGGTTACAAGCATCTTTGTCACATAGAATGTGTGATCCAGAAGACCCCGTGTTGCTAGAGGATTTTTATAGCTTTAGAATCTATGATCTCTTGCACCCTCCTGCCATAGATAAGACCTATAAGGTCTTGAAGCAAAGTCACGCTGTCTACATCAGACAGTTACCCATCATTCCCAAAGTGGATCCTGGTGTGCTAGTGTGCCTAACAGGAGACTGGGCTGTCAGGTGAGTGGCAGTCACTTTGCAACAGGAACTACTTACTTTGACCTGGATGCCATATCAAGTCACAAGTGTGAGGAAGAGGGCACAAAATAATTTGGTATATTGTGGAAATAGTATATTCCAGATCAAAATGAGTAAATTGAGAAGCATGAGCAAGTTCCACAAGCAGATGCTCTGCTCGTTCCATTATTTAGTTACATCAATGTCTAAACGTTAGCTGACAACCAGAGAAGAAACAGAAGGAAATGTTAGGGCAAGGTTTGGGGATGGCATGACTTGTTATGTTTGCAAGGTGACAGAGGCCTCCTTGTGAATTACAGTCTGGCTCAGTGTTGTAATGGAAGGTAGAGGGGCTATCCTGTATGATTAGCATTGTTACAAGCTTCATGGAAAGAGGGAAGTAGCCTAAGAAAAGACTGCATAAGAATTCCTTGGAAGTACCAAACCAATTAGGTGCCTGTAACCAGCAACACTGAAAGAGTCAGGACAAGAAGGTATGAGGACATTGCACAGAAGGACATGAAGGCATCAGCATGAAGTGTGTGGCTTTGTGTCTCCTACAAATATTTCTAGAGCACCTCTCCAAGCACTGATTAAATAAGCAATAAAGATTACACACCTAGGGTGAAAGGCAGCCAGCTTCCCCGATGGGGCTCACATAATAGACCCCAGAATAGAATGCTTCCCCAGCCAGGACGCAGGGAGACAGATGAATAAATATGACAGTCACACTAATAATTATTTGATAATGGCAACCAATGCTAAAGAAAATAAATATAATGTACCACAAGAGCTACACTGCAGGTGAATATTTCTACAGGAGTCAGGGACTGTTCCCTCGAAAGCTGAGTAGAAGATAGTGAGGAAAGGAAAAACAGGAAGAAAGAAAGAATGCATAGGTGAGGGTCCTAGGGAGGGAAGGTGTTTGGTGCAGATGAGCAAATAAGGGAAGTGTGGCCCAAACATTCCTTTAAAAGGGGGTTGTACTCTTGTGAAGCCACAATGTAGCCTTCAAAACTAGGAAAGGAAGTGTCATGTATTTCTCTGGTTAAGTTTTGCTAGTTTTCCAACAGTGTGGCCTAATACAGAAGGTCCAGCTTGGAATCAGGCCTCAACTGTGTTATCAGGCTCCTTCATCCTCTGGTGGCCAGGGAAGGTTGCTGACATTCGATGTTGGAATCTTGACAGTTTTAATGGTTATAAGCTTACTGTTTTCTACAATGCGTCCCAGTTAGGGTTGGATTAATGTTTTCTCTCAATTGGATTATGGACAGGCATTTTGGATAACATCATCATAGAAATGAACTGGACTCAGCATCCTAACAAATGCCAAATAAGTTCATTTCTATCGTTGCTACCAATGTGAATTTCAGTCGTGTTATTAAGCCAATATTAAAGTCCTGAGTGATAGGGTTAGCTTTTTTTCTTCAAGTACCACATTGCAAGTAGTACTTATCAAACATTCAATGAACTCATTTACTCTGTCCATATTAATAATTGATAGATCCCATTTTGAAAAGTTTAGGTAATTTATCATTACTCTTACTTATTTTGATACTGAAATTGTCCTGCGTGTTATGGAAAGCTGCTTCAAGCCAACTTCTGTGACCTTTTGTCATGTCTCCATCATTCTCTGAGCTCTCCTTACTGTTTGTGTGAGTGTGTGTGTGCGTGTGTGTGTGTGTTTGTGTATATGTGTGTGAGAGTGTATAAGAGTGAGTGTGTAGTATGTGAATGTGTGTGTATATGTGTGTGTATGTTGTGAATGTGTGTTTATATGTGAGTGTGTTATCAATGTGTGTGTGTATATGTGAGTGTGCATCCGTGCGTGCGAGCACATGTGCATGTGTTTCCTGTTTTAAAAGGTTTTTTTTTCCTGTGAGCAAGCACAGGCGGATGGCCTCCTCGGACTCCAGAGCGCGGCTACAGCAGCGGTATGCCACCACTGGCCGGCTGTGTTTCCTGTTTTATTCTGGAAATTTAGTTTTCCAAGAACCCTGGATCCAGTTTGGAAACTTCAAGTCTGATTGGATAGGTTCATGGCTGATGTCAGGTTCTGAGAGTAAAAAGACTATACATAGATATACATCGAGATGCTCTTATCACACCCTTATCTGTATCTATTTATATTGCTTTTATTCATGTGTATTCAAAACTTTAAATTCAAATAAAAACCTCAAATTTTAACCCAAGCTCTTTGTAAAGTTATATATTTGTAACTAGATTTCTGATAGTCATAAGTCTCTGATATTTTTGTCAAGTATTTATTTTGCTATTTGATTTTTGTAAGTAATCTGGTGTCCACACACAGTGAAGGTTTCAAGCTGAGCTGCTATTCACCCTCCAGCACCCATGAATATTCATTCCACTCCATTTCTGACACCCCAATCCAAAACTGCCCCAGGGACACTCTGTTTACATTCAGCAGGCCCCAATCCCAGGTACACACTTCTGCCTATCTTCCTCAGCTAATGCAAAGGAGAAGGAGAAAGGGAAGAGAAGCAGATTCTTAGATAAGGGCCAAAGAAACATCATACCACTAATTACAGAACACACAGTCCCGAGAAGTCCTAAAGTCATCCATTTCTTTACACAAAAATTGAGATTTGCTCTTTAGAAAGAAATGATACTAATGAGTGTTATGTAAATCTGATAAGTTAATCCCAATGGTATAAAAAGTGTTGACAAACATTTGTCAATAGTCCTTAAATCTGTCTGAGCATAAAGGAAAATGAGTATTTTGAAGTTTTGTGGGGGTCAAATTTAAAATGTAAATAAAATATCTGGAGGCTAGAAATCCAAGGAAAATTTGAGCACCCTGCACATTTAGTACTGACATCTTGTGAAAACCTTCTGCCTTTCAGCTAACAGTTCAGAGAAGTCACCAAATGAAGAGCAAAGTTTTCATGGCTACCTAACCTTTCCAGGGTCTAGCAGCTCATCATGCCTTTCATACACAAATGATGATGTTGGGTCCCTCCTTTACTGGAAAATCTGGCTTTTCAGATTGTGACTGACAGTTAGTGTTGGTTGACTTCAACAGTACCCAGGCAGTCTCCAAAAACACAGGAGAATGCTGTTCCTTCCAAATCAAGACATTTCCTTTTTCTTTATTGTCATAGATAGTTGTCCTTTAGGTTTGGGGTGCTTCTCGATTTGCCTGTCTATCCCTGTCTGTCATTAGAGTATTTATTCCGCAGAGCTTAAAGTCTTTAAGAAAAGGGCTCCTCTGATCTTCTGTCATCATTGAAAGGCCCGGGACTGTTCTTTATACAGTAGTAAATGGGCACACTTGAAGAGTAGAGAAACAGGTGAAGGCTGTTGAACTCTCTTCTGTCCTTCTCTATCTTGTTGAGATAGGAACACTAGTTTACTCCAGCCGCTGAAATCCTTCGCACAAGGAGCTCCAGATGGCAGGTTGGATCAAGTCCCTGCTAGCGGAACATTTCAACGGCACTGGACCCTGCAAAGACAGGTTCCAGGGAGCTTTCTGCAGTACCATCTGCCGGAAGACGAAAGTCCTCCAAAGATAGCAACCACCCTGAAAATCGAAAGCACCAGCCACAGTTGCCACCCACTCTGGTGCCCCGGGGACGAAGAGAGCCACAAGCTGGAGAGCACTATGAGCAAGCTGGGGCGTGTCCCGAGCCAGGAAGTTTCTGATTGGCTCTTTCTGATAAACTACTAGGCTGAGGGCTAAAGAGGTAGGAGGGGAGCGGTTTATAGAGGGAGTGAACACCCTAACTAAACAGAGCGGGACAGGTGGGTTTGACTGTGGTTTCTGGGCGTTTGCGCAAGAAGCCACGCGCACTACTAAACCCCGGCCTCCGGAGGCAGCAGTTTCAAAATGCCCAGAATCACAAAGAACTCAAGGACCTTTTCACTAATTCCAGCAGCCTCCTGTGGCTCTGCGTTTATGAGTCCTACGCTGTGAGTGTTGAAACGGTTTGCATGACTTCTTGCGATATCTCAGCCCTAGCACGGTATCCTCTATGAACGGCTTTTGCAGACTGAGACCCTAACAGGCGCTGAGGAACCCTCTCCAAGGCGCCTGGAGCAGTCCCGATTTCGATATGTCATAACTATATCTCAGCTTTACTTTCCATTAAAAAAAAAAAAAAAAAAAAAAAGACTACCTAAAAAAATCCAAGTACGATGTGGACCAAGAGATGCAGACGTAGTAAAAAATTAAGAAATACATTCCCAGAAGCGAATGGTTTTCACCTCGTTCTGATTTTTAATTAGACGCAACTTAACACTTCTACAAATTAAATATACAATAGGTAAGAACTTTTTACACACCTCTCTGTATGTATTTCTGTCACATTGCACATGAACGATTTTACGAGTTTCTTGAGAGCTGTGATCCAGGTTTGGAGGGACCTCAGAACAGGCTGCTTTCTCTAGGTTGGTGCCCAAAGGCTCCAGCCGCGTCCAGCCTGGCCCGGGAGCCGCCTACCCTGGCTCCTGTCTGAGCTGGGGCCACTCGGACACCAGCGGGGAGCCCGCTCCTCCTCCACTCCCCCACACTAGCCGCCTGGGAGGTGACACCTTCAGGAGTCGAATTACAGACCCCGCAATTAACATATGAATTTCCAGAACTGACTAGAGGGACAAGGGGAATTTTTTTTTTCCTGCAGAGCGGGAGCTGGAGTCCTCCTCACACAGTAACTTTTCTCCGGGTGTAAAAACTCTTTGATTGGCTCCTCGCACGCGCCTGCCCGCCCCCTTCTTTGACTGAGCAGACACGCGACTGGCGCAAGGAGGGGGCTGGGGGGGAGCCGGGGGAGATACACTGGCGCGTGCCGCTTTTTAAAGGGGCGCAGCGCCTTCAGCAACCGGAGAAGCTTCGTTGCACGCGACCTGGTGTGCGATCTCCGAGTGAGAGGGGGAGGGTCAGAGGAGGGAAAAAAAAAAAAAAAAAGTCAGACCTTGTGGAAGAGACTAGGGAGATTTTTGTTGTTGTTGTTCAGGGCTTTTCCCCTTCGTTGAACTGGGTTGCCAGCACCTCCTCTAACACCTCCGAGCCGTTGCAGTGCGATGTCCCGCCTGCTGCACGCAGAAGAGTGGGCTGAGGTAAAAGAGTTGGGGGACCACCATCGCCATCCCCAGCCGCACCACATCCCGCAGCTGACGCCACAGCCACCTGCTACCCTGCAGGCGAGAGACCATCCTGTCTACCCGGCAGAACTGTCCCTCCTGGACAGCACCGACCCACGCGCCTGGCTGACTCCCACTTTGCAGGGCCTCTGCACGGCACGCGCCGCCCAGTATCTGCTGCATTCTCCCGAGCTGGGTGCCTCCGAGGCCGCGGCTCCCCGGGACGAGGCTGACGGCCAGGGTGAGCTGGTAAGGAGGAGCGGCTGCGGTGGCCTCAGCAAGAGCCCCGGGCCCGTGAAAGTGCGGGAACAGCTGTGCAAGCTGAAGGGCGGAGTTGTAGTGGACGAGCTGGGCTGCAGCCGCCAGCGAGCCCCTTCCAGCAAACAGGTGAATGGGGTACAGAAGCAAAGGCGGCTGGCAGCAAACGCAAGGGAGCGGCGCAGGATGCATGGGCTGAACCACGCCTTCGATCAGCTGCGCAACGTTATCCCGTCCTTCAACAACGACAAGAAGCTGTCCAAATATGAGACCCTGCAGATGGCTCAGATCTACATCAACGCTCTGTCGGAGTTGCTGCAGACTCCCAGTGTCGGAGAGCAGCCACCGCCGCAGGCAGCCTCCTGCAAAAATGACCACCATCACCTTCGCGCCGCCTCCTCCTATGAAGGAGGTGCGGGCGCCTCTGCGGTAGCTGGGGCTCAGCCAGCCCCGGGAGGGGGCCCGAGACCTACCCCGCCCGGGGCTTGCCGGACTCGCTTCTCTGCCCCAGCTTCCTCTGGGGGTTACTCGGTGCAGCTGGACGCTTTGCACTTTCCAGCTTTCGAGGACCGGGCCCTAACAGCGATGATGGCACAGAAGGACTTGTCACCTTCGCTGCCCGGGGGCATCCTGCAGCCAGTACAGGAGGACAGCAGCAAAACATCTCCCAGGTCCCACAGAAGTGACGGAGAGTTTTCCCCCCACTCTCATTACAGTGACTCTGATGAGGCCAGTTAGGAAGGCAACAGCTCCTTGAAAACTGAGACAACCAAATGCCCTTCCCAAAGCGCGGGAAGCTCCGCGACAAGTATCCCTGCACCCTTTAATTTTCGCTCTGCGGTGATCGTTGCTAGCAACGCTGTGACTTCAGAAGGCTGCCGCTCTTCCAGCCCCCATTCCTCCTACCTTCTGCTTTCTCTGTATGTAGTATCGTTATATGTACCTTTACGTGGTATCTTTTCGTACTCCATGCTGCCAATATGCTGCTAAAACGTCTCTGGTCTGGCTTTCACTTATTTTATACCTTGGGCGTTCATCCCAGTGTGTTGTGCTCACTCACAAATAAGAGAGTCTTCGAGGTTGTTTCCCCAACCGCTTGAGACCCGCATTCGGTGCTTTACTGAACACGGACTATTGAGTAGTTAAAATGCAGGGGCAGATAAGATTATCTGTAGAGTTTAAACACCGAGAGTGTCCAGCGGACCCAGGACACATGCGCTTCATCACTAGCGGCTGTGCCGCCTTGAAGAAACTCAACTGCCAATTGCAGACTAACTTTTGATTTTAAAAACAGCCACTCATAATCACTAAACTCTTTGCAAATGTTTGTTTTTGCAAATGAAAATTAAAAAAAATGTAGTGTCAAAGGCATTTGGTCAATTTTATTTTGCTTTGTTAACATTAGAAAAGTTATTTATTATTTCGTATTTGGACCCATTTCTACTTATTTGCTTTTTTTTTTTACATTTTCTACTTGAGATCATTTTATTTTGATTTAGCAAATCCAGTTGCCATTGCTTTATGTATGTATGCTCTTTTACAAATGATAAAATAAACTTGAAAAAAAATCCTTTCAGTTGTCATGTGTTCTATTCCAGTAAAACATTAAAAATAATTTGTAAGTGACCTTGTAGAAATTAAGAGATTTGCTGTTTTGAAGAATGTTGCAAACCTAGTGCCTTCCGGTAGCATTGGATGCACAATAAATTGTGAGATCAAACCTACCCAACTTTGGATCGTGGTTTGCCTTTGGGTGGCCAGGATCTTTCAGTGTCCTGACTTCTCAACAGAGTCAAGAGTCTTCAGGAGACGCCAATGCCCTCTGTCTCCATGGCTCTGGCCCATGCTGGTTAATATCGCTGAGGTTACCTAGTCACACTCAGAAAAATTAGCTGAAAACTTTTCAGGTACACAATACAACTCATGATCTAGAAAGGGAGAGATATCTACAAAAAGGGAAGGGGACAGTGGAAAAGAACTTGATGGGAAAGATAGGTTGGCAACCATTGTTTCAACAAGAAGCTAGAAGCCTGGCTGTTGCTTTACTCTTGCTGACTGCCAAGGAAGATTTTTCTTTTCAAACTTACTTCTTCCAACACAAAGCTAGCATTTGCCTTGAGTTTTTTCCCCAGACCAGTATCTCCTAAGTCAACTGCAGAAACTTAAGTGACCTATGACACTCGTCCCAGGTGGAATGGGGTAGGAATCCATTGTGGGTTCTCAGGATCAGAAATCTTAGGAAAACTAATGCAGAGTGTGTAGATAGTAGAAATCAAAACTTTTACAATGCATTTGATTGGCTAATTGAGATGTAGCACTATTCACTAAACTCAAGTGCCCGGTAAACATCTCTGAATTTGAGGGGTAGGCTATCAGCAAATTCATTGTTGTTGTTATAACAAAATGAGGGTACCCCACAAAATAAGGGGGGTTAGTTTGCTAGTTCTCTTATCCTACTCTGTCATCACCTTAGTACAAGGAAACCTTAATAGATTGCAGCTGTAAAAAAAAAAAAAAAAAAAAAGCGCTGCCCCAGGAAGCACTGGTTTTCCTCCATTGTGGAAGAATTGCAGACCACTTAAGGTATGGTGACTTTCTGTAGAAGATTGTCCAGGGAAGTTTATCAGTTCTGTACATAGCCAGCAATCTGAGAGATGTGCATGGTGGCTAGGGACACTTTCCAGGAAAGGAACAATGCATCTGCCCTTAGATAACCCACTAAGACAAGCATCAGGAGTCTTTATATTGCTGAAAAGCATAACGAAAACAAAAAGCCAAACAATTGCTTTGGACACATTTTCATTTCTCTCTTACTAAGCAAACCAGATAAAAACAGAAGAGCAAGACCAGAGAGCCAACTCTTACATATTTTCATATTATTTGGCTTGGCGTAGTCTTTCCTATGTGTGTGTGTGTGTCAGTGTGGGCGTGGTGGCTGGTATTCTTTTAGAAGCTGAAAACATAAGAAAGGAAAGGGGGGGGGAATCCTTTTCCTCCCAAAGAAAACAACCAGAATTTTAAACCACCCATGTATACTTTGTGTTAACCAACGAGGAAAAAGATTTCATCAACGTCATTTTCGTTGACTCTGAGAAAAAGAAGCAGCACGGGAAGCACCCTCTTTAACAGCATTTATAAATAATGAAATGCCAGCTGACCCTACAGTCAGAAAATACCAATATCCATGGCTACACATGATGCTCCTGATCACCATATCAGGGAGCCCACCTGCAAATATTTTCTTCAGCAAAAATGAATGGTTGGGAGTTGAGTCTGTCTAAAGGTCCAGACGGATGTTTGCTGCCGTGGTGAGCAGAAAATCCAGTTCACCTCTCTGAGTGAGGAAGTCCTGTTTGCCTCTTCTCAGGGAGGAAACAATCATACCAGAATTTCAAACTTTAATTCTATATCATGTTGATGAAAAGGCAACAGAAAATTTTTCTAGCTCATCCAGATGAGAACAAAGTCAGACTATTTGTGGCAAATTGTGTGCTCAATGTTAAATTAAAACTTTAACCTCGTTTTTTCATCCCATTTGTTTCCTTTTCTTCATTTCTCTCTCTCTCTCTTTCTTTCTTTCTTTCTTTCTTTCTTTCTTTCTTTCTTTCTTTCTTCTTTCTTTCTTTCTAATGTTGGCATTTCTTTGAAAGAGATCCACTCCAAGGTCCAGCAATGAAGTTTGCATAACAAACGTTTGGCAGCTCGCTCTCTCACACCCCATTAACAAGCTGTAACATATAGCTGCAGGTTGCTATAATCTCATTAATATTTTGGAAACTTGAATATTGAGTATTTCTGAGCGCTCATTCCCCATATGCCAGACCTCTCCTGCCATGCTGACTGGTTCCTTTTTCTCCATTATTAGCAATTAGCTTCTACCTTCCAAAGTCAGATCCAAGTAGCTAAGATACTACCAAAGGCATCAACTATGTATGCAAGTTAGGCATGCTTAATATCACCCAAACAAACAAAGACTCAGTACTTCTTAAAGTAATGAAGATAGATAAATCGGGTTAGTTCTTGGAGACACTGCTGGTGTTTTCCAGAGTTTTCTATACTTTAAGCAGCTTGTTTTATATTCTGTCTTTGCCCTCAGCCAACCAACATTTTTATTTGTTGAGGGTTTTGGCTCACCACACTTTTGGAAACTTATTTGATTTCACGGGGAGCTGAAGGAAGATTGTTTTTGGCAACAGGCAAGTTTAACACGTTCTTCATGGGGCACTGCGAATGACAGATCTACCAGAAAGGAGGGGGGAGTAACTTCCTCATTCTGAACCAGCAAGAGACCAGAGCTTTCCTGATTTTCCTATTAATTTTAAAGATTTAAAACTGAGCCCCAAAATTGTAATTCTATTAAAGTGTGTCTTGGAATATAAATCTCCTACTAACTTAAAAAATTCAAGAAAGGAGAAGAAAGAGAGCCACTTGCCGGCTACAACCTAGACAGAGCGCTTGCTGGTGAGAGGTGAAGACCACGGGTAAGGACAGGTGGTAGCTGAAATGTTTGCACTTCTTTTCTTGAGGAGGTTTAGGACACAGGGTAGGGAGGAGCTAAAAGAAAGCCGACTGTACTTTTAGTCTTTTCTGCACCCCAGGCCTTGGGTCTCCCCAGGCAACGAGTCACCCCTTTGCTTCTCCGCTCCCAACTGGAAAAGGCAAAAGGGAGCGGAGAATGGGTTAAATCCCAGGACGCAGGGGAGAGGCAGGGGAGGAGAGAAGTCGCAGGGAGATAAAGGAAAGGACAGGAACCAAGAAGCGTGGGGGTAGTTTGCCGTAATGTGAGTGTTTCTTAATTAGAGAGCGGCTGACAATAGAGGGGCTGGCAGAGACTCCTGGCCCCGGTGCGGAGCGTCTGGAGCGGAGCACGCGCTGTCAGCTGGTGAGCGCACTCGCTTTCAGGCCGCTCCCCGGGGAGCTGAGCGGCCACATTTAACACCGTCGTCACCCTCCCCGGCCTCCTCAACCTCGGCCTCCTCCTCGTAGACAGCCTTGCTCGGCCCCCCACCGGCAGAGTTTACAGAAGCCAGAGCCTCTCGCCGCCCCCCGCACTCGCCCGGGCCCCTCTGGTCCCCAGCTGCGCAGCGGGAGCCGCCACTGCCCACTGCACCTCCCCGCAACCAACCGCCCCGCCAGAAAAGGAGCATGCTAAAGCTAGAGCCAAGCAAAGCCTAGGGGAGGGGATGAGGACGGCGGCAGCAGCGGGAGAGCGCTGGGGGGCTGCGGGCACCTGAAGCAGTGAACCAGCAAGGACCGGGAACCAGCGCATCCCGCGCGGGTGGGGACCAGAAGCGCTGCCCGAACCGCCTCCTGGCTTAGAGCTCCGTCTGCTTGGCCTTCCAGTCTGCTTTCCACCCCAAGATAGGATTTCCTCGGTCGGTCGCGCGACTCTCAACCGTTTTAAAAATACGGTTACTATCCTAAGTTTAAAGATCAGTTAAAAAGACCTAAGTCTGTGGATGCTCTCTTCCACTTGTCAATCACACCCCCTCACTCATTTCTCCTTTGCTTTTTAAGAAGGATGAAGGACACATGGATTTTAGGTCCCTCTACATCATCCAGGGTCACCTGCCTTTTTTTTTTTTTTTTTTTTTTTTTTTTGGTCCCAAATTGGTCTGTGTCAAATCTCTAGGGAGACAGGGCCCATTCAACAAGTTCTCTGACTCCTTCCATCAAGCCTAGAGGTTCCTCCACCTGAAGGCAGACCTATATATTACCAAGGGAAAGTATGGACTCTCTTTAAAAGCCACGGTTCTGATTGCAGGGTTCTGATTGCAGTGTATCTAATGGAGGAGGCTAGAAGCCCTGTCTGAGTCGCTGTCCTGGGAACCATCCCTTTCCTCTTGAGGGCTGTGGGTGGGAGCTGGCTGCTTGTTTGTGTCCTGTAGAAATCACTCCAGAGCTAGGCCAGCTTCCTGCCGTCTACCAGCTCTTGGAACTCCGTGTTTCCAGAAGGAGCTGGAATTAGGAGAGATCCTACATTCCCCAGGCCCCATCTGACACAGCAATTAAGGAGCAGTCATCATTCTTTGTGTTTTAGGAGTTATCTGGGCCCTAGCTGTCATGGCAGGTCTTTCCTTTTTTCCATAATGGCAGATGTTTCAGAAAACCAGCTAGCAGATTTTTTTTTTCCTGGAAAAAAAAAAAGGTTTTTAACCCAAGACACATTGATTCAATAGATGGGACAAATAACTTGAATGTGCATTTCCTGGTTCCTGTGGTGACTCGGACCCAAGCAGGCAACTCCTAGCGAGAGCATAAACAATCTGTCTTCAATGGACTCCTTGACATTGCCTATTTATGATCTGAGCCTAAAAGTTTCCCTTTACACCATTTACACTTGTTAGTGTCCCCCTACCCACCCCAAAGTGAGAAACAACCTGGCTTCTAGGATCTCAGGGCTTGGCCCAGCTTTGTTGTTTTCAGGCTATGGGGTCTGAAGCAAGTGTCTGCAGCGGGATGCCAACAGGAGGATAGACGCACTGGTAAAGGAGCTACAAAGCACTCATTCCACACTTGATCAACACAAGAGGGATAGGAGAGGGAAGCTAAAGTCATAATCATGATGCTTGTAAAAGCAAGAAATATGAATTTGCTCAGGCTAAACAAACTATGAGATGAGCAGATATGTGAGGCAGGGCTACCAGGAAGTCTTCAGCTTAAACGGTAGATTAAGGCCCCATTGCTTTGTAATAATTACAGTCAGAACATAAGAGTCATCAATGTTGATGGAAGGATTAGCCACTCTGATAACTGAGAATACAGTCCTTTGTGTTGACAATGGTAATCAGAAAACACACGCAGAGCGCCAGTCTTAATAAAAGGCTAGTGTCTAAGGAAACTGCAATTTGCTTTGGTGATTAGATCTTCGACTTCTAAACCTGAGCAACTGTTTCTTCAGCGTGCTTCTTCTCTACTTCCTCTCTCATCAGTGAGTGGAATTCAGGAGACAGTAATATAGCAAAGGAAGTAGCAAGTCACACACACTAAAGTAGACCCTTTCAGTTTTGGAATACTTTAGAAATTAGCAATACTCCCAGAACAAATAAGGAAAAGCCTTAGCCTTTAGGGCAGGCTGGTATAAGTAGATATTTTCTCGTCAGCCACTAGACTATTTCATCTGCTTTTCTGTATGGATCCAACATCTATACTTCATTGCTTCCTTCCAAGAGAGTTGAGATTTTGAGTAGCTTGAAACCAGTAGATCAGCCTTCAGAAATCAACCACAGGCCCGTCTGAGCTAAAGAATAATTGTTTCTTGTTCCTTATGAGTTCATTGATGTAGTATAGTAGTAGTTTCATATCAGAAGAAAGAACAGGTTCTAGAAGAGACGTGGGCAGGTGCCATGGTTCCTGATCTAACTTTAGTGCTCTTTCTGTCACATCCCCTGCCTCAAGGACATGTTTTGAACCAGACCTCCCTCCCGTTATACTTGCTCCTCCCTGTCTGCCTCAAATCTGTAGATAAGTGTAGATCCCTGGACTCTTCCATTATACTTTTGCTCCAGAGAGATATAATGCCCTCCTTAGAGCTAGCAATGGAAACCATCCTTTCCCACTTGATAGACTTAAGGGCACACTGGTTAGGGTAATTTTCCTTTAAAGTTATATCTTTGCTCCTTTCTTTTGACTGATACTGGATATAACTGGACATATATTATGATATATTGAAATCCATGTTTTACCTCTAGGAAAAGTGTTTTTACATCTAAACAAACAGCACATAAAATTGCAAATGAGGTCAATGTGGAGAACCACTGACCATAAGGTATTCTGCCCCAACTGATACATCTACAACACAACCCTCTCCACTCAGGGAACATTTCAAAAACCAAGGGTAGAAAGATTGTAAGAGTTAGATGACCAGGAAGCTAGTTTCAAGATTTTGTTTCTTTCATACAACAGGGAAGCTACCCCCATAAAATGACAGCAAACTTGATCCTTAAGGAAGACAGGAACAAGGACTCCAATGGACATGCCTAAGTAGAATGAGAGAAATCTCATGGGATATATCCCTAGATAAAAAGCTTTCCTTGGGATTAATCCCATAATTGGTTTTCCAATACCAAATGGCCAGTCCTAAAAACATATACATACAGGCAACATTAAATGGACTCAGCAGGTTGTATTTATATGTTTATTCATATATATGTGTATATATCAATAATTTGATTTAAAGAAAAAGAGATCATAAATTGGAAAGGGAGGGGAAATGGGGAAGGGAAAAGAGAAATGTTCTAAATATGGTATATATATACACAACATTTTAAAATAAATTAAGTAATGGAAAAGAACATGATAGGATATAATGATGAAGGTAATGGCTCCAAGGCATATCATTTCCAAAACTGTTGCTTCCATCTACACATGGGAGGGATAATAAGAAAATAGGGCTGTAAAGCTTGGTGTCTCTCTTGGAAGACGTGAATTTACCTGCTACATTTGTAGCTTTGGATTTATTCAGTGATAACATGCATTTTTCATTGGCTTGGTTATCTGAGCTATTGGCTTTTTCCTTTCACCTATTCTGCAAATGAACAGTTGCCATTGTCTTGGTATTTCTTTGTTCCAAAAGTTCTGTTCTTTGCCTGTCCAGTGAGTCAATTCTCCATTTTATACTACCTCTAATGGTTGCGTTGAAACAACCCACTAATTTAGATACTTTCAATGCCTGAGCACAGTGCTGAACTATAAGCATTTGAGAGCAGTATTCTACATCTGATAAAGCTGCAAGCAGCTGCCTAAGCCTTAGGATTGGGGCATCAGATCTAGATGTCTTCCTATGGGGTAGTTGTCCTACACCCACCTTCTTTCCTGCACAGTGGACAACTCTTCAGGATGTAATTTGAAGCCTTTCTGAATTCACATGGCTCCTCAACCTTTCCAGCATCATGGCACCACACCAGTTCCCTGACTAAACACTGATTACACTATTTTATGACCTCTTGTCTTGATGGCTTCTAATTCTAGGGGTTGGGTGGATATGACTCTGTGATATAAGTTCTTTTCAATTCAGCTTTAATTTGAAACTAGAAAATCCTCAGAGGGCATTTTTGTTTGTTTTTCCAGAACATCACTTCCCCAATAGTTTTTGAAGTGTATCTCTTTTTATCCTCTACCACACCTATTGTTTGATAGAAAAAAAATGCGCATTTTCCTAGACCAATGGGACTGGATTTGGTTGAATGTTCTCTGCTATGCTGTGGACTCTATGTTATCCAGTTGGTCTGAGAGTCGAGGGGTGGAAGGGGAGCACAGCTACTCAGCCAGAGGTGCTCCTTGGGGAGGGATGGTGTGAGAGTTCTAGAGGAGAAATAGGTGCACAGCAGGAGGCATTTGGGAAACTCTCTGAAGCTCTTTACAAGGACCAATAATGAAACATGTAGATGACGACCCTGCCTCCCCTGCCTCTGAGGAATAAGAAAGAAAGTAACTTTATCTGGAGCTCATGTTCTTCCAGATGCTGCCTGGGATTGACTCCAACCTCAGGAAGAATCAACGCCTCCCTCTCCCTCACTCCCCCTCTTCCTTACCCTTTCTCTCCCCTTTTTTCTAAGTACCTGGTGATGCAAATGTTTTCACAATCATACCTTGATTTGTGATTTGCTTTCAAAGGTCCAACTCCTTAAGTTGAGAAATCCCTGCCTTAATCAACTTCGCCTCTGGCACAACAGCAGGTGGATAATGTCCACGAAAGATAAATAAGTAGCGATCAGTGTCACCGGGGCTGTTGGACCACAGAAGACCTTGTCTTGATTTACTTTAATTAAATAGCTTTTAAAACTCTGTGACAGCAAGTATTGATGTACATAAGGTATTGCTAGGTTGCCCCAATTGCCACCAATTTGGGATTGATGAACAGATCCCCAACAGGTTGACAGATAATGAAAGGGACCACAGATAAACCATAAATATAGAAGCATTCAGGTTTCTTCCTCACTCTCCTAACCTGCGTGTCCCTTCTAGATGAGTGGCCTAGACTGGTTAGATGTATTCGTGGCCTGTCCTAAGCATGTTCATTAGAAGTTATGGTCCTATCAGCTCTTCTTTCTTCATCTAAGTCATCCAATCTAAAATGAGGGACAGGGACCTATACCAGGCCACAAATCTCTTAAAACTCCGAATCCTCCAGGAGCAAAAAGTGCATTTTGGGTTACAGATAGATTCCTTTCTCACTGTAAGAGGAGTCTTTCTCTCTGTATACCTCCTCTCCTCTTCCTCCTGCCGTTCATTTTATTACCTACTGCTGCTGCCTACTGTGTCTGGGATTTTCCCTCCCTGACATTTATTTTGGGGTAGAAAACAAAACCTATGAAGATACCCAGATGGTAACAAGATTCTCCTGTCTCAGCCTCCTAAATTCTAGGTTTATATGTTTGCATATAGCCCACTAGTGCTTAAGCAGTGTGCTCTCTGCATTGGACCCACACTTAATATAGTGCCTGCCACACCTCAGAACGTTCTCACTACCTTTGTCACCTGACTGCATTTATTGGTATCTTCTTCCCTCCTGGCCTTTAGCCTTAGCCAGTTGTTATCCATCCTCTGTAGCATTTGCAACTCCCCATCATGTCCCACTAGTTTTCAGTCATCCTAAGGCCTAGTCTTCAGATCAGAGGTTTCTCAACCTGTGGGTCTCGACCCCAAGGCCACATGTTAGATGTTTCTTTATGATTTATAACAATAGTGATATTAGTTATGAAGTAGGAACAAAATTAATTTTATGGTTGAGGTTCACCACAACATGGCAAACTCTACTAAAAGATCACAGCATTAGGAAGGTTGAAAACCATTGCTCTACACCTTAATGTATTTCTAATGGTTTTCTTTGACAGGAAGAGGAAGGGTTGATTTCCTGTGTGCTCCCTTCTTGCCTTGATCTCACCACTTCAGGCTCCATTCCTCAGGTCTTGCCTTGCCTGTTGGATTCCACAGTCCCATAAGACCTAAATGGCCTTTTCATTGCTAGGCCAGCTAGCGATTGCTCCAGGCAAGGGCAAATTATTGCATGGTAGAGATATGGAATATGCCGTGCCTCTTAGAACAGCATTCCAGGACTGGAGAGGTAGGAGGTAGACAGCCAGAGTTGGAATCCAATCTCCTGTCATTGTGACCAGAAAGCTTTCTCTATTCTATTCTTTCTTCCTTTCCTCCAATCCTCTGACAAAGATACCCAGAATCTTGCTGTACACTTTAGCTTTCTCTACTTAGTCTCAGGTAATCAGCTGGGATCCACGGGTCAGCATTGGCCCATCTATTTGATCAAGCTTTAGAGGTCTCTATTTCTTTGCGGTTAGAATTCCTCCCGGGATAGGCACCTGCTACAGTACCCTTCATTCAATGTGCATTTATCTGTTGCTGGCATCAGAGCTCGCCAACGCATTCTTCCTCGGATTCCAGAGCCAACCTGCAGGAATTCCTCTTCCCTGTTCACCTTTACTGCAGCCCAAGGAACTGCTGCTGCTCCACCGCTGACCACTAAGGCTCCTCCGGGTGTGACTCTGAGTCAGTTCTAAGTATTTTCTGTTTCTTGCTTCACGAACTCTTTCAATGGCCCCCTTTCTTTTCCCGTTTAAAAAAACAAACAGATTGCCCCCAAAGATACTATCTGGAATCAACAAAATAATTTTGGCCCAACATACCTGCAAACTAGATTTGCAGAACAATAGAGGAAATGAAATAAAGGAACTGTGCCCTGGAGTCTGCCCAGGAAACTGATCCCTCCACTGGGCCCTTCTGAATTTTTCAGCAGTCATCCAGTTCATCCCTACCTGCCAGCACCATTGTTTTCTGCCTCTTACACAGTAGAGGCTTCAGATGGTCTCATCACTTGCTCTGAAAGGTAAACTATGGAAGAGTAAGGAATTCAGTTAAAGTTGGGAGAAAGGCAATGCTTTTTGTAGAGGAGAGAGAGCTGCACCTGGCAATTTCCTAGGCTCCCAATGTGTGCTCAAGTCTAGAGGTATTCACCAGAACAACTGGCAAATAGGGGGTTAATCATTACAGAAAATGGTGTGTATCGTATCTTTTCAGTTTGATTTATACTGAAAGTCAGTGAAGATTTCTGCTTCAGGGGAGGATAGAACTGTTATTTTCAGAATGTGCTTGGCTCCATTGATTAATTTCTGAAGCTGTGTAGATACGTCACCAAGCATCCTTATCTCCCACTCCAAAAGAGCTGGATTTGGGAATTGTGTTTTTGTCACAAGGACCGTCTGATGCTAGATGGAAACTTCTTGGCCTTCTAAACAATACTAATATTAAGCCATGTGTAACATCTAACATCCATAATCCCAGCATGAGGGAGACCAAGGCAGGTGATCTCCAGTTTCAGACAGCCTTAGCTACATAGCAAGATATCTCAAAGAAGTAAAACAAAAAATATAACATCTGAGGCTTATAAGAATATTAGAGTAGAGCAATACTTTTTAAAAGAATTTTTCTTATTAAGTAAGGTAACATTATTTGGCTAAATGAGTGTCTCCTTTCTTACAGTGTTTCTTAAAGAATGGTTTCCTTTTCCAGTATTTCTTTCACTGCTAATCACACTGCAGAGCTACTGGTACTCATCAGGATGCTCATTTCTTCCTTATATTTGTAGAAAAATAATTTATGGACATAGATAAGGATACACGTGTCCTAAGACTATATATGTGCCTGGCATTGCAGGCACATATAGTCAGATACAGGAAAGTAAGGTTGAAAGAGCTTTCTGTCACCAGCCAGTTATTAACAAAAATGGCATTCATGGTGACTCTGATCATAGGCAGCATCTGAAGCTTCAAGCAGTTTGATCCTGTGATGATTAACTCACGTCCCTCTAGTATCTCATGGAGACCCATTATCTACTGTCAATATTTTTATAGCCTAAGGCAAAGCCCTGCTCACTTCCTCTTACAAGGGAGGTGACAGGGTTTTTTTTCCTTCTCTTTTATTTTAAGTAGATAAATATGTACTCTACAAATATATTTGACAGAGGAGGGAAGAAGGGAGGGAAGAGGAGCCTAGCAGCTGCTGCCATTGAGACTCATTGTGTGGTTAATCATTTCTCTAGAATAGTTTTACAGGGTGTAGACTAGATGAAACTAGGACACCTGAGAAATCCAGGTCCAGAAACCTTTTCACCAGTTGGTCACTCACTGAGTCCTCAGTATTAGAAATCTCTGAAGAAAATTTGCCTGAAAAGCACAGGCGAATTTGAAGATAGTCCTCACATTCAAGAGAGTTGGTACTTATGGCATAAAACTGCCAGGTTACTATTTGTGAATTCAGGCTTTATAGTTTACACAAACAAAACATAGTAATTAAACAATGTATTATATACTTTGTGTGTATTTGTTCCTATGCCTACAGGAGAGTGTGTGTGTGCATGTCTGTGCTTGAGGTCAGAGGTCAACCTTGGGTGTCCTTTCACAGGCTCCAACCATCTTACTTTTTGAGACAAGATGTCCCACTGGCCTGGAGCCCACCAGTTAGTCTAGGCTGCCCAGTCAGTGAGCTCATGGAATAGGCCTGCCTTCCTTCTCCAGTGCTGGCCTTCTTCAAACTTGAGTTCTGGGGACCGAGGCTCTCATGCTTGCATGGCAAAAACTTTACAACTAACTGAGCCATCTCTGCAGCTCCTGGGGGTACTTCTAAAAGGGGCCAGTTTTCTTCTGGGTACTCTTTCACTTGTGGCTACTTTGATTTAGTAAATGACAAAGGAAACCACAGAAGTGGAGACACACAGTGCTGTGAGCCAGTGCTCTTAAAGATAAACTATGGTGCAGAGTATTTATCTTTGAGTTGTTTTTTTTTTTTTACATTGACAGCACATTTGTCAAGAGTTAGAGATTCTTTCTGAGTTGATAGTAATGTTCTCTTATGTAAACAATGGGGACAAGAGATCTAGCTCAATGGTAGAAACTGCGTCTAACACGGATGAAGTTCTCCGTTCAATCCCAAGCACAATCAATCAATCAGTCAATTAATCAGAGTAGTAAATAACAAGTCATCAATTCTGTGTTTCACTCCCAATTTTCTCACTGTGTTTGTAGAGCAAAGACTTTAACTCCTGTGAGCCTCTTTAGTTATCTATAAAATAAAAGAACAGTTAAACCTGCACTCCCACCACACAGGGCTGTTATAAATGTCATGTATAATATAACACTTAAGAATTATGTCATTTGCATATCAGTCATATTTTGTTTTAATACCAAATAAGAGCAAAATCTCAGTAACCCAAGAAACAAAGGTTTGTTTCTTTTTTTCAACTAGAACTTAGCTATAATCTCATATAGACCTGACATAGCAGTAACATTGCCTCTTCACAAATGTAAAAGGAAAGAAAAAAGTTTAACTACTTACTTTTGCTCACCATAGTGACCAAAACTACCACCAGGCCCCATTCCAATACGAAGAGGCTAGAATAATCCCATCATAACAACAATATCACAAATAGGACTATAAGTAACATTAATTACCTTTACAATTGGGGAAGGTAACAACAAAATAAAATAGAACTCATCAAAAATGTACAGGAAATTTCTGGAACTTAAGACAGGCACACATGAAGGAAAATCATCCTCCTGCTTTGTGATTTAACTTTCAGAAGTAAGCTTATTTTACAGTCTTTAAATTAAAAGTTCTAGGTATGATTCCTTAGAAATGCAGAAAACATTCACCCAGAAATTCTGGAGATCAAACTAGACACTTTATTTGTTTGGCCCAGGTCCTGATTTTTACAAGGAATGCTAAACTGTTTTCTATAAAATGTGAGTGAAAACAATTAGCAGCAAATAGATCTCAATGCTCAGCAAGTTTTTCTTTCTGTGTCTTTAGGAGTGAAGCCAGTGACCGTTGAGTGGTGTGCTTTCCATTAATAGATAAACCAACCATGTCTACGATGAGTCAGTTCTGAGACATCCAACCAGGACTTTGAGGAAAAGTGGTGTAAAGGGTATTACCTTCCATCAGCGTTGGGAAGCAGAGAGAGAAGCCCAGAAGTGAGGGATGTCCCTATCACTACATACATAGAACTTGCATAAGTAGAGAGGTACAGCAGAAATGTGTGTGTGTGTGTGTGTGTGTGTGTGTGTACAGCAGGAATGTGTGTGTGTGTCTGTGTGTATTTTAATTCCATCATGTATTTTATACTCTCTAAATTAATAATGTTCAGAGAAATATTTACATCTTTCAGCTTCCAGATTCTTTGTGCCGCTATGTCTCTTCCACTTATTTTTTGCTCCTGCTTTGTTTGTTTGTGTTTTGGGTGTTTCATTTGTTTGTTTTGAGACAGAGCCCCTCTCACTCTGAAGCCCTGACTAGTCTCAATCACTGTATCCCTCAGGCTTGACTCAAATGAGCAACAATCTTCCTGCCACAAACTCAGTGATGAATTTACCAATTGACACATCACTTCTAGCTCTAAATTAGTTTTAATTTTATTTTGCAACCAATTCTGTCTATACTCATAGAAGTTCCTCTGTACTTGAGGTCCTTCATATTATGTATTACCTTTATTTGACAAACACTCCACCACTGAGCTGTCCCCAGGCCTCATTCAACTTCTGGAAGCCATCTCAACCCAAATCTCTGTCACATACATTTAATGGTGTCCTGATCAACACAGAATTGGAAGGTATTTTCTACAATTCAACTAATAGCTGAAAGAATGAGAATCTCAAATTATATCCTAAAAATGATATCTAATTTAGAATCAGAGTATATAACTCATTAGCACGTCTATTGTTTGAATTATATGATTTCCTCTACTATTTGGATCAGTTTGGTAAAAGGAACGTTTAGTTGCATCGAATTCTTTTGGTTAAGGCTATGTCAGGGTGGCTAAGTGGACAATGGTGCCAACTAATAAATGTCATAATCAGCATCCTTATTTGACATATCTAGGAAAGACTATTTTCCATAAAAAAATTATTTTTAAATCATATGCAATGTTTATACCTTTATTTATCAATTCATTTGTTTGTTTATTGATACAGAATCTAGTATATAGCCACACTGGCCTCAAAAGCCTCCTGTCTCTGCCTACTGACCTCAGAGGTTACAGGTAAATACCACCATATTCAACTCTGCTTTTCTTCCGGCTGCTGAGAAATACTCAGCCAGGTTAAACAGTGTTGCATTAAATCTTAAATTGCTAACGTTTTCCAAGTGAATTGAAAACTCCCCTCAATCAACTGAAAGCTCAGCTGATGAAACCCTTGGGACAAGACTGAGGCAGCTCCAAGAGGAGGGCATGGCCATCAGTGTTTAACTCAGAAAGACAAGGCTGCCCACATACAAAAACACCAGGTGACAACAAATAACAAGTGCCAGGGCAGAAACTCCTGAGATAGACAGTAGAAGAACAGATGACAATGACTGAACATGAAGTTCTAAGTAAATCACACAAAATTGACAAAGCCCTAGCCAAACTAACTGATGGAAGAAAGAGGAATAAGAGAGGAGAGAGAGAGAGAGAGAGAGAGAGAGAGAGAGAGAGAGAGAGAGAGGAAGAAGAAGAAGGAGGAAGGGAGGGAAGGAGGGAAAGAGGGAAGGAGGGAGGGAGGGAGGGAAAAGATACAGAGATAGACAGAAAAAGACAGAGGGAGACAGACAGACACAGAGAGACAGAGAACCAGAAAGAATACAGAGACAGGGACAAACAAACATAGAGATAGAGAGACAGAGAAAGCCATTCAACACACATAGAGTACACAGTTAATACATTTAGAGATGAAATGGAACATACTCCAGTGCATTAATCACAGAGAAATCCAAAGGATCATTAGGGAATATTTTGAAAATCTATATTCCAAAAATCTGGAAAAATCTAAAAGAAATAGAGGAATTCCTAGACACATATTACCTATAAATTAAGAAGCTTTGAAATGATTGATACTGTAAAAAGTCTTCTACTAAGTAAAAATCTAGTACCATAAAGGGTCATAGCTAAATTCTACCAAACCTTTAGGAAAAGCAAACAATGTTCCTCAAACAGTTCCATAAAATAAAATCGTCAATACTCATGCTATGAAGTCATCATTATCCTGATACCAAAACTGGAAGTATACAACAAATTTAAAAAATAAAAACCTTATGGACCAATTTTCCTTCTGAATACAATGCAAAAATTCTGAAAAAAAAATGATGTGTCTTAGTGTTCATCATCATTTATTTGCTTGCACCACCTGCGTGCCTGGTGCATGTAGAGGTCAGAAGAGCGTCTCAGATCTCCAGGAACTAGTTACTATTGTGAGCCACGATGTGAACCTTCTGCAAGTGCTGCAAATACTCTTAACCATGGTGCTATCTCTCCAGCCCCTCAAGAAAAATTTTACAAGTAAATCCCAAGAACTCATGAAGAAGATCACATACTGTGATCAAGTTGGTTGCCTTCTATGGATTCAAGAATTGTTCAACATACAATAAGTAACAAGTGTAATATACCACATAAACTTAAAGACATATATCACATAATCATTTCATCAAATTCAGAAAAGGCCTTTGGCAAAGTTCAACATTTTTTCTTATATCAAAGCCTTGAAATACTATGAATAGAAGGAACATACCTTCTAATAAAGGCATAATAAAGACTGAAAGGAAACATGTAGCTGATTCTATATAAAATAGGGAAAAACTAAAAGTATATTCTCAAAAATCAAGAATGAGACAGGAGTACTAGGTGGTTTGAATGAGAATGACATCCATAGGCAAGTATGTTTGAATGCCTGGTCAACAGTTGGTGAGACTGTCTGAGGGTTAGGGGGTGTATCTTGTTGGAGGATGTGTGGCTTTGTTGGACAAGGTCTGTTACTGGGAGTCGCTTCTTAGGCTCAAGAAGCCCAGGCCACTCCCTCAGCCTCCTGTCTATGAATCAGAATGTAAAGCCCCAACTACTGCTCTAGTGCCATACCTACCAGCCTGCTGCCATGCTCCTGGCATCATGATCATGGACTCTAACCTTCTATAATTATGAGCTCCAATGAACTCATGGTCATGGTCATAGTCATAGGCATCTCTACAGTAGTAAAAAAGTAAGAGAGGTACCCACTCTTATTCAAAATAATCTCAAAGTTTTAGCTACAGCAGCAGATAAAAAAATAAATTAAAGTGATATAAATAGAAAAAAAGAAATTAAAGTATCCTTATCTGTAGATGACATACCCTACATTTAAAGACCCTAATTGTAAAGGCCCTTTCTGCCCCACGATCGGGAGACGCTTTGTATCCGCCAGGCACTGCTGCTCCCATCCGCTGGTCAGGGTCTAGCAAGAGAGAGTGTGGGAGGGGCAAGAGATGTGAAGAATGGAGACAAGACAGAGTCTGATCAAGTCTCGTTTATTGAAAGGAAATCCCGGGTATTTATACCCTTTATCACGTGCCTTTCCCTCATGGATAAGCACAGCTGAAGGCACTACATCATGTGCCTTGCAGCGTGGAGACCACGTTCGCCTTGCAGCTGGGGGCACAAAGTAGCAAAACAAGATATGTGAGAAAAACAAGATGTTTATCAGAGTGTGCTTAGCTGTTGTAGGCTGTTGAAAACAAGTCTTTTGTCAGGGTATATGGTTCGAGATGGCTGCAAAGATGATAGCTGCTCTCTGCTAGAAGTCAGCTCCCAACACCTAGTGACTCCACCAGAATACTCTGTCAGACTTGATAAAGATTTTCAGCATAATACAGCATCAGTGAACAAAAGCCAGTATTCGTTCTGTATCCCAATAATGGATTTGCTACAAATGAAATCAGGAAAATAAACTCATTCACAATAGTTTCAAAAACTAAAATATTGAGGAATATAATGGAGGAGGTGAAAGACCTCTACAGTAAGACCTCTACAGTGAGACATCTACAGTGGAGACTCTACATGTCAAATCTCTAACAGTCAGACCTCTAAATTAAGAACTCTACAGTGAGACCACTATAGTGAGACCGCTACAGTGAGACCTCTACAGTGAGACCTCTACAGTGAGAACTCTAAAATTAGACATCTACAGTGAGAACTCTACAATGAGAACTCTACAGTGAGAACTCTACAGTGAGACCTCTACACTGAGACCTCTACAGAGAGATTTCTACAGTGAATATGCTACAATGAAAAACTGTAAATCTCTGGGGAAAATTGAAGATTTTTTTAAATGAAAAAAATTCATTTGCTTGTTGATTGATAGAATTAATATTGTATAAATGGTTGGATATATGAGCAAAACTGACCTATAGATCCAATGAAATTCACATAAAATATCTTTTTTCTAAAATGAAATTGGTCTAAAAAATGTACCCTCAATTCAACAAGACTAAGCCTTTGGGAAAAAAAACTTGAAGGAAAAAGACATTATCATTCTTCTTTTGAAGTATAAACTTCTATGGGTTTATTCCTTAAAAAATTTTTTTTACAAATTCTTTGAGAATCTCATATAATATATTTTGATCATATTCAGTGTCTCCCCCAATTTCTCCCTTATCTACCCTCTTTCTCTACTCAACCAACTTTGTGTTTTCTCTTTTTGTAACCAATTTACTCAAATTTTCACTGCCCATATAGTTTAAGGTGTATGGTCATCTGATAACACAATCAATTCACCAGGATTTACAACCTTAAACCAAACAAACAGTCCCTCTCCTGGTTGCTATCAATCTCCAACAGTTCCTCAACTGGTGATAGAACTCCTTATGCACTCCTTCCCATGTTGGAATTTTATCTTCTTGAGCTTGTGTAGGCTGTGTGCATGTTGTTACAACTGCTGTGAGTTCACATGTTTTGGACCCCTCTTCAAACTATGTTAATCATCTATTGCATAAAGAAACTTCACTATGAAAATTGAAAGATACTTTTTAATCCCTTATACCACTACATTCTATCTGTCCTCCTTGAAAGACACCTTCCATGGCATGGTATCTTACCAATTTTACTGACATCTATGACATCTAGGAGTGTTTCAAGTAAAATGTATAAATCTGTACATTGAAAGCTAATGAACACAAATGAGAGGAAACATGCTGTATTTGTCTAGATCTGGCTTATGTCACAAATAATAATTGTTTCCAGCCCTACAAATTTACCTGTGAATTTCAAGCTTCATTTTTCCTCATCAGATGAATAATATTTCACTGCAAAGATGTACTATATTTTCATTATCCATTCATTAATTAATGGATATCTTGATTGTTGCCATTTCTGGCTGTTGTCAATAGAGCAGCAATGAACAAGGATGATCAAGTATTTGTACAATAGGATATAGTATTCCTTGGGTGTATTCTCCAATTGTTACAGTTGACCGGGGGTAGATCTATTTCTTGCACTCAAAAAAATCTCCACAATGATGTCCACAGTGGCTGCACCAGTTTGCACTTCTACCGGCTGTGAATAATGGCTTCCCTATCCCCACACTCACACAGCATGTGTACTCATTATTTTTCAGGTCTTATCCATTCTTACTTGGGTATGATGAAATCTCAACATAATTTTAATTTACATTTCCATCAGGTTTAAGTACATTGAACATTTTTCTTGGCCATTCATATTTCATCTTTGAGAACTCTCTGCTTAATTCTATGTTGATTTTCAAATGTAACATTTTGTTTTCTGTTGTGTAAATATTTGTGCTCTGCTTTCTAGGTATTAACCCTCTGTCAGATGTATGGCTTGTAAAAAAAAAAAACCTTCCCTATTAGGCAAGCTGCATCTTCACTTGAATAGTGGTGTCCTTTGCTGAACAGAAACTGTTCAGAAACTTATTTCCTATGTGAAAGTTCAAGCATGAACTACCTTCTGCTTTATCAGATTCAGAGTATTGGTCCTATGATGAAGTCCTTGATTTCTTTGAAGCTGAGTTTTGTGAAAGGTAAGATGTAAGAATCTATTTTACTCTTCACATAGAGCTATTTGTTTAACCAATACCATTTGTTGAAAGTGCTGTCTTTTCTCTATTGTATATAATTGGCCTCTGTCAAAACGAAGGTGGTTGGTTGTATGACTGTGCATATGTGTGCCTTCAATCCTATTCCATTTATCAACAAGTCTCTTTTCATCCCAGTACCATGTCAGTACCATTCCCATTACTATAGCTCTGTAGGACAGCATTTTATTGTTGTTGTTCAAAATTATTTTGCCTGTCTTGGTTCCTGTGTATTTCCCTATAAGATGTTAAGAGTTAATTCTTCAATTTATATAAAGAATTACCTTGGAGTTTTGGTGACAATTGCATTGAATCTGTGGATTACTTTTGGTAGGATGGCCATGCTCAAACTACTACTTCCAATACCCCATAAGAAAGGGAGGTCTTTCCATCTTCTAATACCTTATTACATTTCTTTCTTCAGTATCTTAAAGTTTTTTTGTACAAGTCTTTCACTTCCATGATATCTTCCCACAACTGTCCCGTGACTGTGGAGAAGACACCAGACCAAGGCAACTCTTATTAAAGAAAGCATTTAACTGGGAGCTTGCTTGCAGTTTCAGAGGTTTAATCCATTATCAAAGTTTCTGTAAGGCAAAGGACACTGTCAATAGGACAAAACGGCAACCAACAGATTGGGAAAAGATCTTTACCAATCTTGCATCCGATAGAGGACTAATACCAATATATACAAAGAACTCAAGAAATTAGACTCTAGACAGCCAATAACCCTATTAAAAAATGGGGTAGAGCTAAACAAAGAATTCTCAACTGAGGAAATACGAATGGCCGAGAAGCACCTAAAGAAATGTTCAGCATCCTTGGTCATCAGGGAAATGCAAATCAAAACAACCCTGAGATTCCACCTCACACCAGTCAGAATGGCTAAAATCAAAAACTCAGGTGATAGCAGATGCTGGAGAGGATGTGGAGAAAGAGGAACACTCCTCCATTGTTGGTGGATTGCAAGATGGTGCAACCACTATGGAAAACAGTCTGGCGGTTCTCGGAAAATTGGATATATCACTACCTGAGGACCCAGCTATACCACTCCTGGGTATATATCCAAAGATGCTCTAACACATAACAAGGACATATGCGCCACTATGTTAATCCATTATCATCATACAAGGAACATGTAGGCAAACATGATGTGCAGAAGTAACTGAGCTACATTTCTGATTCACAAGCTGAGGAGACTGGCTTGCTGAGGTCAGTAATTCTATTTTGGTCAAGCTTCAAGAATGGCATATATAGCTTGATCATGCTAGCCCTTTTTTGTCCTGGGAATACTTATTCCTGCCCATGTGTTAAAGCTTGTCTTTAACAACATTAACATGTTGGCAGCCAAAGTAAATGGTTTCAACCTGAAAATGGACCCCAGACAGAGTTATTAAATTAACAGCTGGCAAGACAAGACATAGACAAGTACAGTCTTGTTTATAAAATAAAAAAGGGGAGAGGTGGAGAGCTTTTGGGGCTGCTTGACAAGAATCTAATATGGGCCAAGAACAAGGAAGTAGGCTTTAGGCAGGAATCTGACATTAGGCTAGAACAAAGAAGTAATTTTAGCAGGAATCTAAATATTAGGCTAAAACAAAAAAAAAAATTGAGACAGGAATCTTAATTTTAGGCTAGAACAAGGAAGTAGGCTTCAGACATGAAAATGACTTTGGGCTAGGATAGGGAAGTTGCTCAGATATTTTGGTCATCTGATAAGCCCTTAGAAACAGTGATCACAGGAATGTTCTTAGAATTTTGTTTATTGTCTTGCTTGTTCCTTGACTATTTGTATCTGTTGTATTGCTAGTTCCTCAAACTAAGACTGACCTTAATATTTACATGAATTAAAATAATATAAAAGCAAAAAAGGAGGGATGGGGTGGAGAGAGGGAGAGGATGAGGGAGAGTAAGAGGAGAAGAGAGAGAGAGAGAGAGGAGAGAGAGAGAGAGAGAGAGAGAGAGAGAGAGAGAGAGAGAGAGAGAGAGAGAGTGGCTCTGGTACTAGTATGGGCTTTTGAAACCTCAAAGCTCACCTGGAGTGACACACTCCCTTCAAGACCACACCTTCCAATCCTTCTAACACTAACTCCTTGATAAGAGTTTCACTCCCTGGTGATTAAATACTTAAATATACAAGCCTATAGAAGCCATCTTTTCAAACCACCATTATTTATTTCAATATATTTTTGAGGCTATTTTCAATTAGGTATTTTTCCATGACTTCTTTCTTGGTATGACTGCTACTTGTTTAGGCAATAGCTACTATTTTCTCTGTGTTAATTTTATATCTTGCTAAATAAGTTTGTCAGTTGTAAAATTTCTGGTGTAGTCACTAATATATAACATCCTATTATCTGCCAATAAAGATACTTTAAGTTCTTTCTCTCCTATTTGTATTTCATTTTAACCTTCACTTTTCCTACTGATTTAAATGAGAAATCAAACACAATGTTTCACAAAAGTGAGACTATGTCCTTTCTCTAACCTTTAGGAAATGATTAGAGTTTTTTTTTTTTTGTTTGTTTGTTTGTTTGTTTGTTTCCATATTTATGATTTTTCTTAAAAAGCCTGTTCCACATCTAGTAAAATGATCACCTCATTTCTGTCCTAGATTCTATTTATGTGGTGAATTACATTTGTTGAACCATTCATGCATCTGAAGTGAGCATGATAATTGTTTGATGTGCTTTTTAAAAATGAGTTAAATTCACCTTTATTTATGTATTTGTAAATTCAAAATAATAACATTGTATAAATGGTAATAGTTGTGCTAATATGCATTCAATTTGTATGAGACAATGAGATATTAAGGCTTCCAGTTTAATGTTTTTATGGGATTCCTGAGTGTGGGAATGAGTGGCCCTCTGATTCTTATGCCTTTTCTTGGTCTCTTTTCCTTCTGTTTGCTTGTCTTGTCCAACTCCAATACGATAATTTTGTTTTCTTATTATACATTTTTGTTTCATTATTATCCCTAAGAAGATCTTCCTTTTCTAATGAGAGATAGAAACTGAGTGGATCTGGATGAAAAGGGAGGTGGGGTAGAACTGGAAGGAGTACAGGAAAGGGAAACCATAATTATGGGTGTGTGTGTGTGTGTGTGTGTGTGTGTGTGTGTGTGTGTGTAAAAAGAATCCATTTTCAATAAAAGGGAAAAATGAAAAATATATACATAATCACTTAATAATCTTCATTTTTCTAGAATTAATTCTATATTAAACTAAGATTTATATTATAGGAATATTATTTCATACTAGACTAATATTTTTCTATGGAAAGAAGAGTTTCTACTTATTCTTTGTATAAGTAAGTATTAAGTAGATGTGTATTTGAATTCAGTTTCCAGGTATTTTATTGAGGATATTTATGAATGTGTTTACCAGAAATACTGGCTGTAATTTTCTTTTTTATAGTTGTTGAGTCTTTATAAGACCATGGTGTCAGAGTAATGCTAGATTTTTTAAAAAATTTGGAAATGTTTCTCTTTTTTTTTTTTGAACACACTTAACAGATTTAATATGTTTGTGCACAACACAGTCCAAAAGGGAAGAACATGGAAGCCATCATTTAATCTAAGCCTCCTTAGTAAATGTGCTTTCCATATATGTACAATTGGAAATGTTTCTTTTTTCTGTTCTATGGAATAATTTGAGGAGTATTGGTGCTAGCTCTTATTTGAAGATCTGGTAGAATTCTTAGTGGAATTTTCCAACATTGGGATTATTATTTATTATTATTATTATTATTAATTTTGGAGATAGGAAATTGAAGCTTCTGTTACATTGGCTTTTCTGAGTCTATGTTAAATTATTTACTTCATCTCAATTTAATTTTTTTGGTCACACATGTCTAGAAATTTACCCATTTCTTTTAGATTTTCTAGTTTGGTGCTCTGAATTTCCTCAGTGTTTTTTTTTATAAAGTCTCCTTTTTCTTCTCTAATTTAATTAATTTGGATCCTCTTTTTGTTTGCTTGTTTTGGTTAATTTATCTAATTGTTTGTCATTCTTGTTAATCTTCGCAAAGAATCATCTCTTCATTGTATTGCTTCTTTGTTTTGAGTTTGTTTGTTCTTTGTTTTTACTTTCCTAGTTTATGCCCTGTTTTTGATGGTTTCTTCAAGTTTAAGGTTTGAGAATGTTTGTTCTAATTTTTCCAAGGCTGTCAAGTGAATCATTAAATCTTAAATTTGAGAGCTCTCAATTGGATGTAGTCCCTTTGTGTTATGAACTTTTCTCTGAAGACTGTCTTTATTGTGCCCTGTGAAGTCTGATATGTTGTTTTCATTTCAATTCAACATTAAGAATTCTTTAACTTACTTCTTGGTTTCATTCTTGACACAGTTTTCAGTCATAATGTGTTATCTAGTCTGCACACATTTGTTTTCTTTCGGTAGTTCTATTGATGTTGATATTCAGGTTTATTCTATTTTGATCTAACAGAGTTCAGAATGTTATTTCAAATTTCTTCTTTCTGTTGAGACTTACTTTGTGTCTATCTTGTGTCCTAGTATGTGGTGATTTTAAAGATGATTCCATGGGATGCTGAGAAGAAAATGTATTTTTTATTATTTAGCTAAAATGTTCTGTACATATCTGTTTAGTTTCATTGAACTTAGTTATTAGTTATCTCTTATATTGGAAATATTTCTGCTTACTTTTTTTCTAGAAGAGTTATTTATTGATAAGAGTGTGATACAGAAGTCACTACTATCATGATACTTTGATTAATATGTGATTTAGATTGATTAGTATTACTTCTAGGAAATTAGATGTCCCTGTGTTTGGTGTATATATGTTTACATTGAGATATCTTGTTGATAGATTTTCTTCCTTTAGCAAATAGGAAGTGTCCTTCCTGATTTCTTCTTACTGGTTTTGGTTTGAAGTCTATTTGTCAGACATTAGAATCACTGCAACTCATTTGTTTGTTTGTTTGTTTGTTCCATTTACTAGAGATATCTTTTGCCATTTTTTTACCATAAGGTGGTATCTATCATTATTGGTGAGATACATCTCCTGGAGGCAACAAGAAGATTGATACTGTTTCTAATCCAATATGTTACTCTATGTCATTTTATTGGAGCAATTCAGACCATGAAAATCATGAATGAGCAATAGATATTATTTCCTGACATTTGTTACATTGTGGTATGTTTTGACATTTTTTTACAAAAGGTCCCAGCTTCTGTTGAGTAGGCTAATTGTATATACAATTCTTAATCTACTATTATCACAGAATGTTTCTCTTATGGTGATGACTCACAGTTTTGCTTGGTATTGTAGCCAAGGCTGATATTTTGGTCTTTTATGACTTGTAGAATATCAGTCCAAACACTTCTGATTTTTAAAGTCTCCATTGAAAAATCATCGTTGTGGCCAAAGCAATGGCTCAGAAATGAAGAACTCTTGCTGTTTTTTCAGAGGATGGGAATTGAGTTCACAGTACTCACATAATGACTGACAACCATCTGTAAAACAGTTTCAGGGAATCCTATCTTCTGACTTCTTCAAGCACTGCATATATGTGGTGCACATACAGACAAGCAACACATATACATATAAATTTAAAATAAACTTTAGTGAAGAAAAATTGGATATTACCCTGATTGGCCTGCATTTATATGTGATATATTCTTCCTCTCTATCAGTTTTCAATATCCTTTCTTTGTTCTTTGTTCTTGTTTTTAATATCTTTGTTCATGCATTTAAAGCTTGATTGCAGACAGGAGTTTCTCATAAGGTCCTGTCTATTTGCTGTCATATATGCATTTTGACCCTTGATCTCTTTTCTTGGATTATGTAAAATCTATAATTTTGTTGAAAATATTTTCTGTGGTTTTGACCAGAGTTTCTTTTTTTACTTATATATCTATAATTTGTAGTTTGGTATTCTTATAGTGTTCTAGAGTTCTGTTGTCCTGATCATGGGTTTTTAAGATTTAACCTTTTTTTCTGACTGCATAGTCAAATTCCTCTACTTTGTCTTGAAGACTTGATTTCTCCCTTGCATTTGATGCAACTCACTGGGAAGTCTTTCCTCTGACCTTTATACTTGGCTTTCTGAATTTTTCCTTTTGAGTTTTAATTCTGGTTGGCTTTTCTTCAGAGATTCTAGCTCCTCACAAAATTCTATTTTTCAATCTTAAATTGTTTTCATTATTTCATTCAATTTTTAATATTTTTTGGTCTTCATTCTAGCACATATATTGACTTGAAGCATTTATTCATATTCCCTTTGAGTTCTTAAACATACTTGTTGCTACTTTGAAATCATAGTCTTGAATGTCTCTTAGGGAATGTTAGGATGAGAATATTAATTTTTGGAGAAGAAATATTATCTTGATTATTCATTTATTTTTGAAATGTAAAGTATGTATGTGGAATTAGAAATGAGTAGGATTTCTTGGTGTAGATACCTGACCTCTCTTGTGTTGAGTAGGTGTTTGGATCTCTGTCTTTTGTTATTCCAACTGATCAGATTTTAGAGCAGATGAATAGGATTTCAGTTTCACTATTTGGCCACTCAAAGTAAATTGTATTAGATCTGTAGGTGTTTGAAGAGGGCTCAGAAGTGGTCCCAGTTCAGCTAGAACTGGATGAATTTGTTGATTTCAAGAGCAGACTTTCATTTGAGTAAGAAGATTCTCACTGTCAATACTCAGAAGTCTGAATGAAGTAGGCAGGACCCACCCACAAGCAGTGGGAGTGAGCAGAGTAATGACAGGAATCTGAAATTCTATCTGAAGGGAAGAGACTGGCAGGCAGATGAGACATGTGATTTTTGGGAGCCAATGGGGAGTAGGTGAGCTGAAGTGGGAAACTTGGAGAATAATGAATGGCAAAAGGAAAGGCAGGCAAGCATAGAATACTTAGTCCTCAAGCTGGAAGCAAGACTGAAGAGTCTAGAGTGAGATGGGAGAAGCTGATAGGTGTGGGACACATGGTCCTCAGGCAGATGTTGAGAGTGGATAAAGTTAGCAATGGACATCTGGGTTCCCCACCTAGGGAGAAGTAGGAGGCAGGATCAGGACATATGGTCCTCACACAGACAATGCAGGGTGGATGCAGATTCTTATATTATCCAAAATCACCTATAGATCCAATACAATCCACACTAAAATTTTGATTAAATTCTCCACTAAAGTATAGAAACAATCCTCAAATCTACACGAAGGCCAATGACTCCAAGTAGCCTAACAGAAAGCAATTCTGGAGGACCTCAAATTATGTACAGACCATAGTAACTACAATTGTTTTGACTGGTAGGAAAACAGACAAAGGACTCAGAAACATTGTTCCACACCTAAGTCATTTTTCAACAAAGATACTTCAGATGCTGGGAATATGGTTTATTTTATAAAGCAATTCTCATGCAAACATGAAGACATGGATTTCAATCCCAAATACCCGTGTAAAAAGCCAGGGACAGTGGCATGCAAATGTAATCCCAGAGTTGGCAAAATGGAAGTAGGGGGATTGCTAAGGATTTCTGTCCAGCCAGTGCAGCTGATTAGTGAGCTCCAAGTTTAATGAGAAGCTATGTCTCAAAAACTAAGGGGAAGGAAGTGATTGACGAAAATCTTCCACACCAACTCTAGCCTTGTGTGGGCATTCACTGATGCATATTTACCCTCACATAAAGCAAGCAAACAAAAGATACATTGTAGAAAAGACAGCCTCTTCAACAAATGATATTGAGAATGCTAGATACCCACATGTAAAATAAATTATATCCATATTTCTCACGATGCCCAAACATCACTTCAAAAATGGATAAAAATCCAGATCTTTCATGCAGAAAAGTTCCTCATATTAGGAAACACATTTTAGGCAATATATAACTAATTTCACAAAACATGGTGAAAATTGATCCTGAGAAGCTAAGGATCTTGAAACCTGAGCACAGCTTGTGATCAAGGCATCTAATACAGTATTTGAGGGAATAAAAAAGCGACCTTTGGATCTACCATCACTTCACCTGGGTGATTAATTTCATATTTTTTTTTTTTTTTGCTTTACACACCCTGCCATAAACTTTTGTATTTACACTTTCTTGTAACTGACTTCATGACATTTGTTCTTGCTTAATAATAATCAGTTAACAGCAAGGGCAGGTGTTCTCAAGGGTGCAGCCTTTCCACGGCATAAAACTAAACAGTTTTTAAAAATCATTGTAAAAAAAATGTAAAGATAAAACTGCCCCACTCTAGTGTCTGAATGAAATACAGTGTAACTGGACAAAGAAAAAGCCAAGAAGAGAGAAGGTCAAGGGCAAAATTTGACCTGACATACCGCTCTAGACCAGTGGTTCTCAATCTGTAAGTCGTGACTCCTTTGGGGGTCGCGTATCAGATACCCTGCATATCATATATTTACAGTATAATTCATAACGGTAGCAAACTTACAATTATGAAGTCCAATGTTATGACTGGGAGCATGGCAACATGGGGAACTGTATCAAAGGGTCTCAGCATTAGGAAGGATAAGAACCACTGCTCTGGACTGATTTGTCACTCTGCCTCTCAAGGCTTGCATTTGATCTGTCTCTCTGTGACATGGCTACCTACAGAATTTATGAGTAAACATTTGAACTGCTAGAGTAGTTTGTCCATTTTTCCTGGTCAAAGAAGGGGGAGATAGAACCTGTAGAGACCATCTCCAATTGATAGGCGCAGCCACCAGTCGATGGATGGGGCCACCCACCCATCTCAAAATTTTTAACCAAGAAATATTCCTGTCCAAAGGAAGAACATGGCCAAAAAAAATGGAACAGAGACTGAAGGAAGAGCCAACTGGGGACTGCTCCACCTGGAGATACATCATGTCTGCAAACACCAAACACAGCACTGTTACTGTGGTCAAGAGGTGCTTGCTGACAGGAACCTGGTGTGGCAGTTCCTTGGGAGGTCCAGCCAGCAACTGGACAATGCAGATTTGGATGCTTGGAGCCAACCATTAGAGTGAGCTCAGGGAACCTGGTAGGGAGCTGGCAGAAGAATTGGAGGAGAAGAGGGATATTGCAACCCCATTGGAAGAATAACATAGGTTGGCCTGACCATACAGTTCTCCCAGAGACTAGACCACCAACCAAGGAGTGTACCTTGAGGGATCCAGATACATATGTAGCAGAGGGTGGCCTTGCCTGACAGTAATGGGAGGGGAGGCCCTTGGTCCTGGGGAGGTTTGATGCCCCAGAGTAGGGGGATGCTGGAGCGGTGGGGTAGGGAGAGCGTAGGTAGATGGGAGAGCACCTTCATACAGGCAAAGGGGAGGGGAGAGGAGGGCAGATGTGAGATAGGGGGTTGGTGGAGGGGTAACTGGGAGGTGGGATATTATTGATATGTAAATGAATGGAATGATGAGTAAAAGAAAAAGAAAAATTTCAAATGACAGCACGCGTTGATGAGGATGTGGAGAAAGAGGAACACTCTTCCATTGTTGCTGGAATTGTGAACTTGTGCAACCACTCTGGAAATCAATCTGGTAATTTCTCAGAAAATTGTGAATAGTTCTCCCCCCAAGACTTGGAGTATACCATTCCTGGGCATATAACCAAAAGTCATTCCACTATACCATATGGACACATGCACCTGTATATTTATAGCAGCTTTATTCATAATACCTAGAAATTGGAAACAACCCAGATGGCCCTCAACTGAAGAATGGATACAGAAAATGTGATTCATTTACACAATGGAATACTATTCAGCTATTCAAAACAAGAACATCATGTGTTTTGCAGGCAAATGGATGGCACTAGAAAATATTACCCTGAGTAAGACAGAAGTCTAGCATAACTGTCCTCTGAATAGCTGACTGAAACAGATACAGAGACCCACAGCCAAACGCTGGACAGAGCCCGGGGAGTCTTATGGAAGAGTTGGGGGAAGGATTGAAGGCCATGAGGGTGTAGAAATACCAACAGTGTCAACTATACTGGACCTCTGGGAGCTCTCCGAAACTGAGCCACCAACCAAAGAGCACACACAGGCAAGATGGAGACATCCCCAGCATCATCCTCCAAATACCACCCCCGTACCCCACACATACATAGCAGAGGACTGTCTTGTCCTGCTGCAGTGGGAGGGGATGTGCCTAATCCTGCAGAGACTTGATGTGCCCAGGATGGGAGGATATGGGGGTGGGGAGGATATGGGAAAGTGGGATCCCACCATCTTAAAGAAAAAGGGGAGGAGAAAGAGGGAGGGACTCTCTAAGGGGGCAGTATTTGAGGTGTAAATAAATAAGTAAATTTAAAAAAAGTTTGTCCAGCTTTGCAAAGTCACAGGTTACTGCTTCACTTCTCGACCGTTGTACTCTCATCTATAGATAGAGTCTTCACTTATAAGAGTGTTCTCTTGCCTCCCCTGCTCAGTTTACAAATAGGCTATCTATTCGTTATACAATCTCCAAGCACTGCAGTTCAAATTCCCTTCAAAATGGTAGGTTTATGTTTTCATTCTGTATTTTTATAGCCCAGCTTCATCACATTGGCTTTTATAAGGTGATTTGTGTGTCTCTTTAAAAGGCGTCTCCATGCCACTTAGTCTTTTCTCCAGACGAATCATGCCCAAGGGTAATCTTTAAACCACAAAGATATTAATCATTATTAAAAATTAATGTGGTAACCGAGGAAGCACATAGTCTAATATTAGATTACTCACTTGTATCAGTTTAATAAGTATTTGGGGTTTTAAGAAAGTGACATTGAAGACCCTCTTGATCTAAAGGATAAACTTAAATTAATTGAGTTCTCAGAGCAACGATGGGGTTTAGGATGAATAAGGTGAACACAATATGAGAACAGGAAGAAGAAAGTCGCCTACATCAGGGTAACTATGGTTGACTAGAGAAGTACAGAGCTAGCAGAAACAATTTACTAAGAGGATACATCTTACTAGACATAAAATTGAAGCTGGGTAGGAAATGCGGATGTGAAATTCATATCTGTAAATCCCAACCTAAAGGCTCAAAGACTTCTTAATTTTTTTTTTAAGTGAACTTTTTATGATAAAGTACTATATTGAACCTTAGTTGTGGTTTTTTTTATTAATTAATTGCACGTAGTTGCACGTAGAACCGTGAATCTGCTGAAATGCTTTTCTTATGCAAGAAGCAGACAATAACTTGGAGAGTGGATTATCCAGAAGGGATAGCGTATGTCTCATCAAGATCTCTCATGAGAGAGGGCGTTGTCTCATCTAACTGCAAAATCTTGCATCAGTAAGGTATGGATCAATCCAAGTTTCAGTCTTTCCAGGCCTCTTTACTTCAACCCTGCACACCTCTACAGGTGGCCTTTGATCTCAGACTGTCTCCCGCAAAGTTAGCTTTCACAGTGTTCTGTTTCCTGACTCAAACTTTGTGGGAGAAAATATGAACTTCTCTAGCAAACAGAAGTTCTTGTCTCCACTAGGATGAGACTAAATTAGGACATGTGTCTAGGCTTAAATCAATCTGCTCCAAGAAATGGTGTTACCTGCAAAGAAATTCAACCTTCCAGTCCATCCATTCCTTCTGGTAAATTCTGTTGATTCCTGGACACTGCTGAAATGCAACAACAACAATGACAACAAACCATCACAATCAACCCCTCTCAGGAAGATGTTCCTTGGGTTCTACATATGACTGTGTCACACTGTCTTTGCTTCCACTACCAAGTAAGCACTCTACTTTTTCACCAACATTGAAGCTAACAAAAACTAAGTAGATGGTTCTCTTGTATTACCTATGCCTCTTTTGTCCATTTTTTTTTTTGAGACATGGTCTCACTCTGTAGCTCAAGTTAGTCTTAAATTTTCTAGTATTAGATTATCTACATGTGTCCATAATCAGCTTACCTCTTGTTATTTCTAAAGAATTTTACCCCAGCACTCAGGAGGTCGAGGTAAGAGGATCATCAGAAACTACATTGTAAGACTCTGTCTCAAATAAAACAAAACAGAATTTTACTCTTATATCTTCAATCTGAGAGACTAATTATACTCAACATAAATGTAGCTGAGGAATTAAAATTATTTTGCTGTTAAAATGTTTAATTGCCAGAATAAATACTAAGCATGAAGACTTGTAACAACAAATTTAATTAAAAAAAAATAAATTCAAACCATGGCCTTATGATTTGACTAGACGTGAGAAACACTTGGCTACTTTAAACTTCGTGTTACGTATGGAGAATAGCAGTCCACTGATGACATCCACTGAGACATCATTCATAGAGAAGTGTAAGACCCATACAAAGTATATGATTTATTAATAGCAGTAACATACAATCCACCACAGCAAGTGACACCCAAAGTTTAATTGATTTAATATTAGATAGGCAGGCTTGAAAATATTTGAGTTATAGCAGATCATTAGACATTGAGACTACCTAATAGACTAGGAAGCTATTGTCAACAGATCACTCGTTTTTCAAATGTTGTAAATTTAATAGCACTCTATAGACTATTTAGAAGCAGTTTTATACCCACAGATAAACTAAATACAGAGACAAAAATATGTTTTTAAAAACATTTTTATTGATTCTTTGTGAATATCACATCACATACTCCAATCCTACTCATCTCCCTGATCTGTCCTGTCTACCCTGCACCCTTTCACCCTCTACCACAAAAGAAAATTTAAAAAAAATAAAATTAAAAAAAAAAATCAAACAACAAATAAAAAGTATGTGGTGAAGCTGTTGTGTGTCAGTGTGTCCCACAGGGCACCCTTTTTCCCACACTTCTTCTCTTGCAAATAGTCATTGCAGTGAGTTATTGGTCCGTCTTCTGCTGCACCATCAACACTGGATCCTCACTGGGAGTCCTCTTGAACATCCTGTTGTTGCTATGTGCCATGGAGATCAAAATTATGTTTTGAACTACCATATTCCCTAATGCATTTAACTGGTAATATAAGTCTGAGGGAAATCAGAAAGCATTTAATAATAATGATCAGTTTGTTCTTATAATGTTAACTGAATGACTATTCTCCCTGTAAAGAATGTCTTTGTATCCACTTGAAATAAAGAATTGAAACAAAACTAAGGCTTCCTCCCTCCATGACCTATTTAGCAATTTATCCATCAACATTTTCCTAGCTATCTTTTCTTGAAAAAGTAAAACAGTCAAACCAAATTACAATAATAAGTAACTGAAAATATCCAATATTAAGCTAATCTCTATTTACTTTTTCTAATTCCAGCATAAAAGAGTGAAAAATGTTGACTACCTGTAGTTAGCCATGGGATGTCATTTGCTTTGAAAGAACTGTTGATCATCCTCAAGCAAATCTGGTGTATAGAAAAACTCTTATAAGAAAACTTTGATATGGAATATTTAATATAAAACATTATCTAAATTATTACAAAGAAAACGTGGTTACACTAGTTACTCTTCAATCATATTAAAGCAAAAAGTTTGGCAACCAACTGGCAACATTACTTACTAATGTCAACTGTATCTCTTAACAGCCACTTATCCTGAGTACAAAAAAAGCAACAAGAAAAGCAATATAGGACACAAATTTCCAGAACAAAGACCTCTGGAAACAAACAAACCTGATTGGTTTTCTTCCATAAACTATTACCATGGCCTTAAGGAATATATTATTTCTAATTTTAATTTTTCCATCAATGAGTAGAGAAAATTAACAGTACCTGCTGCCTAAAGCCATTATAAGGATTAAAGGAAAGGTAATATGTCAAGTACATGCCAGAGTCTCAGCTGAAGACTGAACTATAATACACTTAGCATAAAATAAGATGCAGATAACAAAATGGAGTGGCTAGGAACTGTTGAGACTGACTAGAAATGATCAGCTAGAAGGGAAATAGTAGACTCCCAAGCATCCTTTGGGATCTGAGCACAGAGGAGCTCTGCCCTTGCTTCTGAAGTAGGTTAGAAAATGAAGAGAGTGTCCAAGGCACACACAAACCAGTGTGATTTAGAACAGGAAATGCAGAGACAAGCAATGCTGCTGGCAGTCAACTCGGATGGTCTGATGAACAGGCTGATGAAGATGAGGTACATAACAGGTGGGTAGTGGTTCTATGCAAGGTTAAATAAGAGCAAACTTTTGCTTTTTTCCTTTTATTAATGTCTTATTTTCCTCCTTTATGAGACAAACAGGTCCCCAGTCCATGTTAGCCTTAGATCCATGACTTGCATTGATCAATGGAATAAAGACTGAAGGGGAAGGCAGCAAGATGGCTCATCAGGTACACTATGTATTGAATAGCCAATTACCTGAGCTCCATATCCAGAACTCATGCAAAGCTGGAAGAGAACTGACAACTGAAAGATGTTCTCTGACCTCCACTTACACACCTTGGCAATTGTGTGCATACACACACACACACATACCATATTAACACGAAATAATAACAACGATGAGAATGATGACGTTGATGATGATAATAAATAAAATTTAAAAGAACATAAGAGGCATCATATGCTTAGGAGTAGAGTTACTCTCTGATACCTTAGGGTACACTTCAGTGCTGGACAACCTTCTTACTATCATCTCCACAAACATTTAGTCCATATCTCCTCCTCTTCCTCTTCCTCTTCCTCTTCCTCTGCCTCCTTCTTTTTCACAGCACCAGCAGTAATTTTATTTTCAAATTAACAAGCACTTGTTCCTGGGAAATATTTTTTAAACGTATTTTGCTGTTAAGAAGTTCTTTGGTAAAAAAGGAAAAAAAAAAATGAAAAACAAAACAAAACAAAAAAGAAGTTCTTTGGCCTCCCACCCTGCCCCCATTCCCCAGGATGTCCACAGCCCCATTGTCCTTCCCTGAAAAGCCCCATTCTATGGCTTTCTACCCTATGGCTGATGCTCAACCCAGATGCTCAAGGACCTTCTGACTGCAGAGCTATGCCACCAACTTCTATGGGACACCTTCATCTTAGTAGCCATGAGTGATATGAATATGTAGACTTAGACTGCTTTCTTGAAGTGGCAGGAGTATATTACGCCCCTCCCCCATCTCCCAGCCCTCCTCTCACCCATGCAATTCCCATTGGGTGGAGGCAGTAGTTTGAAACACTTTTTACCTCCCAAAGATTTCGTCCTTCTTAACATGTCTGTCTCATCCAACAGATTCTGGTTTCGTAGAGGAAGCATTGATGGGCATGATAAATCATTCACTGTGCTTATCTGTCGCTGTTAAATTATGGAGTTGTGCCTTAATGTATGCACTGTGAGGTGCTTACAGTAGAATGCCTCTCAGTTCCATGTCCCCATTTTGCTTTTGAGTGAGAGGGTGGCCTGAGCCCAGTTGATATACAGCATACATTGCAAAGAGAACATTTTAACTATCTTCTCCCATGAGCAGGTCTACACTTGGCTCTAACTCCTGACCCCAATCTTAAATTCAATGTAGAATATTCATCTCTGAAGAGCAAGTCTTTGCCACTTTTCCCCCACCAATATCATATGTGGAGAGGGAGGGAAAATTTTATCATTAAACTAAGAACCTTCAGAGTCTCTTAAAACTTGAGTACTTGGAAGTACAGGAGGTGAAGAGATTTTTCAGTGTAAGCATAAATTCACAAAACATTTCTCTGAACATTTTAGAAAAAAAAATGTCTGAAGAGAATGGGCTGATAAACTCATGGTAAATTGAGAGCATCATAAGTTACAAGTACATTTACTCTACCTAGTCTTGCAAACATCGTAGCAGTTTAGCTGTCTACTACAGATCAATTGTCTATCCTATGCTGTGGTGATGGCTGGCAAATGGGGCACACTGTTTAATACTGGGAAGCCACAGCAGCATTAGATAGTATAGTAAAACGCAGTTCCAGGGTGAGAATCAAAAAAAAAAAGCCACAATTCAAAATCCAAAGAAAATATTCTATAGAACAAATGTTGGCTTTACTCTATTATTGCACCAAAACATTATAAACTGAATAATTGTAATTTAAGAAACATCTACTTCACTGTTTTATCTAAGTCCACATTTTTAAAGTGACCACTCCAACTCTACCAGCTATGTACACTAAAACCTCCCCCAAATTGAACACATCCCTGGTGGGGAGTTGACTCTTGTGAATATGGCAGGCGGCCCACTCACTGTCAACAAACAAAAAGTTATCAAAGATTTATCAGAGTTCTCATTCCTTCATTATTAAGTCAAATCAAAGGGCTGAATTACCACTAGTATGTAACGGTTTGTTTATGCTGGTACAGTTCAGGGATTTTTTTTTAAAAACACGTCTTCAGCATCTTCATTTAGAAAAAGAAATTCTAAATATTACCAGCAATTTTTTTCACAATTAGTATAATATATCTAGAGAAGTAAGCCCCTACCTTGTTCTTACTTGAAGAATGTGGTACCACATGGCAATTTGACAACTCCAGACTGGAAAATAGTAGAACATTTCCAAGATAAGAAGTTTATCAATCTAGATATAGAATAGTCACATTTTTGTGGTCTCACCGTCAAGTATAGATTCTAAACCTCTCAGTGGAAAAGTTAAAGCAATCTAGTCTGTGATCACTACCTGTTTTAGCATTTCAAACACTTGCCATTTTTTTTTAAATTAGTAAAAATGTAGTAAAAAGAGACTTGTGTTCCTAAGGATTTACAACTGGTCTTCTGAAAATGTTTCCTGGTAGGTACTGCATGTTCCTTTAAGATTATTGCTCGTTGTAAAAGTGGGCACACACGCCAGGCTGTGCGTTAGGCAGCTTTTACTATGCTCCCCGGGTGTGCCAGATCTCTGAGGCACAGAGCCAACAGTGAAGCTGCCATCATTCAGCAGCATCCGTGCAGACTGTGGTGTGTCAGTGTTTAAGCTTTGGAAACTGTCTCCACCCTTCCTTCAGTAATATTAAACATTAACTTCCAGTTTCCCGAAGTGTTAAAATGGCTCAACTCTAACTTTCTAGCAACGTGAAGAATAATCAAATACTTATTATAAGCTGTATGCTCGTTTTTAAGTGAAATGCTTGCTTCCAGTAATCCTACCATGCAGTAACTGAGTGAGAAGTGAAAATACATAAGCATTAACATTTGCCTTCAGTAGTTGGCTAAAACTTTAAGTTTGCATGATAATGCTCATTCTCAAATCATTTAAATATACAAATTGGGGAATTGTTCAACAAATTATTTTGTGAGTGAGAAACATAATTGGGGTGCTGTTTTAAAGACCTGAAGCAGATAGAAGGAAGGATAGATTATACTGATAGAAAATAGACAACTCAAATGATTTCACAGAAATACTATATGACTATTTTGTAGGCTATTGATGAAAGGAGCATAGTTCCTGCAATAATGAAGGTTGAATATTAAGATGCCTGGTAGAATTTATCATAAAGAAATACGATTGGGCAAGACAAGTGATTTTTACTTAAAATTTGGAAAGGCTACTTAGTTAGATTTTCTTGTATAAGACAGTCTGACAGGTAGCTTTCAACAATCTATTTGAAAGAAACCTATAGAATAGTCATTTGGTACTTTTTAAAAAAAAAAAAAAACAGTTTTTATTCTATAGCCTAGACTGATCTCAAACTCATAGTAATTAATCCTCCTGTCTAATCTCTCAAGTGACAGAATTAGAGGGCTATCACTCCTGGCCTTGCTTTTCTTTGAACATGCATTGTGAAAAGAAATGAACAAAGCTCATTGTTTGATGTGAAAACATTTCCTCCTGCTGAGAAGCTGAGAGTTCCCTTCTTCTCCCTGAGCGGAAGGTTACTATGGTTTGTGCCTCTCAGGCTATGTTCAGTATTCTGTAAAACAGTACCAAGTCTCTTAGGATTCTGAGACACCTGTTAGACATGGCTGCATCTCTTTGATCTCATTTCCTCCCTAGACCTTCTAATACATCTGTCTGTTGGATAATTTCTCAGATGTCATTGTGTTTAGATAGTTGTACTCAGAATATGCATTTAAACTTGCTACTGTCTTTTAAAAAATGTTTTATTATCAAGAATTGCATAAATGTACCAGTTAAAGTAATCCATTTTTCTCTCCACATCCCACCATATTTACCCCAACACAGCACCACCTGACTTACTTTATTTTTTTGATCATGCATTAAGTTCAGCTGCACCTGACATATGTCCATGGGTATGGAGCCATCAGAGCATGGGAAAACTTCCAATAGCCATTCCTCACAAAAAAGTAATTTTCCCTCCCCCAGAAATTATCTACTGCTTCAGTAAAAGGTAGACCTCCAGACCTCCAAGATCATCTACTCCATCTATGCTTGGATTTTGGGCTGGCTTGAGCTTCTACAGGTCTTAGAAAGATGACCACAGCTGCCTTGAATCTGTGATTTCCATAGTCATCTCATGCCCAGAAAATAGTACCCCACAGCACTCTTCCACATCAACTGGCTTTTACATTCTTTCTGCTTCCTTCTTCTGCAATGTGCTCTGAGCCTTGGTAGTCGGGGATTAATAGAGACATCCTGCTTAGGAATAAACACTCTTCTAGGCATGCTCACTAGTTACACATCTGTCCATTGACATCTGTCCATTTCAAAAGAAGCTTCTGTGACCAAGGCTGACAACAGACCAAGACAATGAGTATTAATGTAAATATTCAGAAGGCAATTTGACAACAAGATCACGTAAAAAATAACCACAGTAGATCATACCCCAGGGCCTGTGATCTCCCCAGCCCTTGGCTTCTGATGAGGACCATAGTAACAAGTGTGAGTTCTCTCTTGTGGAGCAGACCTCAAATTCAATTAGAAAATCGTTATTTTCTCCACAACAGTCATATCACTATTATTTCACTAGGCACATCTTGTCTGGTGGGTCAGGATTGCAGCATGCAGGGTATAGGGCTAAGTAAGGCTATCCAGAAGCTTTCATGTTTCAAGGGGTCCAGTTTGTTGATTGCTGTTCTTATTTCTTCCAATTTCCCCGCCAAATCCCACCATATTTCCCTTGACATGGTTCCTCCCAACTTAGTCTTCTCATTTTGATAGCTCAATCCTTTGCTACTGGAGTCTTATTTGGAAAGTCCTTATCTATGTCTGTTAATTGAAAAGTGCTTCCTACTTGATTGTCCGGCGGTCTCAGGGTCTTCCTTTCGGGTCTAATGACGAGGTTCTTGATTATGTGGAGGAAAGTTTTGTTCAGAGGAAGACCTAATGATCTAGGCTCATTTCCCTGCATGCTAAATTTTGGTTTTCAGAAAGCCATCTGGTGTAGATGACGTCTTTTCTACAGTGTGTATCTTTGGCATATTTATTTTAAAAAATCATGTAACTCTAGTTGCATGGACTTATATTTGTGTCTGCTTTCTTTCTGATACCACACACGTTTATTAGTATATTCTATGGGATAAGTTAATGTGAGCTATACTGCTAGCTCCCACAGAATTCCTTTCATGCGTGATGTTTGTGCCTCCATTAACACTTTTTGCGTTGTTGTTTCAACACTTCTGAAGAAGCGTAGAATTTTCAATGGTACTGAGTTGAACCTATAGTTTGCTTTCCATAGGACAGTCATTTCCACAATATAAGTCCTCGCAATCCATGAACATGGAATGCTCTTCATGTTTTGGTGTGTTGCTCAGTTTCATTCTTCAGAGTCCTAAAATTCTCATTACAGAGTTACTACTTCATTTTACTGAATTGGTTTATTTCCAGGCATCTTATTTTGTGAGTGTGGCTATTCAGAATGCGATTGTTTCTCTGATTTTTTTTTGAGTCTGTCATTGGTGTATAGGATGGCTGCTAACTTAATTTTGTATATTGCAACCTTGCTGAATTATTTATCAACTAAATATTTTTTGAGGGGTAGGATGGTGCAAGTATTCCATGTAAAGGATCATATGCAAATAGTGATACCATGACTTCTTTTCCTCTTCATATAATTGTATATCTTTCTCATATCTTATTCCCAAAGCTAAGAGTCTAATCATTGTATTATTGAAGAGTAGAGAGAATAGACAACCTTGCCCTTGTTCCTAATCTAATAGAGAACCTTGAAATCTTTTCTCCATTAAATATCATGCTGACTACAGACTTGTCATATATCACTTTTATGACATTGAGATATACTGTTTCTGTACCTAACCTGTTATGACTTTTATGATAAAAGGATGTTGGATTTTGCTGAAAGAATTTTCTGTGTCTAATGAGGTGACAATGTTATTTCCATCTTCAAGTCTATTTATGTGATCGATAACATTTATTGAATTCCGTATATTCTTAAAATGAAGCACCTAACGTTAGTCATAGTTCTACATGTCTCACTGGAGTTTGACATTTGTTGATTTTATTAACCTTAGTAACATGCTATTAAAACAGTCAACATTTACATTGGCTTCCTTAAGGTCTTAGTTACATTCTGGACTCAAGTTGACCTTTCTGTCAAATAAGATGACCAAGAAATTTTAAAGAAGTATTCTGAAGTAGTTAAGGTAAGATTTTTCTCTGTCTCATAAATGTGCAATTGATTTTTCAACTTCATTGTAAGACTTTACACTTGACCTATTTATTTTTTGAAATAAAATTTTGCCATGTAGACCAGGCTGCCTTGAAGTTGCATCCTCCTGCCTCATCTTCTCCAGTCCTGGGATCATAGGTGTAAACAACTATGCATGAATTCAGTTTGCTTTGCTGTATGTAAGGTTGACCTTTGAACCATGTTTGGTAAGGGCTTAAATATAGACTGTCTGAGTTGTTTGTAACAACTTAAAACAGCTCTCACATAAACTTCACAGCCTAGAAAGGTTTTACAAAAAAGGACGACAAAGTTGGACAGGACAACCCAACATAAAGAAAACATTCCCAAAAGTAGACACAAGAGTCAGAGACCCTCTCATTCTCATACTCAAGAATCCCATAAAAATTCTTAGCTAATTGCTATAATATGCCAAGAAGACCTGTGCTTGCTGATTTAGTCTCTGTGAACTCATAGGAACCTTGCTAAGTTGATTCAGAGGCCCTTGTTCTCCTGGTGGTCTCCATCTTCTTTGGTTCTTACAATATTTCTGTCTCCTCTTCCATGGAATTCCCTGAGCTATGAGGGGAGAAATCTGAGGGAGATTTGACGGAGATCTCCTATTTATATTCTGTACACATAAAGGCATAATGTCTGGCTGTGGGTCTCTGCAAACTTTCCCATTTACCACAGTATGAAACCTCTCTGATGATGACTGAATAAAAGACTGATGTACAATTATAACGGAATATCATTAAGAGTCATTTAATTGCCCCACCCCACCTTTTAGACCAGTGGTATTTTTTTTAACCTTAGTCTCTGGGCTATCTATTCCCTTGTTCTTGGTTACTTAAGCAGTGTCAGGTATGGGTTTCATCTCCTGGAGTTGGACTTAGGTCAAATCAGACAATGATTGGCTAGGATAGTTTTTGCTTCATCTAATTATATTTTATTTTGTCATGATTGGTTATCTCTTAGAAGCCTTGTTTTTTTTTCTAATATAGTCAGAAAGGGAGTGGATCAGGAGGGAAGGGGATGCAAAGGGACTAGGAAGAGTACAAGGATGGGAAGCAATAATTAAGATATATTATACAAGAAAAGACTCTTTTTTTCAAAAAAAAGTAAAAAGCATGTTAGCAATGTATAAACTATTAGGAGACAGTAGTATGTTGTCATTCTGTATCCTAAAATATACAAAAATTCATTAAATGTATTAGGATTTGTGCATATACAGATGTTGCATGATACCATTTGTTTTCAAAAGAAATGTAAACAATTATAAAGATGCAATATTAAGTCATAAATGCAGAGAATTAGCTGTCATACATAAAGAACTACTGTACTTGATTTGTAGTACCCCTTCATTACTGTGGTTAACACAAGTGTTTCCTGTGTTCACTTAAAATATCCTGCAATACTTTTTTTTTAATTTTGTAATTATATTTATGTCCAGAAAACTTATTGTACATTTTTTAACCCAGTTTAGTGGCGAGTTCATTAGCTTTTGCCTTTTCCAGCTTGGCAATACGAGCCACAAACTTAGGACCCAGGACGTTGCCTCTCCAGTGGCGGCAGATCTCATCATAACTGTCACTGTAATTGGTCCTAATAGCTTTCACCAGCTTAGCCAGAGCACCCTTGTCTTCCAAGTTAACCTGTGTGAAGGCAACAGTGGTGTATGTCTTCCTGTGGACCAGGCGCCCCAGCCTGGCCTTCCCCTTGATGATGCAGTAGGGCACCCCCATCTTTCAACACAGGGCAGGCAGGAAAACTACCAGTTCAATGGCGTCTACATCATGGGCAATCACCACCAGCTGAGCCTTCTTGTTCTCCACCAAGGTGGTGACTGTATTGACTCCTGCTCGGAAGACAGGTGGTCTCTTAGTTGGGACATCCCCTTTGCCAGCAGCTTTCTTCTCAGCACTGGCCAGTAGCCTTTGCTTCTTCTCTTGCTTTGTCTCTGACCTGAGTAGCTGTTTGCCTGTCCAGGGCCTGGATGAACTGGTTAACGGCAGGAGGTACTTTGAGCCGCTGCAGCCTGATGTAGCGGGGCCATATAACGAAGCGTGTTAGATCTCTTGGGCTGGATGTCCTGCCCAATGCCTTTTCTCGAACAGAGGATTGACCACCTTTTTGGCCTCCTGTTTCTTGACGACGGCAGGGGCCGGAGCCACCTTCTTCCCCTTGGCCTTCTTTCCTTTGAGCATCTTGCTCGGCTGGAGGAGACAGCCCTGCAATACTTTTGATCACCAGGAAAACAGTCTATCTCTCCAAAAATTAACATGTATTCAGTCAGAAGCAACTGCTCAACTAGTTTTCATCATATGTAATACATACAAGCAAAACATGTTCACTGGCTCTTTATGTTATCAGTAAGGGTTCTAATTGGGAAAAGACTGTAGATGTGGGTTTTGTTTTGTTTTGAGGAGTCCAGAGTTATAGGCAAAAACTTTTCACCCCAACAAGGTTGAGCCTCCAGCTTCTGAGTTGTTCAGGGGTTGGTTTTATTACTTCCAGACATTCATGGCAACGTTTTTGATTAATCATCAACCAATTAGCCAGCTCATCTAACTTTACTCCACTAGGAAATATGATCAGGCGTCCTTCCACAAATGTAGACATCGAATGCATGATTGGGAAGCAAACTGATCCATTTGAAGTCAGGATTCGCCATTTATCATCTGCAGCATGATGTATCTGTTTTTCCTGAATATTCCTCAAATGACAAAAATGTTGCTATCATCATTTGTTGTATTGAAATTTAAATGAGATGTTGTTTGCTAATGGTGTTTAGGACCTGGGATTGGCCAAACTGGTCTACAGAATGAGTTTTTTGTCTTGAAACAATGTACAAAATAAGGTAATTCTTAGGAAAGTATTTTATTTTAAATACATATATACATATGTGTGTGTGTGTGTGTGTGTGTGTGTGTGGTGTGTGTGAATCTATGTGTGGAAGTAGATAGTAGATGAAAAATAAATGATATGCAGATGATGGCTAGATAGACAAGAGATTGGTAGATAAGACAAACAATAACTTGATATGTAATTGATAGAAGATGACATGTAAATATATATATGGAGAAAGATAATAAGTTATAGATGATAGATAGATAGATAGATAGATAGATAGATAGATAGATGATAGATAAAGAAATAGATAGTTAGGTAAAGAGATAGAAGAATGAATCATTATACTGCTCATAGCCGTGAAGAGGAAGACAAGTGAGGCCATTCTTGCTCGCCATGATTGAACATACTTCCACTGGAACTCTAGGATGCATTCAATAAGAAGAAACACTTTTCTCTCAGAAGAGGAAGCCCTTCCTGAGGATATCCATGCACAAGTATCTCACATACAAGCTCTATTTCCATCTCCAAGGATGAGGCTACAACTTTATCTCTTCATATCTCTTAATTTTGCTCTATTGTAACTATCTCACAGCATGGGAAGTGAGATGGAGGCTTTTCACACTATGGTTTGCCTCAACTTGCTGATGCCTCAGAATCCTGCTTGTCCTTAGAAATTGTGACCATTATTAAAGTCAAGCTCTGCCTCAAGTTGGAGTTTTAACATTGTTCTTTCAATAATAATTGTACAAGTGCGGAAGATGGAAAGATCTCCCATGCTCATGGATTGGCAGGATTAATTTAGTAAAAATGGCCACCTTGCCAAAAGCAATCTACAGATTCAATGCAATCCCCATCAAAATTTCAAATCAATTCTTCATAAAAATAGAAAAAGCAATTTACAAATTTATTTGGAATAACAAAAACCCAGGATAGTGAAAACTATTCTCAACAATAAAAGAACTTCTGGGGGAATCACCATCCCTAGCCTCAAACTGTACTACAGAGCAATAGGATAAAAACTGCATGATATTGGTACAGAAACAGGCAGGAAGATCAATGGAATAGAATTGAAGATCCAAAAATGAACCCACACACCTATGGTCACTTGATCTTTGACAAAGGAGCTAAAACCATCCAGTGAAAAAAGGACAACATTTTCAACAAATGGTGCTGGTTCAACTGGAGGTCAGCATGTAGAAAAACGCAACTCAATTCATTCTTATCCCCTTGTACAAAGCTCAAGTTCAAGTGGATAAAGGAACTTCACATAAAGCCAGATACACTGAAACTAATAGAAGAGAAGGTGGGGAAGACCCTTGAATACCTAGGCACAGGGGAAAAGTTCCTGAACAGAACACCAATGGCTTATGCTCTAAGATCAAGAATTGACAAATGAGACCTCATAAAATTGCAAAGCTTCTGTAAGGCAAAGGACACTGTCAATAGGACAAAATGGCAACCAACAGATTGGGAAAAGATCTTTACCAATCCCACATCCGATAGAGGGCTAATATCCAATATATACAAAGAACTCAAGAAATTAGACTCCAGACAACCAAATAACCCTATTAAAAAATGGGGTACAGAACTAAACAAAGAATTCTCAACTGAGGAAAGTCAAATGGCCTAGAAGCACCTTAAGAAATGTTCAACATCCTTAGTCATCAGGGAAATGCAAATCAAAACAACCCTGAGATTCCACCTCACACCAGTCAGAATGGCTAAGATCAAAAGCTCACGTGATAGTAGATGCTGGCGAGGATGTGGAGAAAGAGGAACACTCCTCCATTGTTGGAAGGATTGCAAGATGTTGCAACCACTCTGAAATCAGTCTGGCAGTTCCTCAGAAAATTGAACATAGCATTACCTGAGGACCCAGCTATACCAATCCTGGGCATATACCCAGAAGATGCTCCAACATATAACAAGGACATATGCTCCACTATGTTCATAGCAGTCTTATTTATTATAGCCTGAAGCTGGAAAGAACCCAGATGTCCTTCAACAGAGGAATGGATACAGAAAATGTGGTACATTTACACAATGGAATATTACTCAGCTTTTAAAAGCAATGAATTTGAAAAATTCTTAGGTAAATGGATGGAACTAGAAAATATCATCCTGAGTGAGGTAACCCAATCACAAAGGAACACACATGGTATGCACTAACTGATAAGTGGATATTAGCCCAAAAGCTTGAAATACCCAAGATTCAACTCACAGACCACATGAAGCTCATGAAGAAGGAAGACCAAGTGTGGGTACTTCTGTCCTTCTTAGAAGGAGTAACAAAATACTCAAAGGATCAAATATGGAGACAAAGGGTGGGACAGAAACTTAAGGGGGGCTGTCTGGAGACCATTCCACCTGGATATCCATTCCATGTGCAGTCCCAAAGGTAGACATTGATGTGGATGTCAGGATGTACATGCTGACAGGAGCCTGATATAGCTGTCTCCTTAAAAGTCTGCAAGAGTCTGACATACTCAGAGGAAGATGCTCACAGCTAACCATCAAACTGAGCATGGGTTCCCAATGGAGAAGATAGAGTGAAGGCTGAAGGAGTTGAGAGGATTCGCGACACCATGAGGAAAGCAACAATACCAACCAACCAGAGCTCCCAGGGTCTAAACCACCAACCTGGGAGCTCATAGGGAGGAACCCATGGCTCCATCTGTTTATGTAGGGGAGGATGGCCTTGTTGGGCATAGGTGAGAGAGGAGATCCTTGGTCCCATGAAGGCTGGACAGCGAGTGTGGGGGAATTCAAGGGTGGGGAGGTAGGAGTCGGGGCGGGGGGTAGGTGGGGGCACATCCTCATAGAAACAGGAGGAGGGAGGATGGGATGGGGATTCCTGGGCATGGGTGGGGGGTGAGGTAAGGGGATAACATCTGAAATGTAAATATAATATCCAATTAAAATATATAAAAAAAATAATTATGTTGTGACACTGGCATGCACCTCAGTTGTCTTAGAGACACAGACATGTTCATACAGTTTGATCCTGGAATTATTCTTAACCATTACAGACTGTTCACCTGCAAGCCTTTGTGTCTGAAGGTATTCTGAAACCACATCTCCATTCTCATAAAGAAAAGACATAATTTATTTTGTTTGCAAAGACAGAAAAAAATTTAAGAACTCAGAGTTGATGTCTAAAAATAAATAAATAATTGTACCAGTGAGTGTTTTTAAAACACTCACCATGTGTTGTTGTTTCACCTGTATATTATTACATAATTCTCACAATGTCTGAATTAAAGTATTACTAATATTTTCCCATTTCAGGAGTGGACTAAAGAATGTGCCCTGCCCATAAGACTGGACAAAATCAGAGCTCCTGAGGTCTCTATATGGAACTCCTTTGTCTTCTTTCTTGATTTAATTTATTTATTTTTAATTTAAAAGCAGTTTCCCAACATAATATTTTTATTAATTTTTTTGGAATTGTTCACAATCAAAATGGAAGAAGAGAGCAGTGACGATACCCTCTGAGTTGGAGGTCTTCCCTCCCTCTGCAGTTTGTCTACACAAACCAACAGTCTCTTGCATTTTTCTAAGCAATTTGAATTTAATTTCTGTTCTTCCTGTAGCATGAACCTTAAGCACAAATATTACTGGGCTGTGTTGTTCTTAGGTTAACCTTGTATCAGTATCCACAGAAGGCAGCCTTCCTGGACGATTCTGTGTTTACATCTCTCTTTCACTTTATTGAATGGCACTTCAGCCTCTGAGAATTAACCAAGGGTCTGAGACAACTTACAACTTGTGATAAATTATTCATAACATTGATATAATTCAGAACAACACACACTATATACCTCAGTGCTGGCCATGCAAAGCCCCAGGTGAGAAATTTCATCCTAACTTATAGACCACTCACAGTTTTGCTTCCCTTGAAGACATCACCCTACTTTTTATAGATTGGAAAAAAATGTATACTATTAAACCAGGACAAAGCAGGTCATTTCATTAGCATATAACTTGGAAAAACGTTTATCTGGCAAAAGACCCAAGCTTGACTCCCTAAATCCCATGCTGCTGGCTTCCTAGAAGGATGGTATCTAGAACTGTTGAATTTCTCTGCAGCTCTGTCTTCTCTCCTATAAAGCAGAACATTAGCCTTAACTGGATTACAATAGATAGTGAAAATTAAATGAGATTAAATGTACAAAATTCAATGTAAGTTAAGTATATCTATTTAAGTAAAATATATCTGTTTTAGTTATAATAAGTTATATTCAAACAGATTTTTATATTATATGTAAGGAGGTTATTTGGTTTAGTTTTTCTTCCTTTTTTAAAATGAGCCCCTTCAGTTATCATCAATGTTTTATACCACTTAAAAAGATGTAAATTAAATTCTTCTGTATCATAATCATGAATTGATTATGATACAAATCAAATCAAGGGTCGGGACATGGAGGAGACAGGTTGTTATGTTTTGCTGTTATTTCCTCTGAGGAAAATAAGGCTGTGTGCGAAAGAAAGCTTCAGGCTGCCTGTCTTCAGTGAGGCAAAACCACACCACTCCCCGCCTGGACAACTTCCTTTTTTCCTGCTGTTTCTTAGAATCTCTACCCTGAGATCACTTAAAAAAAAAAAAGATAAGAACAGAAATGGAAGCTAAAGGTATTGTTCACTCGAGATCGAAATCACAAGTACAGAAGTCACGGACAACCACATGGAGCCGTCAGGTCCCTGAAGTCTCCGATGGTCCGGGTGGGCAGCTAGGGGCTGCAAAGGGATCTTCCTCTTGTTTAACTGCTCATTGCTCAGTTTCTCTGCCAGCATTGTAGGAACATGACTGGAACCACACAAAAGCTCACAGAGGTGTCAAACAGCAGGGAGAGAGGGCTGAGTTTCCCCTCATCCGTGAAGGAGTCAATTAAAGAACAAAGACAGCTCTTGGGTTTTAAGAGTATCAACCGTCCTAGCTGTTAGAGAATTCTCATCTGTAGTTTGAATTAAACCTCTTCGCATTTATTTTTTCCCAAAGAAAATGTGATTAATTTGATGCTTTCGTACTTCTGAGAATCATTACTAAAGCATTTTTCTTATGTTTTTAACTACGTGTGCCTTTGTCTAATATTGCTTTTGTAAGAGGTAGACAAAGATCAAACAAGCAGTGCCAGAGAATGTTGGGAGTGCTTGCATGCTCTGCCCTCATCAAATGTTCTGTGCACTATCTTTTTTTCCTCTTATAATGATTTCTTATATGTTTAATCACCAAAATGGCCAAGAAGGAAGACAGAGCAGGAACAAAGCATGTCCCTTGTCAAGATCTCTGTCATTGCTGGTTAGATTAAGATGACTTCAACTCCCTCTGTAAAGTTCACATCGTAAAGGAATCTTTGTTTCTGCAATTTAGATAAGATCATTTCAATAGACGTCAGCTTTAGCAATGAATTTTCTCTCTTTCTTACACTGATATTGTTTGGCCAGTGATATGACTATTATCTGACATAAGTTTATCATGTCTGAATTACTTCTTGTGCTTTCGTACCAGGAGCAGATCACTATGTTTAGATCATTAGGTGAACTTGAAGGTGGAGTCTGTTGATTTTTTCTAAATATCAATAAACTGAGTGCAGCAATGTTCTCTGAGTTGGTTAATAAAAATCTTAACTGAACCCAGGCAATGTGTAAAACTGACTTAAAGCCACATTTGTGTATTGACTGCAGATTACTTCTATTTACCTCTTTTGTTTTTATGTCAGAACTTGAAACCAGGGCTTTGCCCGTATCACATAAGCAGTCTGCCTCCAGGCTACTTTCGTAAGCTTTATTTTTCCTTAACTTTATGTCACAGTTTTGTAAGGGGGCATGCAAATATGAATGTGGATGTGCACATGTGCTGTGAATGTAGAGGTCAGAGGTCAACCTTAGATACCTTTCCTTTTTCTTTTTTTTCTTAACACAGGAGTCTCTCATTGTTCTGATACAATGAGAAAATAGGATAGGTTGGTAGGTCAACCAACCTCAAGCCTCTGTCTTTCTAGTACTAGAATTACAAGTGAGTTCCAAAATATTTAGTGTCTCTTATTGTTTTAAATCCGGATTCTGGGGATTAAACTAGGGTGTTCCTGTTTGCAAGGCAAGAACTTTCCTAACAAAGCTGACTTTCTAGACCACAATTAATTTTTAATTCTGTTTACTGGACTTCCATTATACATTATTATAGTATTATTTAGAGTTTACGATACTACAGGGGTGAAGTCAATTTAAGGAAAACACCAGCCATAATAGTTTGCATTCTGTGAGTAGGTATCACTTCATCTGCTGCTCATTCTGTCATAGATACCATCCCTGAGGAAGAAATTATGAATGTCAGCCCAACAAATATTTACAAAAATGAAACTAAAGGAAAAATGTTGTACCTTGCTTTCTTTTAGTCTTTGCTTTGAGTCACTTTGTAGGTTAGAAACACACAGGCTAAAGCAAAATTGAGAAGTGTTTTGTAACCTCAACTAGCCATTTTATGAGTAATAAGAATGACTGTTGGAGACTGGAAAGATGGTATAGCGATTAAGAGCACTTGCTGCTCTTTCAGAGGACCCAGGTTCAATTCCCAGCTATCACAGCTTACAGCTATCTGTAACTCCAGTTCCAAGGACTCTGACAGCTTCTCATAAACATACGTGCAGAGAACGCAAATAAACACCAACAAACACCAATGCAAATAAAAATTTTTAAAAATCTTAAAAAGAAGAATGGCTGTCATTTATTGTCTACCCATGGTCAGACAATGTTTTCAGTGTGTGCTCAACCCATGCTAGCACATGTACAATCTTAACAGCAACTTTATCGATTAACCTCCACTTTCCACGTTAAAACCTGTAGTGTACAATGACTAGATCCTGTTCTACATAGGGTGTAGAGTCTTGTGATTTTGAAACTTTATGATAATAAACAGTACTCTCTCCTGTGAATGTGGTAGTGCTGACCATCACTCTCCTTTCTACCTATTAAGTTGGTGCACAAGTTTAAATTAATCATTCAAATGATGTTTACATGTGTATCTTTGGCTGCTTTTATATGTGATACATAATATTGGTGTGGGCATGTACGTGCCTCAGCTCATGTGTGGTCAATGAAGAATCTTGCAAGCTCAGTTCTTTCCTTTCATCGTTATAGGAATTCTGGGAATTGAAGGCAAACTACGTTTGCACAGCATATGTCTAACTGCTGAGGCTGGCCACAAATTTATAATCCTCTTGCCTTAGCCTTTTAAGTGCCAAGATTACAAGTGTGTGTGACTACCCTTTATGCAGCTCATATTTCAGCAGATTACTTGTCTCTCCAAAATGACCCTTTTAGTCTGGATCTGTGCCCTGAATTTCCTTCCATAACTCTTCTCTCGATTACATGGCTGATGCTGTAGTTTAGCTTTCTTTCTGTAAATCAATGTAACTATCTCATCTTCCTACCGAGACACCCACTCCAATCTCCCTGTAAATGATGCTGCGCTGCTATGATGAAAGACGGTGTGCTCTGCCTTTATCAAAGACTCCCTTTCCACACAGGCCATGATTTTTTTTTCCTTTTGGATTCATACTTTTCCAATTCCACACCACAGTTTTCTCCCTTTGAATGCACTGTGCTTATGCCTCAATACATAAGCACGCTTATAGCTCTACTAAAAGGAAGCTTTTTAAAGCAAAAGATAGAATCAAAGCAGATCTTTTTTGTGATTTCAACTGGTGAGAAAAGGCAAAGAAAACAGAATAACAAAAACCAAACACACCTATTAATGCAACTAAATATCCACCAAATATTTCATGAATGAAGCACAACGGTTTTTTTTTTTTCTGTGTTTAATGACCAGCACAAAAATGATCAGCATATAGTAAATGTTTATTAAAACAAAAATCTAGATTTCTAGTTATTTAACAAGATTTAGGGCCCTGAACCCTAGCATACTTACAGACAACCTTATCCTGGGAGCCTCAAACACCAGGGCTCAGGAGAACTGAGTTAGATGAACTTGCTTCGAAGCTTTCTGATCTTTGTTACCATCTTCAAAGTCTAAATAGGTTGATGGGACCTGCAAGAAGTTCTCTCACTTCAATATTCAGAAACTGAAAAAGAAGCAAGACATACTGGACAAAGTCATCTCCCAAGTAATATGTGAGGGCTACAGTGTGGGCAAATTAAAGGAACATATCTCTCTGATCCATAAGAACAATGATATCAAGGATATAAGGAATTATAGCTGGGCAAGCTAACTGGTACCACAAGATGTTCACACCAAGGGATTATACCAAGATTTTGGTCTGCCCATGAATGAATGACTCAGGAGAGTCTTGAAGACTCTTGTTCACAGGGCACAAGGATAAGCAGATGAGAACATGAAAAATAGAGTCCAGTTGGTGTCATTACATGGTTTCTAGAGAAAAAATATTAAAAGCCTAAAATTTTCTACACAGCCCAAATGAAGTTGGGGTGGATCCTAGAGAGGACAGCTTTGAAAGGAAGGGGTATTCTGAGTGAGGTCTATGGTTTTTAAGTGTCCCAGTAGTTCTTATAAATCAATGTATGTCCTTGTAGGTTTAGAGTTTTCAAAACTTACTTTTAATAAGGCTTTTAAAAATGCTTTAATGTTCCTTCTAGCCCACCACCCACCAGAGGTAGAGGAAAGGAAAAGTTAGTAGAGGAAAGGAGGATATGAACATGCTTAGAAATATTTCTTTGGAGCAAATCCAATCTGCATTGTCAGGATATCAGATGTTCAGTGCACAAGAATGCAAGTGGCATTTCTATCCACTTGCAACACCATTCACAAGTCATCAAAGGCAGGCTGATCCAGAAGAAACTGCAAGGTTCTGCCTATTGGCCCAAGTCCAGTGAAGCATTAAGAAGCCACTAGAATACCACCAGAAGTCTTCCGCTGTGTTTCTCTCTATGAAGTCATGACAAACAATGACCAACAAAGAATGATAAAGTGTACCAATATCATCCAGCATTGTCCACTGACCATTGGGCTATATCATTTATTCTTTCAAGAATCTGCTCTAGCAAAATATCTCATGCCCTCTTTGCAGTGTGCCTCCAGAAAAACACCATGGGTCTGTTCTTAGCAAACTATCCTCCCACATATCTGCTTCAGCAAAACCATCCTCTCATAAGACAGTTTCCAGACAAACATCATATCAAACAACTGCCTCTCCAAAGAAACCAGAAATTTCCACTTCATGTCCTCTTTACTAAAAAAAAAAAAATCAATGCACTCTCAGAATAGAACCCTCAAATCTGATTTATAGATGGAGACTATTAATATTCCTGGGTAGAAGACATGACTTTAAATGACATGTAAGGAGTTGGAAAGATGGCTCAGTAGACAAAGGTACTTGCTGCTAGGCTTGATGACCTGAGTTTGATTCCTGGATCCCACATGATGAAACGATAGATAACAGACTCATTCAGGTTGTTCTCTGACCTCCACAAGTACTCTATGACACCCATGTGCCCATAAACATAGACATGCACACACACACACACACACACACACACAAATATCTATATCTATGTATATAGATTAGGTAGATAGATAGATAATAGATAGATAGATAGATAGATAGATAGATAGATAGATAGATAGATTAGATAGATTAGATAAATGTAAAACATGGGCAAAACATGATTAAAGCTGTACAGGGAGTATCCTCGGAAAGTGTAACTGCCGTAGCCTAGAGTTGAGACAAAGTACCCCAAGGCTTGCTGACACCATCTCTAAGATTCTATGTTGTTTAGATGTGAGTGAGGTAAAGGTGCTTGGGTACATGTCTAATTCTTTCATCTACCAGTCAGGCATAAAAGCTAGAGAAGTGGCACTACCAGAAAAATAGATTCTCATAGAAAAAAATTTCTCTAAAACTTTATTTTTAAAAATTGAAACTATATAATGACTAAGAGATACTAAAAGAGGCATCAAAGGAAAAAACTATGAAATAATTTAGTAATCCTTCTATGGGCTATCTAGATTTCATCTCAGTTTTTTTGTTTGTTTTAGTTTTGTTTTTTGAAATCTTAGTACACCTTTAGCTACACTTCATTTACATTACAAATATAAAACAACAGATTTTTAAAAATCTTTGGTTCCCAGTTTTAAATTTTTCTCCTGATGTAAGTATGAGAGACAATCTATATGCTAGCTCTCCTCTACCTCTGATTTGCCCATCACTACTTTGAAAGTTCTCATTGAGGACAATGTAGCCTCTTAAGTTGACAAAGTCCTTGACCTCTGCACAGCAGTTGGAAGCCTCTCTGTGTGGATTCCCACATATCATAACCCCTCTTCTTGATTCTTTACATCTTCCATAGCAACTTCTACTCATTTCTGTTACTCTTCCCATTCCATTTTGTAACTTATGATGAGCTTGAATTGCACATGCTAAACCTCATAACCCTAAATGCTGATATCAAGGGTCAACATCCCCAAAGTCTAAAAATACCTGAGGCTCAGAGGTTAGGAGTACTGGCTGTCTGGCCTCAATGGGAGAGGAAGCACCTAGCCTCTCAGAGACTTAAAGGGGCAGGGTGGGGGATACAGGAGGAGGGGGTACTCAGAAAACAAGAGATGGGGAAGGATTGTGGGAGGGGGTGACTGGGACGGGTTATAAAGTAAATAAGCAAAAAAATAAAAGTAAAAAAGAAAAAAAAAAGGAGTACTGGCTGTACTTCTAGAGGACTCCACTTTGATTCCCAGCACCCACAGGGTGACTAACAACATTCCATAACTCCAGATAAAAGGAATCCAATGCCCTTTTTTGGCCCCTGTGGGCTCTACACACAGATTGTATGCACAGGCATGCATCCAGGCAAACACCTATACACATAAATACAAGCAAATCTTGAAAAAAAAAAAACAGCCAGAATCAGAAGGTCAAAGTTTGGAGCCTTTAATATTGAAACCCTGAAAATTGAAATACTTTCAAATCACAATCCCTACTGCAGAAGAGCTACACAAGAGGGAAGAGGGCCAGGTGACCCTTCACTACAAATAAACATGCTTGGTGTACTACCTTGATGACTTGGACTTGATTTCAAGAACTCACAAAGAGCTGAATGTGGTGACTTACATTCCTAATTCCAGCACTCCTATGGCAAGATGGAAGGCAGGACAGCAGAATTGTTCAGAGGCTCACAAGTCAGCTAGCATGGCATATGCAGAGCAGGAGAAACAGCAGAAAAGATTTTGCCTGAACAAGGTGAAGGGAGAAAATCACTCCCCAAAGTTGTTCTCTGATACACACACACACACATTGGCAGGTGTGCATCCACACACATCCATGCATATCATAGACACACATCCATACACACATCCAAGCATATCATTTATCACACACACACACACAAATAAAATACTGATTTTTAAGGGAAGTACTGATGCACGTGCTTGTCGTACTAGGGTTCATTACCTCACATTTGTGGAACTATGCAAGCCCTACCTTGACTTTGTCTGGAGGGTGGTGTTTGCAAAAAAGAGTAAGAAATTAATTGTATTAGGTAGAGACAATCCCCTAGTATGTGTGGGGGTGAAGTAGAAGAATCCTTCCCAAAGAGGGCATTGACCTCCCCTTCATGCAATGGTTTCTTGATTTGTGAATTAGCTAAAGTGCGGAAATTAGTTGAGGGGCTGTGATTCTGTGTTTCTATGGCTCATTTTCATTTGCCTTATTTACATTTGCTCTGGAATTTTCTGCTCCCACTCTTACAGTACACCTGTTATGAGCAGTGAGTAGTAGCCGTGCTGCAGCCTGAGCTTCATCTGGTGCTCTACTAAGCAAGTCAGGCCATTTCTCTTGAATTCAGCCTCAATCAAATTCTTAGGGAAGGGACTGAATGAGCAAAATACGTTTCCAGAACATAACTCAGATGGTTTGTAATGAAGTTCCAGAAAGTCCTTGCTTTCCTCTGAGACCTCTTGAGCTAGACCTCAACTGTTTTCAGTTCTGTTGGCATGCTATCTCTAGAATAGCCCATTAAGTTCTACCCGCAACATTCTACAGTTTCTTTGGTCCGTGGCTGCTAATTCTTTCACAGTCCTTTCACAGAACAATGCCGGAAGCCTTCAAACCACATGGCCAGGTTTATCACAGCAAGGGTCCCATTTCTCCATACCAATTTTCAGAAGTAAAAGTGTAGGTTAAACTATAACTATACAGAGTCAAATTATTCTCTTGGTACCACTTTATCCACTCACAAATAGCATCATAATTGCCTTTCAGTGTGCTCTCAATGAGTTTCACTAGCTCATCTCTCTCAAAAACCAAACATATTTTCTGATACAGTCTCCTTTAACATTGCAAATGTTTTCAGTGGTAAGTTGTTCTAGATTAGGGATTTGACCATGAAACAAGAGTTTTTTATATTTACCAGTAAATCTATCACAGAAAATTTGCTGCATCCTTTGTGTTGGCTATTGGATGACACTTTACATTTTGTTTTCTATTAACAAATACATATTATCCATTCTCATGTTGCAGCTGAAGATTCTGAACTAGACTGTTCATGTACACTATTAATAACTGGAAAAATCCCGCATGCTATAAACACTTATAGGAACAGTTAGTGAACTGTACAAAAGAAAACGAATATTAGGTGAATCCTCCAACCATACCAGGGTTTGAAAATAGCAGGCAGAGGGAGAGTCTAGGCGGCACATAGCTGTTAGACTAAACCAAACCGTGAAAAGAGGGAGAGAGAGGTGGTTCTGTGCTAAAAGACCAACAGACCTGTATAGCCAAAATGGCTGAGTTATATAGGGATCAGGCTGGGGGAAGAAAAACAGAAGCCCAGCCTCTGGAAGGGAGAGGTTTAGGGTAGGGGCAGGGTGAGAAGTTCTGGGAGGAGACACAAGTACTGAGTGAGCCTTGTGCTGGGTTTCAGTTAATTTATTTATTTACATTTCAAATGTTATTTCCCCCTTCTCAGTTTCCCCTCAGCAAACCCCCATCACATCCCCCTCCCTCTGCTTCTATGAGGGTGGTCACCCACCCACCCACTCCCACCTCAATTACCAATATTTTCTCCTTTTCTCAAAACCATATCACTTGTCTACCTTAGCATTTCCTACAGTCAATGAAATGGCAGGAACTGTTATGACTCTTCATTTGCCTGAAGACTCCAATGTCACTGGTGTGGACAATAGGGCAAGAGGGCTTTTGTTTATCAGTGCTGGTGCTGAACCACTGATTCTGCCACATTTGTGGTCTTTGGATGCATTCAAATGGACGAGATTCCTGTGTGCCCAAACCAAGATAGAAGTGTGGCAAGGAAAGGTGAAAAATTGGCGAATACTTGTCAATGTCACAAAATTGGACTCAGAATTTCAAAAAGATAGTGTCATGTAGTGACAATATGAAGATATTGTTCACGGAAAACCACATTTTACAAGAAATACAGAGAAATACAGTCAATAAGATATTGTTGGAGGTTTCTTCATTGATGAATTTATTTATTTACATTTCAAATGTTTTTTCCCTTTCCCAGTTTCCCCTTCCCAAACCCCTCATCCTATCCCCTACCCCCTGCTTCTATGAAGGTAGTCCCCCACCCACTCCCAGCTCACCTCCCTAGCATTCCCCTACTCTGGAGCATGAGCCTCCACAGGACAAAGGACCTTCCCTCCCATTGATGCCAGAAAGGCAATCCTGTGCTACATATGCAGCAGGAGCCATGGGTCCCTCCATGTGTACTCTTTGGCTGGTGGTTTAGTCCCCGGGAGTTCTGCGGGAGGGAGGTCTGGTTGGTTGATATTGTTATTCTTCCTATGGGGTTGCAAACCCCTTTAGCTTCTTCAGTCCTTCCCCTAACTCCTCTAATTATTTTTAAATAATTTCCCATAATATATTTTATCTTTATGTTTCTAATGCTTGGTGTGTAAATTGTGTAAAGACTTTCAGATGATTTCAGTAAGTTCATGTATTTCTTTAAATATCCATCCCACAATGTGTATTAATTTGTATGTACCATAGTATGTGTATGTTTTCAATAAACTAACAGATGTTTGTCTTAGTTACTTCCCTTTTAAAATGATTTCATTTTTAACTTTGTCTTTGTGTTTGTCTATGGGTATGTGCATGCAGATGCTGGCAGAGGCCAGAGGCCTGGGGTCTACATGGATCTGGGGTTACAGGTGGTTGTGAGCCCTCCAGTGTGGGTGCTGGGAAATGAACTCAGATCCTCTGGAAGAGCACTATGTGCTTTTAACCACTGAGCCATGGCTATAGCAAAATGTTTGATAAGAAAACAGCTTTAGGAATGAAGGGTTTGTTTTATTTTGTTTCATAGTTCAAGGGTACAGTTCATATAGTGGGGAAGTTGTGGTAACAGAAATATGAAACAGCTGGTCGCAGCACCTGAAATCAGGAAGCAGAGAGAGATGAATGCTGCTGCTCAATTCACCTTCGTTTTCTTCAGTCTATGATCCTAGCCCATAGAATGGAACTACCCACACTAGTTGGATAGTCCCACCTCAGTCAATGGAATATAGGTGATCCCTCACAGATGTGTGCAGAAATTTGTTTCCATGGTGATAATAAACCCCACCAAGTTGCTAATCCAAATTAAATATCACAGGTATCAGATGTGACATTGGCACTCATAAAAGACAAAGTTTCTTGGAATCTTGGTTCTCTGAGTTGCTGTGTGGGAACTGGCAACTTGGCATGATGTCTCGATGTATCTAATCAAAAAAGCTTGCATTGTTCCTTTGCAGTATTCCAGTGTAGCTTCAGTGATAAAGCTGCACACAGTTACCAACCATGCATACTGATGTGCACACTTGAGTACATTTTTAGCTATTTCTCTGTGAAACAGTTTATCTCCCTCTTTTACAACTAAAATATTTTCATTAGTATGCCTGTATATGAGTGAATGTTCTCTAAAGGAATAGACCTAGTAGAATGAATATATATTTCAAAGAGGATATAATGTCTGCTCACTGGAAAAACTGAGAACACTGCTGCTCAGACCATGTGAAACCTCAGCACTCCAAGTCTGGTGCTGAATTCCTGAAAAGGCTGCTGGTATTTAGTCCACATGGAGAAGCTGGGTTCTGCCGCGGGAGTGGCAGCAACAGGGAAGATAAATGTACAAGCAAGGATTAGAGGGATGACAGGCAAAATTAGCACTATTTTTTTTCAGGTTTTGTTTATTTTCGCTGCCATCCAAATGTGCTAACCACTCAGGGAAAGGATCTCAACCTCTCAGCAAATCCTTTTGGAAAATAACCACCTACTGGCATGTCTCTTAGTTGATTCTAGATCCAATCAAGTAAACAAGCAAATTGATTGTCACAGGTACATTTCAAGCCAACAGCGAATTACATTTTCTTATGCCAACTATAATTTCTAAATGAAGATACTAACAAGTTCTTAATCCTACCTATTATAATATAACTATTCCACATACAACCAGAATAGATAGCAAAATCCCCTGAGGAATATATAGTCTTTTAATATTCTATAATTTAAATATAGTAAAATATATTTATAACACTTAACTACTAATAGTATCCTAATTGATTTTATATTACATGGTAAAGAAGTAGAAAAATGAAAGCATAAATACCCACTTAATATGTTTGTACACATGTGCAAAAATATTGCTCAAAAATATAACAGAAATATCCATGGTGATTACAGTCCTCGTTTCCATAACTGGTTATGTGGCCTTGGCTGGTATTTATAACTACTTTCTTCTACTATACATTCCATAGTTCCACCACCCTCGGCAAGCACCTCTGTAGGTCTTGGTTCTTTACCTGAATGGCTAAACCACACTTTACTGCCTGAAAGCTGTTGGCTATTTACCATCATGCCTGGATTGGATTGTCATAGTTTCCCACTGATCTTACTCATAGGGCATAGGAACACCTACAGGACCTCCAGTATACTAGACACACTGTCCTTATAGCCATTGGGAAGCAGTCTGCTTTCCTAGGTAGTTTGAGCCAACCATCCCTCTCAACATGGTTACTCCTTTCTAAATTTTTTTTTGACTCAAGTGTATTAAGAATCTAAAATCCCCACTGGCAAGTTTTAGGGTTGAATTCAGTGAATCATTTGCTATACCTTTTCTGAAACCAAAGCTTCTAGGCCAACAGAGCACAAGATCATGGAGCCGAATGCAAACATTTCCCTAAAAGATTGCTCAATGCACCATTCCCATTTGATATGATTTTTAAAAATCTTATCAGTCTTTTGTTTATTTTGATTTTCATTTTTGTGAGTGTTTTTTTTTTATCTGTGTGTTTCCTAATTTTTTTGTTGCTGTTGTTTTGGTTTTGTTTGTATTAAAGAGAAACAAAAATATATAAAGTTGGTTGGTTTGGGTAGAGAGGGGCAAAGAATCTTGGAGGAGTTTGAAGAGGGTAAAAACATCAAAAAGCATTGTGTGAAAAGGGGTTTTCAATAATAAGTTTCTTAAAAAGAATTTTTTTAAAAAAAACTGAAAAACTAATGTTCAGTGCATACATGTTTGGAATCACAATCAATATACACTTGATCATTTCTTTAATCAATATGGGATGACTGTAACTCCTCTAACTAGCTTTAGTTTGTGGTCTGTTTTGTCAAAGAACCAAACCTTGCATATTTTCTAGCTTCATGTCTGTGGGGCACATTTTCCATTCTCTTACCCTCAGATGCACCTGTCTCTGGTCATATCTGCTGTGTTTCTTGGAAGCAACAAATAGAAAAATCCTCTTTTTAAATCCAAACTTCTGGTCTTTACTGTTTTATTGGGGAAAGGAGAACATTATTTAAAAGGTCTGATTTGGATCTTGTGGTTTTGCTGACATTTTAATGTGAAGTGTTTCCTAGTCTTTCTTTGCTTAGCTAGAGTTTTGGGGGCTTCAGTTTTCTCTGAACATCTTTTCATCCAAAGGATTCATTCAAGTGTCTTTTGTAGACCTTTAGTTTGTTTTAATTGTGGAAATGTTCTTCTTCATTGAGTTATGATAGATTGTTTTGCTAGATATAATAAAATAGATTAACACAATTGTCTTTCAGAGCTTAGAACTCATTTCTCCAAGCACCCTTAATTTTGCAAGTATCTGCTGAGAAACCTAATGTTATTCTAATGTCCTATCTTTATTTATGACTCAGTGTTTCTCTCTTGCAATGTTCAATCTACATTCTCCATTGCCTATATTAGTATCTAATTATAAAATAACATGGGAAGATTCTTCTCTGGTCTTGTCTGTTTGGTGCTTTAAATGCCCCATCCCTATCCCTCTTTCCCTAGACTTGGAAATTTTTTCTGTTATGAATTTACTGAAAATATTTTCTATGACTTTAACATGAAATTCTCCATTTCTATGCCCATTGATGTGCAGACTTGGTCTTTCCACAGTGGCCTATATCTTATATTCTGTTCCTCTTTTCTTATTAATCTATCTCTGTTACAGTTGGATATCACAGCTTATCTACCATGTGATCAAGCCTGCCCCAATAATCTGTCTTTCCCTTGGCCATCTGCATCTGGGAGACTTCCCAGGACCTTTTTATTAAACATTAAAATTTCCATTTCCAACATTCAGAGGTGATATTTTTCCCCAGTTCTTTTATATCTTTCTTGAATTATACTTTCATGTCCTATATTACCATCCTCATTTTGTTGATATTCTTGGTGTTCATTTTGGAGTTTGCATTCTCTTTCACTTATTTGAACATATTTATAATCATGGTTTTAAGAGGAACTATATATTATATAGTTGTAGTGTTATTTTTCTGTTAGTCTGGGGTCTGGTTCAGCAGTTAGGCCCTCAGTCCAGGTGGTCAGGAAACCAGGCTCAATCCCCACTGCTCTCCTGAAAGCAGAATACTATAAAAAATAACACATTATTATGCCGAAGAGATGGCTTAGTGGAAAAATGTGTGCACTACTTTATCCAAGGACCCAACTTCAATTCCCAGCACTTTCAACTGATAGCTCACTTATGGAGCCTGTAATTCTAGCTCCAGGAGTTCTGACACCCTCTCCTGGATTCACCAGACACCTCATTTACACACACATATACATATATTTTCATTTGAGGCTATGTATTTTATTTACACTGACTTCATATACAACGATTTTTGTCATAGGATAATATTCAAGGATATATTAAGAATAAATATAAGACACATGGTGCATATGGATTTTAGTGTAAATAGTACAGTACAATCTAAGAAAATCCCATGAAATTAATGGAAATACAGTTGATAATCATTTATAGGACAACTTAAATGTATATAAAGGCCAAATATTCTTCATATATATATATATATATATATATATATATATATATTTGAAAATAATAAAAATAAATAGAAAGAAGTCATTATCATCAGGAAAGACCACTGTAAAAATACAGTAATAGTCAAATAAAATGACCACCCCTTTAGTGTCAATGTGAGTAAATAAAAATACACTGATAACTTTTTTTGCATCAAGTATTTATTTCTGTAGTTTTTATTTCAGAAGATTGAAACCAAGCATTGGAGTGTTCTAAGACACACAGCTAGGCTGCCATGGTACAATGCAGGACAAATTCCATCACCTTGTTTGAAAGGATGTGTTCCTACAGGGGGAGTTCATTCTTTCTATCTGCAGCTGAACAAAGAGACACGAGTAGGGCTATAACTAAGCTAATCATGAGACAAATCTTTGGAATTCTCACAGGGATAAGTATCCACAGTAACACATTATAAGTGCAAAGGGATAAAGATGGAGCAGAGATTGAGGGAATAGCCAGCCACAGGAAGACCTACAGAGTCAAATAACCTAGGTCCATAAGGACTCACAGAGACTAAACCACCAGAGAGCATGCAGGGACTGGATCTAGATCCCTCCTATACATTTGTAGCAGCTATGCAGTTTGGTTTTCATGTGGGTCCCCTAACAATTGAAGCAGAGGCTGTCTCTGACTCTGTTCCCTGCCATTGGAGCCCCTTCCCTTACATGGAGTACCTAGTTTGGGCTTCAGTGGGAAAGGATGTGCTTAGTCCTACTAGAACTAGTACCTCCTCTTCTCTGAAGAGAAGGGGAGGGGCAATGGGGGGGGGATTTGTAAGGGTGGGACTGAGAGAACAGTAGGGAAGGGGGCTATGATTGGGATATAAGGTGAATAGATAAATTAATGAAAAATTATACACATGTAGCACTATAAAACAGTGGTTGAGGGCATCAGTATATTTAGCCAGGTTCTTTTTGCCTTCCACATAACTTTTTAAATTAAAATTTTTGCTTCATGTAATATATTTTGGTCATGGTTTTCCCTTCCTCAATTCCTCCCAGTTCCTCCCCACAGGCCTACCCAACTTTGTTCTCTCTTTTCTCTCTCTCTTTCTCTTTCTCTCTCCCTCCCACTGCCTCCTTCCTTCCATCTCTCCCTCCCTTTCTTTCTCTCTCAAAAAAGTCAGAAAAAAAGACCTCACAAGAACCAATTAAGATACTAATAAAAAAACAAAAAGGATAATGAGACCAAAAATACATACATACATATATACATACATACATACAACCAAAATAAAGCAAAATGTCTACAAAAATACCATTGAGTTCATTTTGTTTTGGCGAACTACTCCTAGGCATGGAGTGCAGTTTGTGTACTCAGTGACATTGCACTGGAGAAAACTGATTTCCCCTTTGCCGGTATCAATTGCATATAACATCTTGGTTAAGGTTAGGAGCCCACCTCTACTAACCCCATCTCAGTGCTGGGAATTCCTCTAGCTTGTACCCGTGCAAGCCCTGTGCATCCTGCCACAGTCTCTGTGAGTTCATATGTGCATCAGTCCTGTTGAATCTGGAGGAATTGTTTCTTTGCAGTCATCCATCATGATTTGTTTAACCAGGTTCTTCAGGTCAGTAATTTTCATGGTGTCTTGTAAACCAGATTGTACATGTGTGTGCATATAATATAGATAAATGATTTGTGTGCAAATATCTTTAACATATTCAGCATTTATATAGTGATTTTCATAATTTATGTCTTACACATTAAGTTTTATGCAATGTGTGTGAATATATACATATGCACATATATGCGTGTATGTGTGTATTCGAGTAGATTATTTTTATGTTAACCAACAATTTTATGTCCCTCTCCAAGCAACATAATTTTGTTTTCATGTGGCTTTTAAACTTTTTGTTGTTATTGTTTTATTGATTTGGAGAAGGGGGCATATGCATAACAAATAATGCTTTTCATAGTTTATGTGTAGATGTCAGAGGACAACTTATGGGAGTTGGTTCTCTCTTTCAACCACATGGATTCTGGGAATCGAACTCTGATTGCCATTCTCTGCCTGTTGAACTCTCGACATCTCGACATCTCGACATCTACTGTGTAGCTTTTGGTAGATGGCATATGTGGTGTGCTTTGAGCCTCTGCTGGAATGAAATACAGTGAGAATACCTGATTCAAGGATAGTTCCCTGTACAGATAGTTCCTAAAAGGATGGCTCTGACTTCACTCTGCTTCAAAGCATGAGTCCTAATTGGTTCTTGCCTCTGCTGGTGTACCCCACAAATGAAGACCATCTTGGCACAACTATATGCTGTTTCTATATCTAAAGCTCACTAGAAGTGACTTCAGCAAAAGTAGATCTTCTGAGGAAACAATACTCACTAGCCAGTAGATATTTTACTATCTAGATAATAACTTCAAGAATTATTTTAGAAATAGAAACTTTAACCTTAGACGAATAATAAAAGTGTGTCATAATGAGACAATATTGTCATTAAGTTTGCAATTTTTAGTACCCAATTGTATTAATTACCTTTCTGTTGCTGTGAGAAAATATGATAAGCAGAAGCTACTTATAGAAATAAAAAAAGCATTTATTTTGGACTATTGTTCCAGAGAGTTATCGTCCATAACGCAGAAGAGGCATGGTAGAAATTGCTGGAGCAAAAGCTGAGAAGTCACATCTAAACCACACATAGAAAATGGAGAGACAGAATTGGTAGTGGGACATCAACTCTCAGACCCCCTCACAGACCTACTTCCTTCAGAAAAGCTGCCCCTCCTAAAAGCCCAAATCCTCAACAAACATCACTACCAACTGGGGACTAAATGTGCAAACCACTATACCAGCTAGTAAGTAAAGAGCTACAGATAATTAATGACGACTAGAGAGTGGAGAAATTAGTCTTGTCCAACGATGAGACTCCTAAAAGGTTATCCAATAACACGTATCAGCATATATATTATATATGTACTATATTTATATTTTATGCAAATATATATGAATAAATATTATATATAACTACACTAAACAGACTAAGCAAGTTGCATTCACATTTTCTCTCACACATATGCAAATATAAATGTAACAATAACAATTAAAGAAAACAATGCCAGAAGTTTGAGAAGGAGGACATGGGAGGGGTGGATGAGAAGATTGAAGTGCAGACAAGGGAGAGGAAATGATGTAATCATATTTTAATTAAGTAACAGTTGATTAACAAATTTCCATAGAAAATCAGAACACATAGGTCCCAGAAGAAATGATATGAGATATTAAAGGAGTGCCTGAACTTCTGTGGCTTGTTTCAACCTCCAAAGTAGAACATTACAATCCTGCTCAGCCAAGGTAATGAAAGCTGTTGTCTGCAAAGCCAAACCCCAGAGTCCTTTATCGCATACAATTGCCAACATTGCCAACTTTAAGTTGAGTGTGTGACAGCAGGAAAAGCCGGAACATCTGATAACCAATTGTACACACTTCAGCCTAAGGGTTGCCAACAAGTGCTAATTTCACATATAAATGGAAGTCAGTCTTTTTAAAGTGAACCTAAGGCCCAAGTGAAACAATGTATGTTCCTGAGTTTCTACAGTATTCCAGACAGTACTGCTCTGCCTGGTCTCAAACTCCTTACAGTCTGTTAGCACTTGGAGTCTGCTAACACTTCACAGATGGGTAACAGCCGGCTGCCCTAGTCCTTAGACTGGTAATTGAAGCAGCAGTCCTCATGGCAGACCAAGACAATGTCTATTATGTTTATTTCAGGTTATCAGTGTTTTTACACCATTCTCTTTTTTAAACAAACAAAAAAAAACATCCTCCACAAAAGAAGCCTGAGAAGAGAGAGTGGGGGTTGGGCAGAAAACAAATACATGCATATGAAAAGGCCACGTTGAAGCTATTGTTTTATCTGTTAGCTTTAAATTTTAATTAAAAATTATCCTCTCAGGAATTCCATATTATTGAGAAATATTCAGCTATCAGATTCCATGATGAGGTACCACAACCCTACTTAACATCGTTTTCCAAAGGATACTTCGTAGATCTGTGTGCCACACTTGTGTAGCATTAGGGTGACGGAAAATTGTTCATAAAATAAAGGGAAAGTTAAGAAAAAAATCTTCATCCACTTGTTTATTAGTATTTTATATCGTACTTTGGCCAGTCCACGCTGAGATACTGTCAAATAGTAAAATCGCTTATTATTAAACAATACATATAACCTTCATAGTGACAATAGGGCCACATTCAAATTTGTTTCCACTTGATTGTGAGTTTAAGAGGTAGTGGGAACCATTGCTCATCTGATTCTCTGCAAACTGTGCAGGATTCACAGCTGCCAAGGCAATGCTGGGATGTCTAGATATCCTGAGTTGAGCCTGAAAGTCACACTTCCTCCATGTAGACTTATCCTCTTCAAACCAAATGGTTATAGTTATTTTGATACTGAGATAAAAATGAGGTAGTAAATGCGTGTGACACTGGTAATCAATGAATATAAACTTTCTTGACCTTTAAATGGTGAATTTTGAGTAAAAGACAGTTATTAGCACACATTAAAATTAACCATGGGATCCTGGTGAAATATTTTATTATATTGAATAGCTCACATGGGTTGTTGTTGCAACAATAAAACTCACAAATGCTAAAGAATAATAATCATATCACTTATAGATACTTTGATCCTTCTTCCTGCCCCTCCCCCTCCTGCCTTCTCCCTTTCTTTAAAGTCTGGTCTGTAGCAGTGACACAGTTAAGCTAAGAATGATCATCCCAGCTAGTTTTCTGGATTTTTACAACTAAATAGCTTTGATACAGACTAGCAAAAGAAAGTATAGCTGTGGTCAAATTATGTGTGATCAATTCACCTGATTGTTTTCTCCTTGATGCAGTTTATCACTCAACTCTTAGAGACAAAGTAGACACTTGACTCCACGCTGTTTAAAAGACATGCTGGAAGCTGCATAACAATTTAGCTTTATTTAGTGAACACATATGAACTATAGCATTGTATTGGAAATTGTTTTAGAGATAGATGAAATTTCAGGCATATTCCTATGATTTGATGTAAAAAGAAATCAATTGTTGAAAAAGAAGGAAAAAGTTTACACGTTTTTATTGGAAAGGGGGCAGAGTCTTTAATGCTGTTGTTGAGGTGTGGCTCCCTCTCTTCACTGGAGGGGGAGGGGACTCTGAGGAGGTTGACAGTTGGCTGATGTGGATGTCTAGCCAGTAAATCATTGCATTCATCCTAAGACCTCCTATGTGCTCGCATTAAACCCATTCAGCATGAGGTGATATGTGTGCTGTAGCCTGTCACCGTTTAGTACTGCTTCCCCTCTGCTGAAGTCTCACACTCCCTCCTAACGGCTTGCCTTCCAAAACTCTTGATTGGATATGCATAGATTTCAAATACACAATGCTGAGTGGAAAGAATTAGTGAGAGGACATTAACAATCTGATATAACAGCATACACACACATACAATACAGTATTTTAAAACACACACCAAGTTCATTAATTATTCTTGCTTTCAGGGAAGATTCAAAAGTTCCAGGGCTGAACTTGGTTGCCAAAGGTAACTTTAACTACTCCTGTAAAATGTGAATTTTATTCTTCTAATATATTTTTATGGTTAGTTTCAAACTCGTGGTCTTCCTGCTTCATTTTCCTAAGCCAAGATGTGCTGCCAAGCATGTCTTATTTCATTTTGTTATTTTATTTTAATGTGTGAAATGTCTATTGACTAGGGAAAAGAGGGTATTAGAGAAGTAGCTACAGTATAGGTTTCGAATGTGTATATAGCAACCTGCACTGTTTGAAATATCATAAACGGACAAGGTTCAAGCAACATTAAAGGAGTCTGGGCTTAAATGTCCCCTTCTACATGATCCAGCACACCACCACTTCACCTCAGTTTACTTAGCTGTGTAATGGCCTTAGTGACTCGAACCTAGTCCATTGCTTACTGGGAAATGTAAATGAGCTAACACATGAAAAGGGCCTGGTGCAAGGAGTACAAGCTGATCACCCCAGTGCTGGCTGAAGTGAGAGTTACCAAGCATGTGAGGCCAACTAGAGCTACAGAGCAAGACCCTGCCTTCAATAAAACAGAAAAGAAGAAAAGCGGGGAGGGATGACAAGAGTAAGGTGGGGAGGAAGGAAGAAATGAGGAAGGAGAGAGAAAGCAAGGGGTGCTTACAAAATTGTTAGTATTAAAATTACAGTAAGCAATGTATTTAATATCTCAAAAACTTCTGGGTGGCTATCTTAATTAAATTAATCTTAATCTTTCTTAATTAAAAAATATTCGTGAACTATAAACAAAAGGGAAAAAAAGAACATTCATAGTAGGAGTGGAGAAAGGCCATTTAGTGGGTGGGAAGCACATCCTAGAATATTCTCTAGCACAGCTGAATGACTAGTGTTAACAGTTAATTGGTTGCTTCGTAATAGACAGTGAGGAATTTTGAGCACCCTGATTATGTGCACATTATGTGCACGTCACCCATTCATACATTTGTGTAAGTATTATTCGTAACTTTGTGTCAGTTAAAAATGAAGATGTCTTAAAATAAGAAAAATGTAGAGGCAATGTAACATTAAAGAATACGTGAGCATGCTGACTCACTGAAGGCAGCTCCACTCTTGGAGCTTCCGTAAAATATTTCCCATTCCTTCTCCGGTATTAAAAGCCATCTCCTTTTAAGCTTGACTCTTTAAGTCTCCAGGGTGCTCAGTGACTCAGCTGCCTGCTCATCCCTTCCTCTGTTTTTAACTACATCTTTCTCTTTCACTCAGAATCTCCGCAACCTGAATAGTTTGGAACACCAGCCCAAAGAGTGCGCCTTTCTTCCTACTGCGCCCAGAAAGGCTGCGGAGATCATGTGACGTGCGTTACTCTCCGCGACTTGTTAATATCAGCTGTGAATTTTTCATGACGGCTTCGGTAACCTGTAGCCTGGAGTTGAAGCTCTGGGGGTTTTCACCACAAAGAGGTGGATCAGCTGAGCTCTCACTTCCCATCTGCCACTGGGTGACAGGGACAGTGAGGGGGGCGGCAGGAAACCTGGGGATGTGGGGCAGCCATTGTCGAGCATCAAAGGCTAAACATGTGCTGTTGTGTGCACGTATCTTTGAGACACTTGTTTATCACTGGCTTCAGAATACAGAGAGCCAGCGTGTTTAACTTTATAGTCACCAGAACAGCTGCCGCGCGTGTAAGTAATACCCTTGCACACAGTGGCATCCTGATCTGCCAAGCCGGCTCGGGACCTCTCTGAGTGGCCGCTTTGTGCTATCTGGCATGCTCCTTTACCCATGCAGGCAGGCCATCCACGTGCAGGCACACACACAGACACACCCTAGACATGCAGGACTGAAAACCCTCCAAGCTACGTCCCATTCGTAACTGAATTAAGCTAGATTTTATGTTTTAAAATTTAAAAAAAGAACGTTTTGAAAGTGAGGGTCTCAAGCATATTAAAAGCCAAGGTGGGAGGGAATGTGGGGAGAAAAAGGATAGTTTAAAAAAAGAAAAATAAAATTTGAGTAGTTTTGTAGAACCACAGCACACCACAACCTGAATGAGGAAAAAGGGAAGTGGGAAATAACGGAAATGCTACTATGAATCTTTGAGGTTTGTTTTAATCGGTGAAGAGGACAGAAAGATTCTTTTTCTTGTTGGATAATCTTGCTTATTGGATTTCTGCCTACAGCTTCCTAATTAGCTTAGACGTTCAGCCACTGCCGTCCACTGGATTTGGAGCTTTAGGTAAACATAGCTCAAGAATCCACTCAAAAGCTCATAGCACTTTAATAGTGGGTTCCAGCTCAGTCTTATATTTTAGAATCAGAAGATGAGGTTCCTGGGAGAGTCTAGTGTGCAGATGAAGCAGTTTCCCAGAAGTAGGCAGGACCAGAGAACAGCAGAAATTTTAAAAGCTAAGCCTTAATTTGTTTATTTTGAATATAAAACTGTTCTTTTCAGACTATTACTCCAAAATTTCTCTGACCTTGAGATCCACGTCGATGTTTGGAGGGCAGCAATGTCCGAGGTCATTCGCATTTACCAATTCTAACATTTTAAACGCTTCAGCAAAAGTGTGACATTCAATGTAAAAGGTTATTAAACTAACATGATGAACTATATACCTGCATCCCAGTGTTTGTAAACAGCTGTATATATTTCCTATAGCTGAACAGTTAAATAAGTTAATTTTTACTGCTGTCCTGAACTCATCTCTTTGATGATGCTTTCCAGCCAGAGGGGAGACTTGGAAGTAATGTGCACTGACCAACATGCTCACATAAAAGGGTGGATGAGTTGAGCATTTCAAGTTTTCAACCTTTACATTTTTTCCTCTAAAGAATAACAATAATAATCATTGAAAGCAAGCCATTTTTATATATTTACTCATCTATGTCATTGAACACTGATGAGATAAACCCCCGAAAGCTTGCTTTGAATTTAACAAAATTCTGAGTCTTTTGGTATGTGAAGAACCTTTACAACACAGCCAGTGCATTTCAAGAATTGCTATTGCCTTCTGCACATGGCTGTTTGGACATGGTCTTTTCCTGGGGATGAGCTTAATAGCTGTATGACCTTGAAGATTTCTAAGATCCCCTGAGCCTTAGTTTCCTCATCTGTAAGCTGTGGTCAAGGCATCTATCACCAACATTGTTGCTAGAACAAAGGATACAAGGTGACCGCCTGGGCTACTGTCTTCCATGTGACTGAATGGGCATGAGCTCCCGTTACTCCAGTCTGTGGTCAACAGCGATGCTCTGTCTGCTTCATTTTACATCCTTTTAGGATTCCCAGTAACACATTCTGCAGAGTGGGCCATAGTGACTCTCTTAAGTAAATCTCTGTAGACTTCACAACTTGGCTATCTTCTTTACATACTTTACAAGTTGTCTAGCCAGTAACTGGTAACACAAGGGAGAAATGAGGAAAATAATAAGGGGTAACTGGGGAGAATAAAGGAGGTCAATACAGAAGTAGAGGGATGGAGGAGGAAAAAAATAACAATAAAGATGTTTGGAAAAGCCATAAGGAATCACATTATTTTTTGTTTACTCCAAAGTACATATCACATACACACACACACACACACACACACACACACACACATATATACATACATACATACATACATACATACATACATACAAAAAACATACATAATTTAAATAAAATAAAGTTACAATGCTTGGGCTGGCTATGATCTCTTCGAGAGCCATATAATATTTAATAAAAAAAAAAAAAACCTCAAGTAATAGGCATGAGAAACCCCTTTCAAGTCATTGGTCAAGGTCACTTGACCTTCCCCCCAAATATAGGCTATGCAGTTGTCCTTGGTTCCTCCTATAGGTTGAAGATAAGTCTCGATTCCTAAAGATACCGTGTACTTCAGACACAGGGCTCAGAGGATTTAAGCTGGGTCTGACTTGAAAGCCTCTTCCCTGAGGATTATCTTTCATAGAAACACAAGGTAGCTGTGAACTACAAGAGGGAAGTAACCAATAGTCCTAGCCAGCTGTGAAACACAAGAACCTCAACAACAACCAACATGGCACAATATCCCTAAAGTGCAACAGTGTTACACATATTTTGGTGACAACCAACTGCTATCTAAAGTCTACACAACAGGATGGAAATGATGCCTGATACTGGAAAATAAACCAACTGTCAATGCCTTATGAGGTCAGGGATCTCTGAGAAGAAACTATTACCATCACTTTACCAAACCAGCCTAATTCCTAACTATTTTCTAAGTACTCATTTTATTCTGGTTTCCCCATTGTCTGTCCATAACACTATATTCTAATTCCCCTTCCTTGGGACATCCTCTTCTCCCAACTAGTCCCTTACTAAATACCTAACCTTTGTGGTTATTTGGATTGTAGAACACATATCAAAAGCTTAAAAGCTACCATCTACATATAAAAGATATGGGGTCTGGGTTATCACATTCAAAATGATTGTTTCTAGTTACATCCATTTACGTGTACATTTCATAATTTCATTTTTCTTAGAAGCTGAATGATTTTTCCACCATGTACTATTCGTCAGTTGATAGGCAACTATTCTGTTTCCAATTCTGGCTATTATGCATAGAGTAGCAATGAACATGGAGAAACAAGTAGTTCTGCATGGAAGAGCAAGTATTCTCTATTGAGTATATGGCCAAGAGTGGTATAGGTGGATTGTGAGGTGAACCTATTCTCAGCTTCCTGAGGAACTGACACACTGATTGCCATAGAACCTATACAAGTGTGCTTTCCCACCTACAAAGTGTTCCTGTTTCCCTACATTCTCACCAGCATGGGTTGTCATTTAATTATTTTATTGATCTTGAACTTTCGGAATGTTGTAAGACTAAATCTCAAAGTAACTTAAAGAGGAAGGTTAAACAAAGTAAGGATGGGAGATCAGGGTAAAGGAGAGAATATGGGGAGGAACAACTAATATTAATGGCCTTTGGAAAAACTGTATGAAACCTATTATTGTAGAGATTTCCATATATGCAAATATGCTCCATAGTATACACACACACACACAGAGAGAGAGAGAGAGAGAGAGAGAGAGAGAGAGAGAGAGAGAGAGGTCACCATACAATAGGGGAGAGACAATGCCCTAACTAGCCATCTTATGCCACTAAGTAAAACCTGCAGCTCCAGGAATAGGTTACATTTTGTTGATTCATTGGAGAAACGAGTCCCATGGAAAACTCCAAGCATTACAAGCTATTGCCAATGCTATTGATTACTCTCCATAAGCTCATGGTAAGGCTCTATTATAGAAAAGAGCTCATACTTATGCTATTGAGCATGGAAACATTGAGCTGTTTTGCCTCCACTGATCTGTGTTTATGGTGCTGGAAGGACTGTGCAGGCTACCAGAGGAGAAAGGTAATCATCAATATATAACCAAGATACAAACCCTGTGACCTACAACAGTGACCTTCCTGCAAGATATACTGGCAAAATAATGACACAGAGTTATGGGAGTAATCACCCACTTTTTTATTAGATTTAAAGTCATGAGATAAAATCTATTCCTGACACTGCTAAAGTGACCAAGAACCTAAAACTACATAGCTAATGGGTATGCAGGAAAACTTCATATTATTATTCTGCTAAAGAAAGACAGCAATACAGTGACTCCTTATGATGTCCTGCCATATCCACAGATCAGTGCCTTGCTTAGACCACATCTCTTGAGTTAGATGGGAGTTCACACACAGCATTCACAACTGGATAAGGGGCAGTGTGAGACTTTGGAGCACTAATAGAATGACCTTCTCAAGGACCAGTAATCTATTCAGAAGAGAAGACAAAAAGGTTCTAAGAGCCAAATGTAATAGATGACTCCAAGAAAACAGTATCTTCCAGACATATAACACACATATGAACTCAGAGAGACTGGCATAGTGCAAAAGGCCTGCAAAGGTTCAAGTCAGAAGTAATCCCAGCATGGAGAAGGAGAAACAGACACAAGGTCCCAGCCTTTCCAAGAAGCTATTAGTAATTGGTGCCTACTGAGAAAGGGAAAGATGAAGTTTTCCAAGTGGAGTGTCATTGGATGTATCACACACACTTCAAGATAGGTCCCACTCCCAGGAGTAGTTGACTAACATAAACAAATTCCATCTGTGTGTGTTTCTGTTTGTTTTAGGTGGCTTTGTTTTTTTTTTTTGTTTGTTTGTTTGTTTGTTTTTCTGTTTTATTTTGATATTTTCATTGTATTTTTTGCTTATTTTGATTTTTGTTTTGTGTTTTCATTTTTTTTAAGAGAGAATAAACAGAAAATTGAATGAGTAGTTAAATAAGGGACTCTGGAAGCTGAGAAAGGGGGAAACACATGACCAAAATACATTGTATGAAAACATTTACATAAGATACTATTTCTCAAAACAAATAAAGTAAAATCCTCTTTATACCTACAGATGGGTATAGTTCCTGACTCCCACTAGAGATGTATCTTTTTGGAAAAGAAATCATTACAGAAAATTAAAACTAGTAAAAATGCAAGGACAATGGAACATGTAGTGTCCTGCCCCACAATGAATACATCTCCAACTCAACTACTGCCCTTAAGGCTCAATGCAGAATGGGAAGAGAAATGCTTGTAAGACCCAAAGCACCTAAAACAAACAAACAAAAACAAAAACAACAACAAAAAATTTGGTGTCTTCTTTTGGAGATTGTATCTCCAAGAAATACAGAGGAGATTCACCTATGATATGTCAACAATATGGCTCCCTAATCATGATGTTAACAAGGAAAACATCTATAGATAAGCTGAAGCTGGAGAAGGAAACTCACAGTACCCCACGCTGAGATAAAGAATTCTAGGTTACTAAAAACTTCTGAGAATTGGAAAAGTAGCCTTCCTGCTTGATGGATCCTTCTAGTTGTTTATCCAACACCAAGTAGTCAGTCCCAAAATCATGTACATGAACTCCACAAATTTATGCATCTACTTATACATATCACTATAACATAGCAGTCAGGGAGAGGAGAAAGTGGCCAGGAGACTGGGAAGGGGTGGGGTATTAGAGCAGGAAAAGAACATTGGAGGAATTGGAGGAGGGAAATGGAATAGATAGAAATGATGTGATTTTGTTTTAATGAAGTATGTGTTAATTAAAAATATTGAATGAACTTTTTCTTCAATATAAAAGGAACAGAATTTCATTTGAAAAATGCACTCATGCAGATTTTAGAACTCTAATAACTATGTTGCTTATGATTTTCACCAAATTATATTCCATTTGTGTAGCGCTGGGAATGAACCAAGGGCCTCGTATACAGCAGGAAGCATCCTACAACAGAATTCATTCACAGCTCATCAAATTGTATTTATTCATTCATCTGAAAATACTTTCAGAAGTAACTATGGCCTGGATATTATGTGGAATATTGGAAGTTTACAAATATCAGGTATGTAAACCCCATGTCTTCAGGGGTGTGCCTTCCTTTTTTGAAATGGAGCAATAAATTCTTAATTGGTAGTAATTAATGATATGTGGGAGATGAAAGAGGAATTGGAGGTGGAGGATTGGGACTGAAGTGTATCCTCCACAGTAAGGTCAGAGAAGAAAATGAGGGCTTTTTCATCCTCACCCACGTTCCCAAATAACCACTCTGAGACTTATATTTTATTAACAAATGCCTAAGCCTTAAGCTAGGCTTGTTCACCAACTAGCTTGAAACTCAGTGATCCAGCTTATTCTATTCTGTCTGCCACATGGCTAGTTACTTCTCCTCAGTTTCATAGTCTGACTTCCTCTGAGTCTTGGTAGCAAATCTTCCCATGCCTATTCCCCAGAGTTCCACTCTCTGCCAAAGAATGTTCCCACTGTCTAATCCTGCCTCAGCTTATTGGCCATCAAATTTTTAGTGACAGGTGATGCTTTTACACAGTGAAAGAGATTAGTCCTACAAGGAAGGCCCTTGAATCCAGTCATCTTTAAGTGGACATATAATTGTTAAAAGGGAGATTTACTGGACCATCTGAAAAGGAAAATTTCCAGCAATGGAAATAACTGATATGAAATCCCTAAGGAAGTTGTTGGACAATCAGCATATTTTATAGCTTCTTCTTTTCAGAATTGGCCACAACTCAACTTAAACTGTTATGTGTAACTGAATTCTTGTCTTCTGCTGTTCTCTGCCCATAAGAAACTCTAGGAAAATGTATTCCTGATAAACTACATGTCTCAATTATTCAGATACAATTTTCACAAATAAATTTGATATTAACCTAAATTTTCATTTAGTTTTCTGAACAATTGGAAATTGAAGGTTATAATTCTTTTCAAATAAAAAGTATAGTGTTTTGACAATTATATCTACCTAGTTGATTGTCATTGGGCTCTTTCATTTGCTCATGATTTTGTAGGTCAAAAAAGAGGTGGGGAGAATCTCCTCATTACCTCTCTTTCAGATCTGGATCCCTCATGTAGTTATAATTGCACACAGATGAAGTTGCATTCATCAATGTTCACATGGTCAGACACCTAAGATGGTCACTCTCGGGCTGGCATGCCAACCAGAGCACCTAATCATGGCCTCCTGACTACAGCCAAGCTTCATTAGGGTGTGCTGTACCTGGATTTAATGTGGCATAGATCCGAAATATTATTAATGGCTCAGAATTCACACAACACAAATTATGTGGTGTCACTTTCTTAATGAACAAGTTTCTAAGCATAGTACATTTCCTGGACAAGAAGGTGATGCTTTCTCTTGGCTTAGAAATACAGAGACTGTGGTGATGGTTATGACAAGGAAAATATATCAGAAGTGACGTTACTGGTCCACAGAAGGTACCATGCCTTCCACCTAAGCTGCTTCAAATGTCAACCTTTGAAATACACCACCATTTAGTCTAGATGCTCAAACTATGTGCAAAAGTATTTTACCTGACAACTGAAGTTTCAGGTGGCAGGCAGCATTGTTGTAAACCTTCAGATAGCTCCTGTCATGGAGTCTCCAAGATGATGCTGTGTATAGAGACAAGCTATGATCATGAAGCCTCTCTTAACTGAACCTCATGAGCAAATTACTGCACTATGTTAGGAAATTGCACTTTAGAGCAACTTGTTAAGAAGCATTTGATGACTAGAATGAGGGAGTATTGTTTAAACTCGTATTTGAAATAAAAAAAAGAGAGAGAGAGAAATATTCACTTGCAAATTAATATTCAATTTGTACTCAAGAAGAAGGAAGCAAAAGTAGATTAAGCATCTCTTTGAATCAACAGAGATAATAAAGGGATATTCCAGTGGATGTGAGTTTATAGATCCAAGACCCACCCACATAGTAAAGAATTCAGTAGTTCTGAAGTTTCAGGACACCAACACCACCATCTCAGAGCAGAATAATCAGAAACACAGTGTTGCCCACCGGATCAGCTATAGGTAAAGTTTTTTTCCCTAAGGACAGTTATGCATAAATGCAGTTAGATGACTGTCCATCCATTCCTTCAATAAATAAATGCCTGTTATTTTCCCGGCAGTATTTTAGATGCTGAGAATGCAAGAGTGGATGTTAATGTTTCTTTGTTTTAGAAACTCAGACAAGGAAATAATGAAGAAATATGCAAGAAAAAAATACAGAAATACCCATGGGCAATCAATGCAGGAGATTACCAAAATGGGCACTAATGTTAGCTTCAGAGAACAATGATCTGACATAATGTGGTGGACTGAAGATGAACATGAAAGAGGCAGAAGTTATTTGGGAAAGGGATGTTGGAGGGCACAGAGAACAGAAATACAGAGCCCTGGAAACAAAATGGGTCTTCATTCTAGAAAAAAAAAAAAAAAAGCAAGGTCACATTTTTGCTGCTAAAACAAATTTTTAAAATGGTAAGATTTTAAAGAAAAAAAATAAGATAGGAAAGGATGAGCCTGGTGACACATATCTGGAGAGTAAGGTAAAGGACAGGAAGTTTTACTCCAGCTTTTATTAGCAAGACTTTGTTTCAACAAAAACAAGCAGGCAACAGAAAATTTAGCAACCAGAAAGAGAAGAAGGGGCCAGTGGGATAGCTCAGAGGTTAGATTGCCTCACAAGCCTGATGATCCAAGTTCAATACCCACCATCCACAGTAGAATGAGAGAATGAAACCTTGAAAAGTTGTCTTCTGAGACTACAAATTATCCTATGAATGCTTGCACACACACACACACACACACATACACACACACACACACTCACATAAGCACACACACACACTCACATAAGCACACACACACACATACACACACACACACAAGCACATACACTAAACTGGGGCAGGTGGAAGCAGGAACCACTGTCCAAAGCTATGTGAATTTATAGTTTCACTCTGCATGAGAAGTTTTAGGAAGATTTGCAGAAAGTATAACACTATGTAACTCAAAATTTAAAAGCATGATCTTGGCTTTTGAAATGGAAATACACAGCATCCTATATGTTAAAGGATATATATAGTACTAATTAAGATTACAGTATTAATATAATATATTCAACATGTCAAGTAAACTACATAATAAAATAAATTTAAAATGGTGGCTTGGACAAAGAGTAATAGTGGAAAGATAAAACATGGATAAGTGGAATGTGTTTCAGTGACAGAAAGACAGTAAGATTTACTAATGAGTTGAATAATTCATGGGATGAGAAGGACAGGAAGGATGAATGGATGATTCAAGTTTGAGCAACTAGAAGATTGCAAGTACCACATATTCGGAGGGTGAGGGCTGTGGAGATGATGTGGGGAGGTCAACACTCCTAGGACCATAGTAATATGGTCCCACTGAATAGTTATCATTCCCAGTAGGTTAGTTAAACAGAAGCCACTGCCAGGTAGGAGTTTTCAGGTGGTTTACTGAATCTGACACTTTCACCGAGCAAACTCTTGCTATATATGGAGACTGGTATAATCACTTATGAAAGGCAGCCTGATTCTAACCTTCACCCATTTTCACAGATTAGACACAGCTAGGAAAATAAGTCCCTACCCCCATGGAGGAGGAAGACAAAATAATACCTACTTATGGATATTAATTCATTTTTTGAATCGATAACTTCACCATCTTATTTACAAAAATTAGCTTTGTATCTGATAGTCTTTCCCTAAAGTATTTCATAGTGAGCGTTCTTGAAACATGTATTGTTTCTCCAATTCAGTTAGTTAAGGGCAGTCATGGTGGTGTGTGGTCTATTTCTTTTCCTAATTCTCTAATAAAGCCTCTCTTGATAAGTTGTGTTACCCGTCAAAAGTGACATATCTCAACAGAAATAAAGTAAAAATTGTACATTGCTGAAGTGAGCCAATGGTTTGGCTTAGTTGCAAATTTGTAAATTTGTAAGTATAGCTCGCTATCGCAGGAACCATCAACCAGAAGATCAATATTTAGATCATTTTCAATCTGCACATACAAATACTAGAGCTTTTGCTCACATTCCTTTTCTAGATTCAATGGTGCAAACTAAACCAGATTATTTAATTTCTATTACCTGAGTGCCCTGCCTGCTGAAATACAAGGTTAAAAGTCTCATTATGCTAGAACTACAGATTTGGAGTTGTGGCGCAGCCAACATTTACAAAGAGACTGCCAGAGAATTCAAGAGATGGGAATTGCCAAAGAGATCAGACTCCTGCCTGCCTTCCAGGCAGTGAATAAAGTGTAGATTGAAGGTGGTATTTTAAAGCTTTATGGCTAAACATAAAAAGGCTTTAAAGAACTACTGTTGCTACTACATAGTCTCACAACCCCCACACACACACCCTGCCATGTCTGGAAAAATTTCCAGGTCATGGGATGTCATATCCTAGGGCTGAGAGAACTGGTGAGGTGAACACAGAAAAGCAAGGTTATCATTAACATCAAACACTAGAAAGATAGAGATCCTGGCAGTTCTAAGGTTTTAGCTACTACGAGTGGCAGAGTAGGGGGGGGGGGCTGCACTCCCACAACACCGAGAAAATGAAGAAAATTTCCATCCATATAAATGTGAAGGCAGTGAGTTCACAGTAGTGGAATTAAGTTATCTAACGTTAAGCTATTGATTTGTATAGTCCTGTCTAATTGTTTATAATTTCTGAACTTGGAAAGCTCAGCTGACATCTTACAGCTCTGAATTCTAAAGGATTACACTGAACGAAGCTAAAGCACATATATATTCTCTTAGCTGAGCAAAAAACACAAACTGTGGTGTACTTCTCTCTAATTATGCCACAGCTTTGCCCAGGAAAAAAAACCACGCAGCATTATAAGAAAAGCCACAAGATGTCACTGTTACAGATTGTATTTAAGTATATGCTAATCTGAATATACATAAAATGTTTTATTACAAAAGCCAAAGAAATTCTGAGTTGTAATTTTAACGACCAAGGAAATACTACAGTTAGGCTTTCTCAGAGAGATTCCCTCTATTCTATTGATTCTTCAAGTCTACATAACCCTGTGGCTGCTTTTACTGTGCCTTTAAATTTAATCAGGGAAGAGGAAAACATTTCCACCAAGAAGATTTATCATAAAATGAGTTGTTTTCAGAAGTCTTCTTTTGAAAGACTGTATATAAGTAAGATAACTTCATATCTCCTTGGAGATGTCAAAATGTGCACCAATTTGAAGATAGATTCAGAATGCCCTAGTCCTGACCTTTGGCTTCAACAGAAGGGTAGGAGGGCACAGAGATACCCCTTGCCTTAGGTTCTTCTTCACTGTTAGATGGTTGGGATAACAAATGACTACAATATACACTGTTTATCAGTCTTCTTATTGTGCATAGAGACTATAAGTTCCTTCAAGTAACTGCCCCCATATAGGCAAGATTTCTATTTCATTCTGAGTTTTAAAATGATTGAACAAGTTTCCATTCAAGGAAGACTCACCAGAAAGGTTTAGCACACAGTAGGGCTGGGACATCTGGCATTTTACACCCTTCAGCATCTACAACCAGAGTGCCATCTATTACAAATGACTGATTTATGTAGAACCTAGGCTGACGGAGTAAAGGAATTTCAAATAATATAGTTGTACCATTTTAAATAGCTGATTTTTTAAAAAAAAAAAAACATTGAATTTATTTATGATATGTTCCCATAGATCAGCAAAATCTCTACACAAAAGAAAAGAATAAAAAATCATGGAAGTTTCAAGAAGTAAAAATGTCCCTCTGTGGGGCAACAAGTAGGAACAGCCATAAAACCTGCCTGTACCATTGTGGAATGTTGTTCAGCATGCAGAACGTTTGGCCTGATGCTGTCAGCCCAGGGCAAAGGATGAGTTATCCAGGTAAATCAGGTTTCTTCTTCAAAGGCAGAAAAATGTTTTCCAGTGAGATGTCTAATATTGTAGGCAAAGCTGCTCTGGTGAACTAAGAAATTGCCCTGAAATTGTTAAACATATTTTTGTAAACTTTAACATTGATAAAAAGGACAAATAAAACAAAAAAAAACACAACAAAACAAAAATAATAGCAATAACAACCAACCAAACAGTGGTAGATGTGATCATCTTTGGATGGTTACTGTGGCAGATGCCATAACAGTGCCCATTCTCACCACTTGTATTTGAAGAACTAAGCAGTCAAGACGGGAAATCTCTACCACATACATTACTTGTCTTCTACTTCTCTGTCCAGCCTTCCAGTTCTAAGTTGATTGTGTGTGAATTTCCCAAAACAGTGTGTACTCTGCACTGCCTAATTTTATGTCAACTTGACAGAAGCTACAGTCATCAGAAAGGACGAAGCCTCGGTTGAGAAAATTCTTTATAAGATTGGGCTATAGGCAATTTTTAAGCTAGTGATTGATGAGGAAGAGTCCAGCCTTTTGTGAATGTTATCACCTCTGGTCTGTGGGTTCTGGGTTCTAGAAGAAAACAGACTGACCAAGCCATGGGGAACAAGTCGGTAAGCAACACTCATTCATGGCTTCTGCATCAGCTCCTGCCCCCAGGTTCCTGCACTCTTTTAGTCCCTGTCCTGATTTCCTCCAATGAAGAACAGTGATGTATAAGTGTAATAATAACCTAAATAAACCATTTCCTACCCAAATTGCTTTTGATCATGGTGTTTTATGACAGCAATAGATGTGATAATGCTAACTAATGTGAAATGCTAACTAAGACACAGTGATTTAAAAAAAATTCAGTAATCAGGAACTGGATTCCATTCAAGAGTAGTTGAGATCAAAGATTTGTTAATACAAGCCAGCACAACTAATTTTGTCAATCTAAAAATATATTTATTTTTATTGTGTGTGTGTGGGGGGGTGTTTTTCCTGAATATCTGTGAACCAGAAGCCAGAAGAGATAATCAAATCCTCTGGAATTGATGTTATAAAAGGTTATTAACCATGTGGGTGCTGAGATCAAAATCTGGGTCTATTGGAAGTGCTGAGCCATCTTTCCAGCCCCCAAATTTTATCAGCTTTATTGACTTATGTGGAAAGATTTGCTGTCTATTTCTTTGTCAAAGTTTTCCCACGGAGGGTGGGAGAAGGTGAGAAGATCATTCTCCTCATTCAGATCCGTGCTCCTATCCCAGCATCCTTTCTGTTGTTATATTCATGACCTGCCCTCTGTGATGTTGTCACTACACTAGGAAAATCTGTTAGAACAGAACCTTACATGCTGAGAAATGAATATGAAACATTTCCCGGATTAACATCTGCAGAGACTCAAAACACTTTATAGCCAACTGCTTTCCATTTTTGTCTGTACAAGAAATGGTGGAGACAGAGCTTCAGATTCCGGCTTCTAGCTGCCAAGGCAAGCAAGGACGCTGTGTGCCTCCTTATGAATCCTGCCTCTTTTCTCTTCTGTGCCCTCCTGATGTCTTCGCTGTGGTACCTGTCAACCTGTAAGCTGCCATATAGCATCAATCACTTCAAAGACATGGAGAACCTTTCCACCTGAAGAGCTTGATAATTGAAACCATTCATTCACTCATTCATTCATTTTGCAGTGCCAGCATGGGACCCATGGCCTTACTCATACCAGGGACTGCTTATGATTCACATACATGTATCAGGTTTTTGTATGCAAGTAAAGAAAAACAAAGATAAGGGAAAACCTTTAAAGGTTCCACCCATATGTGAGAATAAATATTAATATTATCCTGGGCATATTAACAGATAAATTACAGTGCTGCAAATTGTTTGTTTTGATTATTATAATCCAGGTTTTCCCACATGTGTAATGAAATGACAGCAATGTGTTGTGTAGTTATTTCCTCTGCATTATTATTATTTTCCTCTTCTCTTAGCGATGAGAAAGAGGTGAAAAAGACTCAGGAAGTTAATAAAACTTAGTGTGCTCCAAAAGCTTAGACAGTTACAAGCTTCCCAGGCTCCTCGAATTGTGACAAAAAGCTGTGCTGGGCAAGGGTTGCTCCTGGAGCAGTGACCAGTCTGCTTGACCCACACCTTTGTATGTAACCCCAATAGACTCATCATCTGATCCAAAACCCGGGTTGATTTACTTAGACTGTCATCAGTGACCTGTCTATGGTGGAGAGGCATTGCTCAGAGCTTGCCAGGAAAAGTCACACAACAAAGTGTAAGACTCAGAAAATTTAAATTAATATTTCTTTATTTCCCCAGGATTTATGACCTTATTACTAACAAAATTCAAAAATAGCAGTAATGACACTACATCTTGCCTATGCTGCTCATTAGAAGTGTCTTGTTTCCTGTTTTAGTAATTCACTCTTAGCAATAACCCATATCAAGTCCTGTGGGGAACTAGTTTTCTTACCTAGTTACCTTATTTTTGTTTCTAGTATGGATTTAAACTCCAACAATGTTAGAAATTTCAAAATGCTGAACAAATGACTTCTATAACATGTTGAGGGGGAAGATTTGCTGCTACCTTTATTGTTGAAGCTTTGACAGTGGTTTGATGGAGGAAGCTGTTGGTGATTCCCAGTGGGAAGGGGTGGTTTACTGATCTTAACCAAGTCTAATACCTTACAGCACATTAGATCCAAGGCTTGATGATTCAAATATAAAAATATTCAAGACTACAATAATCCTACAAACAAGATTAAACTGCACAGACAAGATAGTCTTCAACATATAAATTGTCTAAACTCAATTTTGAGACTCCCGTAGCTATGCTAAGACAATGACCCTGGCCATCAAAGACTATGAAACCCTTGAAGTACATATCCATAGCCCAGCTCAGATGTCTAAGTATGAAAATACACATTAGTAATGTTCTTGTTAGAAATTCACAGGAGCAGATATTGCACAGCTATCTCATTATGTAAGTTTAGCCAAGAAAAATCATTTGATATGGAAGATAAATTTTGAGAGAAAAAAAAATGTAGCCAGCAATGTGCCTCACTGGGTAGCCTCCTTTTTCATTTTTCATTTAAATGGAATCACCTGACATATATCAGTATTAAGAACCAGAATCAGCACAGACAATATGTCAATAGAAAATATTATTTCACTCTTAGAAAAACAAAGCTCTAGCTGTCCTGCATTTAAAACATTAAACTCATGATAGTCACACTCAAAATGTGCCTCAAAAAGAGAGAGCACTCAACTCATACCAACTAAAACTCCCAAAGAGAACAGTGTACCGGGGTAACAAAAGAACAGGAAGAGCCCAAGAATGAAAACAGGAAGGAACTATAGCTGAAGGCATAGGGCTTAGCATGATGCCTTGTTTGCCAGATTCCTAAACTCTAAAACCAATATGACACGCTATAAAATTGAGAAGAGCAGTTAAATGCTTCATGATAACTCAGTGATGACCGACTTTACTTGGTATATGGTAACAGGAGATCACAAATGAGATGAGGATTCCAAAGGCGTGCTGAAGCTACAACAGGCTTTTTAAAAGGAAACCAGGGGTGCTTTAGACAGGGTCTCGAGGCTGCTGTTGCTTCTTCCTTAAACACCCTTTTGTGCTATCTAGTATTTTCGATGCTCATGTCTTACAATTTGAGGAGAGACTTCTTAATGAAGTGTAGGAGAGATAGAAGGTGTGTGTTGGGTCTTGAGCTTTAGGGAGATAACTACTTCGACTTTGTTATAAGAAATGCAAGTTGACAACAGAGCAAGACAGGCTGTGACAAAGGCCTCCAGGTGGGAGGTTCTAATCTAGATGATAGTAACAACTGTTGCCTGAAGGCAGGAGGAGCCAGCCAGCAGCAGCAGCAGCAGAAGCAGCTGGAAGTCTTCTCAGAATCCAAGGCAGAGGAACCAATGTGGTCTGTGTACAGACATCAAAACAACTCACCTTGTTGACCTTAATGGTCAAAATAAGGATTCCAGTTTTGTAGTGGTACAGGAAAAACAAAAGTGGATAAAAATAAGACAAAATACCAGGTCCAAAGGGGATTTGTCTTCATCTGAAGTGACTCTGAGCGTCTCTGCGTATACATTTGGAAATGTATAGAGACATATTATCACAGTTGGGGATACGCTTGTGCTTTTGGCATCTAATAGACACAGACCATGGCTGCTGTTAAGCATCCTACTACACACCTGACAGTGACCCTGATCAAAGTGAGGATATGACCCCAAATGTCAGTAAGACTGGACCCTAAGGTAGATCTCCAGGCTAAGCTTGAGCAAAGAATAATAGCACTGGATTCCACACTGTTTGAATGGAGTACTTCCCTTCATTCCTCTTGTAGTCCACAATTTCCTAACTAATTTCCATAGTGTTTGCTTGGGATTTCTGTGATGTCCTCTCTGGAATGCTCAGGCTGTTCACTATCAAGTCTCATGGCGCAGGTTACCCACAGCTACTCACTTCTGGGTATTCCCAGCTACTTCAGAGGAATGCAAAGACTATCTGGACTATACGTTAGGTTCAAGAGCTGCCTGTGGAACTTATTGAGACTGTTGAAACATAGCAGCATAAAGATAGGGCTGGAGCTATAGCTCGGTTGCACAGTGCTTGCTCAATATTTGCAAGGTCCTAGATTCAGTCTCCAGGATGCTAGTGAGCAGATGGTGTCCATTCCACACTTGACCTTCTGTGCCTCCTTACATACCTTCTCATCTTGACACGGTCCTGTTCTGAGAGGACAAAGTCAGGGTAGCCTGGAGGCATCTTATTTACCTGTAACTCTGAATAAGCTACTTGGAGTCAAAGAATGAAAAAAAAAAAAAACGGCTAAATAAAACCCTTATAAACTCTGATCACAGTACAGAGTTCTGCTATGATGCCTACAAAGTTCTAATTTGGTTTTTTAAAAAGGTCATTTAGAACTCCATTTGTACAGGATGGAAATTGTACATTTGAACCCACAGAGTCTGAATCATAAGCCCAGGGAGTTTTTCTAGAATATAGAGCTATATCAATAATGCCAACAATTTCAGAGAGTTGGAAAAATGTTTTTGTAACTCTCATCCTGGTTAAGAAGAAAGCAATGTTTCTATGAACTTAGTCTGAAGTACAGTTAACTTCAGTGTTCAGACCTATGTCAGGCATGCAGCAGAATTCAACAGTAAACGTCAAATATAGATTTAAAACTCAGAATAGAGTCAAAACTTTATATATGTTAGAAATATTTTTCCCGTTTTCACAAAACTACAAAATATAAATGATATAGATTCTTAACAAATTGTATATGGTATTACCAGAACGCTTAGGTATTTTCATATAAACTTATTTGTAACATCATACAGATTTCAATGGTATATAAGAATTTGAAGATTTCATCTTTAGTCGGGCATGGTAGTACAGAACTTTAAGCACAGCACTCAGGAGCAGAGCCAGGCAGATCTTTGAGTTCAAGGACAGCCTGGTCTACAGAGTGAATTCTTTTTTTTTTTTTAATGGATATCAAGTATACAGTTTAATTGATGTTTTAGAATAGCATTTCCTTTTTTTATGAACAGAAATTTTATTTCTAACACTTCCCCTTTAAAACCATCTTCATTATTCAAATGTACTGTCATACTCCTGTAACTTCATTTTTTATTTTTCATTTTTTATATTTCCCAATCTGCTTTTATACCATTTTAATTACATGCCAAGTATTAAGGTCAGTTCTAGGTTGACTAAAACAACCAGAAAAACTGTATCTCGAAAAACAAACAAAAAAATTAATTATAAAATTCATTTTAGATTGGTAGCAAATAAAGAAATAAAGGTTAGTATGCATTATCATATCTGGATTTTTTCTGATGTAAAACTTTACAAAGCATATATTTGCTTCTGATAAACAGGATCACTCTATATATGTCTCTCTATATAGTTTTGCACCTTTATGACACTGAGAAAATATATATCCTTGTATATGGGAAAAGTTATAACAGAAATAGAGACACAAACACAGTAGTCACTTCTACATTTAAAGTAGCATTTAGGTTGCTACTCGATTCTCATCTTTTACACAAGCAGACAGAAAACTTTCTAACTTTTAAGAGAGGTCTTTTTAAAACCATGTTATAAATCACATTTGCTACTTCATTTCACATATTTCACCTGGACATAATTGCTTCTTAATCAAAACTGAAGCAGTATATTATTTAAAGCACATCTACTTTTTGTTTCTAAGGAAAAATCTATGAGTTGCAGGAGGTTAAAAGGAGGTGTGTTGTGAAATGTGGTGCTTAATATTTCAAAGAAATATATAATTAAAACTGATCAGATTAAAGTCATTTTCCATCTCAGTTGTTCATATGCCATATGTTAAGGAGTTCCCAAGTGGAACATGTCTAAAGAATGATATGTCTTACTATAACCTCCTTGAAATTTTCACTTAAAAAGAAACAAATCAAAAGACATCTCATGCTTGAATTAAAGGTCAATGAAACAGTGAAGGCCTATGGGTCAGGCACAAAAAAGCCACAGAAGAGTCAAACGCCACTGGTCTCGGAGGCTAGCTTGCCACACATAACCATGGTTAGCATGCTCTTTCTCCACAGTTGGTAGCAATCAGATACATATTTAATGTGGTTTCATTATATCCAATAAATGCTGGCAATAGAATAACCTCCCCAGGGTATTCGTTGAAGAATAGAACAGAGAAAACGATGAGCACATTTAGCACACGCACCCACAGCCTCCTGATAAAAGCCAGCACTTCCCCCATACAGCACCTGTTGTCCTAGCTGGTTTAATTACTTTTCATTGTAGTCAGCAGCCTGAAATATTTATCATGGATCCTATAATTTTCCTAATCCAAAACTGACATCTACTCCAGTGACCACAGGGACTGAATTTTTACAAACTTCTTCCCCCCCCCTCTTCCCACCCCCGTGCTTCATTCTCAAGATTAAAGTGAGGAAATTGTTTTTAAGAGACGGCAGCTTTCAGTCAAGGGCCGGCTGCATGGGCAGATGCTAGAATGCTCACACAACATCCAGCCAGCTCTGACAAAGGACAGAAGTTAATTTCACTGTTGAAGTGTAAAACATTCAATGGACCAACATAAATGAAACATGAACTTAAAGGTTTTGTATAGCAAAGCCAACTAAACTTCAGGCAACTTTTCTAGAAATGTATCTCCAGTCAGTTTATTACTAAATAGGAGTGATTTTTTTTTAAAAACTTTTCTCTGGTGAATCACTGGTTATAAATACCACGCTTTTGGCTATGCTCTCATTTTGTACTTAATTGTTAACATTTTATTTTAGTTAAAATTTATTCACCCTATATTTTATAGTGATACATGCTGTAGGGTAAAATGATGCTCTTTCTTTGACTAAAGACTCCCAGAGTTCTTTAACCTTATTTTCTTAAATATATTGAAATGCTATGTACGGCTGCCTTATGGTGCTGCAATACTGTATGCATGAACAGCATCTTCATCCCAATCCTAAGACATCATAACCAGTAGTCCTCTGCACATGTAAAAACTGAGGTACAGAAACCTGACGACTTTGCTCCAGTCACACTGAAAACTAGCTTGTAGCCTATTTTAGATTCCAACCCAGATATTTTGCTTTATAGTCTGTGTTCTTAATGTACGTACAGCAAGATGTATTAACAGGAAAACAATTTCATATTAGCCTTCATTGCTTAAGTTTGTGAGTAAATGACTTTAGATAATTAAGTTAGTAGCATCCTATAATCAAAGCTACATTTTGTATTGAAAGTTAATAAATACTTATATTCAAATATTGACAGCCACAAACATTAACACAGTTCCACAAGTTGAGACTAACTCTGCTGCTTTGTATACATTATACTTAATATATCTTCTGATATATTGTGTTTAAATTTCATGATGATTATGATCAGGTAGATCCCATTCCTGTCTGGCCATCAAAATTCCCTGGAGATATTAAAACTAAGGACATTTTCAGTCTAAGCCAAATAATTAAGTCATGCTGGTGCCTAACTAGAGTCTTCACCCCTACCAGCTAGTGTTTATGATACTAGAGGGCATTCTGAATGCTTCTAGAAGAGAAAGACACTTCCAACCCAGCTACAAACTCATCACTTTACAATGGTGTCCTCCCTACAGGTCATGCTGGTACAATAATGGCATAAATGCTATGTGAGTAATCTCCCACTATCTATTGAATTAAGGGCTACTCCATGTGATGGAGCCCATGCCAGACACAGCTCAGATGGCTAAGAACCTGAGACTAGATAGGTTATCGGTCTAGGGAAATCCAAATACTATTGTGTTGCTAAAGGAACAAAGCAATAAAATGACTCTTACTGACAGTCTGAAAATCAGTGTCTTACTCAGTGATCATCAGAAAATATTCCTCCGGTAGTAGACGGGAGCTGACATGGAGCCCTGCAATTTGCGTAGAGAACAATAGACGTTAGAACACTCAGTCCTAAGTTCAATGTCTTTATCAAACCCCTTCTCTCAGGATGGGGTAAAAGAAAGCCTTGGCAGAGTCTGGAAGCTTTCCACACCAGCAGGTCCCACAAACTCGAGAAAGTCTAAGGTTCCAAAGGCTATAGGCTTTGGCAGTGGTAGGCCCCAAAGACACAAGAATGTCCATAGTTCCAAAAAGGGTTTATTTTCATGGTGGATGTAAATGGATCTGTGAAACTCAGGGTAGACCTGAGAGGGTCTGGGGAGGAATGCTAATCGGCTCTGCTCTCTGGCCTTCATTAGTATGTAAATCCTCTAGGCCTGAGGCCTGTAGTCATGCCCTCTACTGTGCACTTTGGGAGGGCTGTAATGCCTACATGACTGAACAATGTGGGTCCATGAGACTAGACTACGTTCAGACCTGGGTTCTGGGAGTGGCCGAACACCTGCCATTTCTCCTTGGAGTCTCGGATTCCAGGCCATGCCAGCCAAGAACCAAGATACTCTTATGCAGGCTCAAGAAGCTATGCACAAAAAGAGACACAAAGATTGTGAAAGCCAGAGGGGATGGATGACACCAGGCTACACAACAAGACTGTTGCACACATGACAAGAATCTATGGCCATACTGACAGGGCCTGCACAGGTCAAGATACATTAGAACAGTCTTTGCTTAGAGTTCTATTGCAATGATGAAACAGCATAACCAACGTCAAGTTGGGAAGAAAGGGTTTATTTGCTTACACTTCAATATTGCTATCCATCTTTTTTTTCTCATTTATTTTTTCTTTGTCTTTGATTATTTATTTATTTCACTTTACATCCTGATCACAGCCCCTCCCTCCTCTACTCCCAGTCCCACTCTCAAAAATACCTCCTCCTTTTATCCCTTCCGCTTCTCCTTAAAAAAATAGGAAGCCCAACTTAGTACCATCCTACCCTGGGACATTCAGTTCCAGCAGGACTAAGCACATCCTTTCCCACTAAGGCCCAACCAAGCAGTCTAGTTAGGGGAAGGTGATCCAATGTCAGGCAACAGAGTCAGAGATAGCCCCTGCTCAAATTGTTAAGGGACCCACATGAAGACCAAGTTACACATCTGCTACAAACAAAATCTGGCCTAGGTCCAGCCCTGCATGCTCTTTAGTTGGTGGTTCAGTCTCTGTGAGCCTCCATGGGCCCAAGTTAGTTGATTCTTTAGGTCATCTTGTGGTGTTCTTGACCCCTCTGACTCATTCAATCCTATTCCCCCAATCTTCCGCAAGACTTCCTGAACTCTGCCTGACATTAAACTGTGGCTCTATGCATTTGTTTCCATCTGCTGTTGGATGCAGCCTCTCAGGAGACGCTTATGTTAGCTTCCTGTCTTCAAGCATAGCAGAGTATCTGGCTCTCTCACATGGGATGGGTCTCAAGTTGGGCCACCAGAACACCGCCAGAAGTTTGGGGTTTTTTTTTTGTTTGTTTGTTTGTTTGTTTTTTGGTGTGTTTCTTTCTATGTGTCACAACAAATGGAGCTCAACAATGCATGTAAAGTAAAACAATACAGGTGTATCATTAGCAAAGAATTCTTCATCATGAGTCCTATCACAGGTCTGCCTTAGCAAAACACTGTCCAACACAACTGACTTTCCAAAGAACCCTTAGGTGCCCCCCTCAGTTATAGATACCCACTGTATGACTAAGCATTCAATAGTCACATGTTCTCAGTACACTGGTGATGAGTCTCTGTGTTATTGAGCATCCCTGTTCTATGGCTGTAAACACATAAACTTAGAGGGCAATGTGACATCATGTCCATTTATAAAATCAACAGATTTCCCCTTCATAGGATCTAGGACCTCCCCATCCATGGGTTTTGACTAGATTTACAGCAGGGGTATGAGTCCCTGCTGTGTGTGGCCCTGAAATCCAATTAGAAAGTAGTTGTTCAGCCCTTGGAGTCAGGCTGCCATCACAACAGTAGGAACATTTTGTTTCTGGGTGATTTTCTGTAAGTGAAAAATTGATATTAGAAACTAACATTTGGAGTTTGAGCAATTAATCTCTTCATTGAAAGAGCACACACACACACAAAGAGAGAGAGAGAGAGAGAGAGAGAGAGAGAGAGAGAGAGAGACAGAGAGACAGAGAGAGAGAAGAGAGAGACAGAGAGAGACAGAGAGAGAGACAGACAGAGACAGAGAGACAGAGAGAGAGAGGGAGGAGTTGAGAGTTCTATATCAGGATCTGCAGCCAGAAGGAGGAGTGTGCCACACTGAGGGTGACCTGAGTTTCTGAGACCTCAAAGCTCACCCCCTAGTCACACATTTTCTCTAACAAAGCATCTCTGCTCCAACAAAGCCATACCTCCTAATAGTGCTACTCCCTATGGCTAAGCATTCTAATACATGAGACTATGGGGGGGCATCCCTATTCAAACTACTACAGGTGTTTAAGAGAATCTATGGCTTCCACCCACTGGGTACCAGTAGCATCCTTCTTTCTTCACAATCCAAATGGCTCCAGCCCTGTGTCCTCTAAGGACAAAATACACCAATTGGAAATTGTTTATCTACTACATAGAATATTTAATACTATTGAAAAATAATCATAATTATTTTCTTACATAGTAACAATTAGTGCAGCACACAGTTTAGCTTACTTCACAAAGCTAAGATTGATCTTTTTGTGTGTGTCCATATTGACTGCTTGACATCCCTTCCATGAGATGTGAGGCATTACTGAGTTCACTTTGCAAAGATTTTATGCCCAAGAGACTTGATGTGCCAGGGTGGGGGATACCCAGGGAGAAGGGGAAAGGGGTTAGGAAAAAGTATTGGGGAGGGGGTGACATGGAGGGGGCAGTGAGAAGGATGTATAGTGAATAAGTAAAGAAAAAAAAGTGGCTGGCAAAACAGGTTGTTTGGAAACCATGGCAAGAATCAATAAAGTATCTCAGCACAGTTCCCTAGAGGTCTGAAGTGAAGTTAAATAGCTGTGCGTCTATGGAGAAATTCCTCCTTCTTTTCTCAAACTTGTAGTAAAGACTTCTTGCTATGTGCTGAGACAACATGATTGTTGTCTCAAATTACACCCATCATAAACTTAGGTATGAAACCCACAACACCATACAGGCTAGCATACCTGCCAGGATTCTATCTTCAATGGAAAAGGCTTCTTCAAAAGGAAGAAGAGAATTTAAAGATCCCAAAACTCCATTAAATTTCAAAAGCAGACTGCTGAACCAAAACCAAAATTTTGAGATACACCATTGCTTATCTTTCATTTCACACCTAACCAGAAGACAAGTTCTGTATGAGCAAGTGATTAGGAGATGGAAGGTTCTGAATGATGTGGGATGTTTATAAAAACAAAGAGAGGTCTTGTCATGTGAGATGAAATCTTCCTGGCGTGTGCAGTCATCAGTGTTACTTTTGGCTGCCTGTGCTGTCAAGGAAAATGCACTGGTTCGTGGGCACCAGAGGACGGTTGCCTCAGACAGTCAAAAGCTGGAAAGAATGAAAATAGGAGAGAAGAGCAGTAGATTCAGGAGAAAGAGAGATTCTCAGCAGCAGCACAGAATTTGAGGACATAGCTTACCTACCTGGATGATGCCAACCCGGACCACCCACTCGGACCTATATGACCTGAAGAAAATCCAGAGCTTGCACTCGAGAGTTTGTATATGCATTCAGATCACTAGCACAGCACTTGGCAAAATATACACACACCACATAGTAATCTGATAATCTCGGAAAATTCTGGTGAGCCAACTCTCCAGCCCCAACTTTGGATCTTTGAATAGAAGTGGGTCTGTTAAAGCTGTGGGGACTTTTGAAGTCAGTCAAAAGCAATCTGTTCCTTCTTTTGGCTCCTACAGATACCTGCATGTATGTATACACACACACACAAACAAGTAAATACAGTTTAGGAGGGAGGAGTCTAAAGTGTCTTCTAATAAAGCAAACTCTTAGCTATAAACCCCTGTAAAAAATCAAAGCACCAGTTACATACTCTCTACATACAACAGAATGCAGTAAATATTTCCTTTCCAAATGGATGAGATAAGAGATAGCAGGGAAACATCAGACTCAAACCAAAGCGAAACGCATCAGGACAGCTACCAAGCCCATAGTTCCATGTCCTCTCCTAAGCTTCTGTAGGCTCTACTGGCTTGGTAGCCTCACATCTGCAACTTAGCTTCCTGCAACACCCACGGGCTCTTTCTTGAGGCAGCTCCAACTGTCTGGTATGATCTTTCCATTCCAGGCTTCCCCAGCATCCTAGAGTCTCCATTATAAGTTAAACTTCACCTTCACAGGTACAGACAATGCCTCTCAGGGCCTCCTTTAACGGAATCTGACCTTGTCCAACATTGCTCCATTTGTCTTTGTTTTGTTTGTTGCTGCTGCTGCTGCTTATTTGTTTGGGTTTTCATTTTATAGTCCCAGGATAAACTTTCCTGAGACTGTAATTCTTGAGTTCTACTTGTTTGAAAATGATCACCTTGTAATTGGCAATCCCAAATTCTCCTCCCAGCTCCAGAGGAGCCTGGCCCCATTTTACCACAGCTGAAGAGACCTCTTAATTACCTGCATGGCCAAACCTGAGGGAAAATGTCCTTGTTATGTAATCCTGTTGGAGCTGGGATTTCTGGAGCTTTTATATGCCCGGGCATGCTCTTCTTGTTTTTATTATTTGTTTGTTTGTTTGTTATGTTTTAATTTTGATTTTCTGACACAGTTTTTCTCTGTTTCTCTGTGTAAATCTGACTGTCCTGGAACTCATTCTGTAAACCTCAAACTCAGAGATTCTCCAGTCTCTGCCTTCAGAGTGCTGAGATTAAAGGCATGAGCCCAGGGCCAGTGGTGACACTCTCTTTTTAGATGAAAACTTGGGAGTCCATTTGTACTGTTACAGTCTGGAGCCTCTGCAGGGCAGGGTCTTGCTCTCCCGGTGCCACATCTGTTGGTGCATTTTCTTTCTGGTCACTCTAGTCTCTTTAATAGTTAACTGTTTTCCCTACAGCTTTACCTTTCTCAGTGTTCTTTCTTCCCCGGATGCACATTGTTTACCTCTTGTTCCACTTTCTTCTTTTCTCTCACTGTACACTGGGCTAAAAGTCACGAGCACAACTTTGCCACAACCACGGGAATGGTGTGCAGCCTTGAACTATTCTCTACAAAAAGAAATAATAATTGTGTCATTATGTTTGAATCGGGCATCACTCAAATTCATGAACAGGACACAGCATGATTATTTGCCACTAGCCTAGTCCTCAGCAGAGCCCTGGTTAGCATCTGGAACCTTCACTGTCTCTCTTTCTATCCACATTCTGTCTTCTGAACTTCTATGAAAATGTTGCGGTAAATTTTCCTTACAGCAGTCTAGGATTTTCTAGCAAACAGCTCCAAATTCTCCCATGTTGGTTGATTATTTAAAGTAGTTGTAAGAAAGAGAAAGTGGAAAGAAAAAGGCTCAGTTTGATCTTATGCAAGGCCATGTGTATTCACAGCAAGAGAGCACCTTTGCCATCCACCTGGGCAGAGGGCCAAAATGCTAATAGAAGATGTGGCATGGATCCCTTATAAGGGCCAAAATGACTCCCATACTCCTCAAGGGAAGCATGGGAGTGTAGTCCACCCTTCAGCAGGAAACTAGAATTCCTTACTATGAGACAATACAAAAACACAGGGTAGGGGTGTTATAGTTGCTTTCTGCTGAGTATTTTGTTGGATGGTGTAGTTCTGAGTCCGTTGAAGTGGCGATCCTCTGCTCATATACCAGGGAGTGGGTCTTAACTTGCTCCGATGCAATGGATCAGGTCATTTCCACCCTGTATCACTGAAGAGACTTGTGAAATAATTTTTGGAGGTTGTAAGCAGATAATTTGACTATCAAGTAGAACTGAGATTTCTCTGGTGAAGTTAAAAGAGGGGAAGAGAGGAGGCAGGGCACAGAGTGAAAGGAAATGGGCATAAAATTGATTCGGAGTGACAGTGACTGGTCCCATTCCCAGGAATGTTGGACTAAGATGACCTCGTAGAGCAGGGAGCTGCAGAGCATGAAAGGTGGGAAACAGCAGAAAATAGAGGACTAATGTAAAGAATTGTATTCTACTCTGGGTGAGAGAAGCAAAGGTCCACTTTAGCCAGCATTTCTCCACAGCACCTTAAAGGTTTTTTTGCAGATGTATTGGGAACCAATTGACCTGTTGTAGAGTGAAAGCTTTTGGGAGAGCTTGTGTGGAACATTTTGTTTGGGTATAAGGTGAAGTCCAATAAGTAAAACATTTAAAAGTCATGGTAAAAACCTAGGTGTGAGAATAATAAGAAGAAAAAGTGATCAAGGGGAGGAGCCAGAGTTGGAGGCAACCAAAGAAATTTTTAGTCTGATCTCTGGGTCTTTAGACCCCATTTCAAACCAGTTAAGATTACGTGATGTGGAAGCAATTTTGTTAAGGAGGGCACAACCATCCTCAGCAGTAGTCAACTCTAGTCCTTTTTAATTTTAGAGTACGACAGTCAAGCTAGTCTTGAAGAATGTTGAAACAGGAAGGTTAACTGATGCAAAGAAGGTTTCAGTCCAGTTTTTTTCCCATGTCCAGAGTGGCAAGAAGCATGAACAGGACAGTCCATTAGCTCCCCTTTTACAGTTGCCCAAATTGCTTTTAGGAGTTTGGGGGTGTCAATCTTTCTGTCAAGACTGACCGAAGGGCAATGAGGGAACCATTAGGGTGCCCCAGAAGAGGGTCCAACCAAAGGGTCATGATAAAACTTAACAGTTGGCAAAGTTCCAGAACAACTTTATGGGGAGCATAAAGAGATGAAGTTATACAAGGAAAACTTTTACATCATTTTAACATGTAACATAATGTTAAATGCAATTGTACACACGGATGGACACTGTACCGGAGTTCTGCAGACGGACAAGGTAACTGTAATTCATTGTTTACATCAGACTCCTGCATGAGGAATAGCACCTAGAATCTTTGTAAAAGATATTGGTTAAAGTCAGCATCTAAGGGACCAATCTGAACAGAAAGTGTCTTAAGTGATATCCCTTAAATGTGGAAAACTTTATATATTTATTTCAAATGTTAATAATACCAGCTATTACATAAAAAACAAAAATGAAATTTTAAGTAAAACATAATTTTTGGCTATTAACAATTTTGTAAGGTGATATTTTAAAAAATTGGGACTATTATCTTAAATGACCATGATCTAGTATTTAAAAGCACGACATAATACTTATTTTTGTTTATTGTCAAGTTATCATACCTATATACAGTAAATATATTTTATACTGTCATGATACATAGAGAGGTGACTTAATTCTAAGTTACATTCCCTTCCCAAGAAATGATTTTTTAAGATTCAATTGAAAACTGTACATTCCCAGAGATAGTGACTGCCTTGCCAAGAGGAAATTATTCAGAGGAAATAAACAAACAGAATTGTTTAATGCACCTTATTTTAAAAGGTTTAACAGAACCTTTTAAAAATCTCATATCATACACTTAATCAAACGATGAAAAATGAAAACTGTCATGTCAAATCTGTAACAAACAACTTACATGTTACCTGAATTAGCAAAGATGGATAAAGTTAACTCTTTACTCCTGCTGATGGACGTATCTACCAGGTCATCACAGGCTGGGAGCAGTAAGCTTATTGCTTAACACCATTCTATTTTAGAAAAATACATTGGTTATTTAGAGGCATAAATTTTAAAAACAAGATAACAAAATTAAATGAGCTTTAACAAACACTGACTTTCAGAATTTCTTAGGCAACATCCCAAGCATCACTGACAAAACCTGTATACTCCATGGAGTCTTCAGGTAAGAGCACAGGCATTGGCTCTGGAGCTCTCTACCTGGGCAAAGACTAGATTATATTCCCAATGTATCACAGGCCAACTGAGGTTTGAAAGACTCTCCTTCATCTAAACCATCTTGCCCTGAAGAATCTAAAGGCTTGGGACATCACTTGATAGACTCATTTGTTAACTCTACAGATATAAAACCATCTGTCAATATGAATATGTTTGGATATTCTGAGTAACTTTCCAAAGCTTGAGTTTGATGACAACATGCCTGGCATCCTTCTTTAATCAGAGAATATGGATGGCTAACATGCGTACCCTGGATGTCGGTTGTGCTAAGAGGAAGAACTGAATGCCAGGGTCAAAGACATGGCCAACTGATCTCCACTTAGGTCTCATATAAGTCACATGGTAGGCTTCTATACAAGGTCCTCCTTTTCTCAGCATCTTTATGTGTCAGTTCAGAAGACATTGAGGACAGAGTAATTGCTATTTGCCTATCCATCACCTGGGACATTTAGGATGTGGATATAGACTCTGAGATCCTGCACGGGACATGGGATGCTATCCTTCTATCATGTGAGACATGAGGAGTAACTCATTTTTGGATAAGAAGGACATTTCTTTGTGGTTTTGTCTACATGGCCATAGCTTATATCTCCTATAAACCAGAAGCAGAAAAGCAGATTTCTGGCAAGTCTTCCTTCCCATACATCCTTGTCCTGTAATGAGGTTAGCATGTAACTTAACTCTGGTGTGATGATGTTCCATCCAAGAGAATGACTTAAGTCGGGGAACTTCCTGCCAACCAAGTGTATTGTAAATTTAATCCATTTTATTCAAGCATTCAATCTTTCATAACAATTTTTAAATGTATCTGATTTTGAATGCTATTTTACATTAAACAAGCTTTAAGTTTACTTTAAACTTGTTTTGACTTACTTGTTTCAGGCTTAACTTTGACAACATATACAGAATACTATATGATTGAAATAACAAAAGACCACATGATGGGAGATTAAAATTGTTCTCATGCCCAAGCTTGTTTCTGTAAGTAAATTACACTTGTACTTAGCAAGACTGACCACTAACTTATATGTTTTAATTATCTTTAACAGCTTATAATAAATTAGTAACTATTTTATAAGATTGGGACTTATAATTTTATCCATGTTTTGTTTGAGCCTTAAAATTATAATTCTGGAATTAATTATGTTTTATTATCAAAGTAAACATTAAATCATAAATACAGTTCACAGAGAGACTGGGAACCTTATTTTCCTGATCCTTTCATAGTGTACCTTTATAGAATGCCTTTTTTTTATATGTCTTATTTTTAAAACAAATCATCTTGGAAGCCTAGTATTGCCTCCTTAGTCTAAAAAGGGGGACACAGTGATGAGCAAAGAAGATACCGTGTGATCTCCTTAACCAAGATGTCAATAAAGTCACATGGCATGATGATATCCTGCTGAGGTCATCAGTCAAGATGGTGGCAAGCCACATTATTGTTATTTACTCCAAGGTGAGCCTAGGTAATCAGCTGATGGTTGCAAACTACATGATACTCTAACGTAAGCCCATCAAGGAACTTACACTTTGTCTAAACCAGAGTCGAATCCAAGTTACATACATGGTATATTACAGAAAAGGCAGCAGGCATTCTGGCTCTGGGTTGGTTGCTAGCTGGAGCCATGAATAGGTTTAAAGTGAACTGTGAGTTATAAGGGGGAGGAAATCAGACCACGCTACCATTCCATTTTGCATAGTTACCTAAATGAGTTTAGGATATTAGAACTCAAAAGTCATGATTTGGGCCGAGCAGCAGTCATTTGTATTAAGGACAGTTTTGTACCAAGAGCTGAACAAGTAAAATACATATGACGTCTTCCAAATGGAGCTCTATACATTCATTAGCCTGCAGCCAGGTGGGCATAGCATGAAGGTAAAAACAGGAGTCAGTGTCAAGTTGCCTCAAGCATCCTCTAAGTCTTGAAATGACCAAACCCAACCAGAAAAGTAAAGAGGTGTCCTTAGCGTTACAATTCCAGGGTAAAGAAACCACAGGAAGGTTCTCAGAGCTTTCATCTGATAGAGTGGTACTCACACCAGTGGAAAAATCTCTGGTGCCTCTCACCAAGCCAGTCTTAAAATAGACAGAGGAAGGCTACAGTGAGATTCCACACCTAACTAGGCACCATGAATTACATCCAATCACCTTGTCATGGCACTCTGCTGTGTTGCATGGATGTTCTGGTCCAAAGTAGCATGGCCTCTTACCTATGTCAGACTGTACTAGGAGAAGCAGTAAGGTGAGAAAGGACAGAGACTGAAAAGAAATAGCTTCCTGAAAGAAAAGAGTAGCCCTGCTTGCCACTCTTGGACCTGGGACCCAGAGATAATGAGAGCCAAAGAGGTATTCTGTGGTTCAATTTAACCCGCCCCTCCCCCAGTGGGCTCAGATTTCCGATCCTGGTTTTCTGCACCGGTTCAGCAGCAAACTCTAATGTATTCCTCTCATAAACCAGCCCCAAAGGCCTACGAACTTCATGGTCAACTTTTCTACAGCCACAGCTCCACCCCTCAGTACCAGTACTCTGCATTAGTTACTTTTTTGTTCATTGTGATCAAATACCTGACAGAGTAAACTTCACGGAAGATTTATCTTCTCTCTATTGAGGGGATACAACCTATCACCCTGGGGAAAGCATGGTGGCTGAGGTTCTACCAGCGAGGCAGAAGGTGTTAGTATGGATTGTCATACCTCATCAGTCGTTTTTATTATTTTATTTGTGTGTGAGATAGAAGTGGGAGATAGGTATGTATGTCAGTTCTCCCCTTCAATCACATGGTTCTGGGGATGAAACTCAGGCCCTTAGACTTGAAGGACAAGTACTTTTAACCAAGTCATCTTGCTGGCAGACAGTCACTGTTTTAGTAAATTTCACAATCAACATTCTTTAGTGAAGACAAAACCCTCCTCTTGAAATTACAGCACTATTATCTTAATGTATATATCTTGAAATGTAATGCCCATATAAATAAAATGTACTATTCGTGATTTAATTCATGGAACCTAACCTCTGAGCAATCAGTGACAATTTGTGCACCTAACAAGAGAATTATCTCCTCCTCTCCAGGTCGTGTGTCATCGTTTAGTCTGTCCTAGACTGGTAAGATTACCTTATCTGCTGGTGATGAAGGACAGACTCCCTCTGTCTATTGCCCAAATGAATTTTCTTGGTTGTAAAGTACCCATGCTGCTCATCCATATTGCTATTAAAATTCTATGATAAAATGTTTTTGAATGAGATTAAAAACAAACCCCACCCCAGAATAAGAACAAAAAATGATTCTCAAGAGGGGCTTCAAATAGCTCCTGGGTCAAGGACAAAAAGCATTCAGGTCTTCATTTGACAGTTTACCTTGAAACATTTTTTCCAAGACAGGGTTTCTCTATGTAGCCCTGACTGTCCTAAAACTCACTCTGTAGACCAGGCTGACAGCTGTTACCTTGTCTCCTTCTGTTTTTTTTGTTTGTTTGTTTGACTGGTTGGGTTGGTTGGGTTTTTTCTTTTGACACTGTGTGAGTTGTGTGTGTGTGTGTGTGTGTGTGTGTGTGTGTGGACACGCGCGTGCGTACAGGTGTGTATTTCTCTACACTAACATTACATCATCTTTTCTACACTTGCTCTTTATGAAACACAATTGTAAAATAGAAGACAAGGAACTTTTCTATTTAAAATTTGATGGAATATTAACAGCCTCAGCCCACACCCAGCTTTCCACAATGAAGAAGTGTAAGCTTAAAGAGACTAAATTAGCTAGGTGGTTAACCTGGAAAAGGGAATAGACCACACCTGGTTTTCTCTATTCCAGAACCCTAATCTCTTTTCTGAACATGCTAGAAATTGTCATCATACATGCATCAGTCCAACTGGATAGCTCTCTTTACAGAGTGTATTCTGTGGACCTGACATAATTATCCAAACATAAGTACTTCCTCATTATGGAATTCTCTACTTAATGGCATTTCTATTTATATTAACAAGTACCTACCAGAATACTTATGAAAATTAGAAGATAAATACACCCTGAGCTCTAATAAATAATTTAAAAAAGATTGACCAGGGAATACTGTGTTTTTATTTCTTAGTCTAATTCTAAAATTATAATTATTTGATGACTTTTATAGTTAGAGTTAAAAGTCACCATATAATTATTTAATTGCAATAATGTCATGAATTTCCTTATGCATGGCACTTCTCACACATAAATCAATTGTCTGAGCAGTTGAGTTTTACTCCAGCCCACAGGCTACTGCACGTACTTGTTAATAGTTCTACAAGCCATATGGAATGCCTAAAAAGTTGCTGCAGGGTACATCAAGGATAGCATCTGCTGTGTAGAAGGGATACAGCACACCTAATGACTGAGTTCTTAAGGTTCAGTGTGGGTAACTATCATATCATCAGAGATGACTTTCTTCTGGGTAATTTTCATAGCCTGACGATACCTAATGTTGTGGTGCAGAGTTTTGCGAAAACTGCCAGTGAATGGTAAAGTTGCATGACTGAGTCTTCACCTGAAGGACAATTCAATCCTGTCCCTTGTTTAAGATTAAACTGTTTTGTTTTTTCAAATGTGCTAAGATTTGGATTCAACCAATGACTTGTATGCTAGGGGCATACTCTACTATTGAGTTACAGCCGTAGCTCTAATAATTCACATATATTCATTGAAGTAAAGATGTGTTCTCATAGATTTGTATAAACTTGGTCATTTGAATCAAAAGATGATCACTATATACTTCTATAGATCATTTGTTTTTTTCCAAAATATTTAACATAGAAAAATCATCAAGGCAGTTTCATAAAATGTATTCATTGACTGTGAGTCTTCATCCCTTCAGCCTGTCATCTTCTCATGGTGTACTCCAACATGCAGTCCACTAGGTTTTCTATAGAACCTCAAGTGTATTTTATAATATCTATTTATTCTATAACCCCAAAGGTGTTTCATCAAGACATTTTGGTTAATTATAATTTGTTGAGGTTTGTTGCAAATTTTCTATACTTCAGCATTCTGGGATTCTTTTTTAAAGAATTGTTTTATTTGTATGTATTTTACCTGCATAGATGTATCATGTGTGTGTTTGGTGCCCACAAAGGTCAAGAGAAGGTACCAGAACCCTCAGAACTGGAGTTACAGATAGTTATGAGATATCACATGGGTTCCAGGAACAAAATACTGAGTCTATGCCAGAGTAGCCAGTGTGCTATTAACTACTCAATTGTATCTTCAGCCTTCAACACTTGGGTATTTAAAGTCAATTTTGAACTACTTAAATATAATCTCAGGATATATGTAGATATTTTTTTAAAACAGCTACTTAGAAGCCGGGTTTATCCCAACCATCCTTCACAGAAATAGTATTTCCCATCTCTGGTCCTTTAGTGTATTGATTTTCTGGGATCCCAGACTTGTACCTATTTCTGAAATATTACCAGGCTTTTACTGGATGAATAGTTGGGATAGGTGTCATTGGTTTAGCTGTCTGTCAGTGAGGTCGGTGACCAGGGGTGTTTAACACCCTGGAATCTAGCTTACTGTTCCATCTTAACAAATTTCTTTGACTCATTTGTCAGTACTGCATTCATATAAGTAATCCTCCTCCTCCTCCTCCTCCTCCTCCTCCTCCTCCTCCTCCTCCTCCTCCTCCTCCTCTTCCTCCTCCTCCTCCTCCTTCTTCTTTTTTGTGGATCCAAGGTGGAGGCCTAGCTTCTACTAGAAACAGCTTTCTAGATTGTTCTTGCTATGTTCTGCTTTCTCTGGAGATCTTCAGACAGTTCTCTCTATATTTTCTGCTCAAGATGTTCTCCAAGCAGTTCTCTCTTGCTATTCTAAAAATGTTCTCCGGATAACATATCTCTTGCAGATCATAAACCCAGTCTTTAATTTTACAGACCAATCTTGTCATTTGCTCCAGGTTTCCCTTTGACTACCTATGAATCATCATCCTGTAGGCTTCCATGAGTGTTAATGGTTGCCATAGGCATAGGCTTGTTTGTATAATAATGTATTATTTTTACACTCCTCCTTCAAGACATGTCCTCCCTGTCAACATTAATGACTCTATGATAATCAGAGACAGCATGAGTCCTCACAGACCACATGAAGCTCATGAAGAAGGAAGACCAAATGTGGGTTCTTTGATCCTTCTTAGAAGGAGTAACAAAATATTGAAGGGATCAAATATGGTGACAAAGTATGGGACAGAAACTGAAGGAGGGGCCTTCTGGAGACCATTCCACCTGGGTATCCATCCCATGTGCAGTCAACAAAAGCAGACGCTGAATGGATGTCAGGAAGTGCATGCTGACAGGAGCCTGATAAAGCAGTCTCCTTAAAGGTCTGCCAGAGTCTGACATATCCAGAGGCAGATGCTCACAGCTAACCATTGAACTGATCATGGAGCTCCCAATGGAGGAGTTAGAGTGAAGATTGAAAGAGCTGAAAAGGTTTGCAGCCCATGAGGAGAACAACAATACCAACCAACCAGAGCTCCCAGGGTCTAAACTACCAGCCTGGGAGCACATAGGGAGGGACACATGACTCCAGCTGTATATGTACAAGATGGCCTTGTCAGCATCAGTGGGAGAGAAGATCCTTGGTCCCATGAAGGCTGGATGCCCAGTGGGGGGGGGAATCAAGGGTGGGGAGGTCAGAGTGGGGGGTAGGTAGGAGCACATCCTCATAGAAGCAAAAGGTAGGGGGATGGGATAGGGGGGTCTTGGGTGGGGGGCAGGGGAATGGGTAACGGGATAACATCTGAAATGTAAATAAAATATCCAATAAAAAAAATAAAATCTGAGAAATGTTTTACCATTTCAGTGAATAGTTAAAGTCAAATTTATAAAATATGCAGTTATTAGTTGTTTCTTCTTCATATATATTGTACTTTGTGCATATTTCAAATTCTAGAAAATATAAATATATTTTCAATTTACATTCATAAATTGCCCAAGACCTTTCTAAATAACTATAGTTTCTTTGACTTGAGGAGGAATTTATAATAAAAGCAAATGAAACTTTGAGCCTTATTCCAAATGGAGTTATTTGTGAGGACCATGACAGTGTTTGATTGGAGTCCCACAGATATGAAACCAAACAATGAATCTCTATTCTCTGATTTAGAAACAAGAAAACCAGAGAAATGAGGAAGAAGAATTCAGAGAGTGTTCTTTATTAAGGACACAGCAGACCAGTCACCCTGTGTCCTTGTAGTACAGTCTAGAAGTGAGACCTTCACTCTGATGAGCATCTTGTTAATGACTCCACTTATCTAATACCATCTCCAAGGGAAGTGGTAGATTATCTCAAGAGGACTATCTAATCTATGAACATTTAAGGTAAAAATCTAAAGTCTGATGAGACAGAAGCATTTATTTTAATAATTATTCATCCTTCCTGGATGGATTTCATTCTAAATTCTACAATCTAGAATCTTACTTTTGTTTGTTTTGATATAGGGTCTCACTATATAACCCTGGCTGGTCTAGAACTCTCTATTTAGACAAAGGCTTTGAATTCACAGGGCTCCACTTGCCTCTGCCTCATGAGTGCTAGAATTAAAGGCATGTGATACCAGGTATATCCTAGAAACTAATTTTTTAAAAAATCTTCATATGGTTGGGTGTGTGTGTGTCAGAGGCCAAACTTGGGTATGTTTAATCTTTTCCACGATAGTTGATCTCAAGCTTCTGGAGTTTCTCCTACCGCTACTTGTCATGTCTCCATTGTAGCACTAGGATTATAGACAGTATGCTACTGTATTCAGGTTTATATTGGTTTGGTGGATTTATACTAAATAAATCCCTTTCATTTGCATGACTTTATCTACTTTAGTACTTTATCTACTGAGCCATCTTCCCAACTGTCTTAGTTAGGATTCTATTGCTGTGAAAAGACGCCATGACCAAAGCAACTCTTATGAAAGAAAACATTTAATTGTGGCTGGCTTACAGTTTCAGAGGTTCAGTCCAGTGTCCTCATGGCAGGGAGCAGGGCAGCCTATAGGCAGACGTGGTGCTGGAGGAGCCAAGAGTTCTACATCTTGATCCAAAGGCAGCAAGGAGGAGACTATCCAGCAGGCAGTCAGGAAAAGATTCTGAATTCCACACTGGGCAGAGATGGAACACAAGTAGACCTCAAAGCCCGCCTACAAGAGAAAACAAGGCCACACTTCCTGATAGTGCCATTTCCCATGGGCCAAGCATTGAAACACATAAGTCTATGAGGACCATACCTATTTAAACCACCACATCAACCCACAGTTTGTTATTATTCAAAGATTTAACTTTTAAATCTCTCAAATTAAATACTATTGAAGTTTAGTTTAGCAGAACAAACAAACCATAACAACAGCAACAATAACAACAAACCAAACAACAAAACCCACTATGCTTTGCATTTTGTGGGGTCTCTTTTCTGTGAATGATACATTTCCTATGCCTCTTAGTTTTTATTTTTGATTTAATACAGAGAAACATTATGTTGTGTAGGGAAATTTTAATCCAGCAACATGCCTGCTCTGACTGGAATAAAGACACACCCTTAGTACACACCTTTAATCCCAGGAGACAAAGGCAAGCAGAGCTCTTGAGTTTAAGGCCAGCCTGGTACAGAGCAAGTTCCACGTAAAAAAAAGTTTAGGTCCAGATGTAGTGGTACATACCTTTAATCTCAGTACTCAGGAGACATCGTCATGCAGATCTGAGTTCTTGTAGTCAGTTTGGTTGAGTCAGTGAGTTGAGAGGTAGTGCAGTGGAGTGGAGTTCACATCAGTTCGGTTTGTGGAGTTCTTACAGGACCAGTTTTACAGAGACAGGTTGCAGAGAGAGAGAGCAAGCTAAACACAGGTGAAGACAGAATAAGTCAGAGAATGAGAAAGATCCAGAAGATTAGAACAACAGATTTTCAGAGTTAGTCTGAGGCCAAACAGCACTTCAGTAAGAAGCTGAGAGAAGTCTAATTGAATCAGTCAGCTTGGAGAGGAGTTTGTGTCAGAACAGCTAAGTTGAACCAGTCAGCCAGAGTTCAGAAAAAGCTAGAAAGGGTGAGCTTATTCAGCAGTAAGCCCCCAAGATGGTAATTCCATCAAGCAAATCAAAGTGATTTTTATATGGCTGCATTTCAAATGTTCTTAAGATCTCTTTAATGAGAGGTGTTTGTTTGTTGTTTGTTTGTTTGTTTGTTTTGAGACAGGGTTTCTCTGTGTAGTTCTGGCTATCCTGGATGTCACTTTTTAGACCAGGTTAGCCTTGAACTCATAGATCCTCCTGCCTCTGCTTCCCAAATTCCAGGAGGTGTAAATTAAAGGTGTAAGTCAACAGGCCTGACTTTTTTTTTTTTTTTAAAGATAAGACATTGTAAAATAAGAGTGTTGGTCACAAATTTAGTTATTCACTTATTAACCATTTATCAATCATGGGTAAAGGCTCTAAGATGGAATTGCCCAAGTGATGCAGATAAAAGTGTGACTAAACAATTAGTATGATCATACAGTTGAAAGTTGATTAAGTATAATACTGAGGCAAAGGCTCACCATGACAAAGAGGACAGAAAGAACAATATATTCTCAACACAGGTACACACACATGCACATACATGCATGTACTAGGATAAACAGCATATTCACAACACATGTACAGACACGCAGACAAACACACACATAGGTACATCTACTAGCAGGAGTGCTGGGCTCACAACACATGTATACAAATGCACACACACACATACACACATAGGTGCATTCTCTAGGAGAAGTGATGTGGTCACAACACATGTATACAAATGCACACACACATACATATACACACGTACCTGCATTGGAAGAAGTGGTTTACTTATAATACATGTACACACACACACACTCACATACATGTATGCACTAGGAGGATCAGTATACTCACTATACATGCATATTTTTTATATATGAAGAAGAGATTATTAAATCATTGAACTGCTAACAGAACAGATGTAGATGGATTGGGAATGAGACCTGAGTATTTAGTTGTATTCATTACTGACTCTGCTATCCTTCCATGTTTAGAAATTACTGTAACAATTCACGTTAATACTAGTCCAATGAACCATAAAGAGAGTTCTCCAAATTAAACATAAATTCAATGTAGTTAAGGAGTTTGAAGGAATTTTTTAAATAAAAAACAAAAATTAAAGAGTCTCTCCTCTTTCTTTCTCTTTCTCTCCTCTCTCTCCCTCTCCTTTTCCCTATTCCTCTCTCTTTCTCTCTCTCTCTCACTCTCTCTCGTGTGTGTTTACCTGTGTGTGTGTGTGTTTGTGAGTCTATCACAGATTCTGCCATTTTAAATATGTAGTAAGATTAACATTATATCTTCAGATGAAAGTATATACTACAAAATTATATCAATTTAAATATTATGAGAATGATTGTACATTATTTGCCAAGCCTTTACACACACACACAGATGCACACAAACACACACACCTTCACAATCAATGATATCTTATTATAAATAACTTGAGTTTTTAAATTATAATTTGAATACATTAATTTGTGAGGTTTTTTCTAAAACTCAATACATGGAATTTTCATGTCTATATTTCTCAAAGACATATAAAGAGAAAAATACATATAATGGCTATGTTGATGCGGTTTTTTTCAACCTAGACATGATTTCATCAGTGAAAATTTGATTTAATGAGTGCTGCTTTCTAATGGCATTCTCAACCGGATGCCATGGTGATATGCAAATGAAGGAAAAGACATTGTTCTCATTCTCGGGGATTTACAATATAATAGGGGAACAAAGTGCAGATGAAAAGTATAACAGCCCTTTCAAAAAGGACATGAAAACAGGAACAAATTAACTTAGCACAAAGCATCAGTGCTAAGAGATTAAGCAGTGGTGGGTGCTGAGGTAGGGTGTAGCCTCTTGAGTGGACTTAATGAAGACAAGTCATTGTTAATAGGTGTTTGAGGGAGATGAATGGAGTGCAGCCTTTCCATTCAGGGAGCATAACACCATCTCTGGAGAACAAAGACAAAAGAGTGAGGTCAAGTGATCTCTAAGACACATAAAACTTGTGTGCCCACAAAATGACCAGAATAGTAAGACATCCTGAAGGATGCAGTAGTGGCATTTATAGCCTGGGAATAACTAAAAGCCACCTAAATACACTTAAGACCCACCTAATAGGAAGAAACCAATGTCTGGTACTGTAAACCTATCCCACACCTTGTGGCTCATGGATCCTAGAGGGGAATCTACTAATGCTGCTTCCCTAACACACTATAGTTTCTAACAGCATTGTAAATACTCGTTCTTATGATGCGCAAGTAAGTGTGGTTCTCACTTCTCATTAAAGAAGTTTCTTTTCCATCAGACTATTACAGAAAAATGCAACTAGTGAAAAATGCAGAGAGCAACTGACTGAGGGATGCCCAACACCAACTGACACACCTACAACACAACCCCTACACCTAAGGCTCAGGGAACATTATGCAAGAGAGATTAGAAAGATTGTAAGAGCCAGAGGGTCAAGATGTCTGCTGCGTGATAATGTCTTCTACAGATGACAGGGAGACTGCATCATGAAATCGCTACATTCTGGTCACCTAAGCATCACCTGGAAAATGACAATACCAACTGATATGTCAACATGAGTCGGGGAACTCTCATGAGGTTTCAACCCTAAATAAAGAGCTATAGGTAATTAATTGTGGCTGAGAGTAAATCAGTCTTTTTCAGGGGACATGTCCTCTACCCCTGGATAGTTGGCTAGGTTTCCAGTGCCAGACATGGTTTCCCTCTTGTTGAGCAAGTTTTAAGTCCAATTAGAGAGCTGGTGGTTACTTCCAAGGTATATGTACCACTACTGAGCCCTTATCTGGCCATCTTAGTCATTGATATGGTTCGTAAGTATCATAGCTGAGTAGGACTGTTGGTTGCTTCCTGCCTTTCGAAGTTTCAGAAGTGCATGGAGTCTTCAGTAATAGGTGATAGGAAATTTCTTTCTACCTCTTGAGGTAGTGAGGGGACAATAAAGTCAATAGCAGTGAGCTGTATATTTTGGAAGTCCCTTGAATATCACTGACTAACAACTCGAAAGAGGCATTCTCATGTCAGGTATAGGGGTTTTGGTTAGGTGATCTTTGGCTCTTATAGGAAGCAACTACATGGGAAAAGTTCATTTAAACTGTATTCTTACTTTTAAGTAGTTAATAGTATGACTCTTTATGACATTTTTAGACATCCCTTTTTTTTGTTATTTTTCCTTTCCTTCTTCTTCTTTTGTATTTACATCCATCCCAGACCTTATCAAACTCTCATGTTCCCATTTTCCTGATCACACTACATGTACCATGCTATTGCCCTTTACCATCTTCTGTCCTTCCTCTAGATTTACCTCCCTGGCCCCTTTCTAAAAATCCTGCTCTTTCCTATGTCCTTGGTAAGATCACCTGTATCCTCCTTGAATTTATTCTTACCCCACCATGTCCTTTTTAATTCCCTGCTTTCTATAGTTATTCCTTAATAAAGATGTACTTATATCTGAAGATTTAGATCTAGGAGCCTCTGATGAGAGAACATTCAATATTTGTCTTTCTGGGTCTGGGTCAGCTAATTTAGTATGATCTTTTTTAATCCTACTCATTCATCTGCAATATTCATGATTTTATTTTTCTTCATAGCAGAATAGTATTTCATAGTATTCATAGTACAATATTCATTTCCTAGCTATAGAGCAGCAATGAACATGGATGAGCAAACATTTGTTAAGTAGGATGTAGAGTCCTGTGGGTATATGCCAAGGGGTGGTATATCTGGGTCATATGATAAATTTATTTTTATGCTTTTTAAGGATCCTCTACATAGATTTTCATAATGACTAGACCAGTTTGCAATTCCATCAACAGTGAATGAAGGTTCCTTTGCCCTCACATCCTCTCCAGCATTTGTTCTCAGTTGTTCCATTGATATTTGCCACACTGGCTGCTATAAGATAAAATCACCAATTTGCTTTGATCTACAATTCTATATTTCCAGTGACAATGATTTTTTTTTTATTTGTTGGCTTTGGTTTTCTGGTTTTTGTTTTGTCTTATTTTAGATATTTCTTAGCCATTTTTTTTTGTTTTATTTTGAGAATTCTCTATTCAAATCCCAGGCCCATTTTTCAAATATGTCATTTGTTTTGTTTTGTTTGAATTGTTTATATATCTTCTATATTAATTGTCTATCTAGATGTACAGCTGACAAAGAGTCTCTCCCATTCTGTGGGCCATCCTGTCACCCTGCTAATTGTTTCTTTAGTTGTGTAGGAAATTTTTAGTTTTATGAAGTCCCACTTTTCAATGTTGACATTGCTTTCTGAGCAAATAGAATCCTATTCAGGAAGCCCTTTCCTACCTATATCATGTAAGGTACTACCTAAGTTTATGTCTGTACAATGTTGTTTTTATTAATATAGCTGCGTAATATACCTTAAGACCTGGTATGATGATCCATTGTTATCTAGCCGTGTAATGTAATATAGCATTGTTCTGTTTGTTCAGGATTGTATTGGTTATATGGGGGTCTTTTGTGATTCCATATGAATTTTAGTATAGTTTTTCTATTTTGTGAAGAGTAAAGTAGGAATTTTGATTGAGATTGCACTGAATATGTAAATAGTTTTTAGTAGAATTGCCATTTTTCACAAAACTATTTCTCACATTCCATGAGCATGGGATGCCTTTCCATTTTCTACTATCTTTCTAATTTCTTTCTTCAGAGATTTGAAGTTTTCATTGGAGACATTCTTCAACTCCTTGATTAGGTTTATTTCTAGATACTTTATTTTCTTTAAGATTATTGTGAATGAGTATGTGCCCATAATCTCCTTTTCATATGTTTGTTGGTTTAAAAAAAAAAAGAAGCTATTGATTTGCACAAGTTGATTCTCTATCCTGCCACATTTCTGAATTTGTTCATCAGTTTTAGAAATTTTCTAATAGAATTTTGAGACTCTCTATTATATACCATGATGGAATCTGTAAATAGAGATAGTTTGATTTTTTTTCTAGTTTGTATCCCTTTATTTAGCATTATTGCTCCATCTAGTGCTTCTTGGAGAATGGAAAAAATGGAAATAGTGGGCAGTCTTGACCCATTCCTGACTTTAGTGAAACTGATAAACACATTTCTCCATGTATAATGATGTTGACTATTGATTTCTCATGCCTATCTTTTACTGTGTTAGGATATGTTCCCTCTAGTTCTATATTTTCTATTATTATGTAGGCATGTTGGATTTTGTCAAAGATGTTTTCTGAATCTATTAAGATGGACATGTGATTTTTTTCCCTTTACATGAATTTATGTAGTGTATTAGATTTATTGACTTGTGTATGTTGAACTATCCCTGCATTTCAGGGATAAACCAAAACTGGTCCTAGTGACTAGTCTTTTTGATGTACATCTATATTCTGTTGTGGATATTTTATACTATTATTCATTAACAATATTGGCCCACAATCTTCTTTTGTTATTGTTATTGTGTCTTTATCTGGTATTGGTACTAGAATGAGAGTGGCTTCATAAAAGAAGTATAGAAGTGCTCCTTCTGTTTCTATTTCTTTGACAAGTATGAAGTATCCTTCCTTATCCTTTTTTTTTTTTTTTTGATAACTTTTAGTTGAAAGTTGATGTTATTTGATATTAGAATGGCTACTCCAGCTTGTTTCTTGGGACGATTTCCTTGGAAATTTTTTTCCCATCCTTTTACTCTTAGGTAATGTCTGTCTTTGTCACTGAGGTGCATTTCCTGTATGCTCAAAATTCTGGGGCCTGTTTATGTATCCAGTCTGATAGTCTATGTCTTTTTATTGGAGAATTGAGTTCATTGATGTTAAGAGTTATTAAGGAAAAATGATTGTTGCTTCCTGTTATTTTTGTTATTAGAGGTGGAATTATGTTTATGTAGCTACCTTCTTTTGGGGTTGTTGGAAGATTACTTTCTTGCTTTTTCTAGGTTGTAGTTTCCCTCCTTGTATTGGAGCTTTCTCACTATTATCCTTTGTAGTTCTGGGTTTGTGGAAAGATATTGTGTAAATTTCGTTTTGTCATGGAATATCTTGGTTTCTCCATCTATGGTAATTGAGAGTTTTGCTGGGTATAGTAGTCTGGGCTGGCATTTGTGTTCTCTTAGGGTCTGGATGATATCTGTCCAGGATCTTCTGGTTTTCATAATATCTGGTGAGAAGTCTGGTGTAATTCTGATAGGTCTGCTTTTATATGTTACTTGGCCTTTTTCCCTTACTGCTTTTAGTATTCTTTGTTTTGTGCATTTGATGTTTCGATTATTATGCGATGAGAGGAATTTCTTTTCGGGTCTAGTCTATTTGGTGTGCTGTAGGCTTCTTGTATGTTCATGGACATCTCTTTCTTTAGGTTAGGGAAGTTTTCTTCTATAATTTTGTTGAAGATGTTTATTGGTCCTTTAAGTTGGGAATCTTCATTCTCAGCTATACTTATTATCCTCAAGTTTGGTCTTCTCATTGTGTCCTGAATTTCCTGGATGTTTTGAGTTAGGAGCTTTTTGCATTTTGCATTTTCTTTGACAGTTGTGTCAATGTTTTCCATGGTATCTTCTGCACCTGATATTCTCTCTTCTATCTCTTGTATTCTGTTGGTGATGCTTGCACCTATGACTCCTTATTTCTTTCCTAAGTTTCCTTTCTCCAGGGTAGTCTCCCTTTGAGATTTCTTTATTGTTTCTACTTTTTAGATCCTGGATGGATTTGTTTAATTCCTTCACCTGTTTGGTTGTGTTTTCTTGTAGATCTTTAAGGGATTTTTGTGTTTCCTCTTTAAGGACTTCTACCTCTTTATTTGTGTTCTCCTGTAGTTCTTTAAAGGAGTTATTTATGTCCTTCTTAATGTCCTCTATCATCATCATGAGAAGTGATTTTAATTCTGAATCCTGTTTTTCCTGTGTGGTGGGGTGTCCAGGGCTTGCTATGGTGGGAGAACTGCGTTCTGATGGTGCCAAGTAACTTTGGTTTCTGTTGCTTATGTTCTTGAGCTTGCCTTTCACCATCTGGTTAACTCTAGTGCTACCTGCACACACTGTCTCTGACTGGAGGCTTCTTTCCGGTTGTCTTGCTTGTGTCAGAACTCCTCAGAGTCTAGATGTCTCTGTGATCCTGTGATCCTGAGCTCCTTCGTGGAAAAATTGCTGAAACTCAGGTCACCTCTGGGATCCTGAAATCCTGCTGCTCTGAGTGCAGTGGTTCCTTCTCTGCTCTGGGTGCACTGGTTCCTCTAGGATAGCTCAGGATATGGCGTCTTCACAGGAGCAAACCAGCTAGGTGTCTGCCCTAGCTAAAAGGACCAAGCAAAGGGTGGAAGGGGAGTGGTATTCCGAAGGGGCAGGGTTTGGGTGGCTGATGGGTCCTGAGTGCTCTAGGCTCCCAGTTATAGCTCTGGGGTGTAGGATAGTGGGAGAAGGTTCTTACCCACTGCTCTGAGTGCAGTGGTTCCTCTATGAAGGCTCAGGATATGGTGTCTTCACGGGAGCAGACCAGCTAGGTGTCTGCCCCAGCCAAAAGGCCTTAAACTGCTTTATTAGTTTCCTTCCACTGTTTGTGTTAGATTTCTTTAAGGGATATATTATTTTCCTCTTTAAGGACTCCTATCATAATCATAAAGGCTCTTTTAAGGCTTTTGTCTTGTGCTTCAGCTACATTGCAATACTGAGGACCCACTGTAGTAGGGTTCTGGGCTCTAGTAGACATATTTTTATGGCTGCTATTGATTGTGTTTTTTTATGCTGGCATCTAAGCATCTGTGCTTGGGAAGACTGTAATTCCAGGTGCTGATATCTGGTCTTGGTTTGAGGGTAGGGGAGGTATGTGTTTTGTTCCTTGGTTTCTCTTGCCCTCTTTGGTTCTTAGGAGAGCATGGTAGCTGTGTGTTGTCTAGTAGAAAATTCTTCTGAAATCTTGATGGGTATGGAGGTGTCAGGTAAAATGCTTAGAAAGTGGGATAAAGCATGAGGAGTAGGTGTGAGAAGGTTCACAGAAGAATGGAACAATGAGTGCTCTATGGGGGTCTGCATAGTCCCCTGGAAATGGGGACAGTGAGGAAGGTCAGGCTGCAGTAGGCAGTCTGATATAGCGCTGGGGATGAGAGTGTGGGATGGAACATGGAAGAGAGGAGGGAGAGGTGAAGATCTGCAGTTAGCTTACTTGTTTTCCTGGAAGGATGGCTAATGTGTCCTCAGGCTTCTTGTGCTTTTTCTTTAGCTCTTTTTCTTCTAATTGTTTGCTTTGTCCTATTCTAATGTTATTGTTTAAACTTATTTTATTATTATTGTTTAGATATTTGTTCATTTTCTATGGAGAGACAGTAAGGGTGTGGATTCAGATGGGATGAGAAAGGGGATCAGAGGAGTTGGTGGAAGGGAAACTATAATCAAGATATATTGTATGGGGGGGGGTGCATCCAGATTCAACTACCATCTGCCATACCAATAAAGCCTTGTATTGATTGTGTTTTTTTATGCTGGCATCTAAGCATCTGTGCTTGGGAAGACTGTAATTCCAGGTGCTGATATCTGGTCTTGGTTTGAGGGTAGGGGAGGTATGTGTTTTGTTCCTTGGTTTCTCTTGGGGGACCACCATGGGAGAGCCACAGAGAAAGCCTTCAATGCTGCTGCAGTACTTGCAGCTACTTAATCTCTTGCCTGGAGAGCTTCTCTGCATTCCAGCCACAGGGACCGCCTCTTCAAACAAGCCAAGACCCTGCCAAGTGAATATAGTAATTGAGTCCTTCCCACAGGGCCTCTTCCTTCTCTACCTCCCTCATTTCTCTCTGCTGTGGGCCAGCCGGTCACACACCCACATGCCCCCAATCTCAGTCCTTCAGGGGCATCTGAGAGCCCAACGGCTTGAGACCAGTCAGTCCCTGGCCACCTCCTGGCCCGGGGATCCCCAATCCAAGAGCTCTGTGCACCCTTGAACTGAGTGAGAACTCCCCCGCTGGGCAGGGTCCATAGCACCCACCCAGTGTTGTGCGAGGAGTGAACTCAGTCAACACTCTCGTACTCCAGTCTCTTTGGAGCCTCGGGAATCACAACAGCCCAACAAGATTCAAGAACCCACGTGTGAGCTAATCATTCCTGCCATCCACCTTACATGCATTCTTGAGCTCCTGTTTTTGGGACTCCATAGAGAGAAATGCACCAAAAAACTTCTGGTGAGGTGCTACAGTTTCTTGCTGCTTCTGAGGTGGATTGGCAGACTGATGTCAGTTGAGACAGAGGCAAGTGCTGAGGCAAGGCCCATGGAGGACATGAGATGTTTGAAGGATGTATAAATTGGATTCCATGGACAGTGATGGAGGCTGAGCTTGGCTTGCTTGCATAGCTAAATACTTGTTGGTCTCAAATTTTGGCTGATCTTCACTTTGCTGAGAGAGACACAACTGAGAACTTTTTCTGGAGTGCCTATGAACCCTGGTCCCTCCTGCTGACTTGTGGCAAGGATGAGGCCTGGCTGTCTCTGCTAGGTAGTGTCACCACTGCTGATTCCTGTTTGCTATCCCAACTCTACCGAACTGGACTGCTGATATATCCGTGAAGTGTTTGCGAATGTATCGAGCTGCCATTGCTCACCTATGAACTGAACTGATTTCCAGACAACCCCGATGGGAATTGCTCCAAAGAAGCTGTCTAAAGAGGTCTACTTCCCTCCCACCCCTGTATCCTTTGTTTTCTACTACCTCTGGTGGGTAGTGGGCTACAGGGGTGGTTAAAGCATTTAAGAACCATCATTAAAAATATGTCTTGAAAGAATAAAGTTGCAGAAGAATGATTATATTCTTCTGCAACTTAATATATATATATATATATATATATATATATATATATATAATGGAAAAACTAAGTTTTTAATTTTTTATTGATTCTATGAGAATTTCACATCACACACCCCAATCCCACTCGTATACCTATCCCTCCATATTTACCTTCCACCCATGCAACCTCCTCCTGAAAAGAAAGCAAAAAAAATAATAAATACGTGAATACATACATACATACATACACATATAAATCAAACACCTAGCCATGGAAGCTGTAGTGTGTCTTGGTGTGTCAAATAGTATACACTTTTGTCCAAACAGCTTTGCTAGCAAATGCTCATTGCAGTGAGTCATTGACCTAGTTGGAGGCCTCTTGCTTCTGCACCCATGGCATTCTCCAGCATAGCCCTGGCAAGGCTCAGGGCCCACATTCTGGATTGCCACAACTAGTAAGGGATAGGGTAGTACAGCTCTCCTGTACTCACATCATCGGGGCCAGCTCATCTCCATCCCTGCCACAAAGATCAGGACTACTATGCTATCCAGATAAGGTGCAAGGCCATTTCTCCTGCAAGGCAGAGTCATGCAGATATCTTTGTCTACAAGGTAAATCTAAGGCAGATAGGCCTCTTGAGACAGAAAAACCTTGTTTCAAAAAAAAAAAGACAGGCAAACGAACAAACTATCTCTTTTCCAGAAAAGAAAAATAAATCAGAGCAAAAGCATGATGAACATGGATCGTATACTTAGGGGACTTGGGGATAAGTGCTTGCCTCCATTTTCCTCTTCTCTTTCTTTCGTTTGTTCTTTCTTTTGTTTCTTTTTTTCCATTTCAGATCTTGAATGGCAGTTACTTACATTCTATAAAAGTTGTAAAAATGTATTGCAAATCATCAGTTATTATGTCAACAAACACTGGTCATGTGGCACTGGAGCAGCTTTACTGCAAGTTATCACGTTGGCTTTTGAAAAATACTACATTATCAACAAGAATCACTGTGCACATTTTCCCATGCAGAGCTAAGGTACCTGTGTTTGTGAAAGAGGATGTGAGGATAGAGAGACTCGGGGGGGACTTGAGTACTGCTCTTTTCATCAGCCTCCTCTGCTGGCACAGGACCTATTAGAGAGAAGCAACCTTGTCACCACAAACTTAGGCCCAAATCATTTCACAGAAAAGGAAAAAAGGAGGATACAGCAACTCTATCTTGTTCAATCTCTTTCACAAAATAACGTCTCAGAAATATGATCAGCATTTGAGACTAGTGACTAAAAATTAAAAGGCTCTGAAAAGGAGAAAAAGTCTACTCATATCAAAGATTTGAGAGCTTAATGAAAGGTGAAAGTGGTTGTGGGAAATGCACTCTTTAACATCATTTCTCACAGCAAATAATTGACCCAAAGAAGCACTTGATGATTCAAATTATCATATAGTGACAAAGTGGTTCTCTTTAAGAGTTTGTGTCTTGGTGAACTTATGGAGCAATATAAAAGCTCACCGTTAAAATGGAAAAAACTGTTTGTGGTGTCAATTGTCATTTGAATAAGAAAATCAAGTATGAGTGTAGATGTTTCATGAAGGACTTTAGACTCTGACTCCAAGCAGCTTTCTATGCATATTTGTGTTGGCTCAGCTGATGGCGAAGGCGACAGAGAGGTCTCTGCAGGATCAGAGCTGCCACTCAAGCAGCCATGGAGGCAGGCATTCATGCACTCCCACTGACCATCTTCTACTTCTCTGTGCTAGGTGAAAGCTTAAGAGAATTCTCATGAACTCGATTAACCAGAGAATCTTCTGGTGAGGTTAAGTCTGTGGCATTAGCTCAGTGAGAGTTTTATGGCCCCAAATAGCAGCCAAGGTGTTCCACTGACCACAATGAGCACTTGAATAGATGACAAAACTGAAGACTGCACCAAAAAAGCTGCAGTCTTCACCAGGACAGACCCACATGGCTAGGTGATTTGGTGACATTTGTGGCTGGTTCACTAGTGTGTCTTGTTCAAAGATTTGTAGACTCTCTAAAAATGCACATGGACTGGCAGTGGCTACTTAATTTCTTTTTAACATTTTAAACACACAGACTATCAATATGTTTGTAATCAATATTGATTGGCTAGTGTCCTCAGCAATATACACCCTCATAAAGTTTAAATTGTGTTCTTTGAGAGTGGTTGAGACAGGATCTCACTATGTAGTCTAGGATAACATAAAATTCTGGATCTGCCTCAGCCTCTCAACTGCAGGTATTACTAATATATGGCAAAACACATGAAATATTTTCTTGTAGAGAATTTATGATTTTGTATCACTACTTTGTGAGAATTGATATAATCTAATTAACTTTTATGTTGGCATACAAAGTAATGGGTTTCCTTATGGCTCTTTAGACATAAGTCATTACACTTTGCTTCATTCATCCTTCTCTTCCATAGACTCTCCCCACTTGTAATCTCAATTTTCTTCCCCAAATTGTGCCTATTCTGCTTTTTAGCACATGTGTTCCATTGTTCCCCCACACCCTTTAAGATCTCTTCATCCCTATCACGATCCTCTTTCTAGTTTCATCATCACACATGCATATATACACATATACACATATATACACACACACACACATACACACACATAGCCCACCCATTTTCAGCCAAATGCCATGATTTCATTCAATATGTATTACATGTATACATTTTGAACAAATTTAAATAAAATTTTAAGAAACAAATATTTATTTAACATTTATTATATCCTGGTCACAAGAACATGTATAAGACAAAAGGTAAGTTTCATCTCTTATCCAAATTAGGAAATGAACAAAGAGATGCCAGACAGAGCAGCTCTGAGTGGAGACTGAGGGAGATTGCAAATTTTGACATCAGAGACTGGGATGTAAATTTAGGATATTAGAGCCACGGTTATGGTATGCTTAACTTCTGCCCCAAAAGTTGGGTCCATGGTAAAGAATCCTGAGTGGAACAAATCACTTTACACTACTGTAGTTTTGTTTCTAGTGAATATGGTGCTAGAATAAAATTCTAGAAACTCAGAGAGTGTGTCTGTAACCAATTTAATATAAAAACAGGCAGATAATGAACACCCCACACATAACTGTGTGGCTTGGGAAGCAAGCCATGTATAAGAGCTATTTTCTTCTTAAATTTTAAACTTTTTCAGACAGAACCTTACTATGTAGCACAGGCTCACCTCAAGCTCATGGTCCTCCTGCTTAGGCCTACTGGATGCTCTAACACTTTTGAAATTGTTAACTTTTCGTTTGAAATATTACACTTAAACATAATATAGTACAAAGAATTCCCAAATAATGCTCTTCATCTTTTACAGAGAAGGTCACAAATTCCATCTAGACCTATGTTGGGGGTTGTGGTATTGCTTTAGTGCATGCTCCCTCACTATCGGTTCCCTTAGGCAGCCACAACCTCTGTCTTTGGAGTCATGGAGCATAGGTGGTATGTGGCAGAATCTGGGAAAGAGAAAAATGTGCTCAGAACAACCAAATGCTGTACTGTCTCCTAAAAGTACAAACCTCCAGCTATCCTGGTCATTATTGACCACAGGAAAAGCATCATGTGTGTGGCTGCATCGTTCTAATCTTATTTCTTCAGTAGTGGGAATTGAGCTGCAAGCCTCACACAAGACAGGAAAATCTTTAATGTACTGAATCTCTCTTTGTCTTTATTCTTGACACAGGATCTCACTAAGTTCCTCAGATGCCCTTGACCTCACTCTGTAGCCTGGTCAGCCTTGAAAGTGTAATCCTCCTGCCTCATCCTCCATGATAACTGGGATTATAAGCCTGTGCCAACATAGTCTAACTTCAAGTGTGCTGTTTAACTTTTCACCGATTTTTAATATGTAGTGTAAATAGAAGTAGATAAACACAATTACAGAGTTTTATTAAACAACTTGATTTCAGAAATTAATTTTTATTCCATAAGATGTAATACCTCTTGAATAAATAGACTTGCACCTGAATTTATTATATAGTCAAACAAGGTCTGTACCTCCCAAACTGGAAAATTCTCATTTGATATTTAGTCAGTAACTGCAACTATTGACATAGGTTGTAACTTTTAGCATTAAGAGGTATCTCTGCCCTCTCTCCTCTCTCCTCCTCTCCATCTGTGTCCATCTTTCTTTCTCCCTCCCTCCCTCTCACTTGTTTGCCTTTATCATAAGCATTCCATGCTGAAGAAGATGACCAAGTGTGGACTTAAGCAAAATAGTAATTTCCTTCAGTCCAGTTCCAAGGCACAGTACAGATGAGCACTGTGACTCATTTCACAGGTCTCTGCATGTGAACTTCCACAGGAGTCTATTCAACCAGGGGAACTAAGCAGAAAGAACAATGTCCCTCTATACAAGGTGGATTCTGCATTGTCCCACACGTAGCCTGTTGATGGCCGTGGGATGGCAAAGTCATCTTCATTAGACGGAATTTAATAGTGAATCAAAGTTCTTGTGGAGAATAGACGGATCTAAACTTTAGCCTCCCTTGGGTCCCGCTGAAAGATTAGAGGGAAAGAGTAGGGCCTTAGTAAGTTGAATGTATCAGATTGTTTTTCACTAATAGTTCTCTTGTAAAACTCTAAAGCCCACCCACTTTAACCCTTTAAAAAGGAGAGAGAGAGAGAGAAACAGGCAGAGTGGAAAAAAAACAGCCCCAGGTAGTATACCATGGGCATTGATTTCATCATTTTTTTTAAACATGCTATTATCCTTGCAGCAAGTTCCATGATGTGCCAAAGTGTCCATCAAAAGTACAGCAGTTTCCCTGTTATAGTTTGGCAGTTTGTATTCCACCATACTGCAACTTGAATAAATAATTTATACAATCAAATTGCTTCTTTCTGTGGAAGTTTCAAAGCCCACACTTGGGAAACAGCTCATTAGTAAGATCTGAAACAAAAAAAGGAATCAGGAAAGTTAAGAGTGGAGAAAAAGATGGAGCCTCAGGAAAGGAGACAAGAGCCAGAATCTGTGGGGCAGGCCAGACACAGTTAACAAGGAAGAAGGAAGCAGAAACAAACGTGTTAGGTGATCTTTAGTCCAAAGAAATCTCTGCTGGACAACTGGGCATTCTGCTCCTTGCCTTTTATTCCCACTTCCTTTCAAAGCATTGGCTAAGTGAAAAGAGAGATGGCGGCACTGGCTATCAAGGCTCAGCTATCAGCTGGCCTGTTCCAGGGTCTTTCATCTTTTGTGCATGCCTTATGATGTGCTGTGTGGTAACACTGGAGAGTCAATCTTATACCATCTATTGCACATAAATGTTAAGGAGGCAGGGGGAAAAATCACCAAATAGAAGTTGCCACTCTCCCAAGTATAAAATGGCACTGATAAGAACTAGTGAATCCAAAAAGATTTGTATGGGTTTCTTTTTTCCTCTGGGGGAGAAGGGTGGAGAAAAGCTTGGTTTATTTTTCAGTGGGGTGAGAAAGAAGTTGTAAAAGAAGGAAAAGGCATCGTGGAGATTTTCCCGAGATTAGTGTTAGCGATGAGGATGCTGTCTGACTTGACAACAAAGCTAATGTATGCAACACTTGCGAGCATTGCAAAGAAATGTTTTCTTTTACAGAGGGTTTCGATATTTAAGAATTCATACAGACTGTACATCTAGATTTAAAATTAACTATGACCTAAATCTCTGCTAGAGACCAGTTCTAGAAACTCTTGAGAGAGAATGATAGGGTCTCTGAAGCCAGAGACTTCCTCTAGGATTCCGAGAAGAACAATGAAAACAGTATTTCCAGAAATATGAACAAGATGATCAGTATGAGAATGAACCCAGACAGCACTGTCACAGCACATTTCCATGGTGAGGGTCCTGGATGAGTGGCAGAGGTTGTATCTGTATACCACATGAGAACTCTGCCCTATAAAAGGGTAACTACAGATCCAGGGCCATGAAGAACAAAGAAGACACCATGCCAGGTTCTCCTATCTGCTTATTTCTTCACATGACCCCATAGAATGAACCCCTACAGAAACCAAGAGGCAAGCAAACTTAGAGAGAGTCAGCACAGCCTCTTTCATGGGATCCGGATAGAAATGAAAACAAAACAGGGATAAACTGACGCTGTGATTCCAAATGCAGAACCACGGAAATCATCCCCTCTCTAGAGAAAGAATGAAAGCTCAAATCTTAGGCCTGGGTGTATGGAAATCACTTTCCTGAGCCTGAGATTTTTCCCTGCCTCCTGCCTTCTCAGCAATTTCAATTGGTTGAATCACCGTTCTTTTTCTTTTGTTTTGTTTGTACAACACAGGAGGAAAAAACAACTCAGAGGAGGAAAGATTTAATGTCCTCTATTTTTGAGTAGGTTTTCTCCATTGTGGTGGAGAAAGTTTAGTGGAAGTATTCAGGTCATGGAGGGTGAAGTGTGTAACAAAGGCTGTTGGTATCGTAGTAAACCAAACACAGAACTAGAGGCCAGAACTAGATGACAGGATAGACCTTTGAAGGGCTTACCTGTACTGACCCAAAGCTGCTAACTCAGCCCTTCTTGACTCTAAACTATAGTATTTCCTATATGGAACAAGAATTCAAAATGAGCTTGTAGCAGGCAATTCAGATTTAAGCATGACGTGCAGGGAGAGATTTCTTTATGGAAAACCTTACCAGTAGCAGTAACAGGTGTCATCTGCTTTACCCTAGCTAGTCACACTGCTTTGTATTCTTATTTGGGAATAGCTATATGAAGTGCAATGATGTATTTTCTTCAAAAATCACTTTTATCTACTTCTTAAAATGGTTCAACATCAGCCAGTGCTGTATATTGATTTTAGTCTAGATTTTCTACTCTTACCAGAGCAGAACATACCACAATGAAGTTAACATTTATGAGAAAAGCTTCCTCAGGGAGGGTAAGGCGTGCTATAACATGTTAGGGCTGAAAGAGACTTTAAAATCAAATCTAAAACCTTTATTTACAAATGGGAGGCAACAACCTAGAGACAATAGTAATTCTTTCATAGTGACACATTACTGGTGGTTAGCAGAATTAAGAGCCAGCTCTCTCGACTCAATGTGTAGGTTTTCCACCTTCCAGAGATGCAGTCCCTGCCTGCATTCCTTTTTATACTCAGAATATATACCAAGGAAATAAAAAATTTCTTTAATTTTTTTTCTTAAATTCGGTACACAATATGTCCTGAAAAGCTGTCACTCTCGTCTTAAAACTTCTCTTTTCTGCCTTTGACTGGGTGCTGCAAGAAAGGTCGCCCTAATACTTCTCAGCCAAAGCTGAAGGTACCACCAGTGTAGAAGATGGGGGTGTCCTCAAGAACATCCAGGAAGCCCTGGTCTCCTGAACTCACCACTCCTCTGTAACTAAAAAGTCTTGGATCAACAACAATGATGGACCGAATACACAGACTCTCAGGCTCTCTTGGCTTTAGGGTTTCATTTCCAAATGGAGCTTGTTCTAAAAAGAAAGAGCTTTGCCTTATTGTGTTGTTTTCAGTTTCATGAAAGAACTTTTCCAGGGCTTGCAGAGAGTTTCCTGGATATAAATCAATCTGACTTCAGTTCTGTTTTACTCTCCAATAACCACACTCTCATTTCTTACTAAGATTGCTTGCTGTTCCTGTATCATTTTAAATATTTGCTTTATTGTTTTTCTCTACAATAAGCAATGGCACACAAACAGAAGGTCCAGCCTTCACTGCCAGTGTGTGTTTGCTGTGTGCTTACAGATAGGTCACTGAGAGTCCATGCAAATTAGGGCATTTGTAGAATAACCAACTCATCTGGAATAACAGGTGTGTTGTAGGAGAGAACTATAAATGACTCGGTTTGAGTGATGGCTGTTGATGGTCCTCTCTGCTATGTTCCCTGCAGGTCACCTCCTGGGTCACACTATTCACATCCACACTCTACAGGAGTGCCTGCAGAGGCCTGTTGTGTCTAATGTTCCACTTGATGGGACATCGATCTTAAGACAGAAGACCACCAAGTATCTGCCCCAAGCCTTCTCAATGGAAAAGGTGTGCTATCAATAACAGTTATTAAAGAAACATCAGCTTATAAGTTATCTTGTTTCTGGCAAGAAAACCAAAAGAGTTTATGAAAGTTTTAGTCTCCTGCTACAGGTTTACAAAGTCAAAGGGTATGAAAGCAATCAGTGTCTTTTAGGAAGGATGTGTCATTTAGAAGCCTCCAGTCATGGTAGGCATGGTGACACTTACCTATAATTACTCAGAGACAGATACAGGAGGATTTTGAATTTGAGGCCAACCTGGGCTTCTACTGGAGACCTTGTCTCTAAAACAAAACAAAAACTTTGCAACCAGAAAAGCATTTCTTTAAAAAAATACCCATTCATAAATTTTTAAGCAAATAGCTATATCTTAGTAGAATCTAGTCTTAGTGCTTTTCATAAATTAGGTTAGACTAAGTGCTTTTCTATGAACTCAGTAATGTTAAAGACAAAGCAAAGGAGTGAAGGGTAAAGAGATACATGCATAAGAAAGCAGGAAGAGTAGCTGTGATATTTTTCAACTTTCCTTCCTGGAGAAAGCTCTATTTGCATCTGAAATATTGTTCTTCATCTTGCAGAGTTAAATGATTATAGAAATAAGTGATAGGTAAATTTGAAAGGAATTACATGGCAAACCCATGCCAATGCTTTAGGAGTCTATTGCTCTTCTGTGAGACTGCACATCATTTCTCGCCATTACTGACTGAATGTGCCCACACAAATCCCCAGGGTGATGCTGGTTCTTGGAGGGAGTGTCTCTGGAAATTAATTAGGCCAAAGGAATAGAACCCTTTAAATGAGATGAGTGCTCTTCTAAAAGGCTTAAAGGAAATATCTCTCCCACTCACAAGAAGACATAAGAAGGTGGCCAGCCATCTAACAGACCCCCTCTCTCCAAACCCCAATCTGACCACATTTAGCATTATAGTCTCGCATCCAAGTATGTAAGCAATAAACACTGATTACAACCTTCCCCATCTGAAGCTGGTTATTCCTACTCACACTGACTCGAAAATCTAGGAAGGTGCTTAGAAGTCCCTGAATGCTGAAATTCATTCCACGTAAGTGCTCAGCAGGCATATTATGGTCTGTTCTGAGGTCAATCGATGTTGCCAGTGCTGCTACGGCAGAACAGACAAAAACAGGCCCCACAGCTGAAGGTGATTCAGAAGTCTCCAGTCCTGTTAAAATCTACTCAGATGATGGGATTCTGCACATCAACTCATTAACCTTTGTTTACTTTCTATTCTGGACATATCCTCTCATGTCGTTTCTATCAAATACTCAAACTGGAATTTTACAAATTCAAGTCAATATATTGTTGAACAGAACAATTCTCAGTAACTTTGAGAAATTGTCCTCAAACCACTACCACTGAATGCATCCGATTTCCTTACTCAATTCAACAAACATAACTTGAAGCCTTTTAAACATATTCTCTGAAAAATAATTCATGTGATTTATAATGCAGGTAAAGCAAGAAGAGCAAGGTGCTCTGGCCTGAGCAGAGGTACCTGAGCTCACAAGAAAAGGTTGAACTGGCTTAATCATTTGAACCAACCATTCCCCTAGTCTCTCTGAGTTCACAGATGCCTGGTACAAGATTGGAACCAGAGGGCAGAGCCCTGTGCACCAGGATACCATATTTAAAGAGCTGCACGAGGCCCTGCGAATGCTGGCTGGACTGTATGATGTTGCTTTCCAGGTGCTATGTGTGTTTCATTCTAGACTTCATCTTAGCCCCAAACACTCAAGGATTTAATAGCTAGTATTTGATGACAATACTACAAACAGCAAGTAGAACAGTAAGATACTCTGTGGTTCCTGGGCACATACCCAAAAGATGTTCCAACACATAATAAGGACATATGCTCCATTATGTTCATAGCAGCCTTATTTATAATAGCCAGAAGCTGGAAAGAACACAGAGGTCCTTCAGCAGAGGAATGGATACAAAAAATGTCCTGCATTTACACAATGGAATATTACTCAGCTATTAAAAACAATGAATTCATGAAATTCTTAGGAAAATAGATGGAACTAGAAAATATCATCCTGACTAAGGTAACCCAATCGAAAAAAAAAAAAAAAAACCGACATGGTATGCACTCACTGATAAGTGGATATTAGCACAAATGCTCGGAACACCCAAGATACAGTTCACAGACCACATGAAGCTCATGAACAAGGAAGAACAAAGTGAGGGTGTTTCAGTCCTTCTTAGAAGGGGGACGAAATACTCATGGGAGGAAATATGGGGACAAAGTGTGGAGCAGAAACTGAAGGCAGGGCCATCCAGAGACTGCCCACCTGGGAATCCATCCCATATACAGTCACCAAACCCAGACACTATTGTGGATGCCAAGAAGTGCATGCTGACAGGAGCCTGATATAGCTGTCTCCTGAGAGGCTCTGCCAGAGCCTGACAAATACAGAGTTGGATGCTCATAGCCAACCATTGAACTGAGCACGGGGCCCCCAATAGAGGAGTTAGAGAAAGGACTAAAGGAGCTGAAAGAGTTTGTAACCCCATAGAAAGAACAATATTAACAACCAGACACCCCCCCCCCAGAGTTTCCAGAAACTAAACAACCAACCAAGGAGTACACATGGAGGGACCTATAGCTCCAGCCACATATGTAGCAGAGGATGGCCTTGTCGGGCATCAATGGGAGGTGAGGCCCTTGGTCCTGTGAAGGCTTGATGCCCCAGTGTAAGGGAATTCCAGAGCAGGGAGGCAGGAGTAGGTGGGTGGATGGGGAAACACCCTCATAGAAGAAAGGGAAGGGGGATGGAAGAGGGGTTTTCTGGGGGTGGAGGGGAAGAAATTGAGAAAGGGGATAACATTTGAAATTTAAATAAAGAAAATATCCATACACAAAAAAAAATAGATACCCTGTGGTGTGTAACAGAAAAGGAAGCATGGATGGAGAAGCAGTAGAGAGGGAGCACAGAGAACTTTCTTCCTGCATCTTTCCTAGGGGAATGTCTCTACAGTCTTCTCATTTTCTAGGCATTTTCATCAGTGTTGTTTCTAATAACATTTTATTTATAGTTTCTTTCACATTCAGCACATAAATGATCTTTTTAAATGGTTCAAAATGTGACATTTTCAGAAAATGCATCTTCCTCCTGGCTACTCCTTGTACCCCTGAGAACTGTTAAGCCAGGTCAGCAAAGCTGTGTTGGTCTTTCTTCGTGTTCTCAACTTCTGGCTAAGTCAAGTACCTCCCCTCCTTGGGGTCAACTCTTGTCTTTTTTTTTTTTTTTTTTTTTTTTTTTGGTAATCTTAAAATGGAATTGAAGAGAAAATACTCTCTTGGTTTTTATCTATTTTTATTTTTTATTGGATATTTTATTTATTTAAAATACAGATGTCATCACCTCCTTACCCCATTTTCCCTCCCTAAAACCCTCTATCCTATACTCCCTCTTCCTTTATGGTTTTATACCATTTTGATTACATGCATGTGTTAAGGTCAGTTCTATGTTGAAGGTCAAGCAATACTGTAGATGCAAATAGTCGAGGAACAAGCAATACAATAAACACAAATAGTCAAAGAAAAAACAAAGCATTTCTAAAGGCTTATCAGGATGTCTAAAGTATCTGAGCCTACTTTCCTATCCTAGCCCAAGGTCATTTTCATGTCTGAAGCCTACTGCCTTGCTCTATCCTAAAATTTAGATTCCTGTCTGAAATTACTTCTTTGTTCTAGCCTAATATTTAGATTTCTGCCTGAGATTACTTTTTTGTTGTAGCCTACGATTTAGATTCCTACCTGAAATTACTTCCTTGTTCTAGTCTAATGTCAGATTCCTGCTTGAAGCCTAATTCCTTGTCCTTGGCCAATGTCATATTTCTACCAAGCAGCCCAATTCCTTGTCCTTGGCCCATGTCAACTTCTTGCCAAGCAGCCCAAAAGACTCTCCACCTCTCCCCCTTTTTATTTCGTTAACAAGACTAAGCCTGTCTTAGGTCATTCTAACAAGAATGTCTTCCTTACCCATCATGGAATATGCATTATAAAAGGCAATGTCTTAGGTTGGTAAGGCTCTGTACAGATTCTTACTGGTCCTTGGCTTGCCAGCTTGTTAATTTAATAACTCTGTCTGGGGGTCCATTTTCAGGTTTGCGCCATGTAATTTGGCTGCCAACATGTTGAAGTTATTAAAGATAAGCTTTAACCTGATGGGCAGGAATAAAAGTATTCCCAGGACAAGAAGGGCTAGCCTGATCAAATATATGTCATTCCTGAGGTTTGACCAAAATGGAAATATTCACCTCAGGCCATGGATTTTATTGGCATTATCTTCAGCATCAAAGCTCAACAGAGCAGCATTCTTTAAATTTATAATCTCACTATGCAAAGTTAATACTCCCAGAGAGGAGTTAGGATTATGCCAAATATCCTATAGGTGTCTTTAAACTTTTTTCTAATTATAATGGCAATCATTGTGAATTTCAAAAGTAACACTACTCCTATGATATTTGTCATGACATTTGGGATGGCTCCTAACTCTTGAACCCTGAACCTCCTTCAGATAATTTGAATGGGTTTATAGAGCATCATTCATTGTTCCAGATACCTATATAAATCCTTTTGTATACTCAATGCATTAGTAACATTTTTTTGCTAGATGGTTAACAAAAATAGTTATCTTAATTCCTTGTATAAATGCTATTGCATAAACAGTGGTGCTAGCAATTAATGGAATTAAAGCTGTTATGCCAGCAATAATCAAGCCTGCTAACCTCTTGCTTCTGCTTAAAGCCTAACTCACTTCTTCAAGCACTTTCAAGCTTTTTTCAGAGAATCAAGGTTTTCTAATACTCAGGGCAGTGAGACGAAAGCTGGTTGATAGACCACTGTAACAGACATGACAGGTTTCAACACACTAACATGATTGGAAATTATACAGTCAATGCAACTTACAATAAATACTGTAGAAGAGACAAAACCAATTTTAGCTTAACAATTAATAGAGCCTTAAAACATGCACTAACCCTTGTTTGAAATCCAGATCCTGTCCCAACATTATCTCTTGCTATCCCAACATCACAGCGAGCTACAGCTAGCTTCCAAATATATCTCTGACAAAGTCCAGATCCAGTTTTCCAAAAGTAGACTGTTATTTCCCATATTGGATTGATTTCTAGACCAGTACATGATTGAGTCCTAATATCTGGTCACCTTTAAGAAAAATACAAAAGACATAATTTCTCTTTCGATTCTCTATCCCACAAGGTCTAAAAACTTGAGGCAAGGCCTGTCCCATCTGGGATATAGCCAAGCAAAGGTGGGTCAGGAATATATGTCTAATACAGCTCCCCAGTCACCCTGGTCAGGGCACTCAGCAAGCTCACAGGTTGGCATCATTCTTTGTCTCAGCAACAGTATGTCTCACCAATCTTTTTAAAGTTCCATGGGCCTCTTCCACAATACCTTGTCCTTGAGGATTATATGAAATCCCCATAATAAATTATTGACAAAAAGTCTTGACTACTCAACTACAATTGCCAGACCCATTATCTGTTTTTTTTTTTTTTAAATTGGATATTTTATGTATTCACCTTTCAATGTTATCTTCTCTCCCATTGCCTCCCAAACCCCTTATCCCATCCCCACTCCTCCTATTTCTATGGGGGTGTGCTCCCACCATCCTCCCATTCCGCCTCCCTGCTCTTGAATTCCCTAACACTAGGGAATCCAAACTTTCAGGCACCAAGGCCGTTCACTTCCACTGATGCCTGACAAGGCCACCCTCAACTAACTATACAGGTGGAGCCATGAGTCCCTCCCTTTGTGTTCTCAGGATGGGGGTTTTAGAATGGCTACTCCAGTTTGTTTTGTAGGACCATTTGCCTGAAAAATTGTTTTCCAGACTTTTACTCTAAGGTAGTGTCTGTCTTTGTCACTGAGTGGGATTCCTGTATGCAGCAAAATGCTGGGTCCTGTTTACATATCCAGTCTGTTAGCCTATGTCTTTTCACTGGGGAATTGAGTCCATTGATGTTAAGAGATATTAAGGAAAAATGATTGTTGCTTCCTGTTATTTTTGTTATTAGCAGTGGCACGGTTTGTGTAGCTATCTTCTTTTGGGGTTGTTGGAAGAAGATTACTTTCTTGCTCTTTCTAGGGTATAATTTCCCTCCTTGTATTGGAGCTTTCTTGCTATTATCCTTTGTAGTGCTGGGTTTGTAGAAAGATACTGTGTAAATTTTGTTTTGTCATGGAATATCTTGGTTTCCCCATCTATGGTAGTTGAAGTTTTGCTGGGTATAGTAGTCTGGGTTGGCATTTGTGTTCTCTTAGGGTCTGGATGATATCTGTCCAGGATCTTCTGGTTTTCATAATATCTGGTGAGAAGTCTGGTGTAATTCTGATAAGTCTGCCTTTATATGTTACTTGGCCTTTTTCCCTTACTGCATTTAATATTCTTCCTTTGTTTTGTATATTTGGTGTTTTGATATTATGTGATGGGAGGTATTTCTTTTCTGGTCTAGTCTATTTGTTGTTCTGTAGGCTTCTTATATGTTTATGGGCATCTCATTCTTTAGGTTAGGGAAGTTTTCCTCTATAATTTTGTGGAAGATGTTTATTGGTCCTTTAAGTTGGGAATCTTAATTCTCATCTATACTTATTATCATTAGGTTTGGTCTTTTCATTGTGTCCTGGATTTCCTGGATGTTTTGGGTTAGGAGCTTTTTGCATTTTGCATTCTTTGACAGTTGTGTCACTACTTTCCACGGTATCTTCTGCACCTGAGATTATCTCTTCTATCTCTTGTATTCTGTTGGTGATGCTTGCATCTATGACTCTTGATTTCTTTCCTAGGTTTTCCATCTCCAGAGTAGTTTCCCTTTGTGATTTCCTTATTGTTTCTAATTCTATTTTTATGTCCTGGATGGTTTTGTTCAATTCCTCCACCTGTTTGGTTTTGTTCTCTTGTAATTCTTTAAGGGATTTTTGTGTTTCCTCTTTAAGGGCTTCTCTACCTGTTTACCTGTGTTCTCCTCAATTTCTTTGAGAGTGTTTTTTATGTCCTTCTTTAGAAGTGATTTTAAATCTGAATCTTGCTTTCCTGGTGATATGGGGAATTCGGGACTTTCTAATGTGGGGGAACTAGGTCCTGAACCAAGTACCCTGGTTGCTGATGCTTATGTTCTTCTGTTTGCCTTTTGCCATCTGGATCTCCTTAGTGCTACCTGCGCTGTCTCTAACTGGAGCCTGTCTTTCCTATTATCTTGGTAGTGTCAGAACTGTTTGGGGTGGTGTTGCCACCAGGGATCTGCTCAGTGCTCAGGTGAAGACCAGAAGGAACCAGTGCTCTGAACAGGAGTGAATTTCTGGGTCCCAGTGGGTCCCAGTTACTCCCTCCTTGGGGCAGATGTTGCTGTCTCCTTACCTAAGATACTGCCTGGGTTAGAGCTCCTGGGAGCCCTGCTTCCTCTGGGTTTAGTGAGATTGGGTGCAGAGTTGCCGCCCAGGATCTGCTCAGTGCTCAGGCCCAGACCAGAAGCCACAAATACTCTCTTAAGAACAACAGCTATGTGGGAGAAAATGGAGAACATAGAAAGGCAGACAGAATGTCTATGCTTAGCCTGGATGGAATGGACAAAGAAGGAGACATCTGAGTAAAGGCATTTTCCACACACAGAAAGGGGCAGCAAGACCACTGAGAGGTCTTTACCTAAGGAAGTCATGAATGTAGAACTTTCTTTTTTTTTTTTTTTTTTTGTGGATTTCTTTTTTTTATTGGAAATTTTATTTACATTTCAGATGTTCTCTCCTTACCCCATTTCCCCCCCTCCCTCCCAGGAACTTACTATCCCTTCCTCCCTCCTCCTGCCTCCATGTTGGTGTACCCCCACCCACCCTCCCCCGTACCTCACCTCCCCACCCTCAAATATCCCCCCCACGTACTTCACCTCCCCACCCTAAAATATCCCCCCCCCACAATGTCCAGCCTTCATGGGACCAAGAATATCTTCTCCCACTTATATATGGCTCCCTTGCATATATAGCTGGAGCCATGGGTCCCTCCCTAAGCGCTCCAGGCTGGTGGTTTAGACCCTGGGGACTCTGGTTGGTTGGGATTGTTGCTTTCCTCATGGTGTTGCAAATCCTCTCAACTCCTTCAGCCTTCCCTCTATCTTCTCCATTGGGAACCCCATGATCAGTTTAATTGTTAGCTGTGAGCATCTGCCTCTGAGTATGTCAGACTCTTGCAGACTTCTAAGGAGACAGCTATATGAGGTTCCTTTCAGCATGTACATCCTGACATCCACATCAACCTCTACCTTTGGTGACTGCCCATAGGATGGATATCCAGTGGAATGGTCTGTAGATGGTCCCTCCTTCAGTTTCTGTCCTGCACTGTGTCTCCATATTTGCTCCCTTGAGTATTTGTTACTCCTTCTAAGAAGGACTGAAGCCCCCACTATTTGATCATCATTCTTCATGAGCTTTATGTGGTCTGTGAGTTGAATCTTGGGTATTTCAGGCTTCTGGGCTAATATCCACTTATCAGTAAGTGAATACCATGTGTGTTCTTTTGTGATTGGGTTACTTCACTCAGGATGATATTTTCTAGTTCCATCCATTTATATAAGAATTTATCAAATTCATTGTTTTTAATAGCTGAGTAATATTCCATTGTATAAATGTACCACATTTTTTGTATCCATTCCTCTGTTGAAGGGCATCTGGGTTCTTTCTAGTTTCTGGCTATTATAAATAAAGCTGCTATGAACATAGTGGAGCATATGTCCTTGTTATGTGTTAGAGCATCTTCTGGGTATATACCCAGGAGTGGTATAGCTGGGTCCTCAGGTAATGGTATGTCCAATTTTCTGAGGAATCGTCAGACTGATTTCCAGAGTGGTTGCACCATCTTGCAATCCCACCAACAATGAAGGAGTGTTCCTCTTTCTCCACATCCTTGCCAGCATCTGCTATCACCTGAGTTTTTTATTTTAGCCATTCTGACTGGTATAAAGTGGAATCTAAGGGTTGTTTTGATTTGCATTTCCCTGATGACCAAGGATGCTGAACATTTCTTTAGGTGCTTCTCGGCCATTCGCATTTCCTCAGTTGAGAATTCTTTGTTTAGCTCCATACCCCATTTTTTAATAGGGTTATTTGGTTGTCTAGAGTCTAATTTCTTGAGTTCTTTGTATATATTGGATATTAGTCCTCTATCGATGTGGGATTAGATCCATTCTTATCTCCTTGTACAAAGCTCAAGTCCAAGTGGATTAAAGGACCTTCACATAAAACCAGACACACTGAAACTAATAGAAGAGAAGGTGTGGAAGACTCTCGAATACCTAGGCACAGGGGGAAAGTTCCTGAACAGAACACCAATGGCCTATGCTCTAAGATCAAGAATTGACAAATGGGACTTCATAAAATTGCAAAGTTTCTGTAAGGCAAAGGACACTGTCAATAGGACAAAATGGCAACCAACAGATTGGGAAAAGATCCTTAGAACTTTTTGCCATGACATTTTTGATCCTGGGAACACTAAACAGCCTATGTGCCAGAGCTCAACAGCTCAGGCCCTAGGGCAATCAAACTACTTGGAGTTAGAAGTCTGGCAGCTGTTTTCTTATCATTGAAATTCTAGCTATAACCAGTTAATCCTTCATATTCCCACCAACTTCAGAACGGAACTGGTGTCCTTTATTCTTTTGCTGCATCTTTTAGTCCAGTATTCCTCTGATTTCTTTTTAAGTATAATATAGAGGGCAGGCACTGTATGTAGCTCAGTGTGGCTCACTTGTCTTCTATGCATGGAATCTAATTTCGATCCTGTATGAATCTGCTTTGCCCAGGGAGTGACACTATTACTAAGTATGGCCTTGTGGAGGGTAGGTGTGGTCTTGTTGGATGAAGTGTGTCATTGTGGGTGTGGGCTCTAAGACCCTCTTCATAGCTTCCTTGAAGCCAGTCCTTTCCTAGCGGTCTTCAGATAAAGATGTAGAACTCTCTCAGCAACTCCTGCACCATGCTTGCTGAACACCGCCATGCCCCAACCTTGGTAATAATGGACTGAACCTCTGAACCTGTAAGCCAGCCCAATTAAATGCTGTCCTTGTGAGAGTTGCCTTGGTCATGGTGTCTCTTCACAGCAGTACAACCCTAACTAAGACAAGTCCCCAGTACTGCTGGGAAAAGAAAAGGAGCAGGGGGAGTTGCCATGGGCATTGAATTAAGTATAATATTAAACTTATGAGTTAGCACAACCCCAGACCACTCAGGTTCACACATCCAGACCGTCAGTTTGTTTGATCTTCCTCATTCACAGAGGACTTTGCTATTTGCTAAGGTAAGTTAAATTTTAGGCCTCTCACTTCCTCTAAGTTTCTATCACCTTTAACCTTCTTCTTCACCTCTTTTCCACTTATCATTCAAATACCTACCAAAATTATTATCTCTGGGAGACTGTTTTAGTTCTTTTTTTTCCTTTATATATAAGGTATTTGTGTGAGTTAGGCTGGTCCCTAACTCTAGATGGAGCTAAGGAAAATGCTGAATGTTGTTGCTGGGACCACAGATGCACTACCACACCAGATTTTATGTAGTGCTGGAGATCATCCAGGGCTTTGTGCATCCTACCTATAAGTGAGATGCAGTGAAGCCACCAAACTATATCACTACTCTATAGGTAGAAAAAAGCTTTTTTTTTTTTTTCCTTCACAAAGCAAATAATATTGAAGTAGTGAAATCAAGTGTAAACCCAACAAAAATATATAAATTATAGTCCAGTATCCCTCATGAGTATACATACAAAAATTCTCAATGAAGTAGTTGCAAACTGAATACAAGAGATATAAAAAAAATAATATTCCATGAATAACTGAATAACTGTTTTTTGTAGAAGACCATACTCCATATACAGGCTGCATGTTTTGGGATAGCCCCCACTCCAGATGTTTGAGACCTACATGAAAACCAAGCTGCACATTTACAACATATGTGGGTCCTAAGGAGATAGGAACTGCACAGGAAGATCAACAGAGTAAACGAACCTGAACCCTTGGAGCTCTCAGAGACTGAATCACCAACAGTGGAGCATACCTAGTCTACACAGATCTACCTCCATGGGCTGAACCTAGAAAAAAGCTTATTGGGAGATACAAACTGATGGGCTACCACAAAGTGTAGAGGACAACAGCTTGGCAGGAATGCAAACAGATGCCACATGACAGTCAGAAGGTCTTTGAGCTGATACATCCTGTTTGTGTTAATCGGAACTAGTTGCCCTTGTCAGAAGTAGTTGATTTTTCCATTGGGGTAGATAACAACAATAGTAGCTTTCCTGGTAAACAGACATTTCTGAGACATGCTGAGTTAAGGTTTCTGTTTTCCTATTGACAATCCTTCAGTTTACATGGTTCCAGTCCTTCTGTTTATGACATTGTCAGCAGCACTGCCATTTGGGGATCCACTTTGGGCCTAACACTACCCACTGAGTTACATCCCCCAAACTTCTGATTATCTATTTTATTTTTATGAAATAATAACAATACTTGAAGCTATGTAAGGTTTTGGTTTTGTTTGTTTCAAAGATATTTGAAGTCCTAGGAGTTCCCAGGATGTGACAAAGGCACAACTACTTAAGCTCCTGATGAGGTCTCAATGCTGCTCCACACATGGGGAAAAGCATAAATGGAAGTGGAGACATGAAAGAGAGATCATACCACAAGAAAGACAACATTGCTGTTGTTATTCTTGTTTTCATGTATGTATACTCTCAGTACACTTCAGCACAGGCAAAATCAAAGCGAAAACAAGACAGGCTTAGTGACACTTTGCTTTTAAAACAATGAACCTGACCCATAGGTAAGCGTAGTCTTCACCCCTCATGAAAGATAAGTCTGTCACAGAGACCCTTACAGAAAACCACATCTATTAAAATGAAGAGTTACACAGTCCAGTCCCAGTAAATACAACTACAACACAACTCTGCACAGACCTAAGGCTCAGGGAAAGGCTACAGGAAAGGAGGTGGAAAGATTGTAGAAGCCAGATGAATAGGGAATTCACTCTGAGCTTGTGTCACATAGTAACAGCAGCTACACCTGTAAAGTCTGCCAACATGACCGCCTAAACATGAACTAACAAGGATAAATAGAGAGTCCAAAGTAGATGGAGGAAACCCCATGAGACCTCGACCACACACAAAGAACTACAAATAACTAAGGAATGCTAAGAATGAGAAATAGACTTCATCAGGAAAGAGCACCAACCGATTACTCAGTGCCAAATGGTCATTCCTGAAAACATACATACAGGTAACGTTATACCAAATGAACAGGTTATATTTATATATTTAGGAGTGTGTGTGTGTATTATTGAAAGATAATTAAAATCAGGAATGTTCCTTCTCCTACCCCAATTTCAATAGTTGGCAAAATCAATAGTTGGCAAACATCAATTAATGAAAAAATGATAGGTTTTTTTTTTTAAGATTTGAAAGTCAGAAAGGAGGGGTACATGGGAAGGTTTGGAAGGAAGAAAGGGAAGAGGAAAATTATATAGTTACATCATAATCTCAAAAACAAAACAAATAAATTTTCTTAAAAACCTGTTTTGAAACTTTTAAAAAGTGAACCTGATTGTCACTGAGATTTACAAGAAGCCTCAGATTATGAGTAGCTTTCAGCATGTATTCAGATGTGTATTATCAATTCTTTTTTTTTAATTTTAAAAAAGTCACCTTTACAGTATTAAATAATGCTGTTTTCTGAAATTTTGTCATTAATGTTTTAAAATTATGCAAGCGGCACATTGAAATAACTAGAAGGTCATTTTAACCAAGACAAAGGGGAATCTTATCAAAGACCTTCAGCCTGTGCAGTGAGCCTACACAGTCACCTAAGATAACAGTCAGAGTCCAGTGCAAGCTGTCTATCAGGGATCCAGGACAAATTATGCAATAATTTGTCCAAGCACTGAGGTAGGGACACATGTAATACTGTAACTGCCTATCTTCCCAAAGAGGAACTACTCGCAATTCCAATGAAAACATCTCTCTTGTATACTGGGTTGCCTCCTGGACTACACAGGACAAACGAAAATTTAATTCTTTTAGTTCCAAACAAAAACTTTAATCTGCATAGGACAAACAGAAACTTCTTAATTACAAATAGAAACCTCAACTTGCAAAGACTTAACATAGGACAAACAGGAACTTATTCTTAACTGTCTCAACTGCAAACAGAGCCCTTAACCTACAAGGTGTATTTTTTTGCTGCTTTGGTCTCCCATTAACTTGTAAGGTATATTGTTCTTGTTCTGGTTTCACAGTAGCCACACAGCAGACTGAATCATACTGCCAGTTATTCCTTGCATACCAGGAAAATATTCTCTCTGTGACTGATTCAGTGAAGACTTGCAGTATCTGAGTACAATGTGCACATTTTTATTCTGAAGCTATTTGTTTGCACCATCTCCTAGCAGTAACTCTGGAGTTGGACATTTGACTACATCACAGTCTTGGGCTTAGACACGGTCCCTCCTGGCTCTTTCCTTCTCATACTGAAGCAGTGAATGTTAGGAGAAAAGTCTCCAGGAAAGCAAAAATGGTTTCAAAATTTAAACCAAGAAAGTTAAGTGATTCTTAGGAAAATGACAGCCAAGGCTCACATCTGCAGAACTCTCCTGTCTTCCTGCTTCCAGATGAAGTAAATCTTGGTACCATCACTTTCCAGCATGCACAATTTTTTTTAATCATCAAATGTCTTTTGTTAGAAAGCCATGTGTTGCCTTTATTGCTTGCTTTTCAAATCACTGTACAGTTATTGTTCGAAAACACTGCCTACATTTTCTAGGAGGAAATAATCCTAAAAATTGTCTCGAGGTTGTAGGGTGTCCTAGTAACTGTTCTATTGCTGTGAAGAGACAATATGACCATGGACCCTTATGGAAGAAAGCTTTTCATTGGGGCTTTTAGTCAACTATCATCATGGCAGGAAACATGAGGTAGACGTAGTGCTGGAGAAGTTGAGGCTTCCTGAACTGGGTCTGAAAACATACCCCTCTCCTGCTCATACATACACACCACAAAATCTGCACTATATGCATCATACATACACTATGGATTTTGCTCCATATTTATCCTTGTTTTCATAGAAATAATATATAGTAAAAAAATCATCTTTAGTTTTTGTTACCTCTTTCTTCTGAAAAGAGGAGAGGGAAAGAAATAGAGGAGGCTTAAATTAAAAGCATACTCTCTACTTGGTGGCATACACTTTAGTCCCACCACTGGGGAGCAGAGGCAGGTGGATGTCTGTGGGTTTGTGACCAGCCTAATCTCATAAAATAACAACACAGAACAAAGAACAAAATTTGTACTATAACATTGCCCTTTCTCTCCTATTGTAAGCTAACATGCATTGTTTACTTAATCTTCATAGTAAGCCTGTAGATTTTTTTACCCAATAAATAGAAGAAAAATATACTAAGGTAAATATTAGATAAGGAAAACAAAATGATAGAAAGAGCAAATAAGCTTTAGATAATAAAGTTAAATTCAGCAAAATGTCCATTAATCATAATTCTGTGCATAAGTTTCCTTGGCACTCAAGGCAAAGATCACAAATATAAAAGCTAAGAAGTGTGAACAAAGTCCTCACAACACCAAGGCATGGGAGAAGCTGTTTACTGTTTTTAGTAAAAAAAATATACTGCATGGAACATGTTAAAGGAGAGCCCACTGTTTCGTTGAAAAATAAGACATAGACTAAGGCATTCAGGATAGTCAAAAGTCTTGTCTTCTTCCTTTTCATGAAGAAAATTAATTCAAAGAGATGTGTGTCCACCAACCATGTTTTTGTATAGTTTCTTTATTTTAAATTTTATTCTTTGAAAAATTTATATGTGTATAGTGTGTACCTTTATCTATCCATCCAGACACTCCCCTCTAACAACCTCCCATCGTATATCCCTCTGAAGTTCATAATGTGCTTTCGTAATTTTTACTTTTTTGCATCAACTTAGTCTTGTATATATGCACACAAATGTGGGGAACCCCCAGTGTTCACATTCCTTAAGAGAATTGACTCTCCCTGCTCAAGCTGTCATCAGTCAATAGCTCCTAGGGCCTTGGGAGACCCTCCCCTCCTCCATGGCAGGACTCTTTTATTGGTTTCTGCAGGTCTACAAACTTACTGGATACAACTCATTTTGTGTGTGATGTGAAATGACTCTTCCCTCACTCCCCAGTATTCACAGCTACCCTGGAGTAAAATGAAAATAAAACTTAATACAACTGAAGGAAGAGCAAGTACAAATAACAAGGGTCCAAGAAGGGGGTCAAGAGAGTGGGAGAGAGTCCTATGAGTCGGTGAGTGACTGACAGAAGCCACATGGAGGAAATGGAAGTGAACAAGTAAGGAATCTGATTCCCATTCTTACTAAGTATTCTGCACTCATCTGTAAAATGGATTCCTGTCAAGCAGCACTTGATGATTAATTCCTTATGTTGCTGTGACTGAATACAATACCTTACAAAAGCAACCAAGAGAGATCAGGTTTATTTTGGTTTATATTTCCAGAACGGGTCCATCACAGTGGGCAAGGTATGAGCAGGAGTGCGAGGCCAGCTAATCACATTGCACCAGCAGTCTGGAAACAGAGTTAGAACAGGAAGTGGGGCGGAGCTACAAAACCTCAAGGTCTGCCCCAATGACCTACTTGTGCTAGGAAGACTCTATCTTTCACAACCTTCCCAAATACAACCACAGTGGAGAGACTATTTATTCTAACATAAGCCTATAGAAGACATGTCACATTTAAACCACAGTATGACTCATGGACATTTCAAGATGTATGTTTTATGAGAGGGAATTGGAAGAGTTTGGAATTTTGGGTTAGAAAACATTCAGAATGTTGAAAGTAGAGATGCAAATAGGCTCTTCCAGGGGGAGGCTAAAAGACAGGATGTGGTGCCTGACTCATCAGGTTTCAGAGGGGAGCAAGGACTTTATCAGGATCTGGGATAGGGGCCGTTTCACATCCAAAATGTAACAAATAGGTAATTGCAAATGGGATCCGGTCCAAGATGGTGGGGGAGGGATGGCAGAAGGAGCAATTTCCAAGGACTTATCTGCTCCAAAACTATATGGTTATATTTCTAAAAACAACAGGAGGAAAAACAATATCAATAGAGTACATTGCACTTACATTAAGCTGGGTGTGGTGGCACATGTTTGTAATCCTAGCACTAAGAGATGAAAACAGAAGCATCAGGTAGTCTGTTCAAGGCTATCCTCAGCTACATAGTGAGTTTAAAGGATAGCCTGGAATACATGATAGCTTGTCTCAGATACAAAAGCATTGTATACCCTAGTCTTGATGGTTTTAAACTGTGATTTGTATTATACTTCAGTGAAAAATACTCATTTTTTGCAAAAAATTTAACTAAAGAGGCTGATAATAATTTAAGATAGAAAAGAAAGTCGATATTAGTATTATCTATTACCATCTCCTTAAACAGTTCCCAGGGACTTGACATGAATATGAGGAGGACTAGAATGAACAGATGACAGACACACAGACAAAGAAGTTGGGTTCGTGCGGAGTGGGGTCACTGATAGAGAAATCGCAGCACCCCAGAAGCTCAGTATTTATTATAAACTGCTGAACAGAGAGATGAGGTTAGTTCATATAACTTCTACAGATAAACAAGGGAGCAGCATGATTACAAACAGATAAAAGGGAGGCTGGGTCTATGATATACAGCAGACCAAGGAAGCAGGTATGTAGCTAATCTCATAGGAGCAGTCTCTGTAGGAGAGTAGTCTTCATGCCTAAACATTCTATAAGGAGGAAGTTATAGTATAGGTTTTCTGTACACAACATCAACATCTATGTTCAGACAAGAGGAAGACTTAGCCATTGCTCTGAGCCTCAGGAGGTCAGGGTGGGGAAGCTTTGCCATTTTCCTGGAGGTATGAATTGAGGATCCTTGACATGGTCATGCCCTGTCTACAGCAAATATTAACCCAGGACTAAAGGCACTCAAGCTTCCCCTGTTCCCCACAATGTATGCTGATGGTTCCAATCTCACATCCCCTCTGTCTGTCATCTTCAACAAGGAGACACAGTTCTCCAGGAGAAACTCTTCTGAGTGTCCCCCTGGGTCCTCTAAGATCACATTTGAACTAGACCTTGGTAAAATTTTCCCTGGCTGCTGTTTCTTCTCAATATTAGAGCTGAGAACTTACTGGAACACAACAAAAAAGACCAAACACAAAATCAATGATTTCAGAAAAAGAAAAATAACCCACTTGACAGTGTTCTTTCAGCTTATGAGTTACTGCCTCCCCAAGTAGACACTGAAAGCCATATATCAGCATACACACGCTCAGCTTTAGAACAAAGAATGAAAATCTAAAAAGGTAAAAATGAAAATGTGTGCTGTTCTGTGGCAGTGTAACTGAAAGTTATAAAGGCTGGGTGAGCAATATTGAGTTTGTAGAGGCTCAATCACATCACCAAAGATTTACCCTCACTCTGTAAACTCAATATAGGGCAATAACAGTCTATTACAGGCAGAGCGACACAGCATCAAAGGAATGCTTAAAAGAACTAGACAGAACCTTTAAATCAACACAATTGCATTATCTTCCCCTAGAGGAAGTACATGGGGGAGGTGAGAGCAGGGTGTTACAAATTTACCATAAGTTATATTTAATACGCTTTAAAGCACACTTTGTAATCTTTCTCCACTTTTTAGAGCACAGAGAAACACACAGATAGAGAAAATGCCCCCAAAGAGCAAAAGACTGCAAGGGGAAAATGACAATAGTTGTATTCTTGAGGAGCTAGTGCTTCCGGTAATTCTCCCACATCTGAAAGGGCTCACTGTTGCCAGCTGAGCTTCCATCAGGAACTATGGGGACAATAGAAGTTTATAAATTTAGTCACATAATATTTATAAATGGTGTTAAGAAATCTTCAGCACCTCTAACTGAGAGAGGGCATTTTCATTCTGCCTGCTCACGACTGGCACCAATATTTTCTTATTCAGACTCTTCCAGAAATGGTATTAAAAGGAGTTCTAGTGTGGAAGAAGCAAACAAGAATAGTGGCTCACCCTTTAATAGATTATTTAGGAGGCTAAGGCAGAAGGATTATTTAAGTTTGAGGCCAGTCTAAGCTATTGAGAGTGATCTATCTTTAAAAAAATAAAAATAAAAAGGAAGATTTGTTTTATTTTTGGAGGATTAGTATTTTGCTATTCCCCCATGCAGTCTCCATTTTAATGTTTATAACAGTATACTTTGTTAACAAAGTAAATAGATATTAATTTTCTGAATTTGGAAAAAAATGACTTTTCAAACATATAACAAGAGTATTCTTGTTATACATTTTCACCTAACTTCTTTCACTTGTGTTTTTCATGGAGCTAAATCAAACTATTAATCAGTATCATAATGTTCTATCAATCTACTAGCTACTTAAATTTCACACAAAGATAAAGTCATAATTTCTACACAATGTTTCCAATACTGTTGCTCTAGATCCTTCAACCCTACATAAAGAAATACAGGCAATGGAGGAATGTTAAGACAGGGAGAAACAGTCTTCCCCAGGAAGAGAGAAGACAACACCAATTGGTTGTCCAGTACCAAATGGCCAGCTGTGAAAACGTACAGACAAGTAACATTTTACATACTGAGCAAGGCTATGTTTGTGAATATGTATATATACATTCACATATATTCATGTAACAACAACTGAAAAAAAAGAGAGAGAGGCCATAAATTTGAAAGAGATAGAGGAGGGTTATATGGGGGGGGCTTTGGAGGGAGGAAAAGGAAGGAAGAAATGATGAAATTATAATCTCAAAATTAAAAGAAACAATTGAAAAACACTTTTTATATTCTCTGCCATAGAAATAGCTATCCTGATCAATACCAGAAATAAGCATAAAGGAAGGTTTTCCAGTCCAGATAAATTATTTATAGAATGGATTTCTGCTCATGACTTAATGTCTTGGCAATAGGAACACACCCACAGCAGGTGTGTGAAATGGCCTGCACAGCACATGGCACATGGAGGAAGGAGTTCTGGGCTTTGTCCCTTTTGATGTTAAATGATTTTATTGATGTCATGCTGAAAGATTTTATAAGAAATCAAATTGCATGTGGATTTATACTTGTATATGTGGTGCTAGAAAATCTTTATGTTTATACTGCTTTTAATTTACAAGCAACTTCCTAAACTCCATTCCAATTGAATTTTATGTTAAGATTTCTTTATTTGAAATGACTTACTAGTAGAATTTTTGTTCAGAGCTTTGAACTGCTTGGCTTTCCTTAGTTTTTATTCATGCTGTCTTTTTGTTTTGTTTTGTTGTTTTGTTTTGTTTTGTTTTGTTTTGTTTTGTTTGTTTTTCCTCTTCTTAATTTTCTTTCCGAATGTGACCAATGTTGCTGAGTGGCACTCATGTAAGTGCTGGTCTTTTCTGCACAGCTGGCTACTTGGGACTGTTCAGGTGGAGTTGGAAGCTAATGAAGAAGCGGCTTTATTGGTCTGTCCACGGTTTCCAGCGTTAGTATCTGTGGCTGCTGTGGCGTTTGTAGGTGGTGAAGTAGGTGCTTGAATCCGAGCATGAGGAGGGATAAGGATGGTGGCCAGAAGTGGGTTACTCGACAGTTCTTGAGTGGTAAAGTTAAGAGTCCAGGTGTGTCTCGCCCGGTTGGTAGCTTGACATTTGGGTCCGCAATTCATCAAAAACTGAATGTGTACCAGCTTCTAGTGGTGTTAACCGGGCGGTTGGCGTATACTCCAGTAGTTAGCTACACAGTGCAATTACCTATGGTTGAATGTGGGGCCGGAAGACCTTTGATCATGGATGTACCTTGATTTGGGGGGATTTGAATTTTGTATAATTTGGGTTCATTTCTCTAATTTGCTCCCTTGTTGGTGGTCCTAGGGCCTTTATTATTTCCACCAACTGATACACACCAGTGTCCCCAGGAAAACAAGCACATCCACTGGGAATTGAAAGGCATCATTCTCCCATTTGATAACTATATTCTTACTTGAAGAGTGGAAAATGGTAGTTCCTTCTCATGCTTGGTGAATTTGTCTGCCATCCCAATCTTTGAAACAATTGCTGTCAACTCTTCATGTTTAATATTTGTGTGATTAGAATTTATGTCTCTGACATTTTGGCAGGCTTTTCTGGGTTTGCTTACCTGTAATTATCACACCCAGTTCACTCAAAACACAGCTGTTAATTTGATCTTAATCACTCATCTTAAGTTAAATCTACAGCTAGTATCCAACCTCCATGGGTAATCTTTAAATAATGTTTGATTATAATCTCATATAAAAACAGCAACAGTGTTATCTGTTCACTGTCTAATGTCAACAGAGACGTGAAATGAATAGGTAGATATTATGAAGCCCAAACCTGGTTTTGAAGTTCTGAACAACTAGTTAGTAGTGGTGAGACCAGTCCTCGGTGTCATTTCCAAAAGGCAGAAGTAGCAGATATATGTGTGCCTGAATGAAAGAGCTCTATGTGTATATTATATATGATTATTTTAAGCATGAAATTGCATATTTATAAAATATCTAGAACTATGGCATATAGCATGTAACCAAGCAATGTTAGCTATTCTTATTAGGAAAATGTACTGCTAAGTGCTCTAGCGCTCTGCTGCCTTTGGTCAGTCATGTGAGCACTAGAAAGTTTTTTACTCAACCGCAGCTCACACAGGTTGTGATAAAATGAAGTAAGAAGGTTGACTTTTGTGCACAGATTATAGCTCAACACCTGTCTCCTAACAGTAGTGGGAATGATACCAAATGCCTGTGAATGAGTAATCACCCTAAAACCGCTAACAGTCACAAGGCAGTTAGTACGACAGTCTAGACGGGTTGGAGGATTGAACCAAGTCACCTGCTGCCTTAGAGCCTTTTCAGGGAGTGATATAAAATTGAATGTTAATGGCTATCTGTTATCATATGATGACATATGTATAATGCTTCCAAGATCTGGTTTAAAGGGCATATTAATCCAGGGTGTGTTTTAGTATATGGTATGTTATTAATTAGAGTTCTCTAGAACTAGTAAGAGAGATAAAGAGACAAAGAGATACATTTATCATAGGGAATGTATTGATAAAACTGTGGAGGATGAGATGTCTCATAACCTTCTGTGTGCAAGCTGAAGGCAAGCTGATGATAGAGTCCAAAGGCTGAGACAGTAATCATTAAGAGCAAGGGAAGGTCAGAGTCCCAACAGGGAAACGTCAACTTTCTTCCACCTTTTTGCTCTATTCATGCTTTCAACAAATTGAAGATGCCCACTTATGTGGACGGTGCCCATCAATTTTATTCAGTTTTTATTCAGATCAAATGATAATCTCCACCAGAAGCATTTTATACACACACCCAAAACAGTGGGCATTTCATGCTTCAGTGAAGTTTTCATACAAAATTAACTCTTGCAAGAGCCTAGCAGCATTCCCTTTAAGTCCTAAACTATCCCCAAAATTCCATAATGGAGACAGTCATTGAGAGGTTTCTCTTCTAGAGGGCCCCAGTTCAATTCCTGAGACACAGATGGTGACGGTAACTGCAGTCCAAGGGGATCCCCGCTTATCCAGATCCACCCCTTTCTTGTTAGAAAACAAACAGGCTTATAATGGATAATAATAAAATATGAAATAAAACAAAAACATATCAAAATTGAACAAAACAAACAGAAGGAAAAGAGCCCAAGAAAAGGGAAAAAAAACAAGACACCTACTTGTTCACATCCTCAAGAATTCCACAAAAACACAAAACTGGAAGCCATAATATATATGTGAAGGACATGTAGAATAAAAGAGAAAAATATATAACAAAGAAAATCCCTCTTCTGGCCTCTGTGTACATATTACACACATAATGTACAGACATACATACAGACAAAACACCCATAAAATTCTTAATAAAGGTTTTTTTTAAAGTATAATGATTTCTAGCTCATCAATATTTTTAATTAGGGTATATAAACAAATACAGTTATTGGGAAAGATAATTCATAGAGAAAATAGCTTATCAGACACTTTGGAAAAGAGACAGATCATTCTCAATATAATATATATGCTTTTCTAGGTTTTCCTTGAACATTGAAATTTGTCAGTTTAATTTTTGAGTTTTCTTTGGGACTACAGTTGGGTAATAATTGCTAGATAAACCTGTCTGGGGAAAGGCCTTTGCCTTCCCCCAACTCAGCTGCTCAGATCCCCAGAAGCAAGTCACCTTTTCAGCATTTCAGGTGGGCTACCACAGCCACCTAAACCAAACAATTGTAGGCAGGCCTGGTAGCAGATGCCTGGAATCCCAGCAGGTAGAAAGCAGAGGTAGGAGAATGAAAGTGTGAGTCCTGTCTGGGCACACAGCAAGTCCTAGTCCAACAACTTCTAGTGAGACCATATCTATTAAGGAAACCAAAAAGTTAGAAAAAGAAAAATTCTAATTCTATGCATGGCTTGAAATTAGCCCAAAGTTAACACTATCAATGCATTCATATTGTATCTAATATCTAGTTCTTTATTTGATTTGAGTTTCTGTGTATTTATTTGGGCTTACTGTAAACTATTTACTTTAAATATCTTATAAACAGAGTTCATAGAATCCATTTCTTACCCTGTTTCTTCAATATATTTGTGAAAATTCCACTACAGGATCAATGTCAATAACTTTAGTAGTCTGAGTTTTTTAACTATTTCTTATTTTTTCTTTTTTTAAAAATAGAATTGTTTTCCTCACATGATATATCCTTATTACAATTTCCCCTTCATCTTCTTCTCCCAGTTCCTCCCAACATCTCCTCCAATCCAGATCCATCCCTTTCTGTCTATCATTAGAATACAAACAGGCTTATAATGAATAACAAAATATAATAAGATAAAACAAAAACCTATCAAAATTGAACAAAACAAGCAAACAGAAGGAAAAGAGCCCAAGAAAAGGCACAAAACACAAGAGACCCACTCTTTCACACACTCAAGAATTCCATAAAAACACAGAACTGGAAGCTATTATATATAATATTTATATAATATATAATATGCTTTATATATGTTTATATATAATATGCTTTATAATGCAAGTGCATATAGATATATATATATGCAAAGAACGTGTAGAGTAAAAAGGAAGAGAAAAACATATAATAAAAGTAAAAGATAAGATTTTTTTTTTTAAAAAAGCACCCTGACATGAAATTGTAAGACAAAAAGTCTCCAAAGGGTTCTTGTTCGTTGGTCATCTACTGTTGGGCATGCAGCCGACACTTAAGAGTGATTTGTTTCCACAATGAGACTCCTTTTGAGAAAATTAAATTTTCATCTGCATGTAGTTATCAATTGGAGATTACTTCTGGGTTAGAGATGGGGGCATGTGTCTTCTTCTCCTTTCACTTCTACAACCCCAACAGTTGCTGACTGGTGCAGGCCATTTGCATGCTGTCTCAGTATCTCTGAGTTCATGCATGCAGTGATCCTGCTGGATTAGAGGACTTTGTTGTCTTTGCATGTTTCTTTCCCTCTGGCTCTTACTCTCTTTCTGCTGCCTTTTCAGATGGGTTCCCTGAACCCTAAGGGGAGAGATTTTATTTTATAAAAAAATCCCGTTGAGGGTTTAATGTTCCAAGATCTCTCTGTACATAATGTCTGGCTGTGACTCTATGTTTGTTTCCATATGCTGCAGAGGGACTTCTCTGATGACACCTGAGCAGGACATTTATCTTCCCTGGCTGGGGTCTACCTATTCTTATTTGTTGGGATTTTAATAGAGATCAAACTTTTGAGTAATTAGCAATACTGTGTAATGTTTTCAGAGACTACTTATAGCAAGTATGAGCAAGTATGTCAATGAATTAATGCATGAGGACATAGAAGGTATCCCAGGGTGCTCCTATAAATCACAGGCTTAGTGGTCAAGAATAATGGTCTTGGCCTGAGAAAGTTCAGTTGGTAGAATCCTTGCTTAGCATGTAGAATGCTTTGGGTTGGAACCTCAAAACTCATCACCAAACCTGGGTGTGATGTGCAGGCCTGTGATCCAAACACTTGGAAGGAAGGATCAGAAATTCAAAATCATGCTTTGCTACAAACAGAATTCAATAGAAGCTTGGAATACAGAGGCCTGAAATATACAGAGACCTGAAATCAGAGATCTGGGATACTGAGACCTGAGATACAGAGACTTACACTAAGAGGCCTGGGATACTAAGTTCTGGTCTCAGAAAAACCAACAAAGCAAAGAATAGTTATTTGGGACTTCTCAAAGATAAAATGAGATGTAAACTTTATCTTAGTTTATTGATAAACAAAAATTAGGTTTTCTATAAAATCCAAGAGTTTAAAAATTGAGTGAAATGTGGTTATTATCTTCAAGAATTAATTCTTCAAGATTAATTCTTGGATCCAAGAATGAAGGAAGAAGCTTCTATTCAAACCATTCAGTTTGCATGATGAGATTTTCCATTTAGAAATCCAGTCTATCCTCACTGCTCTCTGTCTCCATTGTTGACCATGCACTGTTCCTTGATGGCATGTGATAGACAACCTCAGTTACTATCATATTTGAGCTCTCCACCCCCAACCCCCACTATCCTTAATCACTAAACATTCTACACATTCATTGGGATATTGCTCATATCATGTCCTTTCTCAATTTTCTCAGGGGTCCTTCCCAAACCTCATGCCCCATACGTTCATTATATTTCTCATTCATTTATCCTCTTATTTATTCTACTGGAGGGTAAAGTTCTATGGTATATCACTTGCCTAGTAGGCCCAGGGCCATAGGTTTGTTCCCCACAACTGCAAACACTATGTAGATAGATATGAATGAGAATGAGATAGAATATGAATGGGAAATGGGGGAAGGTAGAAGGCGAGGGAGGGAGAATCAGATTGCAGATGCATCTGTCTCATGGTACTTAGTGTGGAACATAAAGAGTTTTTTTTCTTGCAGTGCCTAATTTCTAATATAATAATTAATTGTTCCTTCTGTGTTCTTATATTATCTTATAATTGCACTTGTCTCATAGACCCTATGGAGTTGTTTCTGTGTCTAAATTTTGAGCACTGAGTAGCAGGGAAATTTTATCCTTAAAACGTTTATGGCCAACACTTGTGACACATCCTGACACTGTGCCACAGAGGAAGAGATGAGCATATGTTACAGTTTGGAAGGTAATAAACCTTGAACATGTCAATATTTACATTTTTTGTTATAGATTGCTGCCTAAGAAGGTAACTCAAAATTTAATGGCTTAAAGCAATATTTTACTTTGTTCATGGTTTTTTGACTCAGACATCTCAAAGAGGCTTAGCAGGGCAGTTTATCATTTGTCTTCAGTTTTAGTCGCAGTGGCTGAGGGTGCGGCTGCCGCTTCTGAAACAGCATGTATCGTCATACTTAATGCCTTGTAGCAATCATTGTTTCTCTCTCTCTCCTTCTCCTCTCCCCCTTTTTTTCTCAAGTTCTTGTCTTCCACAGACTCTCAAATAATTTTCATAGCCTGATGTTCTAAGGGATTCATACTTCTCTTACAGTAGATAGATGCAAAGATTTTTCAGGCCACTTAAAGGCTTCAACAGAAACCTCATGATATTACTCAGATATGCTGTGATGGTTAAAACCATCATGGAGACTGTCCATCTCCAATAAGATAAAGAAAAATGCATCAGCCCCTGGTGGGAGACAGACAGGTAATGTAGCTAGCCAAGGAAATGAACACAAGATCATGTGTTCAACACTGTCTCATCTGTTTGTGCTACTAAAAGAAAATACTTAAGACTTATAAACAATAAAAGTTTATTCACACATTTGTAGAAGTTGGAAAGTCCAGGATCAAAGTCCACTGGTAGACTGAGGGTCTGATACAGACACAATATCTTCTTAGACAGTGTTCTGTTACACCATCATCTGTCTTCTGAAGGAAGCAAACACTGTGACTTCACATGACAGAAGAGATTCAAGAACAAAACTCCACACTAGCTCCTGCTATCTGTCTTATAAGGACATTATGTTCATTCGTGAGGGAAGAGTCTTCCTTTCCTAATTACACCCAAAAACCCCATTTCCTAACAGTATGCAAAATCAATTTTGGAGGGACACATGAACAATGTTTGTTTCCTGTTATTAAAATAAAATGCCTGGGGCTGGATGTTTTGTTGAAAACAAACAAAACCTGCCCACAATTCTGGCATTCAAGGCCCAGGTTTAGCTCCAGTGAAGACTTGGTCACAAAGGAGCAGTTGCAGAAGGGAGAGAATGCATGGAGAGACAAGAATTCAGAGCAAAAGGAATGGTGGCCTTGCTGTTTTGACAACCCTTTACTGAGAACTAACCAGAGTTACAAATGAACTACAGCAGTTTCCTCTGAAGGCAGTGTCCCAACTGTGGCGAAACCTTCCACATTTGACAGGTCCCATTTCCTTGAGACTTGGCTTAGCAGTTAAGAGTACTTGATGCTCTTGCATAGGACCCAGGTTTCTGGTCTGAGTACTCAGAGGGTGGCTCATACTATCTGTACCTCCAGTTCTGGGAGATCTTCTGGCCTCTGTGGGTACAAGGCACACATGTGGTATACATACATGCAGGCAAAAAACTTATACACATAAAAATGTTTTTAATCTTAAAAATGTCCATCACCTTAGAATTTTTCCAAACCAGGGTCAATCACATAATGCATGAGGCCTTGTTAAACCATATCCGACTCATTTTGGCATACATTCAGCCTACAGTTTAATCTCTGGAAACTAAGTCCTGTAAGCTGTAAAATATATTTAATGATCCATGTGTTTGGGAAAAGACATTAATGTTTAATTTAAATAGATATTTAAAACTCCCTCTTACTAGTTCAATTATCTGGTTTACAATGCTAAATAAATGGGTAAATGTGCTTGCTTGCTGTCAAGACTGAAGACCTAAGTTCAGTCCCTGGGACTCACATGATGAAAACAGAGAATTGACACCGGGAAGTTGCCCTCTGATATCCACATGCACAATAAGGCATGCTTACAACCAGCCAGTACAACACAATAAAATAAATAAAGTCGAATACTAAGTAAATGATGTTCAAAAACACTGAGCAAGCAAGAATTCCAAACATATCTAATAATACTATTTGAAAGAAGTATGTAAAAGAGCCTAAGAAATCTTTAAAATTTAAAATGTTAGAAATTAAAACTATCTTCCTGCTAAAATTTGCACATCTTAATTTGGTTCTCCGGGATGTATATTTAATATAAATGTGTGGTTCTCAGACACAACTGTTTTTAATGTAACTACACAATTGTGTAGACTCCAGACAACCAAATAACCCTTTTAAAAAATGGGGAATTAAACAAAGAATTCTCAACTGAGGAAACTCAAATGGCTGAGAAGCACCTAAAGAAATGTTCAATATTCTTAGTCTTCAGGAAAATGCAAATCAAAACAACACTGACATTCTACCTCACACCAGTCAGAATGGCCAAGATCAAAAACTCAGGTGATAGCAGATGCTGGCAAGGATGTGGAGAAAGAGGAACACTCCTCCACTGTTGGTGGGATTGCAAGCTGGTACAACCACTATGGAAATCAGTCTGGCAGTTCCTCAGAAAATTGGACATAGCATTACCTGAGGACCCAGCTATACCATTCCTGGGCATATACCCAGAAGATGCTCCAACATATAACAAGTATACATGCTCCACTATGTTTATAGCAGCCTTATTTGTAATAGCCAGAAGCTGGAAACAACCCAGATGTTCTTCAACAGAAGAATGGATACAGAAAAATGTGGTACATTTACACAATGGAATATTACTCAGCTATTAAAAACAATGAATTTGAGAAATTCTTAGGTAAATGGATGGAACTAGAAAATATCATCCTGAGTGAAGTAACCCAATCACAAAAGAACACACATGGTATGTGCTCACTGATAATTGGATATTAGCCCAAAAGCTTGCAATATCCAAGATTCAACTCACAGACCACATGAGGCTCATGAACAAGGAAGACCAAAAGTGTGGGTGCTTTTGCCCTTCTTAGAAGGGGTAGCAAAATACTCATGGGAGCAAATATGGAGACAAAGTGTGGGACAGAAAGGAGGGGCCGTCCAGAGACTGTTCCACCTGGGTATCCATCCTTGTACAGTCACCAAAGGTAGACACTGATGTGGATGCCATGAAGTACATGCTGACAGGAGCCTGATATAGCTGTTTCCTTAGAGGTCTGCCAGAGCCTGAAATACACAGAGGCGATGCTCACAGCTAACCATTGAGCTGATCATGGAGTTCCCGATGGAGGAGTGAGAGAGAAGACTGAAGGAGCTGAAAGGGTTTGTGGCCCCATGGGAAAAGCAACAATACCAACCAACCAGAGCCCCCAGGTTCTAAACCACCAGCCTGGGAGCACATAGGGAGGGACCCATGGCCCCAGCTGTATACATAGGGGAGGATGCCATTGTCAGGTGTTGGGAGCCAACTCTGAGAAGAAAGCGGCTATCATCTTTGCAGCCATCTCAGGCCATATACCCTGACAAGACTTGTTTTCAACAGCCTACAACAGCTGAGCACACTCTGGCAAACATCATGTTTTTCTCCTATATCTTGTTTTGCTGTTTAGTGCCCCCAGCTGCAAGGTACACGTGGTAAAGTGTCTTCAGCTGCATTCCCCTGCTTGTGCTTATATATACCCATGATTTCCTTTCAATAAAGGGCAAGGGACTTGAACAGACTCTCTGTCTTGTCTCCATTCTTCACGTCTCTTGCCCTTCCATCCCCACTCTTTCTCTTGCTAGACCCTGACCTGCAGACTGAAGCAGCAGCTCCGGGCGGGAACAAAGTAGCCCCCAAACATGGGGCAGAGCAGACCAGGTTGTTACAGTCAGGCATAGGTGGGTGAGGAAGTCCTTGGTCTAGTGAAGGCTGGACGCCCCAGTGTGGGGAAAATCATGGGTGGGGAGGTGGGAGTGGGAGGGTGGGTGGGGGCATATCCTCATAGAAGCAGGAGGAGGGGGAATGGGATAGGGGGTTTCTGGGTGGGGGGAAATGGGGAAAGAGAGTAACATCTGAAATGTAAATAAAATATCCAATAAAAATTTTTAAATAATTAAAAATTAAAAATAAATAAATAAAATCATTTTACTTATTAAAAAAGAAGAGAGAGAAGGAGGGAAGGAGAGAGAGATTGAGAGAATGAGTGAGAGAGAGCAGAGACAGAGACAGAGAAGATGAGCATGTTAAAGAAAAAGGGGGCATGAAAAGATACTGAATTTGCTACTCCCTATCTCAGTGCTAGGACCCCATCTGACTTAGCCTTATGCAGGCCCTGTGCATGCTGCTACAGTTCTGTGAATTCACATGTACATTGATCCTGTTGTATAGAAAGGCTTTGTTTCCTTGGTATCTTCTATCCCCTCTAGCTCTTACAATATATCTGCTTCCTCCTCTTCCCCAGAGTTCCCTAAGCCCTAAGTAGAGGGATTTGATAGGGACAATCCATTTGGGACTGAGCATACCAAGGTTTCTCACTCTCTGCATTGTCCAATTGTGGATATCTGTATTTGTTCCCATCTCCTGGAGGAGGACTCTTCTCTGGAATGGCTGCATATAGGAAAATTTAAGAGTCATTTTATTGCTGCATTTCTTTATCCAAACAGTAGTATTTCGTTTTCCCCAGAGACCATGGCCTACCTAGTCTCCAGTTCTTGGCCATTGAAGCAATACAGGACATGAATTCCATCTCATGAAGTGAGCCTTAAATCCAACCAGACAGCGGTTCGTTACTTCCGTAACTTTTGTGCCACTATTGCACCAGTGTATCTTGCAGTCAGGTCACCACTGTTGATCATAGGGTTTGTAGCTGAGTCAGTGTTTACCTTTCTCCTCTGCTAATATACAGAGTACCTTCCAGTGCCATGAACACTAGTCAAGAGGAGTGAAGGCTCTATGTAGGTACAAGCTTGACTTCTCCATGTTCGATGAGTTATGTAAGTGTTGTCTTCAGCAATAGGGCCTTACCATCAGTTTGTGGAGATTGACAAATAGCCTGAGTTATTTAGGGGTTTCCTTGGGGCCCCTTTGGCCAGCCACTTGCTTAGATGTAACCTATTCCTGGCACTGGAGGTTTCATTTGGTCGCAAGAGATGTCTAGTCAGGGCTTTGTCTCCTCCATTATTTGGTGACTCCACTTGGATTTTATGTCATATATGTATATATTTTAAGAAGCTTCTACCGTAGTAGGTTTTTATACAACTTTTCAAATGGTCCTTAGCTTTAGCTGTCCCTCCCCATATTCCCTCTCTTACTGGCCCCTTCCTTCCCTCTCTCATTTAATCTCATTCCAGCTCCGTTCACCCCCATTTGCAACTATATATTCTATTTCCCCTTCCTATGGAGACCCTTTTGTCCCCCAATCCCTTACTCTACACCCAACCTCTGGTGTTATATGCATTGTAGCCTGCTAATGGAAGACTTAACAACTAATATCTACATATAAGCAAATATAATACATTTGTCTTTTGGAGTTTGGACTATCTTACGCAGGATAAATTTTTTTCTAGCTCCATCTATGTACTTACAAATTTCATAATTTCATTTTTTGTAACAGCTAAGTAGTAGTTCATTGTGTAAATGTACCACATGTTTTTTATATATCCAGCCACTGACAGATATCTAGTCTATTTCCAATTTCTGGCTATTATAAATAAAACAATGAATATGTATTAGCTAGGTCTCTGTAGTAGGATATAGAGTTCTTTGGGTATATGTTCAAGAATAATATATCTGGGTCTTCAGGTAGATCTATTCCCAGCTTTCTGAGATGAACTCACCAGAAGAAATGTTAATACAGAAAATGTGTGTTAGTACAGCCTTAAATTGTCTTCATGGAGTGGCTGTTGGTAAGAAAGGAAGCAGTAACATGTATATATATACATATATACATATATATATATATATATATATATAGAGAGAGAGAGAGAGAGAGAGAGAGAGAGAGAGAGAGAGAGGCAACATCAGACAACGGACACCATTAACGAGGTGATTAAAATTACCATCAGCAGCTGTGATCACCAAATGACTGTATATGAAATCCTCAGAAAGCCACATAATCCATGTATTATGTTGAATAAAGGCCATCAATGAAAACTTAACCATGACTTAACATTAGATAAATGGCAAATAAGGAGCAAATTTCTATTTTTTTCTTTTGGGAGGGTTATATTTTTCAAAGATGTCTAGGAACATCTAGTGAGATAGCTCAGCAGATGTCATAATTAGGATTCATATTGATGTAATAAACACCATCACCAAAAGCAATTTGGGTAGAAAAGAGTTTGTTTTAGTATATAGCTTACAATATACCATTCAGGGAGGTCAGGGCAAACACTTAAGTCAGAAACCTGGAGGCAAGGGCTGATGCTCAGGCCATAGTGGGGTGCTGCTTACTGTCTTGGTCTCCATGGCTTGTTCAGTCACTTTCTTACAGTACCCAAGACCAGCTGCACGTCGGTGGTACCACCTCTAGTGGGATGGACTCTTTCATATTAATTATTAATCAATACAACACCTCAAAGATTTGCCTATAGTCCAATGTTATGGCTGTATTTTCAAAATTGTGAAATAACTCAAGCTTGTGTCAAGTTAACGTATTACTATGAACTTAGTGGGTAAAAGTACTGGTCCATGCAAGTCTAGTGGCCTGAGTAATCCCTGGACCTTACATGCTGATGGAAAGAAAAAAACAGCTCCCCAAAGTTGTCATGTGACCTCCACACATGCACCATGGCACACATTTCTACAGTTACACACACAAACATACATATAAAATAATAAAGAATGCCTATGGTATAAAAGATAAAATAAATCTCTAAAAAGGTATGGATCTTAAACACTGGGGAACATGACAACTACTCACAATAGCAAGTCCTAGACAGGGTTCTCAGAATGAGAAGGTGTATGTGTCTGCTACCAAAACTGAAATCTTATGTATACATGGCAGATTTGAAGAGGGTACTAGATTAGTGTGAAAATCCCAGTAGTGGGCCAAACAAGATGGCTCATGAGGTGAAAGTATTTCACATACAAGTTTGATGAGCTGAGTATGATGCACTGAACTCAGTGGAAAACTCCAGTTTGGGGTGTCAGGTATTTATAGTTTCAGCCTTTCTATAACTAGATGGCCTGTGAGCCAAGAGTATTGCCCAGAATCTCATGGTCCAGCTAGCCTAAAATACACAGTTTGACAGAAAGAACAAGAAAGAGCCTCTCTCAACAATATGGAAGAAGAGAATTTCCTCCCCAAAGACCTTGGCCCTTCACACCTGTACTGTGACATGTTTACATGTGTTCTCTGCAATCCCACACCCAACACACATGCTTGCACACATGCATACATATACAGGAATGTACAAACAGGGACATGAACACACACAGGCATACACACACACACACACACATACACATAATTAAATAATTTTTTTAGTAATTAAAAATAAAATTGTACTACAGAATAATTATATAATTGTGATATGCAAGAGACTATCTTATTCTTAAGAAACAGACACTTTGATCAATGAAATTAAAGATGAAGATATAAATCCACACACATATAGATGTCTAAATTTTTATAAAGAGGTCAGAAACACACACTGGAAAAAAGATAGCATCTTCAACAAATATTATCATTCAAACTGGATAGCAACATGTAAAGAATCCAAATAATCCCTACTTATACCCATCCAAAACTAACCTAAATGATTAAAGACTCAATCTAAAACTAGATACACTGAACCTGATAAAGAAAGTAGGAAATTGCCTGAACTCATTGACACATTAAAAGACATTTTGAACAGGACACCATAACAGGCACAACATACAATTAATAAAGGCTTCAGAAATGAGAAACTGGTGGCACATACATATGACCCTAGGCTTACTTTAAAGGCTGAGACAGAAGATGAAGAGTAGGAGCAGGTTGGCTACAAAATGAGACCCTGTCTCAACAAACAAAACAAATACAGAAAATAAAAGAGTAATCAGTTAAAGTTATTAACGGACAAGACAAAATATGGAGTGATTTATCTTTAAACTCAGTTCTAAAATTTATATTGAGTCTTCACTGCACATACAGAGCTAGAAAATGAGCCAGAGGGAAAATAACAGTTAGGAGATGGTAAAAAAAAGTTACAGAAGATGTTAAGTGAACCATTTCAACTTGAATCTTCAACTTCAAATATTATAAAAATTATGAACTGAAAGCCTTGCTCAAGCAGCACACATAGAAGAAAGAACATTCCCGTCTCCCCCGGGTACACGTACCCAGCATGTAACACGGTATGCCGAAAGCTATCATGTGGCAAACTAGCAATTACTGTGTGCCCACATTTCGGGTGAACTTGATTCTGATTAATGTAGTAGGCTGTCTTGGTAGTCAACTAACCTGCCTTCAAATCAAAGGCAGTGTGGTACAGGTCATGGGATTCGGTTCACTGTAAAAAGCCTCGTTCCCAAGTCCCCAGGTGATACCTGACACACTCAAGCACTAACTTTGTAGCTTGGGTACAGAAGATAAACGAAAAGTCACTCAGTAGCTCCTTTGCATTTGGCCCAGCAGCAAGGTTTAAAAGGACAGACAGGCTGTACCGCATAGAAGGTGAGATGCTTAAATGTCATTCCCCATTGTGAGCGCCTATCTGTATGCACAGCAACCAGCCTGCGTTCCAAGAAGAGGAGAGCATTTCACGAGGGAAATGAGAACAAAAGGCTGTATCCTGTTTTACCATTCCCAGGAGAGTCAGGGAAGTCTCCGAACAGCTTAGATATTGTTTACTTGGGTGACCTATGTATTGTGACACTCTCAAAACCAAAGGGGAATACAGAATGTTCGCATATTTCTCATCCAGGGTGCAACTGTTTACATTCCCAAGGTGATGTCCACCTTCTGACATGCTCTAGGCCTTCAGTAGAAGTTACAACCCTGCTCTCTGCACATGCTCTCAAAAATAAGCTCTTATGAAAGGCTAGTCGAAGATTTACTTCCTCTAGGAATTACATTAAATAAAACTTTTTGAGATTTTAAGTTTTTGCTTGTTTTGGTATTGGTTTTATTCGTTTGAAGTATCCTCCTACAGAGCCTTGAATAGCCTGGAACCCACTGTGTCCTTGGCAGGTCTCAAATTCTTTTTTTTGTTTGTTTGTTTTTTTTCGAGACAGGGTTTCTCTGTATAGCCCTGGCTGTCCTGGAACTCAGAAACCCACCTGCCTCTGCCTCCCAAGTGCTGGGATTAAAGGCGTGTGCCAAAACTCCCCGGCAGGTCTCAAATTCTTAGCAATCCTTCTGCTTCAGTGACCCTTCCCCCACCTCCCATACTGACCAAGGGCTGGGATTAAAGTACCCTTATTCATTATTAACTGTCCATGCCTAACTAGTAAGACATTTTTTCAGTTTATAATATTATGTCAAATAAAGCAACTTTGCTATAATTTCTCTTTGCCTTTTCTTTAGTTTTTAAAGTGTGTTTCCCATAGAGTTGATTGTTTGCCTCTTTTCTCTCCAATGGCTGGAGACTCAACCCAGGACCTCTCACTTGCTAGGCAATCCCTCTACCACTGAGCTATATCTTCAACTGTAAATTATCTGTCTCCATGTATTTTTCTCAGTCAAGAATCTTCAGTTGAGATTAAGGAGCTGCTCCAATGCAGGTGGAGGTAAGGAGGAATGCTCAGTCCATAGTCAAGAGCCACAGAAACAAAGAGATGGAGACCATGGGTGCTTGGAGGATGGAGTTGGCAGGTGTTACAGAGTCAGGTGACTCAGCACCACCACTACACATAATCCTAGGGTACTTCTGGCACCAAGATGAGGTAATTCTGAAGTTCTCAGGCTTGGCAAATCTCTGTGTATAACACTGTTCCAAGGTCACTGCATCAAAGAACAACCCAGGCATGTTAATGCCAAAAACCAGGTCTATATTGCCACGGGTAACTTCATGGGGAACTTGCCCAAATCATGTACCCAAAACACCATCACCCTTTATTTTTATTCACAAAATCCACATCCTGGTTCACACAGTTTTGTTAGCAAGAACAATTAGAAAGAAGCAAAACTCCAGAAAGTTAGTATATTTAAGGACTGTCCTGAGCCGGGCAGTGGTGGCGCACACCTTTAATCCCAGTACTTGGGAGGCAGAGGCAGGTGGATTTCTGAGTATGAGGCCAGCCTGGTCTACAGAGTGAGTTCCAGGAGAGCCAGGGCTTTATACAGAGAAACTCTGTCTCAAACAAACAAACAAACAAACAAACAAAAAACCAACAACAACAAAAAAAAATGAAAACAAAAATAAACAAAAAAAACAAAAGGACTGTCCTGGCTTCTGGAACTATGGACTAGGTCTTTAATGGGTTAGGTCTTTGTTCCCATTTTTGCAGGTGTTTGGGACCTATAAATGTGACCTAAGGTAACAATGGTGCTTCCAACATGACATCAGTTGTGTTAAGTTCTGGGACCTATTTATAGCAGTATGTGTTTATTTCTGTTGGCATTCAGGCCACTTCCACTGCCAGCCCCGCCTGGCAACAATGGGACCATCAGGCAACCCAGTGACAAGACATGTCAACACGTTGCCATTGTCACCTCTATTGCATGTCCCCCTGCTCAGAAGCCATGGTCCCTATAAAGAGCCACATTTTCCTCCTCTCACCCCTTCTTTCCTTTCTTCCTTTGAAGGCAGCTTCTGCTTCCCCTTGCTCCTCCCTTTTAATAAACCTCCACATGAGACCTGTCGTTCAGTGTGATTTTGTCAGAACCCACCACCTAGTTTCATTAATTTTGTTATCAGCCTTTGCCTTCATAGAGTCACAGTTCCAAGTTTATAAAGTGTAGCAAATGCAAATTTCACCAGCCCCTATGTTTCCTGAGGAGAGAGACTGAGGTCCTGAGCAGACAGCAGTGTACTAGTTGTTGGTGTTTCCACTGGGATTTTATTGAGAGTCCCGTTAACTTTCCATCAGCTGAGGGGATGGACTGGCTTCCTCAACTCAAACTGTCCTTTTCCCATTACTGTGTCTTCATATTTTCTTTCAGATAACTCTAGGAAGTCTCAAATACCTCTCGATTATACATTTACATGTCTAGTACTTCTTAGAAGATCTTTCAAGGCAAAAAAAAAATAATGTCCTTTGGCCTGACCTTAGAAATGTGCTTAACTAAAAATGCATGGTCACTTCTTGGGCACCAACTCACTCAGTGTGCTGGTCTGTAAGCATCCACCCCATGCAAACTCATTGTCATATGAATGTCTTCTCATTCCGTCTCTGTGACACAGCACTTGTTACTGGACAATTTTAATGTCACAAGAGATAAAACCAAAGCACTGAGATTTTAGCATAAGTCACTTAGTAAGAAATGGACCTCAGCATTTGACCACAGGTTTGACCTTCAGAGAGCCTGAACCTTATTCATCTTGGTATTTTACCACTCAGGGTATGATGTCTTAGATGCACATCTGTGCTCTGAAGAGAAAGGATCAGGTCAAGGAGACTTGTCATAATCACAGAATTGAGCAAGCTCCTTGTGTACACACCTTCCCTCTAGAGCAGTGGTTCACAGCCTTCCTAATGCTGTGACCCTCGTGTGGTAGTGAGCCCCAACCATTAGATTATTTTCATTGTTATTTTATAGCTGTGAATTTTGCTACTGTTATGAATTGTAATGTAAATATTTGTGTTCTCCTATGTCTCCGGCAACCCGTTTCGAACCTACTCTAGCACAGGTCTTGAGTGCTCCTTAATCCTAAATGAGAAAACTGAGTCTTAGGGGCAAATGCCCCTGCCCAGCATCACTTGCTTACGTTCCAAAACTTAATTCACATCAGAGTTATACCAAAAGTTTGGGAAGTACATCCATGTAGATATTATGCCAGGTTGTCTTAGTATCTCTGAGGCTCGTACATTGCTAGTACTTTCTGATGGTACTATTAGTAGTCTGAATACAATGTTGAGAAGCAGAGCCTTGATCCAACGCTCATCTACAGGCCAATGCTGGGCACCTTCCATCCATCATCACCACATAAGATAATGCAATGTTTCATTGCTCTGTACCCAAACAGCTTGGCATTGCAGACACCTGACCATGATGTCCATTTGTAAATTTAAGAAATGTTGTTTAAAGGTCAGTGAGTTATCTCTGTGAGGTTGAAGCCTAAATACCTGAGGTCTATTTCCCGAATCTACGTGATGACGGGGGGGGGGGGCGGGGGGGGGGGCAACTCTCACAAGCTTGCCTAACTTCCTGTATGGCCCTCACACACAAATAAATAAATGTAACATTAGTTTAAGTAGGCCGTCTAGTTATAAGGCAAAGGTGACTGCAAAGTGTCCACCAACATTTACAGAAAGAGCCAAGTACTAAGAGGAGATATTCTCCAAGCAAACACAGAGAATTGGCTCTATTAGCGAAACCTGAGCTTATGTGCTTGAATTTCTGGGTTTTATTTAAGAAAACGGACAAACATTTGAGCATTATATAAGTTGACGCTAAATTGTTGAGCATTATTCTGAGTAAAAAGTAATTGGTCATGAAAGGCAGAATAATAGATTTGAAGTATAAATTACCCTCCTCCACTTTGAATCTCACCTTTCTTTCCCCTATCCAATCAGATAGTCTGGTCTGTGCTCAATTCACTGACCAGAAGAAAGAGAAAGGCAGGATAAAAGAAACTGGCTAATTATACCACTATGGTGTCTTGAAGTCTATCCCCTTGGGAAAAAGCAAGGGGAAAGTCATGGAATGAGGAAGGCCTTTTTTCCCAAGGCTCACAAAGGAGTCCCTCAGTGTGGGAGGCTGAAACTTCAGAAGAATGTTATAGAAGCAAAGATCTGTGTTCATGGAGAGAGGTGCTGGGCCCTGTGTTCCTAGAGAGGTCTCCGAGGAGCCAGAAAGGAAATGCTACACGCTGTACATGAGAAGCTGGGCACCTTGAAAGATTCCACATTTATGCCACTTGGAAGGACCATAAAGACTTGCGTACAGTAAAGTAGAAAGCAAGGGAGGGGTCACTCATATGACAGGGGCTGTGCATGAAGAGCAAGTGACTAGCAGCTTCTAAGGGCAGTGTGGAGAATGCTGTCACCCACAAATGACACCTTGGCCAGAAGTATCTCACTGGAATGCTTTAGATGGCATGATCGTATCTAATTTAAGCACCTTCTCTGCAAGACAATAGGATCCTCAGATTAACTGAGAATGATCCACAAAATTAAATTGACAACTGACCTTGTGGGGTATTATCAATAATAACCTAATGTAAGAGTGAGCTCTAAGCTCGTACACTCAGTGAGAAGTCCTAAATAGCATTTGTCACCTCAAGAGGAGAGACAAAGGTTTCAGGAACTCCAGGAATGTTAATAGGAACCAACACATGAAAATAGTAGTTTCAGTTCTTATTAGACTACAATATCTACGTCATATAGAGTGTTACTTTCTGCATGCCAAAGTCTTTTCCAGGGTACTAGAGAGATGGTCCAGCATTTCAGAGAGCTTGCTGTTCTTGCAGAGGACCCATGTCTGGCTTCCTGGTGGCTCACAACTGCTGTAAGTCCAGCTCCAGGGAGTTAAACATTCTCTTCTGGAATCTGTGGACAGACCATGCATATGTGATATACAAAGATATACATGCCATCAAAGTACTCATTAACATAAAATTAAAAATAAAAATGAAAATTAAAAGAAATAAGTTGGACACCACAAGACCTACAGAGTTAACTTACCTAGGAGTATGAAGCCTCACAAAGACTGAATCACCAACCAAAGTGCATGATGGGCTGGACCTAGGCCCCCTTCATATTTTTAGTAGATGTATTTCTTGATCTTCATGTGGGTCCCCCAACAACTGGAGCAGGGGTTGCCTCTGACTCTTGCCAGCCATTGGATCTCCTTCCCTAAGCTGAGCTGCCTTGTCTGGCCTCAGTGGGACAGGATGCACTTAGTCCTGCTGCAACTTGATGTCCCAGGACTGGTGGGTACCCAAAAAGGGGGAGGCTTTCTCTTCTCTGTGGAGAATAAGAGGGGAAAGTTGGGGGAGGGATTTGTGAGGGTGGGACTAGGAGGAGAGGATGGGGGGTCTGCAACAAGGATGTAAAGTGAATGAATAAATAAATTAATGAAGAAAATAAAAGAAATGACTTTTAAAAGATTATACAGTCTTGTCCAGCTAGACATGGTGGCTCATTCCTATCTCTGTACTTCAGAGGTTGAGGCCAGAGAATTACCATGAGTTTGAAACTACCTGTGCCAGACAGTGAGTCCCAGTCAAGCCTGGGCTATGGAGTGAGAGCTTATCTAAAGAATACATTAAATAAAAACTTTAAATCACCAACAATGTCTTTTTATTTTTACCACAATGTTTAAATCATAGAAAATAGCAGACATGACTGTGTGGTGTTGTTTCAGGGTTCTTTTACTTTGTATATTTTCCCCAATACCACGGTGTAATTTAAAAATTATGTATCCCAACCTGGACATAAAATCTTGTCAGATTTTTAAGACTTTTGTCATTAAGACAGAGATAAAACTGTGTATTAAGAAATATACATACCAGTACATTTTATACTTCAGTTGTGAAGACTGATATAGAGCATAATCAAAAGGGGATTGAAGAAACACATCACCAGAGGGAGAGAGCAGTGAGCTTGTACTCTGGTTTGCAAACAGCCCCCCCTTATCCTTTCAGCTAATTATTTTCTACTCCCAACTGACCTCACGACTGTAAATACAGCCACTGTGGGCTCTCTGACATCCAGGGAGACATCTTGGGGACACTGATGAAACTGATAACAGACCATTTTATAGGATCTTAAAAGCTACTCCAGGCTCCATTAGACTTTCTGTCATGCATATGATGAGGAAAAATATACCACCCTAAGAGCCAGGGATTGTGGCTCCATGACAGCAGAGGCTATTGTGCACAGGGAGCTTTGGGACGTTGGCTCCACCTTACTGTTTATGCTCTGCTGGCTGGTGGTAGTTTCAGGTGCAGTGTCATAACAGAAGGGGCTTTGTGATAGGCTCCCAGTGACAAGCAAGAGCTACAACTGGTGGCTTGACAAGAAGGAGACGCTCAACAAAGGCGAATGACCTGCTTCGGGCTCTCATTTCACTGTAACATTCCCTTGCTCCTATATAGCTCAACTTAACATGATAGAGTCCACATTCCTCTGAGACACAGGGTAAATAATGGGCACCAGGCCGAGAGGGTTAAATCTCGTTCCTTTCTGTGCCCACTTTGAACTGCCTTTAAACCTACAAATGCATTACAGAACTTTCCAAGGCAAACTGAGAAAGATACACTTCAAAAGAAATGTTTCCAGATTAACATTTTACCATTACCTGTGTGTCTATGTGGTCACATGTTAACCGTGATATGTGGGTCCTGTCTCTCTAGGTCCTCTGAATAATCAAGAATCTATTAAGCAAGTTTCCTTGTTTTTTACTTTGTTTTGTTTTATTAAGAGAATGATTTTTTTTCATCAAGAGCTATGTAACTCTCAATTCAAGAGATTTTTTTTTTTAAGTGCTCAACATTCAGGGTTAGACTACATTCCAGGGGAAAAGACAGAGACCAAGATGGCGAGCAAGTGATATGGTCATTGAAATGCATAGCCAAACAACAAAAATGTGTGGACATATTCTTATCAAAGCTGTGTGTGCTTCCCATTGAAAATCTTCCAGAGGGCTCCTTTTTTAAGAATTTTTTTTTGTTAGTCTATGGTTCATTATCAGCCTTAATGGTTTAACTTTCTTTAATCTCCTCTCTATCATCTATCTATCTATCTATCTATCTATCTATCTATCTATCTATCTGTCATCTATCTATCTATCTATCTACCTACCTATCTCTATCTATGTATGTATGTATTTATCTAATCTATCTGTATCTGTGTGGATACATTTATATGTACTTTGTATATTTTTTTATATAAAATGACTTCTTGAGGCTTTTTCAAACATCCTTGGTGTTTATTTGTCCCTCTTCCTTCTATCTTGACCTGCCTTCTCCCACACTCTCCGTTAGAGCTCTGTCCCACTACTCTCATTTCATGTCACCTGCCTCCTGCTCTTCTCTTCCCAGCACCTCCCCCACCTGTCTATCTATGATCCCTTTAGACTATCTGGACTCTTTGGTCGTTCTTTTTTTTTCTCTTGGTTATTTTGTATTACATGCTCACATATGAGGACTTGCAGCTAGAAACTGAAGATGGAAGAGCACATGTGGCACTTCTCTTTCTGGATCTGGGTTAACTCAATATCATTTTTAGGTCCATTCATTTACCTGAAAATTTCATTTCCTTTTTGTTAATGCTGAATAGTATTTTGTTGTGTATCTGTAGTACATTCTTATTATCCATTCATCTGTTGAAGAACATTTAAGTCATTTTTCTGGCTGTTGTAAATAGGGTGGCTATAATCGTTGCTGAACAGGTATCTGTAAAATAAAATGTCAAGTCCTTAGGGCATTGCCAAAGAGGACTTATAGCTAGGTCATATAGTAGCTTTATTTTTAGTTGTTTTTATTTTTTTGAGGATTTTCCATACTGATGTCTATGTTTACTGCACCAGTTTGTGTTCCCACCAACAGTGAGTGAGTGTTCCTTTCTCCACAGCCTCGTCAGCGTTTGTTGTTAGTTGTCTTATTGATCTTGCCCTTTCTAATTGGGGTGAGATGAAATCTCAAAGTTATCTTAGTTTGCATTTTCCCAACAGCTAAAGATGGTGAACAATTTTATAGGCATTTCTTCACCATTTTTATTTCTTTTACGGATAACGCTCTGTTTATATACCCAACAAAATCTCCAGTATGAGAGATAAGAAACCTCCTTCTGAAGGGTTGGTCAGAGTGTCCAAGCTACTCCTAGCTCTTGGTTGCCTCACAGGGTTTGAGGGTGGCTCTTATTGCTGAAGACATCATCACACACTTAGGATGTTTGACTTGAATGACTCAAGCTGTATCTGACCTGAAAAACTCATTCCATGGTTCCAAAAAATACTATGCAAGCTGTCAAGGGAGGGAAACAAACAGTCCTATGACATGTGCTATGAACCATGGTAATTATGATCATGGCAAGATATGTTTACAGATACAGTAAGGCACTCACATGTTTGTGGAAACTAAAAGCTAATTGTTATTAAGAGCCATTCAACAGGAAGGAAATCACGCCTGGTGCCGGAAACCTAGTCAACTTCTCAGAGCTAGTGAGGTCGTGGATCTTAGCAAAGAATCTATCGACACTACTTTCCTAAACCAGGATAATTCCTTACGATGTTCTAAATCTTACCCTTATACTCACAGATAAATACTGCTACAATCCCTCATATATATATATATATCATATATATATTATATAACAAGATGCTTCTTGTTATAGCAAATGAAAACCACCACTGGACACAGATAGGAGATGAACAGATCGTAGGAAGCTCAGCACTAATAGAAAAGTCTACATCACAACCTTTGGATCTATGGCTTAGGGAACTCATGGAAAGACAGGTACAAAGATTGTAAAAGCCAGAATACAAGAAAGTCTGCAATGAAATAGTGTCTCCTAAAAATGGCTGATAAACAAGACCATAATAGCAACATCAGTGGGCATGCTAACATAGGAGGAAATTTTCAATAACTCAATGGGCATAGTATATTATAAATATATATATATATATATATATATATATATATATATTTTGCAACAGGGTCTTTTTTTTTTTTAATTTTTTTTTCAGCAAATCAAAAAAATTTAAAAAGCATTCAAACAGAATAAAATGAAAAGAAACAAACAAGCAAAATACCAAGGGTCAGATATACTTATACAAGAATTCTATAGAGCCTTCAAACAAGCAATACTTTTTGAGTTATGTTTAAAAAAATTCAGAACCACAATAAGCTCCTTCACAAAGCAAATAATATTGAAATAGTGAAATCAAGTGTAAACCCAACAAAAATATATATTTGAACATACACACACACACACACACACACACACACATCTGTAACAAATATACTCAATGAAAAAGAGTCCATCAACTTGAGAGAGAGTGGATGGCAAGGTCTGCAGGGAGGGAAGGGAAGAGAAAGTGATACAGAGCTATTTCAATTAAATACATTTTATGATTTATCTTTTAGTTGCTTTTGTATAGATGTAGGTATGTGCAGTGCCCACAGAGTCCAGAAGAGGGTTTCAGATGTGGATGCTGAGAACCAAACTCATGTCATAGTGCTCTTCAGTGTTGAGACATTTCTCCAGTCCCTAATAGATATGCTGCTGCTCTCCTCCTCCCTCCCCCATTCCTCCCCACACACTTTTAATGGTCTCGCTATGGCCTGGTATCAACTTCATAGTAATCATCTTGCTTCAGTGTCCAGAGTTCTGAGATTACTGGAAAGTATAACCACACTGGACTCCAGAACATTCTTTTCTTTCTTAGCTCATAGAATCCATCTTTATATCTCATTTATGACAAAAGACCCAACCTTTTACCTGAATCAAAGCAACAAGAAAAGTCCTATCACCTGTGGCTACATAGATGTCTTCTTAGATCAAGACAAAGGTGCATTAAGGAAAGAGTTACCATCTGTTTAAAAAAAACATGACAATACCCCTTGGCAATGGGCAAAGAGACATCTTGTTGGTAATGTTCTTATTTCAGTCAGAGGCAGAGCAGAGGGAAGTCCCTTTTTCATCCTATCTTAATGCTTGGCTTGGTGGCCAAAACCAGTTTATGTCTAGGACTCATGAAAATCAAATTAAATCAAATCAAACCCAGGCAGCACAACACTGGAGGAGGAAGACAGACAGAAACCTATAGACCCCCATGCCACCCACAAACCTGCCCTCTAGTGCATGGCCCAGGTGAGCCATAGACACCTACTTGCTGACATGTCACACAGCATGGATGGAAGGTATCACCCAGAGGTCTGCCAGCCATGTCACCAGCCTGCAGAGAGAGCCACTACAAAGTGTGAGTATGTGGTGGTCAGATGGAAGAGAAAGAGAAGTGGACCAACTGGAGCATCATGCAGAAAAATGGAGCCAGAGATTCGAGTAGAGAGGTCTGCTGTGAGTGGTCAGACCTGCTACCTGGGGCCATGGTGAGGTCCCAGCCTGAGCTGCCTCTGAGAGCCATGTCAGCGTCCATGGCTATGCAGCCACAGGGCTTGTCAATGTTCATTGTTTATATTACCATTAGAGAACATGGGTGGGGATTCTCCCTGATCTGGGCAGCCACCAGGGACCACTTGGATGTTCAGGGGCTGTGCAGAACTGGCCTTGCCCCTCACTCCATGCGGTGCTCTGGAGATCTGGCCCCAACTCTCACCCAGACAGCACAGTGGATCTGGCCCTGATGTCATAGGACATGAGTATGGGAGAGCTAGCCCTGTCACTCATCTGTTATGGCATGGCACAGGCACAGCAGTGATGTTTCCATTCCCACCCTTCACCACCTCTGGCCATAGAAAAAACTTTCCACGGAGTCATGAGCGCCAGAGAGCCCAGAGAGCCCCTCACCAGCTACAGCACCCTGGAGAGTGGGCCTTGCACCTCCCCTGTACAGCAGATCCTTGGTGGTGGGGGAGCAGGTGAGCCAGCCTTGAGGGTAAGAACAAGGAAGAGCTGGCCCCACCACTTGCTTGCTGAGATACCATAGGTATGGGGGTAATACCTTCCCTCCACTTGTCCCTTGCCACCTGTAGCAGTTTGGAGAACTGGCCCTGGGGTCATGAGAACAGGCGAGCTGGTCCAGCCCCTTATTGGCTGCAACACTCATCTGGGCAGCACAGGATTGGTCCTGGTCAAAGGGTGTGGGTGAGCCAGCCCTGAGGGTGAGAGCTCAGGAGTGCTGGCCCCACCAAACCCCTGTCTGATGTGAGGTGGCTTGGGTTTGGAGGTGATACCCTCATCATCATCCATCACCACCTGCTGTAGCTGGAAGTCCAGGAGACCTGGCCCTGAGGGTGTAAGTGTGTGAGAGCTAACCCTGTCCCCTCAATGACTATAGTACTTAGGAGAACAGGCCCTGCACCTTGACTGGGCAGCACAGTGGTGCTAGCTTTGGAGGTATGGGGAGCTGGACCGAGGTCATGACCGCAGGAAAGCTGATCCTGCTATCTCCTAATGGCAGTATTGGATGGACTAGCTAGAGGAGTGCTGGAGAGTTTGCACTGGTGGTGCAAATAAGGGAGAGCCAGTGGGCTGATGAGCTCTGCTACCACCCAGTCCCAAATCCAGGGCTCTGAGATGGTCCATCCTAAAATCTGTATCATCTTCTAACAGTTGGGATTCAGGAAAGGGCCAGACCTGCTGACCCAAAGCTGTAGAATCTCCATGGCACAGGGCAACAACAGGATAACCGGGAGGAGCCCTGGTGAGAATTTAGTATTGATGGTGTCACAGAAGCCAGAGAGCTTGAACTAGACCAATGAACATTTGCAAGTGAAGATGTGTAGACAGAGGGACATACCCAGGGATACACTTTGACACACTACCTCTTCCACAATGATGCTTTCTACGCTTTGTTCTTTCATTATTTTTTTCTGGTGTGTGTGTGTATGTGTGTGTGTGTGTGTGTGTGTGTGTGTGTGTGTGTGTGTGTGTGTGTTATTGGGGGGGTTGCAAGGGCAAAGAGCAGATATGATGGGATGGGAAGATGAGCAGGACTGTGGTGCATGATGTGAAACTCACAAAGAATTAATAAAAAGTTTTATTAAAAAAGCATGACAAGTCCAATAAAGCCCTTTGAAATTTTTGGAGATCATTTCAGACAGCAAAAAGAAGTATTTCTTCAGATTAGTGACGTCAATCTCTAGCTGTTTGACGTCCTTGTCAATGGCCCATCAAAGGTCTGAATATTATAATTCCAGAGGACAGCATCAGGATTAGAACTTCTACCACCAGACATCACGGGTGTTTCATTTTTACCTGGAAAGGAAAAAGAAGAGAATTCTCAGGGAGATTTCACTTCCCTGTAGGTCAGTTGTTATTCATCTTATTTATAGTTGGACCTGGCTTTGTGGGGGTATCTATTTATTTCATTAATCTTTTTGGCAGACATTTAGCTGTGCCTTCTGTGGTATCAAACAGGCATATCAATCCTCGGCCCCATATGAGAACTGGGTCCAGGCCATTCCATTTAAGGGTAAGAGGGTCCATCCACATAGCTGTGGCATAGTTTTTTATTTACTTGATTTACTCTTTTACAATAGAAAAGACTGTGTACAGCCCTTGAATGTGTACAGCCCTTAAAGAAGAATGTTGCTTTTACATAGACAAGACAGGGAGCATGAAAAGAGTCTGAGAATGCCCTGAGAAAAGACAGTGAGAGAAAGAGAAAGATGAGAGCTGGTACAAGAATTGGGTTCAACCTCTCCATGGTTGTCAACCCTACTTCCTCCCATCTTGGGACCATTAATTGGGTTATTTTTGCTTATTTCTTTTGGTCCCTGGGTCTTAAATAGGCTGACCAACTTTGTGAAACAACAGATAGATAATTTGGTAGCAAAACCTATTCAGATACATTATCATAAGTTAGCTGTAGAGGACCACGAGACTCAAGATGAGGTTGTTACTTTATCCAGAATGTTCCTCAAACCCATTTCCACCCAACCTAAAACAGGGGACTTCTGCCCCTAGGCCAAGCAGAGAGGGGCCACCCAGAACCCCCTCTGAATTCTTGCTTAGGCTGCAAGGCTAAGCACTGCAAGGGAATATAAATAAAAACTAAAAATATCTCTCTGGGTTCCCTGAGGGACAAGCCTGACTGCATAGGGGTTGATGTCAAAAGTATCCCCTCTCCAGGAAAAAGACATCGGGATGGGTATGGCCCTCATGCCTCACTGAACAACGACAGGAGGACCGGAGCCATTACAAGGTCCCCTTCAATTATTGGAAGTCAGGCCTCTATCCCAGCCTTCACAAGATTAGAATCACCACAGCCCTTCTATACTTAGAGAAGGGAGGAGATGTCAGGGGCAGCCCTGCTTATACACTGAAGGCCTAAAATCAGCCATAGGCCTAAAATCAGCAGTAGTCCTGACATACATACATGCTAACACAAAGTCTTGGGTCTCTATGGAAAAACACTGAAACAGATGGCTATAAGCTATTGTAAACAGGCAGCTTTTGTGGAAATTTACCAGCCTGAGTAGTCATAGATCTTGTAAATAGGCAGCCTCGGCAGATAGTACCAACTTAGATAAGGACAAGTGAATCATAGGCAGGGTCATAGTGACCTGTCCCCTGAACCTTCACCCAGCTGATACCCTGTTCTGAAAGGTATCTGTACTCCCCCTGAACACCTATTCTGGTGTCATCCCCTTCCCCATCTCCTGCCTTTTTGTGTTTATAACCCCTGTGTGAATAAGTAAAAATTACGATTTGATTTAAATTAAAAGAAAGAAAGAAAGAAAGAAAAAGAAAGAAAGAAAGAAAGAAAGAAAGAAAGAAAGAAAGAAAGAAAGAAAGAAAAGAAAGAAAGAAAAGTCCAATGGGGTGCAAAGCTAGTCCTCATGTGACACTTCAGATGGCCAGGCTCCCTGAATTCTTACCACAGTCCAAAGGCCACCATTATAATTTTCACATAGACAAGATCTCTGCAATTCAGACAGGATACTCACTCAGCCTGAAGAGCTCTAAACCCATGTGTGTGGGTATGTTTCACCCAGCATAGTGACATTCTTCTTGAAGTTGCCTGCCCCTCTTTTCTACTTTACAAGAAAGTAATCATGAGGAACAGTGGCTTCTCATGGATTCCATAACTGTTTTCTATCTGTATTAGTGACATGTTTCACAAGCATTTTTTCATAAAACATAGTTGATTGCCTGATTCCCACATTGAGCCTGACTTTTTTTTTTTTTTTTTTTTTTTTTTTTTTGTTTTGTTTTTTGTTTTTCGAGACAGGGTTTCTCTGTGTAGCCCTGGCTGTCCTGGAACTCACTCTGTAGACCAGGCTGGCCTCAAACTCAGAAATCCGCCTGCCTCTGCCTCCCAAGTGCTGGGATTAAAGGCATGCGCCACCACTGCCCGGCGAGCCTGACTTTTAATAACAAATTTCATTCTTCTTTAAAAGCATACACCTTTTTAGCATAGGATTGGGCAACAGAATAATTGAGCAAACAGCACAGAACATTCAAGATAGCTGACCCCACAGCTACTGCAGTGTCTATACCAATTGGCACCCTGCATTCAAGTTGCATGTTTGTTATAACTAATGAAATAATCCCGAGAGTTTGTTCTTAGCTGTAGTGTATGTAAGGGTCCATACCTTAAGTTGCACATGTATTGATTAGGACAAGTGCATCAATATTCTCAGTTACTGTTGGGGTCTGGGAATTGCCATACAAACCATTCAGACACTGATCTCAGTCAACTAGCCATGGTTTCTTGACTGTCACACCCCAAGACTGGGGATACAATTCAAGCTCTAGAGCTGAACCATGACCTTCACTTAAGGTTCTACAGGGCTTTTTAAACCTGAGATCTGCAAAAACCTGCTCCAAATTATTCCACCAATCAGGATTTGGGGATAGAAGGATTTCCTTAGGAATATGGGATATTCAACTGTGGCAGGGACTTGCTTATCTAATATTCATATCTTAACTTGTCCACCAGGTTGGGACTTGTCTTGTGTAACATTCATGTTTTAACTTGCCAACCAGAATGTCAGGTACCCATGTAAATGTCTCTTTTGCCAAGTAAAATGCCAGTTCCCACAGAAGCCTTGGGAACTTTTACTCGACCACTACTCAAAATGGAAGTTTTATTCCTGGATTCACAGGGCTTTGTGGAAGAGTAACAAAAGACTCACAAAAAAAAAAAAAAAAAAAAAAAAAAAAAAAAAACAAAAAAAAAAAAAACCTCTTCAATTTTCCACATTTAATGTTTCTTTATTTCTCTGTGTTGGAATACAGAAAAATGACTCTTCTGAATTTTCAAAACACTGCTAAGAAATTCCACTGATCTCTATAAATAATGCTATAATTTAAAGAAATTCTTTTTTTCTAATAATGATAATGCAGGTCTGCTCCAAAAAAAAAAAAAAAAGTTTCTTCTTCCAAATTCCCAAGACTTTCTCTAAAAGGACACATGAGGTTAAACAGCTTTCCTAGGAAAAAGTCCAAGATCAACAACCAATTCTCTATTTTGATAGAACACATCTTTTAATCTTATAACTCTTATCATTGAAGTTTTAAGATTATCATTCTTCACAGTTACACCTGAAGGACTATGATGCTAAGTTTTTGCCTAGGATATTGAACCTAAAGGGGTATATATTGAACCTGACGGGGTATGTATGAGGGGACGATATACTCTGCACCTGTTATGCACTGTCCACAAGTTCAGCAAAGTCCCTGCTGCACTGAGTGACAAGAATAACCCTGCTGCACTGAATGTGAAGTAAGAATAACAGGGAGAGTGATGAAGTTTTGTGCCCAGATCAATGGCTCCTTTAACAGGCAGAGGTGGCCAGAACTCCATTTGCTTAGAGACAGTCCCATGGGGGCTGGGGGGATTGCTTTTCTTAATCCTTTATCTTCTCAGTTGCCAGCTCATTTTTCCAATCTTTGCTTCTATCTATCTCACTCACCCATACCCAATACCATGGGTAACTTGGCATTGCTAATGAGTCCACCACACTAGAGGAAAAAACCACCATGGTGAGGGCTCAGCCTTTTTCAATTCATTTTCTCCCTGACCCTTCTCCCCTCGGCTTGCAGTGTCAGCAGTTATTCAGTGGTGTACAGAGAAAAAGGGGGATATAGCTTGAAAGTAGAATGCTTGTCTAGAACACTGTAAGGCCCGAGGTTCAAGCCACAGGAGGGGGTGGGGGAGAAAAGAGAGACAGCGAGAGGGTGAGAGAGACTGAATCAATATTTCTATCTTTTTCTTGCCTGGGTACCCTTTTATTATCTGTCACAAACTGTCTCTATGACTGCTACATGCCCCATTGTCCTTCATCCCCACTATGATCCTATCATACTGGCTGACTTGTGTTGTTTTTCAAGCCACCAACTCCTCAGTCAGGGCTTTTGAAGCTGCTTTTCATTCTGCCTAGCATCTTTGACTGACTGTCCACAAAGCTGCCTCATAACCATTCAGGGCAACCATCATTCCCAATCGCCCTAACACAAACTCACCCTTCAGGCACTTTGATCCAATGGGTGTGTTTTATTTATGTCACCACATTCATTCTCTGGATAATATCTTGTGGTTTGAATTTACTGTCTGTTCTCCCTTCAGAGAATGAGCTTTGTAATCATAAATCCTATCTTATATACTCCTTTATTCAATGTAGTTGAATTATTGAATTCAGTTATTTAATCTAGTTCTTACTAAATAATAAGTGACCAGAATTATCTGTCCAGAGAATAAATGAATTTTGCATTTCAGTTGCTATTTAACAAGAGATAATTCTGCTATCAAGATAACATCATGCTGTTCTTACTGCCTGGATTAATAATTGAAGCCTAGTTTGTAGGCTGTAAGACTCTTACTTCAGGCTCCTGAGTGGGTTGGCTGCAACGAAACATACACCTCTGCAGATGATTTTTATATTGCAAAAGGATATGTGCCATTATATATATAAAACGAACATGATTATAACTGTAAATACTGATAAATAATGAAAGCTGTTTGATCAGCCCCAGTCCCTGGCCATCACTCTGTTGTAGCTAACCTATCCAATGCAGTTTCTCCCAACTACAGCAGCCTATGGATAGACTCTGACAGCATGAAACTGCCAGAATTTTCAGAGGTGACATCAAAACTCATGAAGTGCTTGTCAACATGCAGATGAAGTCTAAGCAAAATGGTTCTTTGTTAGGTGTGGGGGAAGGTGTTAGTTAGCCTTGAGGCAAGGACTAGTGTAACCCAGACTGGCCACAAACTCACTGTACAGTAGGGGATAGCCTTGGAATCCTAATCCTCCTGCCTCCACCTTCCAAGTGCTGGGATTCTGGAAAAGTAAAGTGTGCGTAGCATGCGTGTGCACGTGCATGTGTGTGTGTGTGTGTGTGTGTGTGTGTGTGTGTGTGTGTGTAAATCAGAGGACATACTGAGGGAATCAGTTCTCTCTTACACAGTGTGTGTCCTGTGGATGGAACACAGTTTGTCAGATTTGGCAGCTAAGTGCCTTTGCCATCAGTGGTAGGAACCCAGGTCAGCTCTTTCCAGGTTCTTGGTCTCTAATGTAAAGAACTGAAAATGAACATTCACACAAGTTTGCAAAAGGCAATGTAAGTTTCCTTGGAGCAAAGAGATAGTGTAGAATATAGGAAGATGAAGATATGCTGTCAAGACTGACAGCAGGCCACATAAACAAGCACTCTAAAGGCCCCTTATTATCAGGGTTTCCTTTCATGAGCTAAAGAGAACAAGTTGTTACCAGGTGGGATAGTTGTGTGGGTCTCTGTTTTGATTGATAGATTAGCTCATACATTCATTTTCTACTGCACATGTCTCTTCCCAAAATGTATCTAATTTTAATTATATGTATACCCAAGTATATATAGCTATTATATGGTAAATATGAGGTACTCCCAAAAAGGTTACGAGAAGGGACAGGTTTGCTTTGCTGTGCATGCAACCCAAACTAGTTTAGGTTGCAGCAGTAGTCTCTATTCTTCATACACAGAGGCATTGGAAGCATATTTGAGTAGAAACTGTCTAAATTTGATTGTTACCAGGCACAGGGAATCAACCATTGTTCAAAGATGGAGTGTGTGTAGCCTAATGCAGGTAGGAAGTCAGAAGTTTGCTAGACGCATTGTTTGGAAACAAGTATGTGTGTGCACAAAGTACATACAAGTGAAGGAACTAGGCTGCCAAGCCATTATTTCAAGGGGGATGTGCATAATCTCAAACCAAATGGGAGTCCCAGGTTAGTACAAACTCGTCCTATGCTTGCTGCTTCACTTTTACCTGCTGAGCCATCTTGATAGCAATCACCATATTTTGAAGCACTTCATTATATAATAAAAGTAAATAGCATAAATTATATCAAAAATTAAGGGCTATTTATTATTTATTTACTTTTATATATGAGTGTGGTATTCACCTTGTGATGTGTGTCAATGTGTTTGTGGGTACGTGTGCCTGTATGTATGTGCAAAGCCCAGAAGATGTGTCTTGCTCTCTCACTTTCTACCTCACTCTCTTGAGAAAGGGTCTCTGACTGAACCTAGAGCAGACAGGAGACAGGAAGCTGAAGGGATCCTCTTATCTCTGCTCCTCATAGTGGCAGAGTGATAGGCATGTTTCTGGTCATATCTGCCTTTTTCCATGAGCACTGAGGATTTGGACTCAGGTCCCTAAAATGGAAATTTCTAGTTTCTTTGGAAATGCTAGTTAGGTCCAATGATGTTTTGCTGAGGTACACGGGTGAAAGGATGTCCTGCTAAAGCAAACATGTGAGAGACTGTTTTCCTGAAGCAGGCACAAGTGAAAGGATGTTTAAATATAGCAAACATGTGAAAGGACACTTGATGAAGGAGTATAAATATGACCCCACAGATAGTGGGAGACGAGCACTGCTCATTGGTTTGCTCTGCCTCGATAGTCGTCACTAAAGGCACACATGTATTGGTTTGCCTTACATAGTGTTGTTAGGCTTAACTTGTGGTAACACTGCCATTGAGAGAAACTCGCCCAAGAACTGTGTGTGAGGTTACTGCAGCAGCTTGCTGCCTCCTCAGGCTTGCCTGAGGCCAGTTGGTGAGCCTGGTGGTTTCTTCAGGATTGAACTGCAGCTGCCTGATGTCTGCTTGCTAGGACTAGACTGCAGCTACTGGTTCATGCCTGGAGTCTGCCTGCCTAGAAGACTGGTCTCCTGCTACTGAATTACTATTAGGTGTTTGCTATAAGACTGAACTGCTGCCCAAGAAGATTGAGCTCGCCCTAAAGACTATTGCTGAACTGTTAAAGTAATTATTTAAAAAGTGGCACCCCATCTGGCTTGTTGTTACAGGGCCCACTTTCCCGACTAGACTAGGCCTGAGGTGACAAGAGGCAACATCGTGTTCTCACCGCTGCTTGGCTCAGGCTGCCAGCTCAAGAGGCCATCACTCATGAGACACCAAAGTCAGAGATGGCTCTGCCAATCTTTCACTCTGTCTCCACAAGGCTGGGCTAAACCCCAACCATCCTGCCATCCACGAGGTACCCGTAGAAATGAGACTCTAATGCTTAATATTATCCAAAGGCTTTATATAATTAGAAATGTTCAATAAACAAGATGCCCCCACAATCAGAGGTGTAACCCAATACCTAACCTAGATATACCAACTACCTTAGACTGCTTGAGACATGCACACATCCTCTACCATCTTCCCTTCTCTCCTCCAGTCTTTTCTCCCCGCTAGCTCCTCCTCTTCCTTCTCTTCTTCCTCTCCTTACTTCTCTCACATTAGCTCCTCCCAAAACACCGAGTTTAATGTAAAGGGAAATATACCACTACACTGAACAGAACCTCTTCCCATAGACTAATAACTTTTCTCTTCCACTACCTCTGCTGGATGGTGGAGAGATTGAACACTTATTAAAAGTGGGTTGCAAAAAAATTATGCCTATAGGTCCCTATGCTTATACAGTAAGTGTTCCTATCCCCTGAGTCCTTTCACCCTTTCCCCAGCCCCACAAAAACACCCATGTTTCTTTAATACAAGGAAATAATTTCATCTGAAAACTTACCTTGACTAATCTTTAAAAACTGATGTCAACGGGATGTGATACGTGCCCAGAATTCAGGAGAAAGAGGCCGGTAGATACCTTTAAGTTTGAAATGAACCTAGTCTAAATATTAAGTTACAGGCCAGAGCCAAATGACTTGATAAAAATATACATTTTAAATGTCAAAATCCAAAACACAAAGGAGACAAATCTCAACTTCCCTTTTAAAATTCACATGAAGAATACCTACATGGTGAAAATTAATTCAGTAAAACCAAAGTTCAGATGTAAAGTATATGGTACAATCTAACATTTCAGGAAAATTATTAAAGATTTAATTTCCTTATTGTTTGTTTCAAAAAATATATACATTAAAATCTCACTGACATAGTGGCTTTTAATTAAATTTAAAGTTAAGCTTATGTCCAGCATTAGGCTCAAATCCAGGGTTCTTACATGGTAGAAAATGCTGCATTAATAACTGTATCCATAGCCAAAAGGATTTAACTAAACCCACGTATTATTTTTTTCTCTCAAAAGACCATGAGAGACCTCACCCACTTTTTATCTAAACTTTTCATCCTATACCAGTAAATTCTCAATAAAGTACTGTAAAAAATGTTTCTAAAAGGTAAACCATGTTATTTATTGATTTATTTAGGGATTATTTATTTATTACTATTGTTATTATTATCATCATCATCATTGTCTTAGGGTTTCCATTGCTATGAATAGATACCAAGTCAAGACAACTCTTATAAAGGGCAACATTTAATTTGATCTGGTTTGCACTTTCAGAGGTTCAGTCCATTATCATAATGTCAGGAAGCATAGCACCCTGCAGGCACACCTGGTGCTAGAGGAGCCAAATTGTCTTCACCTTGATTCAACTGCAGCCAGGAGAGCTAGGAGGAGGGACTCTTTCTCACAGGACACAGCTTGAGCATAGGACTTCAAAGCCCACCTACACAGTGACACATTTCCTCCAATAAGCCACACTTAACCCAACAAGGTTATACCTCTTAAGAGAGTCATTTCCTATAGCCAACCTTATTCAAACCACCACAATCATCATTTTATCTTATTTTTAGATAGACTCTCATTATGTAGTCCTGGCTGTCCTGGAACTCAACCTTGCAGAACAGAGTGGCCTCAAACTCAAAGAGACATCTGCCTGCTTCCTTCCTCCCAAGTCCTGGGATTAAATGTGTATTGCCACCACTACTGGACAAATCATGTTATCTTATACTAACAGTTTCTTTGTAAAGTCTTCTTTGCATAATAAAATCCAACCATATTTGGACTTTTTTTCTTCTTCCACATTGTAGTAGTTTAAATAATATTGGTCCCCATTTGAATGCTTAGTCGGCAGGGAATGGCACTACTTGAGAAGAGGAGGTGTGGCCTTGATGAAGAAAGTGTGTCACTAGAGGTGGGCTTTGAGGTTTCAAAAAAGCCCAAGACACACCCAGTCTCTCTCCCTCTCTCCCTCTCTCTCTCTCCTGCTGCTCTACCGCCGCCACCTAGGAATCTGGATGTAGAAGTCTCACCTATTTTCCAGCACTATGTCTGTTTGCATGTCCCATGTTCTCAGCATGATGACAATGGACTAAACCTTTGAAACTTTAAGCAAATACTAAAACTGCTTTCTTTTATAAGAGTTGGTATAACCACATTATCTCTTCACAGCTAGAGAACACTGCCTAAGACAAATATTTACTTCTACTTAACCCTGGATCTACTCCATCACCACTCAAAGAATTACTAAAAACCTAATCCTCAAAGTAAATAGAAGAGAGAAATTTGGTTTAATTCAAGAGGAAATAAACTTCTACCATGTTCTATACATATCACAGCCAATCAAAACCTTAAACAGACATATAAAGTGGGAAAGAAACTGGAAACCAAAGTCCTCTGAACCAGATTTGAGCCCATTTGTTTTTTGTTCTACCATTCCCTGCTGGCAGCAACCTTGGAGCAGGCTACAAAAGAAGCTGTCCATCTTTTGCCTTAGAAAGAGACAGGGATCAGTACTGATATTCATACACACCACACACACACATACACACACACACACACACACACACACTTTGTCTCTGTGTCTCTGTCTCACTATATATATATATCCATCTCTCTGCCCTCCCAACTCATTTCTGCCATTGTACTTTTTGGAAGAAACAGTTATGAAACATTATACATAACCAAAGCCAGTATTCTAGCAAAAAGACTGATGCAGTTTGCTGTATGTCTCCCAGAGAGTCTGTATATTAAAACCTTGATCAGCAATAGTTCTTAACCTGTAGGTCATGACCCTATTGGAAACCTTTATTTCTGAAAATATTTACATTTCATAACAGTAGCAAAATTACAATTATGAAGTACCAATGAAAATAATTTTATGGTTGAAGGTCGCCACAACCTAAGGAACGGTATTAAGGGTTGCACCATTAGAAAGGTTGAGGAATAACAGTGGATGGAGCTTGAGGACTCTTAAAGAAGAATAGGTGGAAGGATTGAGGGCCCTAAGGAGATAGGAACTGCACAGGAAGATCAACAGAGTAAACCAACCTGAACCCTTGGAGCTCTCAGAGACTGAATCACCAACCGTGGAGCATACCTAGTCTACACAGATCTACCTCCATGGGCTGAACCTAGGCCTCCCTGCACATATGTTGTAAATGTGCAGCTTGGTTTTCATGTAGGTCTCAATCATCTGGAGTGGGGGCTATCCCAAAACATGCAGCCTGTATATGGAGTACGGTCTTCAAAAAAAAAAAAAAAAAAAACAGTTGTTCAGTTATTCATGGAATATTATTTTTTTTTATATCTCTTGTATTCAGTTTGCAACTACTTCAATGAGAATTTTTGTATGTATATTCATGAGGGATATTGGACTATAATTTATATATTTGTGTTGGGTCTACACTTGATTTCACTATTTCATATTATTTGCTTTGTGAAGGAGCTTATTGTGGTTCTGAATTTTTTTAAACATAACTCAAAAAGTGTTGCTTGTTTGAAGGCCCTATAGAATTCTTGTATAAGTATATCTGACCCTTGGTATTTTGCTTGTTTGTTTATTTTCATTTTATTCTGTTTGAATGCTTTTTAATTTAATTTTTTTTGATTTGCTGAAAATAAAAATTAAAAAAAAAAAAAAAAAAAAAAAAGGTTGAGGAACTCTGATCTACAGGATAGTAATATAGAAACTGATACACTTTGAAAAGGAAGAATTTATGTGATGTCCATAAGTCACAGGACATGCCTTTGAAGGAAATTGCAAAACCTTAGCCCGTATTTTAATTCTTGCAACTGGAAGATAAAGGGTGGAAATATTTTGTTTATTTATTCACTTCAGTTTTGCTATTGATCTTGTTTTGTTGTACATTGAGTCTTACTATAACACAGGCCTGTCTCAAATTTACAATCATACTGCTTCAGCCTCCTGAATGCTGATACACTAGAATTTCACTAGGTAGTATAGAGACTTGTTACCCTTGACCAGCAGAATGTAATAGATGTCCATCAAGTCAATTCAGGCAAATACCTTTGAAAATCTAAGACCTTAGCCGCTTTCTGTAGACAATGACAACGAAACCAAGAAGAAGGGGGAATCTCGTGTGTTGATATATCAATCGGAGTTTGATCAATGGATCATTTTTGTTGAGATCCAATGTCTACTAATCAGCCTGTCCCAAATTTGAACATAAACTGCTCAGCTGCTAAATGCCGTGAAACTTTGAAGTCTGCCCTTTACAAAGGGGGCAAGTGTTGTCAGACAGGAGTCCAAGAAAAGAAGGTTGCCACACATGCCTAATGCTTAGGAAAAATACATATGAGAAAATTATAACTGCTTACAATTCTTAGTCACATTAGTAGGGTCCTGATTCTGCAATCCAATCAACTACAGGAGAGAGTAAAATCATGTAAAAGAAACATTAATATATGAGTCAACAAATTTCAGACTTTAACTGTTATGTATTTTAGGGATAGTCAAAACGAATAGCGACATACATTTAAAGATAGAGGTAGGAAGACTGGGGGTTTAAGGTCAGCATGGATTACAGTCTCAAACAAAAAAAATTAAAAACTACTCTGGAAAACTGTATTTCTATAGCCTGGATGCTTTTAAAAAACTCCCCAAACATCCAAATTATCAACACTAACTCAAGAAGAAATTTTAAAAATGTAAGCGGACTTTAACAAGTAAAGAGAACCTGTCCTTTAAAACGTACAAAAAAGAAAAGCCCAGCTCTCTTGGTAAATTCTATCAAATCAATTAACTTGAGCCTTCTCAGTTTTGTTGATAATGTAGACAAGGATGGATACTTTCTAACTCATTCTCTGAGACTAGTGCAATCTTTACATCAAAGCCAAATAGAGAAGACATAAGGATGGAAAACATCCCTTAAAAGTATGAATCAGAAGTCCTCACAAAATGTTGCAAATTTAAACCAGAAGTACACAGAGTATGCACCCAGATTAAGTAAGAATTTTTCCAAACTGCAATCTTCTTTCCACATATCAAATCAATTCACATAATGGACTAGTCCTTCAGAAACAAAGAGAAAATGCATGCAGTGCTCTACTGCGCTCAGCAGAATGTGAAAACAATCCCCCTCCCTTTCACTGTTAAAACACTCAACAAACTAGACAGAGAAGGGAACTTTCTCTACCTGAGAAATAAAGATCATGTGCCATCAAACCAACAAAAAACCTACAGTTAACATCACACCTAATGGTGCAAAACTGAATACGCCTTCCCCACTAAAAGCAGAAAGAAAAGGCAGTTCACTCTTGTCATTTCTAATCAGCATTCTGTTAGAGGTTCTAACAAAGGCCATTTGACAATAAAAAGAAGTAAAAGATATCTAGGTTAAAGGAAAAAGAAAAAAAAATGAAGCCGTCTTTTTCAAAGATGGTATGATCTTCCAGATGAGAACTATACAAAACGGTTTTGTTTCTGAGGAAGCTTCTCATTGTATAGCTCTAGCTGGCCTGGAATTCTCCACGTAGACAAGGCTTCCCAAAATTGCTTCAGCCACATTTCCTCTGCCTCCTAAGGCTAGAATTGCAGGCATACATCACTGCGCCTGCCTGAAAATCCTTTTCTAAAATCTGCACAGGGGCCACAGAGCTACATACAGCTCCATGCCTAAATGCAGTTGCCACGCAAGCCTGCTGACCTGAATCCAATCCTCAAAACACAGAGTGAAGGAAAGAGTCACCTAGAAAAACAGTCCTCGAACTTTGACACAGGTACTATGACACACTTCCACGTGACACACGCACACACGCACCATCTACACACATAATAATTTTAAAATAATAATAACAAAAAGCCAGGCATATCGGCACATGCTTACAATTCTAGCAGTACAGACAGTATTTTAAGAGTTCTAGAGTACCAGCCTTGGCTACATAAGGGTTTAAGAGACCAGCCTTGGCTATTAAGAGTTCAAGCTAGCCTGGGACACATAATCACCTCGTGTCAAAGTGTATATAAACAAATATAAAGAAAGGGGGGAGAGAGATACAAAAAGATGGAGGGACTGGATGTAGGTTAGTTAACTATGGCGCTTATCTAGCACACGCGACCCTCAAGAGCAGGGAGGATCTGGAATATAGACTCATTCTAAATCCTACATATGGATTTAGAAGTCAGCCTGACATGCAAAAGACTCTGTCTCAAAAAAAAAAAAGTATTAAATCTACAAAAGTAACTATTGAGTCATTTTTCTTCAGAAGTGTGGTCCCACTCACACACATGTGGGCAGCATTAATTGGATTCAATGGTTACACACACACACAACATAGATATAGATATAGAGATATAGAGATAGATAGATAGATAGATAGATAATAGATAGATAATAGATATAGATAGATATAAATAAAGTAGGAGAATAGATATGTATTGATGATGGCCCAGGAAAGTTGTATTACGGTAAGATACATTTTATACTTGTTGAAGATACATTTTATCTTGTATGAAATTGTCAAAGAATAAATAAAATGTTCCTTAAAATTATTTAACTCATGCTAGAAATTTAGAAAACTAAGTTGCGAGATACAAGCTCGATACACAAAAATCAATTGTTGCGGGGCTAGTGGATTTTCCCCCGGTCCCCGCCAGCCCCGCTCATCTCAGGCCCACAGGCCCCACTCTCAACTCCTCATTCCCAGCAGCATCTGGATGCCCAGGAGCTGGAGAGCCCCCGCCTCAGTCCCAGTCTGTGTTCTCACCCAGAGAAACACGGGCTGGGACCCCATCTCAGGTTAAGTTTCATCTCCCCTGAGTGGCGTGTCTGTGTTACAGAAGCCCGGCATCCCAACAGGGAGACAGGAACGTAGCCTAACGCCACTGCTTCGCCTCCTCAAGCGGTGAACTGACATCCCAGTGGTGAGGTGGAAACGTAAACCCACATGTTGTAATTTTATATGAAATAAAAATATACATAATCATCAAAACGAGTATAATATTTAGCAGTAAATTTATAATTATAAAATGATATATTTTGAAAATTATACAATCTGATTAAAAGAAAACTAAGACATTAATATATGAGAGACATTTATGTCCACAGAATTAAAGATTAAAAGACAGTATGTTTGGGGATTTTTTGTTTTTTGTTTTTTTAATTGGATATTTTCTTTATTTACTTTTCAAATGTAAATAAACCTTTCCTGATTTCCCACTTCCCCACACATTAACTCCCTATCCCAACCCCCCTCCCCTGCTTCTGTGAGGGTGTTCCAACACCCACCCACCTACTCCCACCTCCTCGCCCTGGCATTCCCCTACACTGAGGCATCGAACCTTCACAGGACCAAGGGCCTTTCCTCCCACTGATGTCGACAAGGCCATCCTCTGCGACATATTCTGCTGGAGCCATGAGTCCCTCCATGTGTACTTTTTGGTTGGTAGTTAGTCTTTGGGAGCTCTGAGGAGTCTGGTTGGTTGATATTATTGTTCTTCGTATGAGGCTGCAAACCCCTTTAGCTCATTCAGTCTTTTCTTTTTTTTTATGGATATTTACTTACATTCAGATGTTTTCCCCTTACCCCATTTCCCCCCTCCCTCCTAGGAACCCCCTATCCCATCCCCCCTCCTCCTGCTTCTATGAAGGTGTGCCTCCACCTACCCCCCACCCTCACCATCCCCACCCCCCACCCTCAAATTCTCCAACACACGGCGTCCAGCCTTCATGGGACCAAGGATCTCTTCTCCCACCTATACCTCCCTTGCATATACAGCTGGAGCCATGGGTCCCTCCCTAAGTGCTCCCAGGCTGGTGGTTTAGACACTGGGGGCTCTGGTTGGTTGGTATTGTTGCTCTCCTCATGGGGTCCTGAACCCTTTCAACTCCTTCAGTCTTCACTCTATTTCCTCCATTGGGAACCCCATGATCAGTTTAATGGTTGGCTGTGAGCATCTGCCTCTGAATATGTCAGACTCTTGCAGGCCTCTAAGGAGACAGCTATGTCAGGCTCTGTCAGCATGCACCTCCAGTCTTTTCTCTAACTCCTCCATCAGCATGGGATCCCTTGCTCAGTCCAATGGTGGGCTGTGAGCAACCACCTCTGTATTTGACAGGCTCTGGCAGAGTGTCTCAGGAGACAGCTAGATTAGGCTCCTGTCAGCATGCACTTCTTGGCATCCAGAATAGTGTCTGGGTTTGGTGACAATATATGGAAGGAATCCCCAGATGGGGTAGTCTCTGGATGGCCTTGGTTTCAGTCTCTGCTCCACACTTTGTCTCCCGTGAGTAAAAGACAGTACATCTAAGATAAAAATGTCCCCAAATTGGTTAACAGAATCAATGCACTACCTATCAAAGTTCTAAAGAGTTCTGTGTTGGTGAAAGAACAAGAGTGAGGGGTAAACTCTCACTTTGAGTTCTCCCTGATTTTCCTGAGGAGTGAATGAGAGTTAAAATGAAATAGAACCTTCTTTCCCATCCAAATACAAGTGCAGCTGGTAGCAGCAAGTTTCTTCAAATATTGAAAACCCAATATGCCAGAGAAGATGGTAAACTTGAAATAGAGCAAGGGCTTATATGGAGGATTTGGAGATAGAAAATGAAGAGGAACTATGTAATTATATTGTTATCTCAAAAATTAAAGAATACATGAAAGATAGGAAGAAAAAGAAAAACAAAGAAGGCGGGCAGTGGTGGTGCACGCCTTTAATCCCAGCACTTGGGAGGCAGAGGCAGGTGGATTTCTGATTTCGAGGCCAGCCTGGTCTACAAGTGAGTTCCAGGACAGCCAGGGCTACACAGAGAAACCCTGTCTCAAAAAAAGAAAGAAAGAAAAAAAAACAAAGAAGAAGAAAAGGAGGGAAGGGAGGGAGGAGGAGGAGGGAGGAGGAAGGGAAGGAAGGAAGGAAGGAAGAAGAAGGAAGGAAGAAGAAGCAAGGAAGGAAGGCTGAGCAAGCCATGAAGAGCAAGCCAGAAAGCAGTGTTCCTCCATGGCTTCTGCTTCAGTTCCTGCCTCTGCTTCCTTCTTTGAGTTTCTGCCCTGACTTTTCTCCATGATGGATTGTGACCTGAGAGTTATAAGATGAAATAGAACCTTTCTTTCCCATCCCAAAATACAAGTGCAGCTGGGTAGCAGCAATGTTTCTTCAAATATTGAAAACCCAATATGCAGAAAAATAAATTTCAATCTAACACATAGGTCATATGAAAATTAACTTAAAATGAGTCACAAATATAAACATAAAATTAAAAGTATAAAATACTAAAGAAAATTAGAGCAGATTCCCAGAAGCCTCTTGGTAGCTGATAGCAAAGTGCTGAGTTGAATAGTTTGAAAACGTTTGTCAGTCTCAATACAAACCACAACTGCTCATACCATGTGACCCAAAACTTGCGCTTCTAGGAGATTATCCCTGAAGAGTAAGAACATGTCGACACCAAAACACATCAGACACCAATGGAAACTCTTTATCAAGGCACCATTCATATTGTGCATCTCTCTATTGGTCTCTAGAACTCTAAGTTCACACACTCAAGTATCCACTTGTAACTTCCTGAGTGACCTGGGAGTGTCTGTTGCTCAATTTGACACAATTTTCCCACCCCCATCTTCTATATTAAACCCCTTTCAATTTGTTCTTTGTTCATTTGATTGCTGAGCGACCACACTGCTGATTAAGCCAAAACTCTCTTTTCCTCCACATAAAACTAGGAAGTAATTTAAGTATGAATAATATCAATTCTTAAAATGTTTCAAGATTCCTGTATCACTGTTACATGTGCCCTTTCTGCTAAGCTTGGAAAAAAATCTCTAAGAGCTACATTGTAAAATTTTTCATTTCCATTCTGATAAGCCATTTCACCTAAAAGGTCAGTCAGTGTCTTTTTATGTGACTCGGAAAATATTTTAGAGGTATGTGAACATTGATTCAACTACCACATCTTTAAAGTTTCATAGCAACGCATTAATTTGTTCATTGTGGGATTTAATGTGCACACACAAACCCCTTGAGGATTCAGTCACAGAACAGAAAAGGAACAGAGGCAACTACTCAGGCAAGGCTTTGTTAGCAGTAGGGAAGCCAGATCCACACGGTGATGTCTCAGCTCTACTGTCTGTACGCATAGCCCTACCTCCACTGCCTCCTTATTGGATGAGTTAACTAAGGAATTTGCATCTGTGAAAATGTTACCATCACAAAAGTGCTTGAGGAAACACCTGACTGCTAATTTGCCTAAATTTCTTTCTTGATGTAAAATATCCATGCCTTAATATGAAGCAAATGAAGGACACGAAGAGATGGCTCAGTGGTTAAGAGCATTGGCTGCTCTTGCAGAAGACCCATGTTCAATTCCCAGCACTAACAGCTTACAATCCTCTGTAACTCCAGTCCCAGAAGATTCCAGTCTGGTCTACATAGAGAAATCCAGGGAAGCCAGGCCACCTATTGAGACTCTTGTCTCAAACAACAACACACTGAAGCAAATGGGCTTCTTCATAGCCTAATAGAATATATTTACATGTATCATGGCATGTTCCTTGTGTTACAAACACATGATAAAAAAGCACATCTGAGATTAAAAAAAAAATCACTTGGCCTATAAAGAAGAGTCTTGCCTGCACCTTTAATGTTGAGCCAAAACATAATAGGAGAGAAAGACATACTTTTTGTTAACGTTGAAACTTACCTCACAGTTGAGAGATTTCTCTGTAGGCTGTCAGTGTTGATTTTAAGCTGGGAGTTACTATTTTCTGACAAATTAACAGAGGAGACACTGTCTAAATTGTGTAAAGGGGAGGGGAGAGAAGGAAAAGTGAGATGAAAATCAGATACATTAGATCAAACAGAGGAAAGGTGACTTATCCCAGATTTCCAATAAATGATAACTTTACCATTTTTTGTGCTTCTTTTCTTTCTTTCAGTCTTCAATACATTTTCAATACAAATTATCGTATTATTTTGCAGAAATACTTTGTGTTCTTTGGTGGATTTATTCAGCTAATTAATGTCTTTTAAAAAGAAGGGCTGAAAGCAGTATCAAGAGAAATAATTTCCAAGCTGAAATTTATATACTTGAAAGCTGATTCCTATGAAGATGATTTGGCTCTATAAAAAGAGAAGCAATCCATCAGCTGCCCAGACCCAGACATGGGCCTGCTAGGATTTCTTTTTCATAGGAAATTGCTGCTCTGATGGATTCTTGTTAACCTGAGTGGGTTGGAGATTCAGTGGCCAGGTCTAAGCAGATACTGAAATGTTTTGTTGTCTGAGACTGACATCTCTGTGAAGTAGTTGAAAGACTATGAAATGTGTCAGAATTGAGGGAAAGACTCATTTCCCTTCCTACTTTACCAGGCTATTTCACTTTAGCCTTTGCACCCCTCACACCCCAACAATTCCATAGTAATCCCACATTCCATTTATTCACACTGAGAGGGAAAGACTGCTGAAGATTTATCATGCCTTCCTAGCACCCTTGCCTACTCCACACACCAGCTCTGCTGTTTCTTCAAATACCACATTACCCTATGGACCAATGCACTGACTGACAAACAGAACCCCTGCCAAGTTCCTTTTTCTGGGTAGCTCCTTTCCTGGAGAGCAGTTACTGGAATCACCAAGCCCACCACCCCCATGCAAGACACAGTCAAAAGGATGGAGATTTTATGAGATTCTCTACACCCAGAAATGTTTTGTTTGGTTTGTATTTGCTTTGTTGTTTTCTTTTTATTGTTTTATTGCAGAGGGGGATGGGGGACACAATGTCTCACTATATAGCTCAGGTAATCCTCCTGTCTCAGCTCAGCTTCCCATGTTTGTGTGCATTGGCTCCAATATCCTCCCTCTCCCTCTCCCTCTCCCTCTCCCTCTCCCTCTCCCTCTCCCTCTCCCTCTCCCTTTTCCCACTACCTCTCTCTCTCTTTCTCCTCCCTCTCTCTCTCTGTGCATGTGTGCATGCGTGTGAGTGTAGGTTTAGAAAAGGCTTGTACTGAGCAATCTTAAATGGCCTGAAACTCACTGTATTGACCTAACTGACCTCTAACTTGTGACAATCCATCTGCTTCTGCCTACCAAGCACAAGTAGACATGTGTCATCATATATAACTGAAATAGCAATTATTTGAGTAGTTAATCAGGACCAAATGACTTCTCCAAAGTTTGAATGAAGCATGCATTTAACTGCAGTGTATTGGTTAACATGGGCTCTGTTTCATTGCTGTGTAGTGAATAACATAGACTCTGGAGCCAACCTGCCTGGGTTCAAAGCTGCCTTACCCTCCAATAGCTAGCTGTGAAACATGGAACATGCTAATTAAACCACCAATGTCTGGCTTCTCTCTATAAAATAGAACTGGCTGCAGGGCCCACTTTCTACTGCTTCCTAAGACACATAAAGCATTCTTATTCAATTATTGAATTAGGCTTCAAGAAGGATGCAATCAATAAGGGCACAAAATTTGAATTTTTCTCAGCACATTACTTAGTTTGTGGATACTATGAAGACATGTTTCAAACATCTACTTATAACTTTTCTCATGGTATACATTCACTTCCAGTCAGCACTCAAATTTATTTTATGAACATTTTTTCCTTTGGCATCTGAGATCTTCAGAACAGGCCTTGCTGAAAGAGTTATTCTTGAAGAACTAAGCTTAAGCCAATTAAGAGTATGTATAGCAATATAAGCTAGCAGTCGTTCCTCTGTACTAATGACACTATTTTCCTTTCGTTGTTCAGTTAGCCTTATGATATCCCATGGAGGGAATGTACTGTTGACAGGGACAAGACAACAAGGCAGTGAAGGTGACTTTTAAACAGATAATTCTCCTTAGGCCCTTCTCTCTCCGGACATCACTGTTCTCTTATTTATTGTTTGAGAGAATAAGACAGCATGTTTCTGCTTACCTAATTGACTTGACAAACATGTCTGTCTGAGGAACTTTACAGTGAGAATGGTGACTAACGACTGGTTACTTGCCCTCCTTTTCGTGTTTGACAACTTCTCATTCTTGCTTTTGACTAGAAAGTAGAATAAGGAATCCTGGACTGCAAGGGCTTTTCATTTATTCCAGCATTTTGATTGCCATGAGTGTTAGGGGTGGGTCAAAGAGGAGCACGGAGATGTTTCTCTGGTTTGCTGATATCCTGAGCTTTTATTTCTGCTGAAAATCCAGTTAATAAGTCATTGATCTTTGGAAGGCAAAGATGTGTTCAGGCAGAGTGTCACTCAGGGATGCTTTCTTCAAAAGCACACTAGAGTCAGTCTTCCTGCACTGAGCCATTAGTGATGCCATTCTCTCTTCATACTGGGGAAATCAATGTTGTCTCATGTTACCACCTGAATACAACATGATTGGACTTTTGAAAAGATAGTTGCTTACAGAGCGAGTTCATTTTTCTCTCAATCATAAGCTAGATCTTCCTGGGAATTTTGCTTTTTTTTTTTCCCTTTCACTCTAACTGCTCCTGTCTTTATTTGTCATTTCAGAGAGATTTTGTTTTAATAAAGTACTTATCTGGTGATAGATAGTTTAAGATATATAGTTTAAGATAGATAGATAGATAGATAGATAGATAGATAGATAGATAGATAGATAGATATAGATGATGATGGATATATAGATAATAAATAGATGATAAATAATAGATAGATAGATAGATAGATAGATAGATAGATAGATAGATAGATAGATATGATGGATAGGTAGATGAAAGATACTAGATAGATAATAGATTGATGGTGGATATATAGATAGATAATAGGTAAATAGATGATAGATAATAGATGGATAGACAGATAGATGAATAGGTAGATGATAGATAGTAGATAGATATAGATAATAATAAATAATGATTTATGATAGATAGATAGATAGATAGATAGATAGATAGATAACAGAAGACAGAAGACAGATAGAAAGATAGATAGATAGATAGATAGATAGATAGATAGATAGCATAGATAGTAGATAGATAGAGGCACCGCACTTCCTAACAGAGCTTCTGTGATCAGAATTTAAACCTACAGGATGCAGACTAATATGAAGGGCATTCCGTGCTGATTCTTTTTACCAACATAGAATTGACATCTTTAAAAAATAAGAACACTTATTTACTTTTCCTTAGCTTAATCCAAGGGTACAGGATCACATGGGCTCTGTACCCAACAACCTTTGCCTAGCCAAGTCACTTTGGAATTTAGCATGAACTGTGCCGCTGCTTCCACAGCCCGAGTTCTGTGTCCCCAGATTACTCTGGTTTTATTCAGTTTTCCTCCAGGAGTGCCCATGCTGTTTTATACACATAGGCACATCTCTTACCTGAGTAGAGTTCAGTTTCACTTCCAGTATAACCCCCTTCAGTTTTGAGAAGACCCATTGTCTGTTCTCTTTGATTCTTGGGAACTCACTTATAGTCAAAAATGGCCATGCAGAACTACTTCCAGACATATTTGTTTGTAGAGGTCCTGTTCCCAGCAGGCCTCCACAGGCAAAAAGAGACTTGAACTATTTTTTTGACATTGTATTTGTTAGCATCAAGCCTGAACTCTGAGTAATGTCATATTCAGGTGACGTGCGACCTCTACCTCGTTACTAAGACAACCGTCAAACATTCCATAATTCACCTGATTACCTCACCTGGTACCTGGGAAAAATACGTCAAGGCCATATAAATATTCAGGGCGAGCGACATCACGCTGTCTCTTTCTCTTTCCCATCTTTTCCCCCCACTTCTTCCCACCCTCTATCCAAATAAAACCCATGCTCTCCCGTGGAATCAGCCAGTCTGCTGTGGTCTGTTCTTTGCCACACGCCGCCATAACCTTTTAGTATTTATTTTTTAGGTGACATTTTTTTGAGATCATAATTGCAATTTTTCTCCCTTCCATGTATCCCTCCCTACTCTCCTTCAAATTCATGGCCTCTATTTTTATCACTTGCTATTGCATACGTAGAATATGTACATACATACATATTCCCAAATGTAGCCTGCTCAGTATGTTTAATGCTACACATATGTATGTTTTTAGGGCTGGCCTTTCGGCACTGGATAACGAGTTGGTGTGCTCTTCCCCGAGGAGGACTTCCTCTCCCACTCCCAGCTTTCCTCAGTTACCCGTAGTTCTTGGGTAGGTAGGACTGAGGCTTGTGAGAGAAAGTCCTTGTGGCCTTTTCTCTGCTCAGTTGGCCATGCTCATTGCTGTCATCTTTGTCCACTCACACTTGAGTGGTCATGTTGGTGAGACTTTATAAGTATGGCCTCAGCTGTTATGTGGAGACACAATCTCACAGCAAACTCCTGATGTTCTGGCTCTTACATTCTCCCCACCATCCTTTCCCAATATTCCCCAAACCTTAGGTTCAGGAATGTTTTCTAGGTGTATCCATTGGGACTGGGCTTTATAACTTAGCATTTTGATTGGCTGTGGTTTTCTGTAGTGGTCTCCACCTGTTACAGAGAAGTTTCCTTGAGAAGAAGTGAAGACTACACTCACTTGTGGGTCAGATTCACTTAAAAAAAAAAAACATATTAGCACTAAGCACAACCCATTTTCTCTTCTTTTTATTCATGCTGAAGTGTACTGAGAAGAACACACAAAAGTAAAAACAAAAGAACCAAATTTTGGTCTTATTGGTCCATCTCAAACCAATAAGAAAGAGACTGGAAGTGATTTTGTATGCATGAACTATTAGGATAAGTGAAGGTGAAAATTTCCATCTAAGATAAATTCTTTCCAAAGTGCCTCTCCTCAAAGCCCCTGTGGCAGCTAAATTTTCATGTTTGTACAGTACTAAAATCTTTATTTCTTGTGGGTCACAGTACCTCACAACTGTGCCCTTCCTTTGAATCTTGACGGACTCTTTCTAACTGGAAGGACCGTGTTCATAGAATTGCATACTGTGAGTTCGGTTATGTTATCAGCTGTTTTCTAGCACATGCAATTCTCATGTTTTTTTTTTCTTTTAGAAAGTTAAACAGAACTTATTTTTTCATTTATTTCTTAGTCCTACATACACCCTAAAACCTTCAATAATGAAATAACTACTTTGCACCATTTAATTTTTCTATATTTCTCCCACAAACTGTTACTAGCCATGCTTTTGATAATATCTTGTTTAATGTCACAAAGGGTATAATGATATAAATGAAAAATTGAAGAAGAAAAAAAAAAGGCCGATTGAACAGCTCAGTCTCAGTAACATGGGGAAAGGAGAGAGCAGATACGCATAATTACCTGTAAAAATGCAACACAGAGAGAGAGAGACACACACATACCAACACTACATGCACAGCACAAACACACACATATAAATAAAAGTAAATAAATGTAAAATTTTAAACCAATGGAAGTAAAGCTTGGTGTAGCAGCAATTGAAGCCCCAGCACTTGAAAGGCTGAGGCAGGCAAGTAACTTCAAGTTTGAAGCCATCCTGGATCACACAGCGAGTTCTAGGCCAACCAAGGCTGTACATGGAGATCCTATCTCAAAAAAAGAAACTTAAGCTCACATAATAGAATGTCTCTACCATGGCTTTCTCAGTGTTTCAGCAAAAGGAAAACAAATGAAAGACTCTTCTGATGTTATTCACTACTATTAAATGCATAGTAATGCTATCTAAATTCTAATGTAGCGTTAAAGTAAAATAGTTGTCAATCGTTTTTGTTTCATGAGTAAAATATCCCACATTTTCTAACTGTATTTAGACTAGAATAGTGCAGGGAACAGAACTGACACAAGATCCCACCCTGTGTATTGCACATTGTCTTTTCCTCTAGGTCTTCCTGCTGTGTTTTCTTCTTTGTGTTTCACTGCTACGTAGATGAAACAAAATATGGCCTGAATCGATTAATTACAGTGAATTTTCAAGTAATCACTCCTTAAAGGGAAAAATAATGTACTATGAAGTATAGGACAACAGTACAATGTAGTGATGAGTTGTAGAGCAACATAAGACACTCCACTGCAGAGTTAGAAATAGAGAAACAAACAGTCCTGTCTTTCATAACCCATGCCCATTGTCTGCATTCAGTTTCATTTGTTTATTAGGTAAACTTTTCCTTTTACAATTTACCATGTGTGGACAACGCATTTTGATTGCTTTTGTCTCTCCACCCTTTTTTATCTCCCTTCTATCCCTGCTAATACCCTCCTTACAGCTACTTTCTCATATTTGCTCATGTCTTTTCATTTGTTTTGTGACCCACTAAGTGGGTCATCTGTGTGATGACAGAGCCTGGTGGAGTCACAGTCGGTACACATCTGAAGATGCAGACTTCTCACGCCCCAGAATCAGAAAGTTCACAGTTCAGAGAGAAGGGGTAGGGCCCTGTGAACTTCTCTCACATCTCTGATGGGCTGTTTACAGGTCCACTGAGACACAGTCTTGATACATAGCTCTAACTGTCCTGTTACCAAGGCTGTCCTCAATCTCACAGCAATTGTCTTACCTTGGCCCCTTTAGTACTGAGATCACAGGTGTAAGCCACCACACCTAGAATTTTCTTTTAAAGAACCCTTCCATTTTTGAGCTACCAGTTCTGTATGCACAGCATTTACCAAAAGTACAACTCAGAGCTGGGGCACAGAAGCTTATCCATTTCTAACTGTGTGTTCAGTTCATTTCTCCACCTTTGTATTGGGCCTTGGTTTTGACAGCTCTCTTTCTTAGGCTATAAAACACAAGCAGGGAACCTGCTTTCTAGAGCAATTTTCTCTCTCTATCCAGAAACAATAACAGTCATCACAGATGGTCTCTTGCTATATACCGTGGCTTTAATGGCCCAGGAGACAGATACTTTCAAGAAAGTGGTAGTCAAGGCCTTTGCAATAATAATAACATGCTGCTAACAATCCTAGGCACACGGAGAATAGAACTTAAGAAAGATAGCAGTAAAAGCTCTCCATACTTGTAAACATACAAAAATATCCCTATGGGGGGATTCTTTAAGTTGAAGAAAGCCTATATATTAAATGTACTCATTAAAAAAGTATATAGTATATATAATCATGGCAATGAGAATATGGCACACAGGAGTGGGTGGAGAACAGCTTTCTGGAGTCTCTCCTTCCACCATGGAGGTTCTGGATTGACCAGAAGATTATCATGTGTGGCAGCAAGTGTCTTTGCCCACTTAACTATCTCATGAACTGACAAGGAGGAGGTTTTTAAGTTTATATCTCTGTGATAAAAAGTTGTGATAGTATCACTATCATTCTAAAACAAAAACTCATGAGCCTTGTTTAATGGATAACCATTCTTGGAAGGATATAATCTATGTTACCTGCCATCTCAAAGGTATTGAAACCTTGTGTGACAATTCAGTCTGAAAATATTAAGCCTGCAAAGGGATGTGCTTCTTTATTCTGATCATTAATCATTATAGTATCTTTAAGTGTAAAAATAATCCAAGGTAAATTGATCAGATGTGTGATCTAGTATGGCTTTTATTGTTGATATGGTTTGTAGCTGTTCCTCAGGAAGCTCAGTAACCTTTTACATTAATCACATTCATTGCCCAGTCTTAGTCTGAAAATAGAAACTGTCCCTCTAGTCTGCGAGTAAGGCTGGATTCTTCAGTTTTTCTTTTGTTCTCCGTTCTTTGACAATAGACATTCATTCTCTGTGATTGCGGAAGAGGAGGGAGGATGTTTTCAACAACAGCTTGCTTCAGATTTACCTTCCACCAACAACGGGTAAAGGACTCTAAAATAATTGTCAACAATCGCTGTGAAACAGTATAACATGGTATCTTCAGTGTAACATCTGAAACTTTCATTGCTTATAAAATGTTCATCTTTGAAAGCGATGCCTTCGGGAGCACCTGTCTCTGTGTGCCATCTCTGAAAACAAAAAGGCAGATTCTCCACTCAAAGGGGCCTTTTCTTCTTTTGAGTCTCTCAGAACAAAAATCTGACCCACTGTGTAAAAACTCACTAGTACATCTTTTAAAATGTACATTGAATTGCATAGTCTGTGCTTTGAGTGGGGTTTTCCCTTTATCACGTCCAATAGAGATCTCTGAGAAGAGTAACTTAGCCCGCACAGCATCGCCATTTTCCAGGATGCCTGCCAAGTGGGTACTTAGAAGGATGGCCTCTGGGCGGGAGGAGGGCCTTATCCTCTATCTGGGACCAGACACAATCCAGGATGCTCCCAGGAGGACAAGATCTGCTAACTGATAGCACTTTCCCATTTCTGACTGAAGAGATAGCTGGTGTTTCCAAGACTTAATATTTAACTCACACCAATAAATTGGTTTAGGCTGCTTCCTTGAATTCCATTTGGCATATTTTGATTGTGTTCTTGTTCTCATTCTATAATAGATTTATAGTTAGAGAAGAATATGCAGATTTGCAGCCCTATATGGAATCTAATGATGGCCTTCCTTAATGTCACTCCATCTGGGCTCTTTTATTTAGTTTTTGGTGTGTGTGTGTGTGTGTGTGTGTGTGTGTGTGTGTGTGTGTGGACTGTGTGTATCTGTGTGTGTGTCTGTGTGTGTGTGTTGTTGTTGTTTTGTTCTCATTTGGGGGGGTGGGTTTGTTGTTTGGCTTTTAATTTTTGAGATAAGAATTCATAGCTGACATAGCTCAGGCTAGTCAGGAACCTCATTTTCTTTTTCATGTTTCCTAAAAACTAGTTCACACTGCAGGTTGGCTCTGATATTTTGTAGCTACAAGACACTGGACAAGTCTGATTCTCAAAGTTTTTAGAGATTTCTTTGGTAAAGGCAATAATGTTTAATAAGACATTATGAAAATAGCAACAGAGCAACCCATAGCTATTGAAGAAGGGCATCTTCTGAGGAAGCAGAATGTGAGGCTGTGTTCTAATAGGTTAGCAGGTGGGAGTAGGGGCTGGAGAGATGGCTCAGTAGTTACAAGCACTTGTTGCTCTTGCAAAGGACCTAAGTTCTATTTCTGTTAACCATATGGTGGCTAACAACTGCCCCATACCCAGCCATCTGAAGACTCACTCACATGTCTGCCTGTGAATTTTCTTGTCTTAGGAAGGATTGTAAAGCTTGCATCATATTAAATCCTTGTCTTTCAGAATCTCACAGTAGAGGATTAGAAAGTGAAGCTGATTGAAAGGAAGTGTGTTCTGTCCATAGACCCTTCATAAGAGTCAGCTGGGGAGATCTTGTGACTAAGGAGGCTGCCAGGTTTCCAGGGTATATTTAAAGTCTGTGTTAGAGCCCGTTATTTGTATTCCTTTAACTTCTACCCATAAGAAGAATCTGTGACTCAGTTTCTCCTCTATAAAGTCCGTAACTCCAGGTCCAGGAGATCTAATGCCCTCTTCTGACCTCCTTGGGCACCAGGAACATGCATGGTACACATACATACATTCAGAAAAACGTTCATACATATAAAATACAGTAAATGAATTTTTTTAAATGTGAATGTGTTATTTAAAAGGCACAAGAAACTATCTAGGTGATAGAGAGAAAACGCAGAAACTTTAAGGGGCTAAGAGTTCAACATTTCTATATATTAACATGTTTTACTAGTTAGGGTTCTCTAGAGGAGCAGAGTCTATAGAACAAATATATATGAGTAGCAGCCGTATTCAGTCAGTTTATGCAATACAATTGGCCCTCACTAGAGGTGAGAACCCAGGAGTTACTCAGTCCATGAGGCTGGGTGCCTCTCTACTACAGTCCTAATTCAATGCAAAGACTGGATGATTACTGGAAAATCGCTGGTCCTTGGTCTACATTGGGAGCCTGGAAAAGCTGGTTCTAATGGTGGTTATGCAATAAGTAGCAACAACAACAAAGGTAAATTCATTCAGCAGCAAGGGAAGGCCAGGCAAACATGAGATGAGGTAATCATCCTTCTATGTCCTTTCTTGACTGGGCTTCCACCAGAGGTGCTACCTATGTTTTCGGTGTGTCTTTCCACATCAATAAAGGCAGTCAAGAGAATCCACAATCCACTACAGGCCAACCTAACATATTCAGTTACTTGGATGGTGCTCTCTGCTTGTCATCTGTGGCAAGTCAACATTTAAAACCAACCATCATACCCACGTCATAACCTTTTTTGGGAGATGTAAATAAATGTATATGCACCCCAGATAGGGCATAAACAGACCAAATAGTCCATCAAATTGAATTTGATGTCTCTTAAAGGGATTCCAAAGCTGGGTCTGACTACTTGACTACTTGTCTTCTTTTTTTCTCTTTTTTTTTAATTGGATATTTTATTTACATTTCAGATGTTATCCCCTTTCCCCATTTCCCCCCAACCCAGGAACGACCTACTCTATCCCCCTCCTCCTGCTTCTATGAGGATGTTCCCCCACCCCTACCCCCTCCTCCCACCTCCCACCCTCAAATTCTCCCACACTGGGGCATCCAGCCTTCACGGGACCAAGGACCTCCTCTCCCACCTATGCCTGACAAAGACATCTTCCCTTCCATATACAGCTGGTCTTATGCTAGACAGCACACAAACAGATCTCACTCTTCTTCATGTTTCCATCCTTTCATCCTCTCTACTACATTGCGTCCCTCCACAAGCCTTTCTTCTCTTCTTTGTCGTTTTTCTTTATTTCTCTCCTCCTTTGCTCTTTCCTCTTCTCTCTCTCTCTCTCTCTCTCTCTCTCTCTCTCTCTCTCTCTCTCTCTCTCTCTCTGTCTCTTTCTCTCTCTCTCCTCCTTTCTTCTTTTTGAAGAAAAATTGACTTTCCTTTTTTAAAGGTTTGAATATAGATCTAAGGCCATGCATTAAGAAAGCGGGGAAGAGGCAAGATGACAGTGTGTTCAAACCCCAAAGTGATGCTGGTCCTCAAAAAAGAGTTAATGCTATTTTCTTTTAAATATCAGCATGCTGGCTTGTACCAAGGGTTCAGTCAAGAATGTCTATAGACTTGTACCTGGAACACAGATATTGGCAACTTGTCAATACTGGTGTGAGGCTGCCCCAAATATGTTGAGTTCACCATTAAAAAGGTCCTGGATGTAGCACCACAGGAGGTGACAAAACCTTGCCTCTCCTTGCCCTCCTCCCTGTAAGCTAAACTCCACTGAGAATGAGTAGCTTTGAACCTCAGCCAACAGAAGTAGAATTTCCTGACTATGGAACGACAGAATAAGTCTCCACCTCTCACAACTTCTACAGAAGAAAGTGGTGCAGATGACTCTGTTTAAATAATTAAAATATGGTTGGAAACCATCTGAGGCCTGGAGCAACACACTGAAAGAAGAAATTTTGCATCTTTTCAAAGGATGATTTCTTGGGAGAGGATGAGTAACTGTCATAAAAATACATCCACAGAGAGTACCCCCAGCCTCTTTGATCTGTGACTGATCATGACGTACTGATTGGACCACGTAGGTCCTAAGAAGTACTAACAAGAAGAGCATGCACTGAAGAGCTACAGTACAGACAGTTCCCGAAGGTTCACCAATGCTGATGTGATGTCTCCACTCAGATTCAGGATAGCATCTTCTCCAGCTGTGGGGTAGCATGTACTCTCTATATTCTTGGGCTTACAGATGTCTTCTCCATGTCCTGTTTGTTCAAAGCTAGCTTACTTAGTCATCATCATCACCAGACCTGCTGAGCCTCCAACTCAGAACTGACCATGCTCTGTCCCAACTGACTAGATTTGGACACTTCATAGCAACCAATCATTATGCATACAGTTAAGACTAGTATTTCAAAAGTTGTGGTTTAAGCTGGCAATCTTGGTGCTTTGAAGGCTTACTCAAGTCCAGTTCAACTTATCCTGGGCTATATAAAGTAAAGCAAGTTTAATATGTGTAACACTAGTTACAAAGTGACACTGTCTGCCAAATAATAGCACTTACCAGCCTATAGAATCCAATCTCGATTCTCTCCTTGTTTTCCAAGTTCCTGTTAAACCACTCAAATTATTTACAACTTATGGAGAAAAAAATTCTTTCCTATGTGCCACTGCTACAGGGTCTTGTTATCTGCCTTTCCTTTACCCTGAAGGCATGCTCACCAGACACTTTCAATGTAGAATCTTCTTTCTGAGACCCTTTGTTGTATATTACATGGTCTTCAGGAGTTTTTCTGGACCTGCTCATTAAAACTCCTCATAGCAAGACCTGTTGACTATTTACTGTCCCTCATAGATGGAACCCTGACACCTTATTCTAAGAGGGATGGTCATTGGACCACTCACTTGAGTATCCAGCTACCCCTTCCAACAGTTGTATGCAATTCTGCTGTAATTACATATAGTTAGAGAGAAGGGCTAGAGGAGGTATATGGGGAAGGATGAGGGGAAGAGGTTCCATCTACATAACCATGAGAAAACCATACACACACACAGACATGGGATTAACTTTCCAGTATAGCTACCATACTTTCACTTACACTTTTGTCCATAACCCCTCCTACTATGTGCTGAAAGAAAGTCTAATAAACTAATTGGTTTCCTAGGTAAACTTTGGTGAAATTATGCCTCAGTTTGTTTATGGACCTTAGTGGAAGGGGTGTTTATGTCTATCATAAAGAAGGGATTTTAGCAACATCTTCTGTTAATAGTTTGTCTCAAAAAGACTCACAGCATTTGAAAATATCCCATGATAAAACGAAAAGAATGTAGGTGTCTTCCACGTGCCTGTAACCCCAGCTCCACAAAGGGCTGAGACAGGAGGATCATCTATCTTGCTGCCCAACAGCCTAGCTAAGAAAGTATTAGCACCAGGTTCAGGGAGAGACTTTAGCTCAAAAAATAGGTAGAAGCGGGTAGACCTATTCTAGCCTCTGGCCATTCTTCTGATCTCTTTGTGCCCAAGTGTGTGCATGTATGTGTGCATACACTCACACACACAAATACATTTTTAGATTTATTGATTTGGTTTTTTTAATAATCAGAAGAACAACGTAGCACATGTGCTATCTCAAGCATAACTGTTTTGTCTTCTCGCTGCACCCTGTGTGGTATTCCTGTCTCTCAGCAGACTGTACACTACCACATCTGAGCATGCGTGAGAACTAAACAGGTTTCTGTTGAGTGATTTGTTACTGGTTGTATTGTGACCAAAAATTAGTGGGTTTCAAGCAGTGTAGAGAGTAATTTTGCCTTTAAAAGCAAATTTCGCCAAGATCCTGGTTCACTGAGAGTGTCTGTGTTTGCCACGCTGTTTTTGTCCATTGGGTCCAAGCATTGTCTGCATAAAACTGTTTTCCCAGATGTCTATAACATTCCCTCCATAACATAATGGTCTCCTAAATATGGCTTTTCCTCCTAACAAATCAGTCTATACTGATGCCCCTACTGTAGCTCACACTGACCTTAAAATGCTGAAACTATGGAGAGCATTATTCTCCAACCATGCTTGTTACAGGCACAGTGAGCAAAGCCATTAGGAGGGATTGGCTACTACATTCCAGGTGCTCGTCTTTGAAGCACCATAGATTTTATTAAGTTTCTTTACTACCACATCCTTGTCTTTTCAACAAGACTTGAGCAAAACAAAGGTGGGAACTTTTCCTGTTGTTTCTTCTGTGCTCTGTGGCACCCTTTCTGCCCACAGCAGACGATTTCCAAACAGAAATAAAAGCACTAAAGCAGCTTAAGCCACCGATTCTCTAGTGATAAGTAGTAGGACATACAATTTATCCTAAGGTTGAAGCTGTAGGTGAGTCTCCTCCTGTACCTTCCCCTCTCTTCCTCCTCCCTTTGCTTTCTCTTTTTCTTTGCACCTTCTCATTGTTCACCTGTTGCATGCTTCTATACCAGGCTGTTACTTCTATGTCTATTTATTTTTCTTACTAAATTTTCCCTAGATTCATGTTTATTGGGCTCTAAGTATTTTTTCTATCAAAGTGAAAAATATTATATATACTAATAAAGAACTGACTACATGGAACTCTGATTATTACCTAGTTAAGAAGATTCACACTGCCCAACTTACACCTTTTATGTCTTGATTGCCTTTTACTTGCTATATAATATTATGTACCTAGATAACATTATAATGCAGTGAGAACTTTGTTTTCATGCACCAGATTTATTTAAAGCTCTGGTATTCTTTTGCCCTCTCTCTGGTTCCACTGCCGAGACTAGGAATGAGCATATATGTTGTGTGTGTGTGTGTGTGTGTGTGTGTGGTATGTGTGTGTATAACATTACCATAAATGCCAGATATGGTTGATAAGCTTGGATGGGTTTCAGTGTGTCAAGTCTAGCAATTTATATAAGCTTATTTCATGGAACACACATCTCTTATGGTCAGCAAACTCATGATGTTTTAGTTACTCTTGGAATGAGTCTTTATCGAATTATATATATTTTGAACACTCGCAGCACAGTTACTGTGTGGAAGACAAGTCATAGGTTATACTAAATTACTCGATGATGGATTATCCTAGACAGCATTTCCCCAAATCTTTATACAGTATGTCACAAACAGGTCAAAGATCATGTTACTCTTCTGTTAGCCTCTTGTTCCAGAGATGCTCATTCCCAGTCTGGGCTGTGGACCAGAGGGCAAAAGAGGACCTGAATTTTAATATAAGTCTGGTGCATGAAAACAAAGTTTTGAGTTGCATTGTAATTTGTTACATAATATTATATAACAAGTAAAAGACAACCAAGACATAAATAACAGAAAAGTGTAAGTACAGCAGTGTGGGTCTCCTTAACTAGGTAATATTCAGAGTTCCATGTAGTTGATTCATTATAAGTAGAAAGCGATGCAATCATCAGCCAAATAAGAAGACAATACGAACAACAAGTTTCTTTATTTTTTTAAGCCTTACTGTTGCTCTAGAATGCTGTTTTATTGTGAGGCTACATGATAGCTCCCTTTCTACAATCTAATATGAATTAGACAAAACTCTCATGCCTTGATATTATTTAGAAATGAGTATTGTCACTAAAAATGAAGAATTTGGCAGTTGTTAATGTCATTCTACTCCTTAGGAAGAAAAATTCGAGAAACTATTTTGGTAAACCACTTTCAGTATATTTCCAAATAATAGTGACTCTTGTCTTCAGCATTCAGAAAATGTCCCTTGAAGTTTTCATATATTTGCTCAATGTCATGAGTTAGTCCTGGTACCATATACATTGTGTAGTGCTCATCACAAATTATGATACCAAGTAGGAGAGATGCTAGTCAAGTGAGAGCTAAGAAGGAAAGGTCTAAGGTCCTTCCTTTCTAGCACTGAAGTTCTGGAAACAACTCCTTTTTATCTCTCTGGAAGCAGAAAACGAGTAGCATTTGCTCTCTGTAGTGCTGCATCTGTAGTGAGTAGAGACAGAAACATGATCTGCTTGTGCTTTCTGCACCAAATGAAGAGAAAAAGAAGTTAGTCTAATCCCAGAGTAGGGTAGGTGACAGGGTTGCTCAACCTAGAACTCATTTACTTCACCATCGTCTGGAAACACATTGTTGGCAGGGAGGGTCACTGCATCTACCATCAATTTACTTCACCCTTGTCCAAAAATGCAGTGAGTGAGTTAAAGACAGAACAAACAAAAACAAACTAAGAATCTAGTACTAAGAAAGTTTTGTTATCTTAATAGCACCTCAATAGCAGGACCGTCAGTGTCCATAACACACAAGCAAGGATAATAATGGCAAATAATTACAAAGACTTGCTGAGTGGTATTAGACAGCATATATTATCCAGCAAAACTGTTACTAAAATCCTATGGTGGAGAATCAGAAAAACTAAGTTTTTTTTTTTTTTTTTTTTTTTTTTTTTTTTTTTTGCATTTGCAGTTATTAAAAAGCAATACTGGGATCCAGGTTTAGGTACAGAAGTCCCAAAGTTGTATTCTTTCTGCCATGCCACATAACACCCTAGTAGAAATGGACCAGCTTTAACCTTCTACAGGACAGACACTGTCCTGGTGCTGGGAATCAAGATAACACAGCAGGGCATAGGGCCACCCATGCTGTCAGCTGTGGCAAATTCTCAGACAGTATCTTAAAGCATTTACTGATTTTTAACATCGAAAACCAGAGCAATAAAGAAGCAAAGACTCATCTTCAGTTCTGTCGAAAACATTGGAAATTTAGTTAATCCCAGAAAATTAGCCTTTCTCTTTGTTGTTACCTGAACTGCGATGAGAGAAATCAGCAGTCCCATTTAGAAGCTTAGCCTATTCTCTCCAACCTTCTCTGTTAATGTTTGATTCTGACCATCCATGTGGAAGCAGCTAATAATATCTCTCCATCCCGAGGACTCTGAAGAAGGGCTCTTCTAGTGAGTCATGCATATTGAGGAAGAAATGTCAAGTGGATGGCTTTCTAGTCCATGTTCATCCTGCTCTCCTGTTTCAGTCGGCACCGTTCTTTAAAATTCGGGTTCAAGAACTAAGTGCCTGATGCTCAATTCTCTCAAAGGAGGCTTGTCTCAACTCATGGACACATGCTCAGGTACTACTCTGCCCGCCGCTGTGAGTGGTCTCAGGTCAGTCTACAGGAACCCTCTTCATGGACGTGTCAGCCCACAGAATCGATAGAATATTAACCTCTCAGTTCTCACTTCTCAAGGCACCCGCATTTCTGAAACTGTGTAGAACTACATCCTGTAGGTAGTAACTAGAATATTCTAATGAGGTTCAGTTCTCAGTGAGGCACTTGCTTAGTCTGTACAAGGTCCCAGGTTCGATCCTTTCTGTTGCAAAAACACAGACAATAAATAAAACATCACAATGGGATGGAGCTATTTGTGTATTTTCTACCCTTTTAAATAAAAACATAAACACCTCTGTGCTACTGTAACTAGTTGTTCAAAGCTGCTATCCATCGATGTGCTTGTGAATGTATATGTGGAGATTATGAAGGGTATGTAGCAAGAAAATAACTTCTTATTGCTGTCTCCTTACCAGTTACTTAACACATATGCCTTCACTGCGAGTCAAGTGCTTTGGCCTTAAAGGCACAGATGTTAAATCAGGGCCATCTCTGCCTTCCTACTGGCCTCCTACATAAGATGAACAGAAGAGAGTGTTATAATTAAATTCTTTTATCATGCACAAGATATAAAAAGTGAAAAGCATAAAGATATTGTTGATGTGAAATTGGTAGCTCTAGAAACCTGGAGATAAAAATTCAATGGGTCATCACATTCCTGGAATTTCACTCATACAACAAGGCTTAATGAATTTTTAAATTTTCGAGTAGACGGCATGTCAAATGCAGTTTACATTTCTCAGGCAGTAACTATATTTCTTACAAGTGGCTATTACATTTTTAGAGACAGACACAACAAGTAATAAGGGTTTTATTTGAGAGGAGAAAAAAGTCATGCAGCTTTTTTTAGATGAAAGGAGTATAATAAATTTATGAGACCTTACATACAGCTCAAATATAATAAATTAGAAGGATTAATAGAATTGCAAGCTACAGTAACCTGCACTAGTAGAATGCTATTTTATGGAGCTCGATAATACAGTTTATCATCGACTCCATGGAATTCCCACAATATATTAGCTTCAGTGTGACAATAAAGCATGCCCAGTGAGGGGCATGTCCCTTTTGACACACATTCTCTTCCCACACTTATTTTACCAGGAAACAACTCCGGTGCAGTTTAATTAAACCGCACCGCAATGAATTAGTCCAGGTCTTCGCCTTCTGACAGAGAGGGGCCTGGCAGTACCACAGGGGTTTGTCCCTTCTGACACCAAAGAGGCTTCAGAAAACCTGGGAAAGAAAGTGCAGGACTCCTCAGATGACAATGTCACTAGGCAAGTCCAGAGCTGTCAATCAGAGAACTTAAGGAAGCACTAACCCCTTAAGGGATGTGTTTGGATTTCTCTGGTTGTTGATCTGTGTCCATTTTTGGAAGACATCTAAATGTCTTAGAAGGGCTGTGGGTGATCCTGAGCCAGCGACAAGAGCTTCATTTCCGCTTTCCCTCAAGAACAGCCTCGCTCATTGGGAGTCCACTGTGTATTCATAGCTAGCTTTGGGAAGGGAGCCAGAAAGTAATAACGTGAAATAAACTTAGGATGATGATGAGTTCAAATAACTCTATTGCAAAGAACACATTAATAAAACATTGTTGCTCAAAGTACAAATTCTCCAGCTGAACAGGAGCTACAGTATAAAGAGGGAGGATTCCTTATTTCCCCAGAGCTCCTGACCAACAGTGTCGAATTTACGTCCCCAAGAGCACAGAAAAACCTTGCATTATTCATGTATATTCATATCCTGTCTCGATGCTGTTTATTAATGCATGAGAGTGTTTTAGAATTGAAAATAAAAATTTACAAGATGATTACATTTTAATAACTGCTTCTAGCTAGATACATTGAATATTTAAGTGAACCAATACACAACGACCTCAAAAGAATTTACGAGACAGTGGCAATTAGACTCTAATAACGTGGCTCCACCGGAACTACTGAGTTCTATTTAGATGCCAGACATGGCACCTTAGCGATGAGCACACACTGTCGCCACCCTGACTTTGACTGGGAACCCTGAAAAATGACAGTTCCATTAGGTGTTGTGTAAAGAAGCTGACCCCATGCTCCCAGCATTTGATCTTTGTACTGTGAGCTACCATTTGTCACTGTTACTGGGGCAGGGATTCAGGTAACCCAGTGCAATTATCGCTGCTTGTTTAAAAGAATAGGATAATTATGTTTTTGCCAAGCCTCACAGAGATGATGCAAATTTTCTTAGAAAAAATAGTTTGAAAGTTGTGAAGAGTAAACTGCACCCCCAGCCCCCGCCGCCACTGGGAGTATGCTATACTCACTCTGAAAATTCTGAGAAAGGGAAGAAAGGAATTTATGGCAACTTAAAAAGACTTTTTTTTCTAATACATTCTCTTCATTTGAGGTAAAACTATTTCTGCCAATAAAAATGTTTATTACAGCCAGCACATTAACACACAGCAGAGAGAAGTTGATTCACTAACACATACTTAAGCAGTGTTATCATGCTGTAAGTTCAGACCCATGGAGCATAAAAGGTCCCCACACCATAAGCTCCAGGGATAACTTCATTCTTTCCCCTTAGTTAGTTAGTTCCCCGTCTTCTGGATCCTTTCCACTTTGTGGATTCTGGAGGTTTCTATATTGGCTTTATAATTGTAGTTATCATGTGTCAGTAATGGCAGCTGACCTCTGTGATTTTATTAGCAAGCTGAGGTTTAGACACACCGTGATCTGCTCAAATACAACAGAGCTACCTAGGTAGCTGAATTGTTGTCCAATCTCAATGACTATTATATGAAAGTATACTCTATTTTTGCTTATTATTTTAATTATGTATGTGGTATGGGGCATATGCACATGAATGCAAGTGTCTACAGAGGTCAGGGTGTCAGGACCCCTGGAGCTGGGGTTAGAAGCAGTTGTAAGCTGATCCTGCTACTGGAGATGGACTCCGGAAGAGCCGTATGTGCTCTTAACCACTGAGCCATCTCTCCAGCCAGAAAGCGACCTCTTGTTGTTCAACTTGAATTGCTGTAATGTGATTTTGTACATCTGATGTTCTTTCTCAGTGACTATAACATGAAAACACATGCTGAGTTGTCTGTGTCTACATGGCTGCTCTTTTAAAATCAAACACTTGAAGATTTTCTCTTACTAGCATTTTTATGCTGTCTTTTTTAAGCCATCTAATTTTTTTCATGTGGTTATTCATTTCATTTTTCTAGAACACTTATTAGATCGCTGCTTTGAACAAATGTTGTTTGATAAAGCAATCTTTTTATCTGACTTTCTTTTTCCTAGAAATGAGGCCAGTCTCATATACTATACACCTCGTTTACCTGTTCCTCCCCAGAGGGGATGTGAAACATTTTCTTCCCGGGGGGAAAGCATGCGTCTCCGAGACTGAACATTGAGTACTGTGATGGCTGTCATAGCTGTCAAAGGAATAGAAGTAACAAACTCCACAGTTGCATCAGCAACCACCTGCTTTCTTATGACTACTGTACATCCCACTGCAGGTCTGCATTAGGAAAACGGAGACAGCAAAGGTGGGTAATTTAACTGCTTTTCCATTTATTAGCATTAACGTATAAAGAACCACACTTCTAGCATGTTATGATAGCTCCTATCTATATTCCATACTTGAGAGGTAGAAACAGAAGATTACCATGAGTTTGGGGCAATGTGGGCTCCAAGATGAGTGCTGGACCATCTGAACTACAGAGTAAATCCCTATCTGAAAACACATAAAAGGGCCACCTACTCTTTTCTAACTCCAAAAGACACAGCTATGGTTTTCAGTGTCCATTTCATATTTAAAAGGTTTCTCATGTTCCGGTAGTTATGAAACAAAAGTCTGTGTCACCCTTGTCAAGCCATGTGTGTGACACATATCTGTAATTGTAGCACCTGGGAATCTGAGGCAAATGAATTGTAAGGCTAGTTTAGACTATATAGAAAGACCTACTTAGAAAGCAAAGAAAAGAAGGGAAAGAGAGAGGGAAGGGAGGGAAAGGGAATGGAGAGAGGGATGGAGGAGAGGGGGAAAAAGAGAGAGGGAAGGATGGAGAGAGGGAGGGGACAAACACTGGCTTTAGATGTTACTATGAAGTAGGTAACAGCTATGTATATGAAAAAAAAATCTCAAAACATACACTGAGGGCTGGAGCTCAGCATTAAAGGACAAGAGCTTGAGGTCCCATCATTCATGCCATCAAATTCTACCTCTGCGGCTTCCCTTTTGATCCCAACACTCCAGAGGCAGAGACAGGCAGATCTCTGTACGTTCTAGTCTAAGCATGGCTATACAGTGAGACTGTATCTCAAAACTCTGGTGTGTGTGTGTGTGTGTGTGTGTGTGTGTGTGTGTGTTGCCCCTGAATTTCCTAAGAGTTACAAAGTGATAAAAATAGCATGATACATTTTACATAGACTTTTAGTACACAGGCAAACTAACCCTAAACACAGGATACCATCAGCAAATGAAGAGGCAATTTCTAAACATTCTTGAAAAGACAAAACCACAAATCACTAGTTTCCAGGGATCTGTGTGGAGGGTATTGGTTGAGACTAGAGGGAGGACAGGAGGGGAGCCCCGTGATGAGGACCTAGTGCTGCACCTTGATCTCAGCACTGTCTCATCGATCTCCACATGTTCAAATGACCCAGCATGGCCAGGGAGATCGCTTGTGGCTTACTGCTGCCTCCCGCCAAGCCTGGAGACCTGAATGCTGTCCCTAGGACTCCTGCAAGTTCTCCTCTGAGCTGCACATATGCACCAGGGGGTGTATACACACAAACCTTTAACTAAGTGAATGCAATTTAGAATGTCTGTGACTGAACTACATGTGTGCACGGTAGCAATGCACTTTCATGGTTTTGCTATTGTACTTGTTATTCAGGCAGCAAATACTGAAAAGAAGCATGGAAAAACATGACTGCCTCCATATTGTTGATCTATGTTATCTCAAAGCAAAAGGTTTCAATATTTTTAATGCTAGCCTTGGTTTAGGTAAAGATATAAGTGGTAAAGTTGTGGCTGGAAAAAAGGTCTCAGGGGTTAAGAGGACTACCTGGTCTTCCAGAGGACTTGAGTTTAGTTCCCTGACTAGCAATTGCCTGTGACTACAGGTGCACAGAAACTGGTGCATCGTCTTACCTCCACTGTACTCACAGTGTACACAGATACACCTATATTCACATGTAATTAAAAATAAATATTTTTAAAGGAAATATAGAATCTTTTAGTATTATTTGAATATTTCCCACTGTTATCTGTTTGATAGTCAATACTCACTGAACTATCATAGCAGTAAGCCATATAATAATTTACAAGCCAAAATGTTTGACCCTGATACCACATCAGAAAAGTAACACGCACAAGCTGAACATGTAGTTTATGCAAGAATTATATCACAGAGACTGAGGCAGGAAGATTTCTACAAATTCAAGATTAACTAGTCAATGCTAAAACACATGACACAGAACAACACACAACACACACACATAGACACCCAGACACACACACACACACACACACACACATGGGTGGGAGCATACATGTACCAGAAAGAATAAATCCATTAACTACTTCACACAAAGGGAATCCTCAGAGAGATTTGGGAACACTGCAAATATAAGGGATAGTAATGCATTGGAAGCTAGCTCAAGTTTTAAAAAGGCATGTCAAGTGTTCACATGGCATAAAAAAGAATAGTTATCTTTACTGGAAGTCACCGAGGAACACAAGCATGATATAAGCTTCACTTGGTAAGTCGGAGGTTGAAATGGGGAATGGTTATGGATGTGATGTGTGTAGAGGTATATACATCTGTGCACACGAGAAGACAAAGTAGAACACTGGGTATCCTGCTCTATCATTCTCTGTCTCATTCCCCTAAGACAAGATCTCTCAATAAACGTGAAGCAAGGCTGGTGTCGGGCAAACCCCAGTGATCCTCCTGCCTCTGACTCCCACAGTGCTGGGCTTACAGGCATGTGTGGCTATGCTATGCTTTTACATGGATGTTGAGGATTTGAACACAGGTCCTCATGCTTAAATGGTAAGCACTCTTACCTACTGAGCCATTCCCTCCAATCAGCCCCAACACTTGGGAATTTCTGTTCTCAATGTTTCCAATGGATGAAGCTGGTGTGCTAACGTTTACTCTTCTTTTCTCTGCCTTGTATGTGCATAGCCATGTATATGTGCAGCTTTATACCTTAACATGTGGAGAGTACGTGTACCAATAGTCAGCCAGTCGTTGATGACTGGATGAGACACCAGTAGATCTCAGCACAGTCACTGTTATTGAACTTTGTGGTCATTTTGCACATCTCTTTGTGCTATCCCACTATAATACAATATTATACCAGAACTGCCTGTATACGAATGAGATAATCAGATGCGGGAGCATGGCTCAGTGATTAAGAGCACTGGATACCTTTCCAGATTCAATTCCCAGAACCCACATGCTGCTCACAACCTCTTATAACTTCAGTTTGAGGAAATCTCCTGCTGTCTTCTGGCTTCCCAGGGCACCAGACATGCACATGGTGCACGACATACATGCAGGTAAGAATTCATACACATGAAATTAAGTTAAATTACAATTTTAAAGATGAGATCACCAACTTGTGTGGAAACTGAGTAAGTACTCTCTTCCCTCCTTTATTCAATGGCATTGGTTTATTTTGACATAGGATCTTCCTAGGTAGCCCAGGTTGACCTTGAGCCATGACCCTGACAGTCTCCCAAATGCTATATCATATGTATGTACTACCATACACAGAGTCCTCTTATAAAATGTTTTTCTTTGTGACTTGTTAGGTAAATAACACAAATAACAAGTCAAAAACAAGTTGATTGTTTTTTCTTAAAACACCTAAGTGCTGTTATTTCACAGTTGGACTCCATTTTGATGGTCCTTCACAATTCACAGTTGGTTCATTTTGATGTCCTTCACAAGTTTAAACAGTCAGAATGTTATTCTAATAAAACCTGAAGGACAGCAATTTATAACATTCAAGGAAAATTATACTTAAATTCCTTTGCTTATAAGTCTGACTGATGAGAAATTGAAGACTTGGTGCCTGTACGTGAGAATATGGTCTCTTCAGCTTCAGTGCCTAAGTCATCTTCTGTCTTATAGTCATCACTCAGACAAATGCAGAAAAATCACCACAGATGCTATCAGTTGAAATGATCCTGGGAATTTCTGAAACATTGTCAATTCAACTGAGATGTCTAGTCAGCCTGGTTGGGTACACATATGACGACCTTCAAAGTAAGAGTTTTTATGTCTCATCTGGAAACTTTAGCCCATCTCACACACAGGTGCACACACAAGGAATTGGGTCTCAAACTCAGTAATAATGCTAAGTGTCGGGCTGGTTCATTAGCACTGGTTAGCACGTTGTTAAGAGACATGTTCCTGTGCACTGGAAGGTTGTCAACAACATATCTGGCTCCATCACTGGGTGAAAGCAGCAGGTACCACCCTAAAGTCATTACAACCAAAAATGATCTAAGGAACTAGCTATGGAGTTCAAAAAGAGAAGGACAACATAGTTCATATCAAGTCCTAGGTTTGATACCAGCTATGGAAGGAAGGAAGGAAGAAAGGAGGGAGGGAGGGAGGGAGGGAGGGAGGGAGGGAGGAGGGAGGGAGGGAGGGAGGGAGGGAGGAGAGAAGGATGAGGAAGGGAGGAGGGAAGGTGAATGGAGGGAGAGATTCTTACATTCCTTTGGTAGGTAGGAAGAAAAGAGACTAGAAATGGCTCCTAGTTAAGAACAACTGATAGACACCTCGTCTCTGAACACGCAGATTACTATAGGTGCTCATGCACTGTAACTCCAGCCATTCTAGGATGCCCAAATACAATTCCAAAGTTAAAAAGATGGAAAAAATACAATGAGAAAGATGATAAGAAAAAGTAACAAAAAGAAGATGAATAAAATCATAATCAATACTGTAATTAAGAAATATTGAAATAAGAGTTTTTGTTAACATTCATTATAATATAAACAGATTAGTCTGTTTTGAACAGAATTGACTCAAATACCCAAATGTAAATAATCGTTACAGAAATTATAGTATGCTTGGATAAATACAATGAGAAAAGAGAACCTATTCTCCCACCCTCACCACTCCCCAAGACAGCAGCTAGCATCCTGCAGCAATCACCCACCCTCTCCAGCACTGCAGTAAGCCCATCCACCCGCTCTCCAGCGTCCCTCAGTAAGTCCACCCACCCCTCTCCAGCGTCCCTCAGTAAGTCCACCACCCGCTCTCCAGCGTCCCTCAGTAAGCTCCACCCACCCGCTCTCCAGCGTCCCTCAGTAAGTCCACCCACCCGCTCTCCAGCGTCCTGCAGTAAGTCCATCCACTTCCACGTCCTCAGTAAGTCACCCACCCGTCTCCAGCGTCCTCGTAAGTCACCACCGCTCTCCAGCGTCCCGGAGTAAGCCCATCCACCCACTCTCCAGTGTCCTCAGTAAGCCATCCACCACTCTCCAGCGTCCCACAGTAAACCCAACATCCATTCTCCATCTCACTGCACGAACAATGGAGACACATCAAGGTTAAACTTGGCTGTTGGTTTTTATCACTCATTATTTTTTAACAACTTAACATAAGGAAAACGTACTAAATCTTCTAAATTTGATCATAACATATAAGGTTTTCTTAGTAAAGCACTTATAACAAATCAAAATAAATACTTTCTTCAGAAAGTATTTCTTCAGAAAGCAAAGGTAAATAATAAGATCAAACTGAGTTAAAGTATCCAAGAGTAGGAAAAAAACTGTCAAGTTTCAATTTCCCTGCTTCATCACAAAGGTCATATGTTCTAATAATATATTAACAAATTTCTGTGTCTATGTTTCTCCTGAGTCCTTTTATCATTTGTGGCAGATAAAAATAGCTCAATTTTATATTCATTTATTCAAAGAAGTAACAAATTTTACATTATTTTTTTTACATTCATTTATTTATTTATTTATTTATTTATTTATTTATTTTGGTTTTTCTGAAACAGAGTCTCAGTTTATAGCTCTGGCTATCCTCGAATGCGCTATATAAATTAGGCTGGTCTCTGCCATCCAAGTGCTAGGAAAAGATGTGTGGCATCAGGCTGGTGAGATAGGCTCAGTGGTTAAGAGCTCTGACTGTTCTTCCTGAGGTCATGAGTTCAAATCCCAGCAACCACATGGTGGCTCACAACCATCCATAATGAGATCTGATGCTCTCATATGGATGGATGTCTGAAGATAGCTACAGTAAATTAAAAAACCTTTGTGCCAGAGCGAGCGCAGGGCCAGAGCAAGTGGGAACCAGAGCAAGAGGGAGAAGGGAAGGGGAGAAAAAAAAAAGATGAGTGCATCATGCCCAATGAAACTTAATTTTCTAAATAAACTCAAATAAAATGAAGGTAGTAAAATAGAAGTAAATAGATATCTCTCTCCACTTCAACTTCCAGCCTCACACCCTGAATTGAATTTTGTCACAAAAATTTGGAAAGATTTACAAAATACCAATACATAGATATACAGATACACATTCAGAAATTTATCTTACCATATGAAAACATACTGTGCTTACAACGGAGTAAATATATAGGGTAGAAAACTTCAGCTGCCACATAAAGCTGAATTTAATCTTTGAAGCTGCGGTTATTACATGGATGACTGTACCATCCTTTTTGAGAAATTCTCTACTGATGCATGAATAAGTTGCTTCCGGCTTTCACAGTGTAACTTGCTGAAATCAACATCTGTGCATATACTCTCATGACCGTTAGCTCATGTCAGATAAAATTGCAATATTGGACATAGCTGAGCCAAAGGCATGTGCAACTTAATTCTTAAAAGATATTACCAAGTCACTCCATATGAAAGTTCGCACCAATTGGTATATCCATTGAAGTGTGTAGCAGTAATTCTAGCACAATCTCGCCATGAAGGATATGCAAACAAATGCAAGTGTCCTTTCCTCTTCAGTTCTGCTGTCACACAGCTTAATCGTGAGCCTGCTCCTGCTATCCTCCCTATCAGAAATGTTTCCTTTGTTGAATAGTTGATATTTAAGTACTAAATGTTGGAGGTATCAACCCTGGGCTGTAATGTACATCTTGGGCATTAATTATGGAATCTAGAACAATTGGACTTTTGTCACTCTGCAGTCATGTACAAGATGGCTGTAAACTCTGATTTTCAGACTTTAGGATACTTCATAGAATAGCTTGGGTGACACACACATAGATGCAGTCATTAAAGACATTTTTTAGAAAATTGGCTGCTGTTGGCTGTAATGATAGTCATTAATTTCCTTTTTTTTTTTTTCTCTAAATACTGAAGCAAGAATGTTTTAGCACCGCTCATGTCCCTTAAATTAACTTCAAGATATTTATCAGAGCTTTGGCCAGTATCTCCCCAAAATATGAATCTTCAAACCTCAGTAATGAAAGTTATCTAATCATTAACAATGTAAAAATCAATCAATCAATGATTTCTTACCTGAAACTGAATGTCAGACCTCTCTCAAAAGCTCTACAAAGAAGCTGGAAGTGAAGTACCCGCTGCAGCTGAGAAGGAATCTCTACATTTCAGAAGGAAGCACAAAGTGGTGGCTCTTTGAGAGAGACTTTTCCCTCTGCAAAGCAGCTACAGGCACAGTGCAGTTACCCCCACAGCAAAGCTCTGCTGTGATATATTAATTTACACCTACTGTGCCACCAAATGAGAAGTCAAAGGCCGGGGACTGGGCACATAACTTCCACTATAACCTAAATTGGATTTTGCACATGCTAGTCAAAAATTTAAAGCATGGTGCCTGAGGATTTGCAATACAACAAATGAAAGCCAGAGAATATTATTTTATAGTATGGTTGGTTAGCTGATGTATGGATCCAGAATGTCTGAGAGTAAACTGGTCCCCAGACCTTGAAAATGGTAGATCAACAAATAACAGAAAGCTGTGACCTCCTAAAACTATAATCCCCACATGTTAAATGCTTTCACACCAAATTTTTAAAGTCCAGTTGTCATCAATAAATAAGACTTTAAGACTAAAAAGTACTGTATAATGATTATCCTTTCTACAGAGCAGTATTTTGATACTGTTTGTGTCTTATGGAAAGGAACCCTATTTGTCAGTATCAAAACAGCCAAGAGTGAAAACTTATTTATTAGTAATTGGGTGGCTTTAACCTGAAAAAAATATGCTTGTATATTTAATGTCAGACCTCTCTCAAAAGCTCTACAAGAAGCTGGAAGTGAAGTACCCACTGCAGCTGAGAAGGAATCTCTACATTTCAGAAGGAAGCACAAAGTGGTGGCTCTTTGAGAGAGACTTTTCCCTCTGCAGAGCAGCTACAGGCTCAGTGCATTTACCCCCACAGCAAAGCTCTAGTGGCTCAGTGGTTAAAAGCATGCACTGCTCTTGCCAAGGACTGGAGTTCAGTTTGCAGCACCACTGGTAATCCAGCTCAAGGAGATCTGAAGCCCTCTTCTGGCTTCCCTGGGTACACACACGTAGTATCCACTCACAGCATACACACGTGCAAATAAATACAAATAAAAGATAATCGTAGTGTATCACAACAACTTCATGGCTGCCATACTGCATCCCAGAACTCTTTACATATATAAGCAACAGTAATGATAAGAACTTCCAGAACATTAAGCATGGAACGACAAGTCCTACAATATTTTCCAAGCTACCAGAAAACCGGAACAAGATATCACAAGTTTGAAGCCTACCTGGGATAATAGAGTGAATTCAAGGCTAGCTTGAAGAGCTTAGGAAGACACTGTCTAAAATAAAAAAACCAAAAAGGGGGGGCTGGATGAAACTAAACTAGAGAGTATTGGGAATGAGGTGGGCTATCTTAGTACTAAACAAGAGGGAATGGAGAAAAGGGAGGGGTGAAGAAACTCATCCATATAAAAAAGTTACTTCATTTCTTTCCTGCCACTGCTTGGATTATTTGGACCATTGAATACCTGTTATTGGAGGGCTGGTTGAAGCTAATCCTCCTGTTTTTTTTCAGTCTACCTCAGTTTCATTCTTGCCTCTGACTGCTTTCAGGTTATGTTGCTGTCCACCTCTCAATTGGGATTTTTTGTGAGGTGCAGTGTTAAGCTAGGCACTCACCTTTAATTTTTCATCAGCTTTCAACTTAACAATGATGGCACCAATTTACTCATAGATCGTCTCATGTCTTCTCCTCTGATGTTTTTGCTGTCCTTCTCATGTAAGTGAATTCCCACATACATTGCTATTTCTGATTAGCCAATTATGTTTTCAAAGCTTTACATAACAACAGTAGATTGTGTATTATCCATGCACTGGACACTTTATTTCTAGGAGCTGACAGGACTCTGAGCAGGCAGTTTGAGTATGGTAAACATGGCTCTGGCAGGCTTTACCCTTCTCCCCAGTTCTCTCTGCCTTATTAAAGACCTTTAGATTACATCCCTGAAACTAGCCCCAATTTGGCCAATCTCTTTCCAAAGCTGACTACCGAAGTCCAGCTATCAAAGTATTGAAGTCCAGCAATCAAAAGCCCCCTTTGGTTCATCCAATTAACATTTCCATTAAAATTAAACACCTTACCCTAACACAGGGGTTCCCCTTGTACCTTTATAAACTGCCATTTTCCTGTATGCAGTGTCTGTCTCCTCTCTATCCAGAGACAGTCCTTTGTCCCATGTCCTCCTAGAACAAATACCTCTCATCCCTGTCCCTTGCCTTCTTTCTTCCCTCTCCTTTGGTCCCTTCTCCTTCCTCTGTCTCCTGTCTTTGTCTCTCATCCTGCCCTCTATTCCTCTGGTGCAAATAAATCTCCTTTGTGCTAAGAACTTGGTCTTCAGTGTCCTGAACTGATACTTTTCCTTTCAGGGTCTACTTTTTATGTGGTATCATTCCCGTACATCATGGAGTATTACCCATAGAATTTTCCATCCTGAAGATAGGTACGTAATTCTTCTAACTTGTACATCACTGGAACCAAAATTTATCTCTTTTCCATTGTTTTAAAAATGTATTTTGTTTATGGAGGTCGTTTCTAATTTTTATTATTTTATTTAAATATTTTAATACAATACATTGTGGTCATGTTCCCCTCCCCCAGTGCCTCCCAGATCCTCCCCACTTCCTATACCAACTTCATGTTCTCTATCTATCTTATCTATTACTATCTATTCTATCTATCTATCTATCTATCTATCTATCTCAGACACACAATAACACACACACACATACACCAATACAAAAAACCTAGAAAGACTGTTGTGTATATAATGAACATGCCTGATTCCCAGAGAGGCCAGGAGGGGGCAACAGATCCTTGAGAACTGGAGTTTCAGGTGTTTGTGAGCCTCATGTGAACACTGGATTCAGGACCCAGGTCTTCTGAACGAATAGCAAGTGTTCTTTCGTTACTGTTTTTGTTGTTGCTGCTGCTGTTGATGACATGATGATGATGATGATGATGATGATGTGATGATAAATCTTTGTTTTTTAAGACCAAGTCACACTGTGTAGCTCTCGATAAACTCATTGTATAGACCAGGCTGGCCTCAAGATCACGAACACCATCTGCCTCTGCGTTCTGAGCATTAGTATTAAAGGCATGCATCACCGCATGGAGTAGCAGATACTCTTAGAGAATGATTCCTCTCCCTAACCAGCTCTCCAACCTCCTCTCTTCAATTTTGGAAATACATTTTACCAGGTATAGAATCCTAATTTTGATCTTTCGTTACCTATCTTCATGACGTCACCTTGCTTCAGTCTTGCCTGCACTGGATTTTGTAAAGAGTGTGCTATCATTTTACTGTTGTTGTGGCTGGTTTCCAAGTGTTCCTCTTATCATGGGTTTTGAGCATCTTGAGTACGCTATGCTCTAGTGTCCTTTTCTTCGTGTTTCTTGTGACTGTGGATTGTTGAGCTTCTTAGAGCTGCAGATGTTTTCCTAAAATGGCAGAGTTTAATCTGCTGTTATCTCCTGCAGTACACATTTTATTCCAAGTGTTTTAGTTTTCTTCTACAAAAAATTGAGGGCTTTCGGGATTGATGAGAGGACTCAGTGTATAAGGGCATTTGTCACCAGGACAGATGACCTGAGCTCAAACCCCAGAGCCCACATGATGGAAAGAGAACTGAGTTTTCAAAGCTGGCTTTCATGCAAATTTACTCACTCATGCACATACTTACACTCAAAAAGTGAATAAACTTTCTTACCCAAGGTGTAGCCCAGGCTCATGCTGCCCACAGGCACCTTCTGCACAGCATCCGCCCTCCTCACCATGGACTTTCTCCTTCCTTCTTCAGGGTCCAGTCCAGTTAGTCTCCATCACCTCCCAATCCATGCCTGTTCTCCAGCTTGCTATATCCAGCCCTGGTTCCACATCCAGTGCAGCACTTAGTTGGCCTCCCCAGCCTGCACCCCAACTCATGTCTAGGCTTCTGCCAGGAACCTCCTTACTAATCCCCCAACCTAGAAGACCCTCCCATTCCACATCAATACTTGCCACTCAACCAGATCTACCTCTGCACTTCAGGCTTGGACCAAGAGGCACAACCTGTATACCAGCTGAGTCTTCTTGTCCACATCCCACCCAAGCCTCTAGGCCCAATAAGCCTTCACATCCTCTCTTCTTCCCCAACCTGATCAGTCAATATTAGACTCAGAACTGACAAAATAAGTCCACATGCCTTTTCACAAAAATATACCAACAATATGAAGGATCAATTACTATCTTATCCCCAAAACCTACCATCCCATAGAAATGTTTACCAATAAAAATTACCTAGATGAATCCCAAGACACAGAAATTAAAAGTACAAACATAAACTTCATTGAATAATTCAAGGGGTTTAAATGCCCTTCAACAGAGGAATGGATACAAAAAATGTGTACATTTACACAATGGAATATTACTCAGCTATTAAAAACAATGAATTCATAAATTCTTATATAAATGGATGGAACTAGAAAATATCATCCTGAGTGAGGTAACCCAATCACAAAAGAACATACATGGTATTCACTCACTGATTATTGGACTTTAGCCCAGAAGCTTGAAACACCCAAGATTCAACTCACAGACCACATAAAGCTCATGAAGAATGAAGACCAAGTAGGGGGGGGCTACAGTCCCTCTTAGAAGAAGTAACAAAATACTCAAGGGAGCAAATATGGATGCAAAGTGCAGGACAGAAACTGAAGGAGGGGCCGTCTGCAGACCATTCCACCTGGGTATCCATCTCATGTTCAGTCACCAAAGGTAGATGCGGACGTGGGTGTCAGGAGGTGCATGCTGACAGGAGCCTAACATAACTGTCTCCTTAGAGGTCTGCAAGAGTCTGACATATTCAGAGGCAGATGCTCACAGCAAACCATTAAACTGATCATGGGGTTCCCAACAGAGAAGATAGAGTGAAGACTGAAGGAGTAGAAAGAGTATGGACCCCATGAGGAGAGCAACAATACCAACCAACCAGAGCCCCCAGGGTCTAAACCACCAGCCTGGGAGCGCTTAGGGAGGGACCCATGGCTCCAGCTATATATGCAAGGGAGCTATATATAAGTGGGAGAAGAGATTCTTGGTCCCATGAAGGCTGGACATCGTGGGGGAGGGTATTCGAGGGTGGGGAGGTGAGGTATGGGGGAGGGTGGGTGTGGGTACACCATCATAGAGGCAGGAGGAGAGGGGAAGGGATAGGGAGTTCCTGGAGGGAGGGGGAAAGGGGTAAGGGGAAAACACCTGAAATGTAAATAAAAGTTCCAATAAAAAAAAAAAAAAGAAGAGTCAAAGAAACAACTCGATGAAACTACGGAGAAAGACTTAAGAGGAACAAATAGCTGAGTGGTATCCAGGAAAATGCAAACATGAAGCTGAGGGACATGGCAAAAACAACCAGAAGTTGAGAAGGGAATTCAGTAAGGAACTAGAAACACTGAAGAGGACTCAAGATGAAATGAATATGGAACTGAGAAAACCCAATAACTTAGCTAGAAAATCCAAAGGAAAGCTTTACAAGTAGAAACGCTCAAGTAGAAGATAGAATATCAGGATGTGAAGATATGGTAGAGGATCTAAACCAAATACACAAAGAATATGAAAAAATTCATGAATATTCAGCAAATGTGGAATGCCATAAAAAAACCTTCCAATTATAGGCACAGATGAAGAGAAGAGAATCCCAATACACTGCCATAGACTAGATCTTCAATAAGCTCATAGGAAAATTTCTCTAAACAAAGGAAAGACACAGCCATGCAGATACAAGAACAGCAAATAGACAAGACCAGAAAATCTCCACAGCATGCCATAGTTAATACAGTAACAATGCAGGAAAAAAAGAAAGTGTATTGAAATGGGGAAGAGGAAAAAAATACATGTAAAGTCACATACAAAGGAAAATCCAGGAGGGAAGCAAATGCTTCTCATCAAAAGAACCTAGAGACTTGCATTTTCAACCCGAAAAGATTATAATGACCAGCCTAGACTAATATAGACAGCAAAACTATCTGCCACAATTGAAGAAGAAAGAAAAAGGGGTTGCAGTACACATAGCCTAAGAAATGGGTATCTAAACCAAACTTTAAAAAACCACAGGAAGCATTATTTCCAGCTGAAGAGAGGAATGAGCACAACAGAGACTGTGGAAGGAAACACAAACCCATCATTGTTAAAACACAAAGTGTCACTGAAAGCACAAACAACAATAAGAAAAATCAACAACGTAATGACCGCAGTTAACACACATTTTCAATAATTAGCTTTAACTATCAATTGTCTCAATTCTCCATTCAAAAGATAAATAAATGGATCAAGAGTCAAAATCATCTATCTCCCTATAAGAAACTCATCTTAGCTTTAAAGATAGGCACCACCTAGAGTAAAAAAAAAGATGGAAGGGACCAAGAAGTCATTCTACCTAACATACATGCACATTTGGGCCAGTCTTAAATATACTCCTGGATTGAATTACAATTCCAGCAATAGTGATTCAATCCCTCTTATTACATGTATCTGACAAAATAGGAAACACAATTAATTGCATCTATCAATGGATTAACTATACAGAATGAGTTCCCCAACCACACCACAGGAAGCTAGAGAGAGACAGAGAAGAGAGACAGCACGTACAGACAGAGACAAAGAACAGACAGAAAACAAAGAGAAGAAGAAGAGAAGACAGAGAAGACGAGACAGATAGAAGAGAGACAAGACAGACTAGAGAGAGAACAGAGACAGAAGAATGAGACAAAGAGGAGCACAGCAAGAGAGAAGACATGAACTAAAGGAATCGAGACGGTAGAGACAGAAAGATAAAGAGACGTGAGAGTTTGGGGTGCAGAACAGATCAGTAACCAAATCATGTAATACACAGAATTTCTAATATAGCACATCTATGACCAATCAAAATTTTTACAGTATTCAAAAAAAAAAAACCAGAATTTCTTTATCCTACGTCATACTGACAATAAAACTAAATTGACAGCAACAAATCAAGTAATGACAATCAGATAACATCATACTGAGGATGAATGGATACCAATAAGGAAAAAAAATTTCCTAATCTATGAAAATGAAACACACACTGAAATAAACTCTGAGACACGGGGTGATGTACTGCTCATACGAGCATCGAACAATGCCACAATACAATTCACAATGGAAAAAACCAATCAACTATTCAATAATAAAAATTAGAGCAACAAACATGAAACAACAAAAGGTATCATGTCTAAGGTGCTTCATAGAATAACAAACAGACCTTGGCCAACTACCAAGTCAGAAAGAGACCATTAACGGATCAGAAAGAACAGGGAAACACTGTAACACACCAAAGAAATTCAGAATAGTATAAGGGAATACTTTTTTAAATCTGCATTCCATTAAGCTGGAAAAACTAAAAGAAATGACGAATTTCCATTCTGTCCAAACCACCCAAATTAAACTTAAAAGTTTAACTAAAAATTAAACAGACCCATAGCAAATTATATTAAAATAGTAATACAAATTTATTGAATTATAAACACTCCAGGGCCAGATGGATTACAGTAGAATTTTACCAGACTTTCAAAGAAAATATATGGTCAATCCTTAAACTTTTTAATCTATTTTTTAAAAACAACAATGTTTAAACTAATTTTTAAAAAGATGGAAACAGAAGGAACATGCCCAATCCCCTTTATGAAGCCAGGATCTGTCTAATACCAACATACCAGCTATTTTCATGGGACATCATTCTTTTCTCCTTAGTACAGAGTTTGACCCTGATCCTTGGGTTGGTTTTTTATTTTTATTAATTAGATTTATTTATCTATTATTTACTGAAAGAGAACAGGTGGGGAAGCAGTAACTCAGCATGTGTTTGGTGGACAGTGAACTACTTGTGGGAGTCAGCTTCTTCCCTCCATTGTGGCTCCCAGGAATTCAACTCAGGTCGTAAGCCTTGGCAACAAGTACTTTTACATACTAAGCCATCTCTTCAGCTCCAGTTGCTAAAATTTAATATCTATTTGTTCTTTAAACTGTACCTATTTATAATCACTAAAACCTTAGCTTTTTTACCTTTCGTAACCTTTAACTCATGTAACCTCAACTTATGTAAACTTTAATTTTGTCTACTTTCTTCAGTAGAAATGTATTCAGGGACTAGCACTCATTTTTTAGAACACAAAGAGGTTATTGTTTTAGAGTTGAATGTGGTGGACCCTTAGTCCTAGCACTTGTGAGGCAGAGACAGGTAGATCTCTGAGTTTGAGGTCAGCCTGGTCTACGAAGCAAGTTCCAGTGCAGCTATAACTACATGCGTTACAAAAGAGAAGTTATTATTTTACAGAATTTTTTAGTATTCCTGGCTACAAGACAGAAAGTGGCTCTGATTAACCTTAGCAGAAGCTTATCAGAAAGGTGATAATCATGAGAAAGTCTAGAGACTTGGGTTTTTAAAACAAGGAGTAAGGAAACTAGAGACTGTTGTACATACCTGTCCCTTCAGCACTGAGGATGTGGAAGAAAGAGAATGAGGAATTTGGAGTCCTCCTCCATTATATAAACACCCCTTACAGCAGACTGGCCTACATAATACCCTATATCAAGAAAGCAAATACTGGCTTGCCTCACTGCATGCACCGGATAAAACCAAATACCGGCTCCCTATGTCACTTGGGCTCGTGACAAAGATGTAAAACTTGGTGTAGATCTCTGAACTCTTATGCTTCAAGGCAAAAACTCTTAGATGATTCTGTAGCCTTTACAACAGTGTCAAAGGGGAAAACAGTGGTTATGAATAGAGCTGGAGAACTCCCAAAGTAATAAAAAAGAAAAAAAGAAAAAAAAAAGGTGGTGCTGGGAAGTCATTTATGTAAAGGAGAAATATAAAAATATCAGCACAATAACACGAGATAACAAGATATTTGTTCCCAATATCACAAGTGAAGAGGCTAGGGCTGACTAGCAAAGAGTAATGCAGTATGAACCGGAAGATGTGCCTCACTGGAGGTGGGTGGTGCCATGCTTGCTAAACTTGAAAAACCATCTACATCTGTGATAACCCATGGAGAAATTGTTAAGGTTTCTACAATCTCTGCAAAAGGGCATCAAGAAACGGAAACTTAATTTCTGATGAAGTGAAAGGGTTGTAATGAAGAATGGAAAAACACTAAGTGATAAATTATAAGTTTATTGAAGACGTGACGTTTTACAGAGGACATCTTGGCCACTGTTCTATTGCTGTGAAGAAACACCATGACTATGGAAACTCTTATAAAAGCAAGCATTTAATGGGGGCAGGCTTCCCATTTTAGAGGCTTAGTCCATTGTTTCCATGGCAAGAAGCCTGGTGCAGGCAGACATTGGTGCTGGAGAAGTATACAAGAATGCTACATCCTATTCCACATGCAGCATGAATAAAAAGACACTGGGGTTGTCTTCAGCATTTGACACATCAAAGTCTACCACCACTTTCACCAAGACACACTTTCTAACCCTTCTCAAGAAGTACCAACAGCTGATGACTAAGCAAGCATTCAAACATATAAGCCTATGGGGTCATTCTTACTCAAATCACCTCAGAGAACTTATTTTCCCATATCTTAACTATTGTCAAAAATGTGAATCCTAAGATGCCTATCTTCCGTTGAGTGAAAAGAAATTTTTGAGTATGCTTTCCATTATGCCTACTGTAGAAATTGCCAGTGATCCCTGGAACACCCTTAGTCATAATCACTGAGAATGTTTATGAAGAAGGTCTAACTAAGTACATTGGTTTTGAACAGGAAAAAAAAAATTGGTCTTCAGGTTGCAGCAGTCAAAGCACCAGGGTTTGGGGACAATAGAACCAGCTTAAAGATATGGCTATTGCTACTGGTGGTTCAATATTTGAAGAAGACTTGAATCTAAACCTTGGAGATTTTCAAGCTCATGACTTCAGGAAAGCTAGAGAGATCATTGCCATAAAAGATACCATGCTTCTGAAAGGAAGAGGTGGCAATGCTCAAATTGAAATAAACGTATTAGAGAATCCCTGAGCAGTGACACCACACAGTGAGTATGAAAAGAGAAGGTTGACTGAACAAGCGGAATAGCCGTGCTGAAGCTGAAGGGAACAAGAAATATTGACCTGAGTGAGAAGGACAGAGTTCCAGATGACCTCAACGCTACACTAGCAGCTGTCGAGGCATTGTTCTAGGATGGGGCTGCACTCTGCTTTGACATCCTGCTTATGAAGACCAGAAAGTTGGTGGGCAAATGTTGCAGTGCCTGTTGTGAGGACTCCAGGTATTAGTGAGTCTTTGAAGTAAAGAAAATCCTGTAAGAGTTTCTCAGAATTGGTTATGTTGCTATGCTTGGAAATTTTGTGAGCATGATAGGAAAGGGAATCATTGATTCAACAGAAGCTGTCAGAGCTGCATCACTGAATGAAGTGGGGTGACCTCTTTGTTACCTATGGCAGAACCAGTAGTGACAGAAATGTCTAAAGAGAGACAATCTGGGATGGGCACAATGGGAAGTGGGGTGTGGGAATTCTCAGAACAGTGCTCTGTCATTTCCAATAACTGTGGCAGGAAGCTCAAGGCAGGTCCTCACCAATGACTTCAGAGAATTCAGTTGGAAAAAATTCTCTGAAGGAAAGACTGGTTCATCCATCATTTACTGGTTTCAGTTGACAATCTCTAATGGCTTATTGCTGTCATTGCCCATGCCTACAAAAATTTTATTTTCTGTTTTTTAATAAGTGTGTTTGTACATTCCTGATTCTAGGGACAAGAGACATACTCTAGTATCCTACTTCCAACGTAAATCACTGAGGCGTTTCTATTGTACTTCTGTCACAATCAGGACTATGGTGCCTGCCGTCACCAGATGAGGACCTCAGAAGCAGCTTTCCATGGAGAGAACAATGTACAAAATAGAGACGTATCCAATTATGTGGCAACCCCTCTGTAACAAAATTTTGTTTTAAGTTTCTAGAAAGCAAAATTAAGCAGGATTATCAGGGTAAGGCTACAAAAACCAAAGTATTATCCCTGAGCAAGAAGGATTTATTAACCAAAAAAAATTTTAATAAAATAGAACAATTTTTTAATAAAATAGACTGTTCTAGATTAAAGAAAATTAAATATTCCCTTTTTAATCTAATGAGCACTAGGAAGATGCCTACAAGGGTAAAGACACTTACCACTGAACCTGATGATTTGAGTTCCAGCCCCAGGACCCATGTGACTAAAGGAAAGAACCAATTCCCTTAAGCTGCCCTCTGCCTCCACACATATACCATGGTACAGGTGCACCCAGACATGGACATACAAAATAAACAAATAATGCAATTTTAAAATAATCTAATAATAAATGTATGCAATGTATAATCCTTGATTTAATCCTGAATTTAAAGACACTAACGAAGTGAGGAAAACAAGAGGGAGGAATAGGAAAGAAGACAGAGGAAGAAGGCGCACCAGGGAAACACTGTTATACAAATGCTAAATGATGGAAAAAACAATATTGAGGGGCTGGAGAGATGGTTCAGTGGATAAGAGCACTGACTGCCCTTCCAGAGGTCCTGAGTTCAATTCCCAGCAACTACCTGGTGGTTCACAACCATGTGTAATAGGATCTGATGCCCTCTTCTGGTGTGTCTGAAGATAGCTACAATGTGCTCATATGCATTAAATAAATGATATTAAAGAGAAAAAGCAGTCTTGCGATTTTGTAAAAGAATGCTTTTCAAAGATACATGGTAGGACAGGGAAGAATAAATGCTCAGGACATCTGCTGTCTAACTTGAAGGGTTCAGGACAACAGTAACAGCACACTCTAGAAGGAGACATCATCTAAATCACTTATAATCAAGAAGAAAATGATTGGGCTCTAAATATTCTGGGGTAAATGTCTAGCAGCCAGAATGGACAAAAGTCTAATATCCTTAGACTTTTGATCATATTGTGGTCTACAGAGCATGATATAAGTAAGGGTATCTTTTCAAAAACTTGCTTTCTCAAAAGGAAATAACTTTAAAATGATTTCTGTGCAGTATAAGATGTAGCAGAGAGGAGCTGAGGAGATGGCTCGGGGTTAAGAGCACTGGCTGCTCTTTCAGAGGTCCTGAGTTCAATTCCCAGCAACCACATGGTGGCTCACAACCATCTGTAATGGGATCAGATGCCCTTTTCTGGTGTGTTTGAAGACAGCTACAGTGCACTCACATACATTAAATAAATAAATAAATAAATAAATAAACAAATAAATCTTTTTTTAAAATGTAGCAAAGAAACAGCAAACCTAGTGCACAAACACTATAAGTGTGTGGAGCACCATTCCAGTTTCTTAGTGGCAACTTCCTGGATAGTCAAGAATTCTATGCACTTAAATACAGTAATGAACCAGACAAGTAAAGTAAAAGTGTGGTTTCTATCATCTGAACAAGGACTGAGTAAGAAAAACAAAATCTAGACGGTCAGCAGTCAGCGCACCTTAAAACTAAAATAAGAAATTTCAAGACAGTTACAGACACTGTGGATTATAGACTAAATGTTTATCAGTTGTCTCCTATATCCAAAATGCACCAAAGAGTCAAGAATAATCAGAAAGAGGCTCAAAATGGCATAAAGACAAACATTTGCCATGCAGTACAGGCAGCACATGTCTGCAATGCTAGCACTTGGGAAGCAGAGACAAGATGACCAGCAATTCAAAGCCATCTGGACTGCTTGAAAAAGTGTCCAAAATAAATCAAACAATTGAACAAAAACTAAAACACAACCAGCCAGGTATGGCGGTACAAGAAAGATCTCTATGAAAACGAGGCCAGCCTGGTCTACATAGAAAGTTACAGACTAGCCAGGGCTACATAAGATTCTGTCTCAAAACATAAAAAGAAAGAAAGAAACAAAAAAGAACAAACTTTTTCCTACTGATCTTTTTTCCTAGGTTTGCTGAAACTCACTGGGCTCCTTCCATTCTCCACTGAACAATGACTTTATGTCACCCTTGTATACTTGCATGAGTTACTGGTTCACTCCAACATCCTGCCAGCAAACAATAGGAACCTGGAAAGAGCTGAGAGGCTCTGCGTAGAGTCCACAAATGAGGCTCTCTGGAAGGGCAACTCTCCTGCAGAACCTGCCTTCTCTGACTGAAACCTATTCAGTAAGACTGTTTGTTCCTGACCTCCCGACCTTTGACACTGATCTGTCCTAAAGAGGATGCGAATATATTGTGTGTCAAGTTTATGTTGGAAAGCCAGAGCACAGGGTCCCCATTTCTATATTATAAACAATGCCTTATGTCAAAGTTTGATAAACATGAAATCACATTTTCAAAGGTTAAAAAACAAGTGTCAGTCAGCCAAAAATAGTTGACCACTGTGAGCATCTCACTGGTTGACCTTGACTCCTCCATGACGCTGAGGTCACTGAGATGTCATTAGCGAAAGACTTTCTGATCCATTCATGAGACACTTACTTCTTTGATTATGATCTTGACATTAGAAATAATTTCAAGCTGTCCGTCTTCAAGTACTTATCTTGTGAATTAAAACATAACTCTATAAGAGAATCTGCGATGAACTAATAACTCGTGTCTTCAAGTTGATATTAATAGAAATTAAGTGTGCCTGTTGATTGAGACACAGAGCCCGATTTCAATGCTAGCTAAGATTCAGCAAAAGAGATAAGAAATAAAAGAGAAACAAAGAAACATTTGATTTACCACACATTCCCTTTCTACCTCCAATATGCATTAATTATATATATATATATATATATTTGTAAAAAGTAATATATAAAGTAAAGATTACATTATAACTGTCCAACATTTAAATACTGTATTTAGTTATACAATATGATGCCCAACTATATAAACATTATCCAAAACTTTCCTGGCCAGGTTTTTAGTATTAAACATAGCCCAAAATGGCGTACTCTGTCTGCATCGTAGAAAATATCACATACAATTCTTAATTCTTTCCTTTAAATATAGAATTGTGTTTACTGTGTTTTGTTTCTAATGGTTGATTGGTTTTATGCTCCTGGGGGAAAAAGAAAAGAAAAAGAAGATAGAACTTAATTTGCATATTCCTTTCTTCTGTTTTTCCAAGTACCAAAGTTATGAGTAACAGGGATATTTTAGATGAATGTCACATACCTGATGTGGACATTCACAATGATCCTCTCAGTGTTTTTCATCCTTTAAAAATTAGCATTCAGCTTATAATCTCCCTACACATAAACAATGGCTATAAAAATATTTTTATATTTTATGTAAAATATATAATTCTGTTTCTACTTTAAAGGAAAGTGATCTCTACTTTCAGTAGTGCTGTGCAGAAGTGCAGAGTCATAGATGTGAGTTCTGTTCCTAAATATTTGTTTAGTTTCCAATGATTTTTTTCAGCCATGAGAGTTTCAGTAACAGGCTTTCCACCTCTGTGAAGTAAGACTGTAAATTTGGGCAACTCATTTAGCCACCAGAACTCTTTACCCCAGGACACTAAGTGCCTGTATACATTTCCTTACTGATGTTTGTTGAGAGTTAAGATGCACCTTGGATTAAAGCCCAGCCCTTAAACCTTGTGTTCAGCTGTACTAGCTAGCCTTGCACCCAGTGGCAAGGGCACAATGTGACAGATCTATTGTTCTGCAGTAGCAGGACATTGTCCCAGTACATGAACACATGCAAACTACTCAGGAAGGCCTTTGAATATTTAAGGCAGGACACTAGTGGCTCATCCCAGTGGGAAACACAGAAAAGGGAAACCTGATTAAATTTAATGTCATTGTCACTTTTTTTTTTTCCATTGGGAAGAATTATATAGGTAGCCATAGCTACCACACTGTTCAGACAGCATGACCACAATATTCCCCCTCTGAGGTTGGCGTCAGGACTGAATTATTCACTCGAAGAATGTGATTCATTGCTGGATGTGGTTCTTACAAGATTAAAAGAGTCATCAATACATAAAATGCACACATGCACTTCAGGAGCAAAAGTTAAACCAGCCACTAATCAGGCTTTGTTAATACAAACAAACAAACAAACAAAACCCAAGATGTTTAAATTACTGATTTAGTTTAGCATAATTCAGACTGTAAACCAGATTTCTTTCTTGGCTGTCTAAAAAAAAAAAAATCAATATAAAAAGTCAATTTGATGTTAAAGGAGTTTTAGTCTAAACTACTGGAGAGACTTAAGGACAAAATCTTACTACTCCTCTGTTCTCTTTAAAGGGAGACTAGCTGAATGTTGACGTATGCCTTTCCATGGTGCACAGCGTCGCTGAGGACCCTTTCTAATTAAAACGGTTTTCAGGAACTAAGTGATGATCACTCTCGGCTGGGCTTTACTGAAACCAACTCTCTTATGGTTCTAAACTCATAAGTTCTTTTGATCTAGTTAAATCGTGTGTGTGTGTGTGTGTGTGTGTGTGTGTGTGTGTGTGTGTGTGTGTTAAACAAGACTATAAAAACTTAAAACTTCAAAAACATACAGAAAACATTCTACCCTGTTCTTTAGCCACGTGGGCTGAAGTTCTTGGATATCATCAAACTGTTTAGTGTTTTGTGGTTTTGATTTTAATTTTTGTTTTTTGTTTGGTTGTTGTTGCTGTTTGGTTTTTACAAAAACTAGTCCCTCCTCTTTAAAAGGCCATAAGAACTGAAGGAAAGATTCTCCACCAAGGAAGTAATTTGTGGCTTCAGAACAACTCAGGGGACTGGTAGAAGTTCAGCTAGCCACTGAAAGCCTTGTCACTTGAATGTCCCTTGCTGGAGGATGTAATATGAAAGGGACTCGAACCAAACTGTGTTAATTGTAGGTGTAAGTCTGTAACTCGGTCCCACTGTCAGAAACAGCCTTCTAAAGTCTCAAGAGACACACTGGGCAATGGAATTTCTGGTCTCTCTCATCAAGGATAGATGACCCCCCTCTGAAAAAACTCTTGGGAGAAGCTATTGTTTCTTACACCTACCTTATAGATCTACAGAGAACTCTCATCTGTACACTACACACTTGGGCAACTTGAAAACACTAAGTCATTGTATCACAAGCATCATAGTAAAGCATTTCTCCTTTATGGTCACCTTGGGGAAAGTGTGCATGGCTGTCTTTGTTTATTTTTATCATCTTGGTAGTGATTACACAGAGAGGGAGACAGACAGACAGACAGGCTGGCAGGCAGGCAGCAGACAGACAGAGACATAGAGACAAAGACAGAAAGAGACAGAGGAAGAGAAAAAGAAAGAGACGGAGGGAGTATGTCACAGTGGCTCATGCCTCACATCCAGTTCTTGGGAGGATAAATTGAAAAGATTAAAGTGAGTTTAAGTCCTGTCTAGCAGTCATAAAAAGATCCAAAATCGGGGGCTGGAGACCTGGCTCAGGGGTTAAGAGCACTGACTGCTCTTCCAGAGGTCCTGAGTTCAATTCCCAGCAACCACATGCTGGATCACAATCATCTGTGATGAGATCTGATGCCCTCTTATGGTGTGTATAAAGACAGCTCAAATAAATAATAAAAAATAAATGTTAAAAAAGATGTGAAAAAACAAAATTAAAAAAAAAAAAAAAAAGATCCAAAATCAGCCGAGGTGCAAAGCCCTATCCAATATGTATATATATATTGGACTCAAGAGATGGCTCAACAGCTAATAGCACTGCTACTTCTGCAGAGAACCTGGGTTCATTTCCCCAGTGTTCCACAGCAGTTCACAACCATTTGTAACTCCAGTTTCAGACTATGTGATGCCCTCTTCTGGTCTCCGTGAGCACCAGGCAAATAAATGGTACACAAACTGTCAGAACACTTACACACCAAGAAATAAAATATTTTAATTAGATATAAATATATTAACTAGATTTGAAAGAAGTTAATTTTCATTCTAAATTTTACATTATCTTCTGATAAAATTTAATTTGACTCATGGGCTGAAGATACAAGTCAGTTTGTGGAGCATTTGTCTAATATGCACAAAACTCTGGCTTCTGTCCCCAACTCTGCAGAGACCAAGCACAGTGGTACACACCTGTAAACCTAGCAGTCAGGAGGTATTGACAGAAGAGTCAGAGGTTCGCAGTCATCCTTGGCTATGTAGGATATCTGAGACTATTCGGGGCAGCATGAGGATATCTATCTTGGGGGTTGGGAGAGGAGGATATTGAGAGATCTGAGATGAAATCCTGTCTACATTTTCTAAACAGTGTCTTTTTCTACCATCTGAAATTTGCTAATGTTAAATGCACACATCATAATTTTTCACTTTAAGAAACTTCTATGCACAGATTCTAGATGCTAATCACTTAAAGCAGATGTCCAGGGAGGTGCCATCTTTTGAAAGTTGAGCTGATAACCATGTGATTCATACACAGACAACTGTAAGCACAGTGAGCTACAGAGATGCAGCTCAGCACAGAAATGCCAAGGGATATTTTCCTCGGTGAAACATTGAACAATGTGCCTCCAACAAGAAACACACAATGGCTTTCCTGAGGCTTGCGGTGTGGTCACGGTGATGATCTCGTCCTTTCTTCTTACTGTGATCCCATACCAGAGACATGACAATGGTCATTCACAAAAACTACAGTACGGAGAAGTTGGAGATGCCTCTTCTGCAATGTTTCTTTCTTCCATCTGCAGCTGGGGGGTTACAGCTGCTGGCTTTTTCTTTTCTCAGTTACCTGAATAGCTTTTCACTTCTTAACTGTACCAGCTAGCTTTCCATTGTGGCTAAAGGACCAGTCAGAATATTTTAGTGTCTTTGGGCTTCTATGCTACCTTTCTTCTTTGAAACAGTTTGAAAGCTGGTTTTGTTATTTTCTTCTTGAAGCTCTTGATAGTGAGCTGAGACCCATGTGATATGTATAGTGGTAAATAAAATAGTTATAAACAAAAATGAAAGGTTTTTAACTGAGATCTATGTTTAAGATTTCCCATTTGGCTACCAACACCTGTAACTGCAGGACTTGGCAGGTGAAGGATCAGGAGTTCAAGCCCAGCTACGGCTACAGGAGACTTGTCTCAAAAGAAAAAAAAAGTTGCTAAAAAATGATAAATTAGTAGTCGTAAAAATAGTTCTAGATTTGCTTATATTTTTAAAATTAGAAAAGATGTGGCAAACTAGACTTGGACTCCTGATTCAGGGCCAGTACTAGAAGTTGAGAAGGAGGCATCTCTGACTCTCTGAATTGTAGTATTTATGAATGACCATAGCTATTAAAACATCATTGACTTGAGCATCTTAAATAATCTATGATATATATGTTTATAATATCAATGGTGACCATTCAAGAAAACTTTCCTAAATGCTGGGCACCATACCTAATACTTTAGTCATTATATTAATTCTTTATTATACCAATGAGCATGTGCAAACATGCACACTATATAGACGAAGTAACATGATTAGTTGGCTACATAGATGAGATGGCAGTCAAACAGGACTTGAACTTACATCCTCTTGACAGAAACCATCTTGCTTTTATGTGCTGTGATGTACAGCCTTCCCATGCTTATAAGCACAACAAAACATTCCATGATCTGTAGATGTCTTTACATACTACAATTAAAACTTTGTCCTTTAGACAATATCTCCTTACATTTCTTTATATTTACTTTTATTTTCACCATCAAATAATACTTAGTGGACAGTTGATGTTGAGTAGATCTTTTAACCTCTCAAATTTTCAACTCTCACCTCCAAAATGAGATTAATGAACTAAGTCCCTAAAGTCTGTATCACATGGTCTCTGCTGCATAACAAACTATGTCAAAACTCTGTTACTTACAAACAAAGTAACCATGATTTTGTGCATGAGAAATCTAGGCAGAGTTCACATGATGATTCCTCTACATGTTAGATTGGACTCAATCGTATGTCTAACATACCCAGCCATCTCAGTTTTCCAGGGAGTTAGGAAATTCTTGGCACCTAGAAACTTTAGTGAGAGTACTGGGCATGCTCACTGAAAAGCAGTTGAACCTACTTGTTCCTATGGTCAGATGGACTTCTGCTAAGCAACACAGTAACTGGACCACAAATCTGATCACCCCACTAAGCTTGCCCAGGTTTATTCAAATGATGGTAAATGTACACTTCTGAAGAGTAATGACGGAGACAATTCCCAATGAGCCAAATGTCTATTTTCAGTCATATGTACTATCTGCTCTTGTTTCAAAGTGAGTTATCAAAAAGAAGTAGACCCCCTCTCTCTAACAGTAGACTGTAAGAAACATGTGTCATCTGATTTAAAAAAGATTTGTAACTGCTTTGCGATCTACTTCAAGGACATTACCTGTCTGAAAAATCAATGTTCTTCCGTTCATTTACCCACTCTATCTACAGTGGTTTGAAAGAAAAATGTCCACCATACTCATGAGCATTTGAATGCTTGGTGCCCAGTTGGTGGTGCTGTATGGGGAGGTGTGGTGCAGGAAGTACATCACTAGTGGAGAGGTTTGAGGGTGGGAGCATGCCCTTGCCATTTCAAATTGTTGTCTTTGCTTTGTGCTTGCAGTTAACGGTGTGAACTTCAGCTTCCACTCCCGCCACTATGGATGCCAATTTTCACATTCTCTCCCTCCCGGATGAACTCTCATCCCTCTGGAATCATAAGCCCAACCTTCTCTAGCTGCCTTGGTCTTAGTGTTTTATCACAGCAACTAAATTAACTAACACATTACCCAAAAGACATCCATGGGAAAGATACCACCAATGTCTTAGTTCTGGCTGCTATAATAAAATGTCATATACCGAATGGTTCAAACCACAGAAATGTCTGTAAGCTGAAAATTGGCAGATTATACTGATACCAGTATACAGCTGGGTTCTAGTGAAGAACTTCACTCTGGTTTGTTAATCACATTCTCATTTGAGCCTCACATGGTGGAGGATGCAGAGAGTAGACAAGTGTTGTGTCTCTTCTTATGAAACTTCCAATCCATTCATTCATAAGAGCTTCAATATCATGATACAATCACCTCCCAAAATCTTGTCCCTGTTACCATCACACTGGAGGGTCAGAAGCTCAAAATGCAAATCTGTGGGGAAAGCAAAAAATCAACCTTCAGCTTAAGACCCAATCTGTGTGTGACTGCAGTGTCCTTAACAAGTAAAGGATATGGCTAGTTAACTTGTGCCAGATATGATTATTCCAACTTAGTATTTGTTAGACTCATGGGAAAAATGGAAAGGATTGTATTTGCTTTATTCACTTAGCTTGGTGATGAAGAATAAATACATCAAGGGTCAGCAGTATTACTTAGCAGTGGATAGAATTGTCATCCATATGAAATGGAGTACCTATGTCTGATCCCAGAATCTCTTAAAGTGAAAGGAAAATAAATAACATACTTCTCTTACCTCCATAGTGTCCTTTGACTGTTCTCCATAGCATGCTTGAATATGCCCCAACATTATATACATACATGCATAATGATAAATAAAAATTTTAACATATCAATATTGGATCTGTTCATGAAAACAATATTAATGTAGTTCTGGGAATTGAACCCCTGAACTCTTACATACATTTCTCTTGATGTTGTCAAGACTCAGTGAATGTGCTGGAATTACCACACTTGTTTAATGATTTTGATAAAGGCTTTTGATAAGGATCATTTCTATTGTTTAGAATTTAACATCAATTTATTTATGTTCATATCTTATGGACTTAAAAAGCTATTCTTTAAAAATTTCTGTAGTTCTAAAATTTAAAATAGTTTTTCTTAACAGGTTGAGATGATAATGTTTGTATTCCAGCACTCAGGAGGCAAGGACCAAGTCACAAGGTTCAGAGCCAACCTATGAGTCAATGGCATCCTAGATTACATAACAGATTTGTCTCGGTAGAAAAAATGAAAAAACACAAACAAACAAACAACAGAGACACAAGATCATGAGATGAGAAGGATCAGGAGGAAGTATCAATGGTATCCACATTCACTACACATTTCTTGAAGAACTAAGGAAATCTCTCTTCATAACAAGGCACTGCTTGATATAAATTTGTCACTGTCCTAGGGAGCAAAAGAGATAAATTGCCTTCTTGTTCTCAGTGGTGATGACCAGTGGTGATGTTAAAAAGTAAAAGTAAATTTGAGTCAAACCAAAATGTGAACAGCTAGACACCTAGTTTCTCCTTGGGCATTATTCCCTATGGAGTAATTTGCTGATGCCATTGCCTGGTGGGAAGTATGGGGTGAACAGGGAAGACAAAAGACAGACAAAGCTATTCCTAATCCAGGCAAAGCAGAAAGTCATCTGAGCAACCAAGATCCATCCCTTTTATCACCAAAGAAGATAGAAAGACTTTTATGAATGCTTAAGTTCTTTCCTTTGTTATCAAAGGCCTGAGCAGAGATATGTGTACAAGGTGGTAAGTCTACTAAAATGGCAATAAAGGCGATAATTATAATTTTTCAAATCTTCTATAATTTATTCAAAGCTATAGAAAAAGAAGTAACACTATCGACAGCCAACTTGAGACTATTATTTATTTAAATATCCTACTGATGGCACTGGAGAGATGGATCATCAGTGAAGAGTTTATACTGTTCTTTCAGAGAGCCCAAGTGCAGTTCTCAGGGTCTATGGAAGGCAGCTCACTACTTTCTACAACTCTATCTCCAGGTATCTGATGCCCTCTTCTGGCCTCCTTAGACATGTGTGAACTCATGTGCACACATGTGCATGCACACTTATGCACACTATATACATACTGACACAGATAAGCAAACAAACAAACAACATTCTATTGCTACTTCTGAATTCTAGGAAGAATTAATGTAATTTTTTTTAAGATTTTTGATTGCTTAAGAATAACAGTACACACCAAGACATAAAGCATGGCTTCCACACCCATTTCACTTTCACCAGAATCCAGATGCAACCCTTTCCTAATCTTGATCATCATGCATTTGCTTCTTGGAAATGAGAATCTCTTTAACTTAGAAAAAGAGGACTTAGCGCATCATACTCCACAGTACAGAGATCATGCAAGCTGCCTTCCCCGTGATCAACACACATTCCGGATACTCAACTCTGTTGACTGTTAGTTTTTCTCTAGGTAATTTCTAGGTGGCTTTTCTGATAAATTTTTCTTGAAAATAAGACTTTGGAGTCTTTAAAATCATCAGATTTTCAATAGAATTTTTTTCAAGTTAATAAAAAAATGGTAGTCAGTTGTTACCACAGTAACATGTTTTATTAACTCTTTCCTCTAAGAACCAAAATCTGTTTGTAGTCAAAGAAAAAAAACGTTTTGTGTTAGAGATCAAGTATGTGGCTATCTTTCACCTAGAAATACACACTTCGGCTTTTGGTATTAACTCTTAAAAGCACACACAAAAATGCTAGAATCCACCAATATAGTCTGTCCTCTGGTCAGTGCACAAGAGACCACAGGTACAATCTCGATTTGTTAGTCGTAGAACATCTCACAAGCCACACTTTAGTTGATCTATGTCTTTGTGTTTTCTTCAAAAAGTTATCAGAAACTGATTATGTTTCTCAGACAAGAGTCCTAACAATATTACATGTTAGGAAAGCTATAATAACAGATTTTGACAAATTCCTGCTACAGACTACAAGTTATCTAGACTGATCAGTCAAGGAATTTAGATTGGAGAGGTTTTAAATACTTTCTTCCCATATAGAAATATCTTAGTCAAAGGAATCAACAAATTTAGTCAGTTTTGTCCGTTGCAAAGAGAGAAAAAGAGAAAACGAGAGACTTAGAGACAAAGAAGACAGAGAGACAGAAAACAAGGCTTGAGAAGGAATTTTTCATTTCTTTACAGTAAGAGACATATCTGAGAATTGTTGCTCAGAACATATGAACTGTATATGGGCCTCATGCTTGTGATTCCACCACTCAGGAAGCTGAACAAAGAGGATTCTAGTGAGTTCAATTCTAGCCTGTGCCATGCAGAGACTTCTAGGTTAGTTTGAACTATCGAGTGAGATCTCATCTTTAAAGACTTAAAGATGGGGAAAGAGTAGACGGATGACTCAGCAGTTACAAACACTTGCTGCTCTTGAAGAGAACCTAAATTCACTCCAACGCCCACATTGGCTGAGTAACAGCCACCAGTAAATCCAGCATCAAGTGATCCAATGCCTTCTTCTGGACTCCACAGGCACCTACACACACACACACACACACACACACAACAACAATAAAAAATAAATAAATAAATAATAAATAAAGTTTGCACTTTGGCTGGACATAGTGAGTGGTACTTGCCTTTAATCTCAGCACTGGGGCAAAAGACAAAAGTTGTTTCAAGCTAGCTTAACCATACACACACACACACACACACACACACACACATATTTTTCCAGGCAAGTCAGGACTACATAATCAGACCCTGTCTCAAAAAAAAAATAAAATTTTAATAAAAATAAGGAATGAGAGACTCAGTGGTTAAGAGTGCTGGCTACTCTTCCAGAAGTCCTAAGTTCGATTCAAAGCCACCACATGGTGGTTCACAACCATCTATAGTGTGATCTCTTCTGCCATGCAGGAGTACATGCAGACAGATCACTCATATGTATAAAATAAACACATAAATCTTTAGCCAGGGTTGTGGTGATGGCAGAGGTGCACATCTTTAACCCCAGCACTCAGGAGGCAAAGGCAGACAGATCTCTGTGAGTTCAAGGCCAGTCTTATCTACAGAATGAATTCCAGGACAGCCAGAGCAACATCAAAGAAACCCTGTCTTGAGAAATCAAAAATAAATAAATAAAACAAAATATATTTTTAAAATAAAGGCATGAATAGACTGGGAATATGGCTCAGTTAGTAAAGTACTCGCCTTGCAAGTGTGACTTCCTTGATTTGATTCCCAAAGTTTATGTTTTCACAATCAAGTGTGATGGCATGCTCTTGGGTGCGCAAAGACAGGCAAATGCCTGGGATCTCTGGTCAGCTAGCTTAGCTTACCTGGTTACAATCCAGTAAGACACCTTGTCTCAGGAACAACACCAAAAAAATAGTGCACAAAATGTTTCTGGCCTTGGTACATACATACATATGCATGCTTACCTATACACATGTATGTGCACCTGTACACACATACACATAGATGGATGGATGGATGGATGGATGGATGGATGGATGGATGGATGGATGGATGGATACGTAAAGAGATAGTGTAATGGTTTGGCCAGGGAGTGGCACTACTAAGGGATGTGACCTTGTTGGAGTAGGTGTATCACTGTGGGTGTAGACTTTAATATCCTTGTCCTAGCTGCCTAGAAGTGAGTATTCTGCTAGCAGCCTTCAGATGAAGATGTAGAACTCTCAGCTCTGCCTGTACATGCCTGCCTGGACACTGCCATGCTTCCCACTTTGATGATAATGGACTGAACCTCTGAACCTGTAAGCTTGCCCTAATTAAATGTTGTCTACAAGTTGCCTTGGTTGTGGTGTCTGTTCACAGCAGCAAAACCCTAAGACAACAGACAGATGATTGATAGATAGATAGATAGATAGATAGATAGATAGATAGATAGATATAGTGTAGATAGAAAATAGATTAGGTCCTTAAAAGGTTTCATAAATAGGAAAAAAATTTTTGTAAGATAAGAATTGTCCTAAGAAAAAACATGCCTAACATAACTGGTAATCAGACAGGAACAGCTGATCGACAAAATCCCACATAATCATATGACTTGCAGGCTTTTGATGCTAAACCATCAAACACTAATCATGACTTGCATTCCCTTTAAGATATAATAATATGATGTCTGCCTGTAACCCTCGCATTATGGGAGGCTACCTGGGAGCCTCAGTCAGGGAAATGCCCTGATCCCAGCAATCTGGCTAGCTAGACTAGTTGATTGAGAGACCCTGACATATAGAAGGTAGGATGTGACCAAGAGTGTCACCCCACATCAACTTCTGGCTTGCCTATGCATACAGTATAGCCACACATAGGAGAACATGCCATCAGAAATGTATTCAAATACCAAACACACACATGCATATGCAAGAAAGAAAAAAAGAAGAAAGAAAGAAAGAAAGGAAGGAAGGAAGGAAGGAAGGAAGGAAGGAAGGAAGGAAGGAAGGAGGAAGGAAGAAAACCTGAAAGCCTGACTTCTGAAAATACAGTGCCAGGACCAGGAAGTAGCTAGGTTGGTACAGTTCTGTCTGCAATACCACATAAACCTGGTCATGATGGTATATGACTGCAATCCTAGAACTTAGGAGGTGAAGACAGGAAGATTAAGAGGTCAACCTCAGCTACCTAGCAAGGCCAAGGCCTGACCATAACAACTATCTCAAATAAGGTGAACAATGATTCTCCCTCCAAAATCTGTCAGTGATATCTAGAGAGTCAGTTTTACTCAGTGTAGTTCTGTAAAAATTTAAATTATATCTCCTTTGGATTTTTTTTTTAAAAGTCAGCTTTCTTTCTTTGCTTCTCAAGTGAGGGAACAAGACAAGTTTAAGAAATGAACACTGAATTTTAAAAAATTAAATGAAGAAATAAAGCAAAATTCTTTTTAGGTTTTGCCATGAAAAGGAAAGGCCTTCCAAGATGTCCACTGTTAACTTTTTAAAGAATGTAAGTTCCATTCACTTAGACTTGACATTCAAAGTCAGCAAACGTCAGTTCCTGGGCTTGCACCTATGGATCTCGGCAGCTTCACAAGCCTGGACTCTATGCAAAATGTAGCTCATTAGGCCTATCGTCGTCGTCGCAGGAGGGCCAGAGAAACACTGGCAAGGGCGCTGTGGGATCCTGTTACCACATGCAATCCCTCCGGTTGCAAGCCGGCCCCACTGTGCACACAGCAACGGAAGTGTGGCATCTAGTGGACAGTCCGTTGCTGCACTGTCTTCCTGCGTCTCAGGAAGGCAATGTGAGAGCGGATTCGTCCTGCTGTTGTTATCTTAAACAAAGCATGTGGCATCCCTATGTTAAACTGGATTTTAAAAAACAAGTTGGCACTGAAATGAAAGCTACCTTTTGTGGAAAATAAAAATGAGAATCTCTACTTCTACGAAGTGATCCTTATCTGATGGAGCAGACCTTTTGTGAAAAATAGTGCAGTGTGAGAGTCTTAAACTGTATGCACGTGAAATAAGAGCCTGTTTTGCTTCAAATGTTGTTTCATAAAGAAAAAAAAAAGTATATAAAATCTGTTGCTTCACATCGTAAAGTTCTTTTTAAAACCAAGTTTCAAGTAAAAACCGAAACACTGAAAACTTGTGACTCAGACTCCTGATGCGTACATTGACTTTATTTTCCAAGACAATATTTTTAAACTGTATAATCTTAAATGCTGCAAGTAAATTCGAGGCTTTGTTGAACTAAGTAGTCACCAATATTTATACTCTGCACAAACTATCGGCCATTCACTTGCCCCACAAAGTCAGATTTTAAAGGTCACCTTTGCCTCCTTGGTTAGTGAGCTGGGTGTTTAGACAAACCTGTAAGAATGTGACGTGGCATAATTCTGAAGTGGAGCAACTCAGTTCTATGCACTGAGAAGTTCTCCAGATGCCAGATTATATTATAGAGCAGCTGTTGCTCTTCTCTAAACTGTCCATGTGATACTGTGTTCCCAATGTGTTTATAGGTGTGTCCATATGTGTTGATAACGTAGGCCTTTTGGAGCTAGGAAACGCTGGAGAACACTCTAAACTTCAGCCTATGGTCTGAAGGGGTTTGGGCTTTACATCCTGTGGAGAATGACAGAAACCTGTACTCCTTGTGGTCTGGTCCCTCTAGTGGACATCAAGTAACACTGTAAGTTAAAACTCTTACCCAAAAATCCATTGGTCAGCCAAAGCAGAGTTCAGACTAAAGTCAGCATGTGTTAATCTCAAATTCTACTTAACTCGGTATTTGCTATTTAAAATGTGGGTAAAATAATAATCACTAAGTACATAAAATTGCATACTTCCAAAGTCAATACTCCATTGATTATAAAATATATAAAATAGGAAATTTATCTGGAAACTTTCTGGTTTGGTTTTGTTTTTTTTGTTTGTTTGTTTGTTTAAATCTGAAACACGGTCACCCAGGCCACTCTCAGACTTGCAAAGGATGGCTTCACACTTCCTTTATGTCTCCAACTTCCTGTAGGTGAGCACCCACCTCACTACAAAGTTTCTCCTCTCTCTCTCTCTCTCTCCTCTCTTCTCTCTCTCCCTCTCTTCTCTCTCCTCTCTCTCTCTCTGTGTGTGTGTGTGTGTGTGTGTGTGTGTGTGTCTGTCTGTCTGTCTGTCTGCTGTCTCTATCTCTGTCTCTGTTTCTCTGTCTACCTATGTTTCTGTCTCTCTCTCTCCCTCACCCCGGTGTGTGTGTGTGTCTGTCTCTTTCTCCTTCCCTCTTTCCCTCCTCACTGTTTTGTTTGTTTGTTTGTTTTATTTTGTTTTTTAAGACAGGGTGACTAGCCACCAAGTTAATGTATACTCAACGATGATCTTGACCTTCTGGTCTTCCTGTACCTACCTCTGCAGTGTGAAATCCTAGGCATGTGCCACCCATGTGGGTCTACTTAAGGATTGAACCAGGCTTCATACATGCTGCACAAGTGCACTACCAACTGTGCTATGCTGTCTTGTTTCCTGTTTACTTCAAGGTAGATTGTTTACACTTTGTTCCATAAAGCTTTTATAAATTTGGGGACACCTTTCTACTTTCTAAAAGATACCTTAGTTAAATGTTTTAAAATTTTGTATTGATCTATTGTAATTGTGTTTAGAGTGTTTGTGCGTGGTGTGTATGGGGGGGGGGGCATATGTGCCACAATGCACACACATAGACATCAGAGACGACTTCCTGCTATCGGTTCCCTCCTTCTACCTTTATAAAGCTTTCTAAAATTGTTCAGGCAGTCAGACTTGGACAATATATGCTTTTACTGGTTAAATCATTTTATTGCTTCTTGATCTTAAATGTTTGCAGATGCTTGCTTAAAGCACATGCAATGGTATTTCTTTCCTTTCTTTTTTTTTTTTTTTTCTCTTTTGGATTTATTTGTTTTATATATGTGACTACACTATCTCTGTCTTCAGACACACAAGAAGAGGACATCACCTCCCATTAGAGATGGTTGTGAGACACCATGTGGTTGCTGGGAATTGAATTTTGGACCTCTGGCAGAGCAGTCAGTGCTCTTGACTGCTGAACCATCTCTCAAGCCCAGCAATGGTATTTCTTAAAAACTTTTCTCATACAATTACTCCTTAGTGCATTGTCTTTCCCCTGCACCTTCTTGGAATAAACAAAAGAATGAGAAAATGGAATAGAAATCATTAATAGATTTTTTAGCTACTCTTTTAAAAATATTTTACATTTATTTACTTGTGCTGCAGCACACGCATAGAGGTCAGAGAACAGCTCTGGGCTCTCTCCTTCCATCCTGTGAGTCCAGGGATCAAACCCAGGTTGTGAGTCTTGGTACCAAGTGCCTTCCTTCCATACTGAACAATCCCTCTTGATTCTTTAGTGGATTTTATATTTAATACTTGAGTGTAATAAAACATTCTGGGTTTCTGTTGTAATTTTGGTTTGTTTTCTTGAGAAAACAACAACTGGCCTGGATTGATCCTGTTGTCTCCACCACCCAAAGGCTAGGCAATTACAGGTATGCCCATAATCCACAATTTATAGCTTGTATTTTATTACTATCCATAAGGATATAAAGTGAACTAAAAGAATAGAAATTTCATTTACTATAAAGTTTAGAGATATTTAGAGTCACATCAGATCTTACCTAAAATATTTTTGGCTAATCTTTTCTATGATTCCTTACCAAGACTGAAAGAAAAAAAAAGCAAATGCAAACAAGGATTTCTGATGGTTTCAAATTTTCTAAATATCCAATCTGCTTTTTAAAGGCCATTTAAGGGAGACAACCATCCCAGAACTAAGAATGTTGACTCATAAGACCACACCTTAAAAACTAATTAATTTATAGTGAAAAGCCATCATGGGGTTTAGAAAGATCCCTCAGAAAGCAAAATACTTTTTTGGTTTTTCGAGACAGGGTTTCTCTGTATAGCCCTGGCTGTCCTGGAACTCACTCTGTAGACCAGGCTAGCCTCGAACTCAGAATCCGCTGCCTCTGCCTCCCAAGTGCTGGATTAAAGGCGTGCGCCACACCGCCGGGGCAAAATACTTTTTAGAAAATCACTTCAAGACAACAAAGGAGACTGGGAATACAGGTCAGTGTCTAGAGAGCTCACTTGTCAATTCAATCCCAGGCAAAGAGAAAGTGACTATTAAAATCAGAAAGATTGCATTCTAATGACTATAAAAATAACATAAAAGTCCACTTGCAAGAGATAATACCCTCTGGAGTTGGGAAAGTGTTCATGAACTGTGTCGTCACACCCAGGAGGCTGTAGAGAGAGGATTCTGAGCACAAAGCCAGCTTGCACTACAACAGAGACCCTGTCTCAAAAATTGAAAAAACAAACAAACAAGCAAGCAAATACATTAATCAGCAAAAAAAAAAATTAAAACAGTTAACAGAAGGTGACGTCTTGGCTCTCTGGATGAATAGTTACCTAGCATATTGAGGCTTTAGGTTTGATCCCATACACAAAAAAATAACAATGATGACAACAAAAATAATGAAACACAATCATCTCTCACACACACCACAGAGAATGAAGCTTTAAATCCATTTCTGTTCTAGTAGAAAAGCCTCAGAAAATGCCTTCCTGTAGGCTCAACGGGTCATTCAGAATTAAAATGACGGAAAATTCCAAGACACTGGATCAACCTGTAACAAAAATAGTGTATTAAATCCAACAGATTCATTTACTTGCTGCTTTAAACCCTTCTTTTGCCACCTTAAAGCAGTAAAACCCTTCAAGGCTTTCTGAGATGTAAGATTAAAGAGAGGATTTACCTTCTTTTTAAACAGCTTGCATATGTAAAAGTTTGGAAGTTCTTCAAATCTGAATGATTAAAATAAATAAATAAATAAGAGGTTCAGAGTTTACAAATGTGTCATTCTTGAGTGGTACTTAACATAGATTAGCTATCTCAATTGAAGTCTAGTTTCAAGGTATTTATTGAAGTTACTGTGGTGATCTGAATAGAAATAGCCTCTATAGGCTCATAGATTGGAATGCTTGGTCATCAGGAAATGACTATTAGGTGTGGCCTTGTTGAAAGAAGTGTGACACAGGGGTGGGCTGGGCGCTTTGAGGTTCCAAATGCTCAATCCAGACCCACTGTCTCTCTCACTTCCTGCTGCATGCAGACCTAGATGTAGAACACTTGCCTTTATCTCCAGCACCATGTCTGTTTGTGTACCGCCATGTTTGCTACTGTAACAATGGACTCAACCTCTGAATTGTAAGTCAGCCCAAAGTAAATGTTTTTCTTTATAAGAGTTGCAGTGGTCAAGGCTCTTCACAGGAAGAAAAACCTGAGTATGAGGCAAAGGGATAGAGCCAGTAAACAGCCTTCCTCCAAGGTCTCTGCTTCACTCCCCGCCCCCATGTTCCTGCCTTGGCTTCCTGGAAAGATGCACTCCAGAGAAGACAGGAGCATCAGAAATGAAATTTAACACTGGCTTGGGCTGTTATGCCTTGTTTCAAATATATATATTTAAATTTTGCTTAACAGGTTTTTCACACTTCTCTTTTGTTTGTTTTTGTTTTGAGACAGGCTTTATTTAAGTAGCTCTGACTGCTTGGAACTTACTTTGGCCTTGAACTCACAGAGATCCACCTGCCTCTGCCTCCAGAGTCACCTCTGGATCAAAGGTGTGACTTCTACCGGTACAAAGTTCCTGCTATAAAACTCAGGCGGTAGCAAATTTTTGTTGTTGTTGTAGCAGTTATTTTGATACTATGTAGCCCTGACTGGCCTACAGGTGGCTATTTCTTTTGCATATCTCCAGATCAAAGTATGTGCTTTTAAAGTTGTTCAAGTTACAGTGCAATTTGCCAACAACTTTACTACCAATCATAGAAAATTTTGGACATCAACAACCGTCTTTAAAGTGATTTGTTTTTCTTTATAGAACAAAAGCAGCAGATCGTATCTGCAGCCCACTCATTCCAATTTCGACTGTGTTCTCTTCACTTTCCTAGAGTGAGAACAGCAGAGCAGACGTGAGTCACCTTAGCCAACACCTGCAAGTGGCAGGGCCCCCCAATACTAATTCTAATTCCATGAAGATTTTATCTCACCTGTGTTTCTACACCTTTAATGATCCCACCTTAAAAACTAAATGTGCCATAGATCAGAAAAACACAATTGTTTTTACAGAAAAGGGAGCAAAGAGGAATTATCCTTTTCACAAGGCAGAGCAAAGCTCTGTGCAGAAAAGTTTTTCCAGTTAGCTTGCTGGCATGCACACACACAAACACAGGAACACATGCACGTGCCAGCACACACACACAAACACACGCATATGTGTGACACCCAGCAACCTATCCCCTGGTCTTAGTCTAAATGTCAGTTGTCTTAAAGCACCACCTGCATTACTCGAGGCAAGGCTTACTGCTGCTGAGTTCTGAGAAATAAGGGAACAGCCGGGATTTGCAGGGATAAAAAAAAAATGTCTAACTGGCACTGAATTTAAAAGGTAAAGCGAGAGGATCACTTTAAGGCCAGTCTCAATTATATAAATTTGAGGCTAGTCTGAGGTACAAGAAATGTTGCCTTTAAAAATGTCTTTTTTTAAAAATACCATTTTGGTTAAAGTGAGGTAGAGGAGGATTGATGGACCAAATATCTGCTGCCCTCTAATCAATAAGCCTTAGTGAATATCAAGTAACCACAGGATTCTCGCCATCTAGACAGGTGTAACCATGGCATCCCTTTGATTGCTTCTCATTACAGATCATATTTGCTAGAAGCATCTCTATGCACCCCTGTGTGCAAGTAGAATGTACACAGCAGCATCCTCAGAGTCTGGTGGTTTCCTCTATCCATTTCTAACTTCTATCATCAAAGTCAGGTGTTTCACTCAAGAAGCTGAGGCAGAAAGGCTGATGTGAATTCAAGGCCACCTGTGCTACACAGTGAGCAATAGACTGTCCTGGATGTAATCCAGAAGAGGAGGAGGAGGAAGAGGAGGGAGAGAAACGAGGAAGAGAAGGAAAAGGAGAGGAAGAGGGAGGAAGAGAAAGAAGGAGGAGGATGTAATCTCAAAAAAAGAAGAAGAGGAAGAAGGAGGGGGAGGAGGAGAGGCTGAAAGATAGCTCAGTAGTTAAGAACACTTGCTACTCTTAAAGAGGCCCCAGGTTGGGTTCTCAGTAAGTACCCACATGTGACTCACAACCATCCATAACTCCAGTACCAAGAAATCTAGCCTCCATTTGGTCTACAGCAGGCATGATATTATACATACATGTAGACCAAACACTTATACATATGAAATAAAAGATAAATAAAATCTAAATTTAAAAAAAAAAAGCATCTTTTATGTAAGTCATCTTTTATGTAAGTTAAATTTCTACACACTAATCTAGAAGATAATGCACATTAGATTAGGAAATGGGTTTTTTCTATGAAAACCTATAGTGTTGGCATCAGTCAAAAGTCTAGCATACAGAACAGAGTAGTCAAACAATGGAGCATGAAACAATTCAGTCAACAACTATACACTTGTCAATGTTCCTGGGAGATTTGCTTCTTCTTAAGTCAGAGTCTCACTATAACCTGTATTGACCTCAAACTCATGGAAACCCTTCTGTCTCTACCTCCTAAATGGCTGGATTACAAAAATCAGCCACCAACCCAGCTTCCAATGAGATTATACAGGAGCTAAGAATTCCTATTTGCAGGACATCCTATTGCAGGACGCTATCATGTGTTTATAGTAATACTAGGGTGAATAAGCTGTCTACACTGCTGGTCCTATTAAAAAAAAAACAGCATATGTCACACACAAGTCACATGATAATGACACCAAGCAGCTATGCACCTAGTTCCTATTGTTCATTGTCATTTTAGAGTACCCTTTTACTTGTGGTAAGTCTATGCCAACATGACTTGTGTTTAAAATTCTAGGACGTGAGAGTCCGAGACAAGATCACAGAGAGGTGAGGGTCAGTCTGGGCTATACAGTGAATTGCAAGATAGCCTAGACTATGAAGTGAGACCCTGATTCAAAAAAAAAAAAAATTAATAGAAATCTAGTGCCAAACAGTCCAGAGTGTCATGCCAACAACTTCATACATACTGTTTTTCCACAAGGCCTCTTAGTTGCATCACTTCTCCTGCTCGATTTAATCTCATGTTGTTGTTTTTCTTTATGGCCCCTGAGCATACAAGATGCACTGCTAATGGATGTGGATTGTGATCATGATGTACTGTCACATCCATCATCAGTTACTGACTGGGATATGACAGTACAAATAACTAAGGACTACGATGGTGGAACATCAGCCAGCGGATGTTTCTTGGCAACCAGACACTCCCACCCCCAACCTTGTGATCCAGAAAAACAGAAAGAAAATGACAAAAGCTGGTAAAAAGCACGACCCCTCCAAGGAATGTAAAAGGGCCTGTATTATAAACAGAGAAAGTTCTAATAACTTAGACTGAGCAACAGAAACAGAAATGTATCCTATGACCATCATGGACAAAGCTAAAAGTCAGAAATTTAAGGGAAAAAAATGCCAAGTATGGTAATACAGGCCTCTGTGATCTCAGAATGTAGGAAATTGAGACAGGAGGTAGAGCCCCTGACCAGCCTGGCTACATAGTCAGACCATGTTTCATCTACTCTTAGCTTTGGCTACTTTAAACAGGTTGAAAAGGGAGCCCAGTACTGTGGCACATATCTGTAATTCCAGCATTTGGGAAATGAAAGCGCTGCCGGGCGGTGGTGGAACACGCCTTTAATCCCAGCACTTGGGAGGCAGAGGCAGGCAGATTTCTGAGTTCGAGGCCAGCCTGGTCTACAGAGTGAGTTCCAGGACAGCCCGAGCTACACAGAGAAACCTTGTCTCGAAAAACCAAACAAAAAAAAAAAGAAAAGGCAGGAGAATCAGGGATTCAAAGTCAACCTCCAATACATAGTGACTTCTAAGCTAGCCTGGGCTACATGCGACCCCGTCTGAAAACAAACAAAATATCCTTATTCCTTAACTAATGTAAGAATGGGGGGTGAATGTGTGAAAACTCACGTGAAGGCAGCAGAAGGATTTTTAGAAACTCATAAGCTGATCGAGTAGGGAAGTTGTTTGTTCTTGTCAGAGCAGATCTGACAAGAACACTTTATGAGAATAAATAGAACAATCTGGATGGTAACAGCAATATACTCCTTTTGATTTCACTGTAGCTTTATTGCAATCTGCCGGTGCTGTTGGTTTGATAGACGCTCGTTTATTTGCTTGCTTTACAAATTGATGACATCCTACATCAAGGGAGTCTCTGCATTATCTCCGATGTCCGGTGCTCAGTTCCTATGTCTGAAGCATGTTATTATTACATTGTTCATGGAGATAGTTGATAAGTGATCTTTGCTGTTATAAAAGGTTTTGTTGTTTTATTCTTTTGTGTGTATGTGTGTGTATGCCAGTGCCTCAGAAGTCCAGAAAAGGGTACTGGATCCCCTGGTGCTGTTACAGGCTCTTGAGAGCCACCCACTACAGATTGTGGTAATCAAATTCTGATCATCTGCAAGGGTAACAAGTGCTCTTAACCACTGTGCCCTCTCTCCAGCCTTGTTACAGTAATTTCGCAGATCAAAACCACATAAGAAAGAGAAATTGATGTGTGTTCTTCCACTGCAGTTTTTAGGTTCTTAGCAGTCCAGTTTCAGCATCCACCCCTAACCCTACCTCCTCTTCAGGGTACTGAAATGAGGTTTAGGGAGAAGGCAAGAATTTTGCATAACGAAACAATCCTGGTAGTTATGATCCACCCCCATTATTGTCTCTGATTCAGTAGTGGAAGGGACAAAGCGGTCCCATCAACTATCAATCTGTTAGTCACTATCATCCTCTAAAAGGACCAATCCGGTTCTCAGAAAGTGATAACTCTCTGCCACTCATGAATGAACGGAGAGCCTCAGACATGCTAAGCAAATGCTCACAACCAACCTAAATCTCCAGTTCTGATTGTTTCATTTGGTTCGGGTGAGTTGTCATTCTTGTGGGTGGCTGCCCACCTCTGGGTGTGAGGGAGGATAACTGCCTCCTCTGAGTGTGAAGCACAAGTCCACACCTCCTGGGTCCAAAGGGACTGCGGTCTTTAAGCAATGAGCTGTTCCTCTGCCTTCAGATAAAGGAGACAATGAAGACAAAGGTGCCAGTCTTTCATCTGTACTATCACCTGCCCGAGTGAGCAGTCAGAGCCTTTTAGCAAAAGCAAAGTATACCCATTTCACTCTGTTCCTTGGTTCTATTTCCTGAGACAGCAATGTTGAAATAGGGTGGTAGTGGCACATGCCTTTAATCCCTGCACTAGGGAGACATAAACAGGTGGATCTCTGTGAGTTGAGACCAGCCTGATCTACAGAATGAGTTCCAGGACCAGCAGTCCTACAGAGTGAAACCTTGTCTTGAAAAACAAAACAGAAAAGAATGAAAGGAAGGAAGGAAGGAAGGAAGGAAGGAAGGAAGGAAGGAAGGAAGGAAGGAAGGAAGGAAGGAAGAAGAAGGAGGGGGGAAGGGGTCAGGCATTCACCATGATTTCTAAGTGTCCAAATGATGAAAGGAAAAGTCTCACATTAAATCAAAAGGTTAGGAAAGAATTTGGGGCAGTAGCACATGTCTGTAATCAATCCCAGCACTCAGATCAATCTTACTGCTTATAAGGCACAAGGTCTAAATATATCAAACTAGCTATAGTATTTCCTTAAGCCAAAGCCTAACCTCAATTTTCTTCAGTTCTAAGAAGGCAAAAGAAGAAAAATTTAGAGTCAATTCTAACATTTCACACCTCTAATCCCAGCACTCAGTAGAATAAGAATTATGAGGTCCAAGTCTGAGTTTACAGAATAATGTTCTGCCCCAAAAATAAGACAAAACAGCTTAAAACTCACAAAACAAAAAATACCTGAGACCACACACAGCAGCAGATGGGTGAAGAACTAGAAGTGGCTGTAACACTGCATATCACTCCATAACATTCCACAAGACCCATAACACCATAGGCCTCCTTAACCCTTTATACCACTCCATACTACCACAGGCCACCCATAAAACTCCATGATATCCTATAACACTCTATAATACCACATTACCACTCAATAATACTTCATAACACAGCATACCACCCCATAGCATTCCATAGATCCCCATATGCCTCCATAACACCACATAACACCCCATAGTACTCCACGACATCCTATAACACTCCACAACACTTCCTATCAGCCTGTAACACTGTATGTGGCCATAAACCATAATAGCAAATACCAGTCCACAACATTGTATACCACTTCATAATACCGTATACCTCTCCATAACACCACATACTACCCTGTAACACTGTATACCAATTCATAACACTTCATTTTACTCCATCACACCATGTACTACACCACTCCATACTACAGATCCCTTCATAGCATTGCATATCACTCCATGACTTCACTCACCATTCCACAATACAGCACATCACTCCATAATAATTGTACTTGTCTTACAAAGAGTTTCTATGCTATGATAAAATACCATGCTCAAAGCAACTTGGTGGTGAAAAGGCTTATTCTATTTGCAGCTAGTAGCCCATCATCCAGAGAAGTCAAGGCAGGAGCTCAAGCAGGGCAGGAACCTGGAGGCAGGAACTCAGGCAGAAGTCATGGGGAAATGCTGCTTACTGGCTTGCTCTCTGTGGCATGCTAAGCCTGCTTACTTATACAACTCAAGACCACTGTCCCGGGATTGGTACCACCCACAGTGTGCTGGATCCCCCCACATCTATCAGCAGTGAAGGAAATGCACTGCGGAATTATCTACACATCAATTTAAGAGTTGAGGTGCCCTCTTTCAGAAAGATTCTAGTTTGTGTCAAGATGACATAAAACTAGGCAGTACAACACCATTCTATAACACCTCATATCATCCTCTAATATCATACACATGCCATTCTGTAACAATGCATACCATCCTATACCATATGACAATATACCACTCAAAATGTGCACACTACTCTGTAACAATCCAGTGTTCCACTTTGCAAGAACCCTGTAGAGATGAGTAGTGAGGTTGATGATGCTGTTTTCAGGCTTTTTATCACAACATCCACTCTGCCCTCTGTAGTCCAAGGGATACTTTTGACTTTAAGTTATTACTATTTTAGAAATGGATTTTTATTATCATCCAGGGGAAAAAATTGTATTCTGTCTGTTGTTATCATTCTTGTTGTTGAGATATGGTATTATGTAGCCCAGGCTGGCCTCAAACTGACTCTGCAATCCAAGGGTAATCTTGAACTCCCAATCCTCTTGTCTTAGCTTCTCAAGTATTGGAGTTTCTAGTTTTATTAATTAAATTGTATTTTTTATTATTGCATGTGTAACATGTGTACATGTGTGCCACAGAGCATGTGTGGCTCTCAGATGATAACTTTGTAGTATCAATTTTCTCATTCCACCTTTACATAGGTTCCAGGGATCCAAATCAGGTCCATGTCATCAGGAGGCTTAGACATCATGAACTTCGTCCACTGAAGCATTCCACCTGCCACAGTATTGTTTGTTTTGCGATGTGGTTTCAAGAAACCCAGGCTGGTCCCAAACTTACTCTGTAGTCGAAGATGACATTGACTTCCTGATTTCATACATCCACCTCCCAAGTGCTCAGATTACAGGAATGCACCATGAGCAACACAAGAATGTATGGTCTATATGCCATAAGAACACTCTCACAGTTATAATCCCAGCATTTGACACTGGAACAAGCATATAGGTAGACTGTCGTGGGTTTGAGGCCACCCTGGACTACATAGTGAATTCCAAAAGGTCTGAGGTACTGAGTCAGACTCTGTCTCAAAAGGGTGGGATGTGGGGCAGTCATGATTCAAAATTAACAATAATTACGAAGTTGACCCAACTCTCATGGACAACTTCGAAAGCTTAAAGTTTTCACTGGAGGAAGTAACTGCTGGTGTGGTAGGAATAGAACCTAGAGATTTGAATATTACAGTCTCAAGGCTGAACCGAGTCATTTCTTGAGATGGGAGCTATTCCCCATAAGGCTGTTACAAACCTTGGTGAAAACAGCTACAGGGGACTGTGACAAGCGGGGAAACTTGCTGATAAGAGCAGCTGAAGGCTTGACAGGTTTGGCTCTGAGTTTGAAAGTGTAGCTAAAATGCTTTCAAATCATCATTACATGCAACAGGGAAATCATTCTCACCTGATCAATTCAGCAATGTTCATTGTCTTTTATTTTAAGACTTGCCAAAAACATTTGTAGTCGTGGAATACTTTTAAATCGAGGTATATATATTATCATTCAGACAAAATACTATTACAAAATTCATAGATTAATGGTAACAAAAACTCTTAGATCTATTGGGAAACCAGAATATACATATTCTTCTCCTACTGTGATAATCTCTGTGGTAGGGAACTAAAGTCACAGTGTCTCCAAAGTATGTTTGTAGCCTAACATCCCCTCAGCTATACCCCTGTTTAGTCAGGGTTTTAACTGCTGGAACAGAACACTATGACCACGCAAATCTTATATGGACAACTTTTTAATTGGGGCTGGCTTACAGGTTTAGAGGTTCAGTCCATTATTATCAAGGTGGGGGGCATGGCAGCATCCAGGCAGGCATAATGTAGCAAGGAGCTAAGAGTTCTAGCATCTTGTTCAGAAGACAAACAGAAACGAGTGGTTTCCAGGCAGTTAAGATGAGGTCGTAAAGCCCACCCACAGTAGCACACTTCCTCAACAAGCCACACCTACTCAAATAAAGCCACATTTCCAAATAGTGCACTTTTCTGAGACAAGCATATTCAAACACCACAACACCCTGAAACATGTCACTTTCCAGAATACTGTAGGCAATAACTAAAATGGCATAGCAAAAATGTGGATATCTCAACAACATCTAAAAAGACAAAAACTAGGAGCTGAGACGATGGCTCAATGGTATAAGAGCATATACCGTTCTTGCAGAGAATCTAGGTTACAAATTCCCCAAAGTACCCACATGGTGGCTCACAACAGTCTGTTACTCCAGTTCCAGGGGATTCCAACACCTCTCTGGCTTCTGTGAGCACTGCACAAATGTGATATACAGACATACATGCAGGCAAAACACCCACAGGCAAAAAGTAAAGAGAAAAAAAAAAAAATGGAATTAAGTATATCTAAACACAAAAGAGGTATAGTAAAAATAGGCATTCAAAATAAAAGCAAAGCCGGTGCGGTGGTGGCGCACGCCTTTAATCCCAGCACTTGGGAGGCAGAGGCAGGCGGATTTCTGAGTTCGAGGCCGCTGGTCTACAGAGTGAGTTCCAGGCAGCCAGGACTACACAGAGAAACCTTTCGAAAAAATAAATTAAATAATAACTAAATAAATAAAAAATATAATAAAAAAAGCAGATCAATTCTGTTCCATTGATCGACCTGTCTGTCCTGTGCCAATTCATGCAGTTTTACCGCTGTTTTAGACAGCTTATCCAGGGATGGTGATTCCCCCACCGAAAGTTCTTTTATTGTGACAATTGTTTTTGGCTGTTTGTTTGTTGTTGTTGTTTTCATATGAAGTTGAGCATACTCTTCCATGTTTGAAGAATTGTTTGGAATTTGAGGGGATTGCATTGAATGTATAGATTGCTTTTGGTAAGATGGCCATTTTCATTTTCACTGTGTTAATTCTCCCAACCATGAGTATGGGAGATCTTTCTATCTTCTGAGGTCTTCTTTGATTTCTTTTTTTAGGGATTCTTATCATACAGATTTTTCACGTGCTTGGTAAGAGTTGCACCAAGATACTTTATACTATTTGTGGCTATTGTAAAGGGTGTTGTTTCTCTAATTTCTTTCTCAGTCTATTCAATCTCACTTAGAAGGGGGAAGGAAATAATCATGGAAGGCAGAGGGAGGGAGGGGAGGGAGGGAGGGAGGGACCTGGGAGGGAAGAGGAGAAAAAGAGAAAACAGAATCAGATAGAGGGGGAGGAGAAACAGGAGGAGAAGCCCTGAGGGCAAAGAGAATAAAGGAAAATAAGCAGCCTCAGGGAGTGGGAAGGTGGGTGGACCCTCTAGAAAGTTCTGGAGACCTGGGAGGTGAGACTCTCAGGACTCATTGGAGGTGACCTTAGCTAAAATGCCCAACATAAGGGAAAGAGAAGCATCTACCTCCCTTAGATATAGATAAGGCCTCAAATAGAGGGACGGGAATACCAACCCACAGTCAAAATTCCTGACCCAGAATTGTTCCCGACTAACAGAACTGCAGGGTCAAATGGAGAAGAGACTGAAGGAAAGGAGGTCCAATGACTGGCTCATTTGGGATCCATCTCATGGGGGGACACTAAAGCCTCACACTACTACGCTATGATGTCCTTACAGATGAGAGCCTGGCATGCCTGTTCTCTGAGAAGCCTTACCAGCAGCTGACTGAAACAGAAGCAGATACTTACACTCAACCATTGGACTGAAGTCAGAAACCCCCATGGCTAGTCCGAGCACCCTGGCACAAATGTAGCAGAGGTCTCCTTCAGTGGGAGAAGATGTGCTTAATCCTTGAGAAATTTGAGGCCCAAGGGAAGGAGGAGCCCTGAGGGCGGGAAGCACCCTCTCAGAGGTATAGGGGAGGGGCAACAATAGGAGTGTAAATAAATATTTTTTTTTAAAAAGTGAACGGAAAAAAGACAAAGAGTTAAGTCTGCAAGGAGCATGTTCTTATTTGAACTGTGCTGTGATAAATACCATTAGCAAAACTTAGAGGAAGAGTTTATTTCAGTCCGCACTTCAAGTCATATCACTGCAGAAAGCCAGAGTAGGAGCTGATGAAGGAACTAAGAAGATGCCATTAAGAATTAGCTTGCTAGCCGGACAGTGGTGGGCAGCCTTTATCCCAGCACTTGGGAGGCAGAGGCAGGCGGATTTCTGAGTTCGAGGCCAGCCTGGTCTACATAGTGAGTTCCAGGACAGCCAGGCTACACAGAGAAACCCTGTCTCAAAAACAAAAAAAAAAAAGCACTTGCTCTTGCAGAGGACCCAGGTTCAATTCAAGTACCAACCTAGTGGCTTATAACTATTTGTAATTCCAGTTCCAAAAGGGACCAATGCTCTCTTCTGACCTCTGAGGGTACTGGGCATACATACTCATACAAAGAAAATAAAGATTTTTTTTTTTTAGAATAAAAGTGTGTGTGTATGTGTACATATGTGTGTGCAATGAGAATTGTTTCCCCATAGTCTTATACATTTTGAAGGCTTTATACCACCCAGTGGGCGGTGCTCTTTGGGGAGGTTTAAGTGTTGGGAGCACATAAAAGGAACTTGTCTTAAGTGCTGCCACCCTGAATTCAGACTTCATTTTACCTAAGCTGACCAACTTCCTCTCTAAGCAACAATAGTTCCCAAAACACAATGCTTGTTTCTAAGAACAGAAAGAACAAGTAAATTTAGTTGTTGGGCAAAAACACTCATTCAATGTCAATTGGCACTGATGGAACCCGGGGGGAAGTCCATAATTCCCAAGTTTGTTTTTGGTTTTTTGTTTTTTTTATTCCGGTTCTTTTTTTTTTTTTTTTTTTGTTTTTTTTTTTGGTTTTTAGAGACAGGGTTTCTTGGTGTAGCCTGGTTGTCCTGGAATCACTCTGTAGACCAGGCTGGCCTCGAACTCGAAATCTGCCTGCATCGCCTCCCAAGTGCGGGATTAAAGGCTGCGCCACCACCACCCAGCAATTCCCCGAGTTCTGATTGGTTTAAAATTATAATGGTAACTTGGTTAGATGCTTGCAGGTTTTAAACTTATAAATCCTGCCTCAGCCCTGCTCAAGTCTGCCAGAAGAAACAAAGCTCCCAAGTCCTTGTTCGGTAGCTCTGATCAATCAGCAACTCTGCTTATACAGTGGGAATAATAAAAGATTTTGCTGTTTACAAGTTCAAAGGTGTATTCTGTCCTTTTCTCTGGCATCATACAATGGACATGGTGTAGCATAGGATATATGTGACCTTGCTGAAAAAAATATGCCACTGGAGGCAGGCTTTGATAATTTAAACACTCTGCACAACTTCCAGTCACTCTCTCAGCTTCATGGTTGTGGTTTAAGATGTGAGCTTTGAATTCTCTTCCTACCATTACGATGCTTGCTGCCATGCCTACCACACATGATGGTTCATAGACCTCTGAAACACGAGGCCAAATACATTCCTTTTCCTATGGATTACTTTGGTTGTAATGTTTTACCACAGCAACAGAAAAGCAACTAACACAAAGACCAAATGAAGAAAACTGATGAAGGTTATCCGCCTGGGTAGACGAGGCTTCATGGGTTATAAACGAAAATATCAGTGCCGGTGCGGGCATCCCTGTGAATCTGGGAATCTCCAGAGGATCAAAACAAAACCAAAAGTAAGCCAACTCCACAGACTGTTAACGTTGCTTTTGGTTGTTCACTGAACTGGGTGGTAAGACCTTACTGCTAATGACATACATTTTGGTTGTAGGACATTGAGAAATCACACTAGAAACTAAATAAAACTTTCTTCCCACTGTCTAGCTTTCACAGTACCAAAAGGGTGTTGGAGAAGAAAACTAATTCATCCAAAGGTGGATCCTAAATTCTGTAATACTGACCTGCCAGACACAGTGAACTTAGTATAGGGTTTCAACTGGGGACAAGGGGCAGAGGTGCATATTTAACATATTAAGGTGGACCAGGTCTCTAGGTTCTCCAGCATCCCTACCTGTTACAGGACATGATTGGCATACCCTGTCCTCTATCCTGAACTGTCCAGCCATGGAGCTGGCCTTCCCTCTCCCAGTCTTCTACTATCCAGAATTTGGTCTCCTTCTCTCTCTCTGCATTTCTCTCTCCTCTCTCTCTCTCCTCTCTCTCCCTCTCTCTCGTCTCTCTCTCTCTCTTTCTCTCCTTCTCTTCTTTCTGCTCCCTCCTTGATGGACTCTGCCTCTCCTTGCTCTGACCTGTTTCCATAATCTGCTTCTCTTTACTTAGTGGCTGATGCTCCTCCCAGGGAAGCGCTGCTTCTCTTTGCAGACATTTTCCTATGCCCTGGCTCCGGAACTCACTTGTAAGACCAGTGCTGGCCCAATCAGAATCCTTGCCTGTCTATTGCTCTCCAATGTGCTTGATAAGCGTGGGCTCATTCACGTGACAAACAATGGCTTTCTAATTGAACTTGAGGCCTGCTCCACAGGATAGAATTCATGGCTGATACTGAAAACTTGGTTAGAAGTCCATGGCTGGGAAGGTGATAACCTACCATTGTCAAACTGTGCTGCTCTGAGGCTTGGTCACGGAAGCCTTTCCTACAATGGGATAGCAAGCAATGCAGAGACTCATAATTGCTCAAGAAAAGCAAACGTCTGTGGTGTGCTCATTCCTAAATAGAAAGTCTGTATCACCTCTTCCCTCTTCAGCTTTCAGGGGTCGTTGTGGAAGAGGAGGCAGAAAAATGGTAAAAGCTAGATGGACAGGACTGTAGTGAAATGTGTTCTGGACATGGATGCCCATTGCAGTCAGGAAACTCACTACAGCTATGGTTATCTGCACAAGACCTGCAAAAGATCAAGCCAAGTCAGACAACACTGCAGCAGGCCAGGCGGCACTATTTAGATTTAGTGGGTTTTTTGGTTTTTTTTTTTTTTTAGAAAGACAGGAGTCAGGTGGGAGGAAAGGGAGCAGGAGGGAGGGAGGAGGGAGGGCCAGAAGGAAGGAAGGCAAGGGGGTTAGGGAGGGAGCCTGGAGATATGTTAGAAGGGTGCCAGTGGGACTAGTGGGAGGAAAAGATTTTTGTATGTGTGTGTGTGTGTATGTGTGTGCGGCGCGATGGCGCGCGCCGCGCGCATGTATTTTGAGGCAGGATCTCTTTACAGAGCACTGGTTGTCCTGGAATTCACTATGTAGGTCAACTGCCCTTGAACTCACAGAGATCCTCCAGCCTCTACTTCTCTGATACTGGTATTAAATATGTCTAATTCGTACATTATTGTGTTTAATGTAATTAGTCACTTATTTTTTTATGTTCATATATTTATTTTTCAAAGCAGTGTCTTACATAGCCTAGGTTGCCTTCAAACTCTTTTATGTATCCAGAGCTGATCTTAAACTCCTTATTCTCCTACCTCCACTTCCAAGTACAAATGCCTGAGCCAAAACATCTGGTTCTCCAATAAACTTTTTTTTTTTTTTTTTTTTTTTGGTATTTCAAGACAGAGTTTCTCTGTGTAGCCTTGGCTGTCCTGGAACTCACTCTGTAGACCAGGCTGGCCTCGAACTCAGAAATCGCCTGCCTCTGCATCCCAAGTGCTGGGATTAAAGGCATGTGCCACCACCGCCCGGCAACTGTCTCCATTCTTGTTCTCCTGAAAGACCATTCAGACGGCACACCTACATCGTTCAAACATTCAAAAGGTTAAGTTAGAGCAACGGAAGAAGCAAGAAGAGGAGCAAGGATCTGGCAGGCCTGAGAATTAGATTTGTCTCCTGATGTTCTTCCCTTCTTTCTCGAATATCCTAGGGTGAGTACTTCCAGAAGAGACGGGCTTCCTTAGAAACCCATTTTAAACCAAAATTCACTCTGTTAGATAGATTTTTTTTTTTTTTTTTTTTTTTTTTTTGGTTTTCGAGACGGTTTCTCTGTGTACTCGGGCTCTCCTGGAACTCACTTGTATGACCAGCTGGCTCGAACTCAGAAATCATCTGCCTCTGCCTCCCAAGTGCTGGGATTAAAGGCGTGCGCACCACCGCCCGGCGAATAGATTTTTTAAAATGCAAGAATATGTGTGTGTGTGGAGGGGAGGTCACTGCCCCTGAAGTTGAAGCCTAAAACACAAGTTAAACTGACTACTTAAACCTCCAGGGGTGGTTAAGAGGATGGCTTTTATTATGGATATGAGAGAGAGAACAGCCGGAAACATCTGAAAGAATCCAGAGCAGAGAGAGAAAGAAGTAGAGTGAACATGACCATCAGATTGGCCATGCGAGGGCTATCTGTAAGAGATGGGAGAATATCAGGAGATTAGGAATAGAGAAAACATAGTGAAAGAAACATTAGCAGAATGAGAGCAAGAGTGTCTCTCTTGTGTGTGTGTGTGTGTGTGTGTGTGTGTGTGTGTGTGTGTGTGGTGTTGGGGGGAGAAGCATACAAGAATAGGGTTGTAAGAAGAATGAGTGGCTGTGGGTAAGGAAATCTGTGTGCTGGATGGTGTTTAGGGTAAGGGAGGAGGCAAGAAGAGCTAGGATTCTAGCATAGGCTTTGAAATGGGTAACAGGAGCCAGGAGGACAGCCTGGAGGTAACCATCTATCCCTTCTGCCAGAGATAAGGGCAATGACTCCCTTAGGTAGAGGAGAACCAGTTTCACAAGTTCTTGAGGAATTTTGGTTTTTAGAATCCTATGGTTCAGGTTCAGGTGGAGCTCTTGTTTGGAAATTTGGACTGCCATTTAGGTTGGAATTTCCTTTGGCCTTGACACTACTGGTGGGGGTGGGGGAAGGGGGCCTTTATGCTTCTTTTAAGCTGACTCAGCAGGCCACTGCCACCTATTATTCTTTGCATCCTGTTTTTGAGGTCGGGAGCTTGCCTACAAGAAAAGGATACCTTCTCAGCTTAAAGAGAATAAGAGAGAGAATGTATTCTGTGACTAAATATGAGGAATCATTTTCTGAGGACACTTATTGAGATTGCTGCAAATACAGTGGCCTACTGGGGAGAACAAAGTCATAAATCAAAGTGTTTCTCAAGGACACATTGGTGGGGCCAGGAAAGGCAGGTCACAGCCAAGCAGGTGAAGTGCTGTGTGGATAATAGCTGACGGTATCCTTAGTTTTAATTGATTGATATTTCACTTGTGTAGCCGGTTGTCGGATACAGTTGTAAAGTGCATGGCTCAAAACTAAAATCCCTGAAGTGCTTGACTCGGCTGCCAACATTTTGTTTTGTTTTGTTTTGTTTTGAGCAGGTTTCTCTGGATGCATTATCACGTGTGACCAAGGGTTAATCAGAAATTGTGACTCGCTTCCAAGGCTGAATAACAGTTTGACCCGGTGGTCTGCAACATTTTAACTCACACAATCTTGAAGTTCAGTCATTTGAATTTGTAGAATCTTTCACAGGGGTGGAGTACCTCCCTCCTCTCTCTTCTTCCTGTTCTGCTCCAATCCATCCTCTTCCTTAGAAGTTCAGTTCACAAGCTGCTCCATCTGATCTCTTGTACCTTATGCCCTATTTCAGGAGGCAGATTACTTGTTACTCCAGAATCTACCCTCTTGTCTAACGGAAAGGTTGGATATCCTCACGGACCACTGAACTGACATTTCTCAACGTATATAAAGTCAAAGGCAATGATTTTGAGTCATTTATACATGCATACATACATTCATACATACACAGCATTGTTTATATGGAATACCTTGGTTTAGGCAGGCTTTGAACTCAGGATGTTGCTAAGGATAACTTTGAGTTCTGATACTCCTTCCTTCACGAAAGCAGAGAAAAATTAAAAAGTACAGTACATGAACAACACACACACACACACCCATTAAAAATCTTTTCATTTAGCCCGGCGGTGGTGGCGCACTGCCTTTAATCCCAGCACTTGGGAGGCAGAGGCAGGCGATTTCTGAGTTCAAGGCCAGCCTGGTCTACAGGTGAGTTCCAGGACAGCCAGGGCTACACAGAGAAACCCTGTCTCAAAAAACCAAAAAAAAAAAAAAAAAAAAATAATTTTCCTTTTAATTTAAGGCTCTTTTCCTATGTGAAATGGAGACTAATGTGCAGTTTGTCCCTAAAGACACCTGGACTGTTTTTCAAATGTATTTCATGTATATGGTTGGGTGGGGTTTTTTGTGCCCTTTCCCGGCCTTGAGCAAGCCGGATAGACCTTGTTTACCACAAAGATCAAGTGATAAGGATCTATGTGGAGTTACCCACCTTGGCTGCAACTGAACTGAAAGAAGAACTGCCCCTGGGCTTTCCTTGAGATATCTCCGGCCCTGACCAAGAATGGATTGTCCCACCCATCTCCAGATTAAACCAGAAAGGGTTTTGGTGGGGCCTTTCCCTTTAAATTGAGAGCTGAACATTAAAGCATTGAGCCTTGATCGGAGAACTTTGTCTTGGCTTCATCTTCTTCTCACCCTCCGATCCCCCTTTCGTTCCTAGCCCCCTTTCAGGTGAACCCGGTTGATCCGTTGCCCAGGCAGCTACATTTTGTCAGCATGCATATCTGTGTACCACATGCATACAAGTATGCACAGAGGTCAGAAGAGGTGTCATACCCCTGGGTCAAGAGCTACCAATGGTTGTTAGCTGCCATGTGGATGCTGGAAACTGAACCCTGGAAAAGCAGCCAATGCTCTGAACAGCTGAGCCATCTCTCCAGCCCTGTGATTTATTTTTCAATAATTATTTATCATCACCACCACTGCCACCATCATCATCACTGAGACAGTGTCTTACCAGGCCAGGAATGTTCTATGAAGACCAGGCCCCCTTGAACTCACAGAGATAGTTGCCTCTGCTCCCTGAGGACTGGATTAGAGATGATTAAAAAGATGAAAGTGCTTCTTCTTTCAGCCCTTGCTTGGTTTATGAAGTTAAGATTATGCCAGACACCTAATCCAGGGCTTTGTGCAAAGCAGGGCAAGCATTCTACAAGCTGAACTACCTTCCCAACCCTAGAATTTATTTTTACTTATTTCTTATTATCTATTGTATGCAGTATGGTCATAAAATGATGGATGCTTACGGAAAGTGGAGATAAAAACTCTTGGGACCTTAAAGCCACCTGGTTCCTCTGCCCCTGGGTCTACTGCCTGTCCTCCCTTTTATCCCACATTTGGCAAAATGAAGAAGCCATGAGTTAAAAGATAACATCCCAAACCAGTACTGGTGGCACATACCTTTTAAGCGCAACATTCAGGAGGCAGAGGCAGCTGGGTCTCTGTGAGTTTGAATCCAGTCTGGTTTACATAGCAAATTCTCAGGTCAGCTAGGGCTGCATAGGAAGACACTATCTCAAAAAAATTAAATAAAAATATAAAAAATAAAGCTTAGATTATTTCAGGGACACACTGCCTATAGATCTGTATTTTCCATGGGAAATCTCTGATTTCCCAAGGCAGGTATCATTTTTGTAGCTGACACTCAAGGCCACCACTCCCTTCCTCCTTCAAGAACCAGATATGATGTCCGCTTTTTTTCTTTGTTGTGGGCAGCCTGAGGGATATGTTATCTCTAACTACTACTGAATTCAGCTTCTCTCCGGATGGCGTTTGCCATAGATTCCTGATTCTAGATCCCAAATGTCCCTTGCTACAGCAGAAAAGAGTTCCTTTGGTTGCATGGAATCTTGACCCTTGGCACAACAGGCCAAGGC